>CM057006.1:52264555-53501430 GCA_029891345.1 Dryococelus australis | reverse complement strand
AGTACTGGTAATATCAGCAAAATGGGGTTTGGACAAATCTCTAGTAATGAGACAGATGAAGCTTAATGTCTCTGTGGCAAAGTCATTAGAGATGGAGCAAGTAGCTGAGAGAAGCAGAAGTGGCCTGTGATAAGGAACTATTCCATCATTCACTTGCTTTGGTTTTGGAAAACTATAGAAAACTAGAATCAGGGTGGCCAGACTGGGAATCAAACCCAGGTTCATCCGGATGTCTATCCATAGGTTAACCACTCCATCACCCCACTAGGTATTAAATACGTAATGGCCAGTGTGTTCCGTTGCCTTTGGTTTTCTGCAGGCCAGCGGTTGCTGAGGAAGGCAGACTTCCACCTGGGACAACACGTCAACACTTTCTTCAGGATACGATGTCGGCTGCCCATCACGGAAGACACCAAGTACCTCATGGGGGCTGACAGAAGGCACATATCGATGTTTGGTGAGTACATGTTCATGAAGTGGGGAAAAGTTTGGGGAAATACATGTGTCGCCTCGTCGCTCATCCTGTAGTGGGATTGTTAGTTAGAGGGCAGCGGCAAGATTCTTCCCCCTTTGAGCGACAGAGTTGCAGTCATCGGCACTTGCACGGGGTTTCTCCTCGTGCCTACGTTGCTAGGTTTGGCCACATCTATGATTGAGCATTGTGCTTTGGGTGATGTGCTTACGAGCGATGAGCGAGTGAGCACCCTAGTTGGAGTATAAGTAGGTGTAATGTTACGGGACCTTACTACCCTAGTAACGTTGGCTGGCTGGACGAAGGTAGAGGTTTTCTTTGGCAGCAGTGGAGATACTGCATGAGGTACATGCCAGATGAGGTTCAGGTGGGCGGTCAATGAGCTGGTTGCAGACCCCCTCTGGCATGCAGCCTCCTCTTTCTTCCAGGTGTAAACCTGGTTATCAACTGAACCACTATGCCTCAGTACCCCAGCCTGAGCTAGTCCCAACTTGGCAGTCTTGCCCCACCCAGCCCTATGGTGAGGCATAAGGGGAGTGTGGTAGACCTGATAGGTAGATAGTGGGTGGCCAGTAAGGGGTAGACACAACCTGATAGAGAGTAGGGTGCAGAGGTTAGGCGAGGTTGGAAGTAAAGTTGAGCCTATATCGATACCCAATATTAAATACTGGCCAATACAGTGGAAACTCAAGCCATCAAGCATGTTTGAATCAAAACTGTGTCCTCAGAAAAATTTCTGTGGTCCAGAAAATATTCCTATGTAAATAATGATAAAAAAGTCAGTTTTTGCCTAACTCAAAGGTCAATTTTTACAGCGTCGATCAAACAAAAATTTCTGTAGCATCGCCGAAAATTACATGCTCCTATCATTAAACAACAAAGTATTAACAAAAAAGTATAAGTATCAACTGTACTCACCATGGCATATGAAGTTGGTGTACAGTACATTATGTACACATGCATAAGTAATACTTATACAGTCGACTTTCGATGTATCATTATCGCATGTATAAATAAACCGCATCCACCAACATTTTTTTGTGGTCCCGGCAAAATCCCTATGTAAATAATGTTATATAAACTGCTTATATTGTTTATGGCATGGAGCATTGATTGAAGTATATTTCATGTGCCTTCAACTAATATTTCCAGCGACTATCGTTTTTAGCCGGCTGTTGATGCAAACGTCTAGTAACTGGATGTGAAATACTTCACGTGCACTACTGTTTATAACTGCTCTGCGGCGCAGCACTTCGTCTGTTGTCTTCCTAACATGTCTCTGACTCTGCAGCGTGGTGCAATGTGCGAGTCTGGCTTGCTACTTCCCCTACAAACCTCCAGAGGGTAAGTGGTTACCTATAGTAATGAGATTGGCGACCTAGTAACCTCTCTATCTCTTCCCTCTTTCTGTCTCTCTCCGCCACATACCTTCCTTCCTCCCTCCCGTCACAGACCATTCACGCCGTCGAGAGGGGAAGTTGTCTAGCAAAAGCGAGCAGATGTTGGTTTTACTTCTGTACCGTCAGAGTGTGTGGTGGCCGTTGGTTTTGCTGCTGCTAACATGACCTACCACATCGGAGGATGTCTGAAGGTATGACAAAGAATGTTGTGTTTCCTGACTGACATTTGGTTCATCCTCTGGTACAGAAGGCAGTAGTGGCTCGCCGGTGTCTCGGTTGCTGGGCAGCTCACTTACTGTTGGCGGCGCTATCTCTGGGTCCAAGGTCAGCATCTTCGTCGTCCTCTCTGGTTCGACTCTTAGCTCCGGAATAGTGGCGGGCGGGGGTCTTCTGGTAGGCCTTGTCTCGATTTCGGCAGCTTCCATTGTCTGGGCCAGATCATTTTCTTCCTCCATTGGCCATGAAGTTTCAGCAGTCATTGTCTCATTGTCTTGGTCCGGAATAGGGCCGGGGAAGGGGCGTATATCTGACCTCGGGTAGCGTTTCTTATCTGTTCTCGCAGTTCCTCCACCCAATAGATGTTCTCTTGGCGGCTGACGACTCGGTATGGACCATCCCACTTATCAGCAAGTCCAGCACTAAACTGGTTACTGACTTTGCTGAGAAGGTGGCTTTTCAGGACTGCCTCATCTAGGTTAAAGCCCCTTATACCTGTTTTAGACTTTGGATATTTTCGTTCGATGTACGAATCCTGCGCGTTTTGGGCCATCTTGGTACGGGCCAGGGTGACGGGGCAGATGTCTTTGGCTTGAGGCATTTCCGTCAGCTCACTTTCCCATTGCAAGTCTCCTGGATGTCGTAATGATTGGCCCAGGAGGAGCTGACTGGGGCTGGTGTTCACTGCCTCATTGTTCTTACGTCTGAGGGAAAAGAGAATGGTGGAGATATGCTTATCCCAGTGCCAATGATCATTCCCCACACTGAGTCGGAGGCATTTCTTATTCTCCTGATTCTTCCGCTCAGTGGGGTTCACTTGCGGGTGGTAGGAGTGAGTCGTCCACGTCTCTACTCCCCAACTTTAACATGCTGATTGCCATTACGTACTGGTAAATTGTGTCCCATTGTCCGTCAGCATTGCTTGCGGATACCCCCAGCGAGTGAATACCTCAGTTTTCAGCTTCCAGAGGATTGGGGTAGTTTCTTGACTGGGTAATGGGAATGCCTCCACCCACCGAGAAAATTGGTTGGTGACCACTAAGAGGTATCAGTTACCTATTCTACTCCAGGGGCAAGGACCCTTCTTTTCAGTGGAGCGGAGGTTTGTCCACTGCGTGCCTAGACGTCGTCTTCCCTGAGTTCAAACCGGTTGGGTTGCTGTTGCAAAAGTTGACGGATCTCTGGGTCCTGCTGCTGGTGTAGTGTAATTTGTTGTCGGCTGATCTGAAGTTGTAATAACCTAATATGTTCCGCCGGCCTTTGTGTCATACACACCCACCCCCTGCAAACGCCGCAGAGTAAGGAGGCTTCCTAGGCCTTGCTTCTTGTGCCCTCAACCGGTGGACTCGGTTCGCAGCCAGGCAGGGCCCACCAGAGTAATGTTGAGTTGCTCGCACCTTCTTGGCCTTCAAGAGAGGGGTCATTTGACGCCGGCTAACAGCCAGCGGCGCTAAGCCCATGATGGCGCTCACCACTCACATGTCACATGGGCATGCACGTGCACAAAGTGGCTCCAGTTTGAACTTTCCTCTAACGGAATATTTATTTCAAGTGTAATATTATGTCTTTTGTTTATTTTTCAGGTATTTCATGTGTCAAAAATGTTAAAATATATGTTTTGTAATACTGCACAATGATTGGTTATGAATTTGAAATGCACTCTGCGCAAAGATAATGAACACTATTATTCCGGCGTGAACGCTGTCATAAAAGACATTCAAAGAATATAGAAAATTAATAAAAGAATTCCACAATGTAAGTCAATATTTAAATTGCTTATGTACCATTTATCATAAAAATATATAAATTTTACTCAATGTGCAAGGCACTTCCGGTTGTGTGACCCCTGCTTCTGAGCAGGCGTCGAGGAGAGCTGGCGAGGTAAGATGCTGTCATGTGCGCACTACAAACTTTTTGCACTGATGTAGATTACAATAGCTTCACTTTAGTATACCGGTTAACCTTTGCTTTGTGTATGTTTTGCCAGACATTCTCCAGTATTATGCTTCTGCTTAACTTAATTATTTTGTGCCCTTGCAGCTTTTTGAAATTTAATTGAGGAGAAAGGGACGGATGATGTTGGAGCCGCCACACGGCCTGCGCAACTTGAATCAGGCACCATCCACCTATGCTAAAGGCATTTCAGTGTAATTTCTGTATTATTGCTGCATGCAATTTTAAGGGCTTTATTTTCATGTATGTATTCCAGGGTAATTTTCATGTTTCACTGTTTTACGGCCATATTACGCTCGACCATGTGGTTAACAGCCGCAAAGTCAATGTCTGCTCCATCCATGCACTTTAAGGGTTTATTTGTGTAAAATTGTGTGCGACACAATTTATTTCAGAGTTCTATGTTATTTGTATTCAGGTTTCACATAATTTTCTACGTAATTGATGATTTGTATGTTTGACCACGCGGTTAATTTGATGTTAGATTTTCTTGCAATCTGTCATGTTACAAGCTCAAAATCAATTCAGTGTGCAGAAGAATAAATTTCCCAACAGAAATAATAATTTATCTGGACAGAATTTGCAGTTTTTACAGAGGTAAACTGCGATTTCATCTGCACCATGTGATCCGCTATAAAGCCTATCCAGCGGCATCCGCACCATCTAAGTTTGCTTTCACGCACCTGCGTGTTTATTGTGACCACTCATGTCGTGTCCCATCATGTGTCAAGGGTATTTATGTCATTTATGTAAAGGGTACGGTGATATTATTTCCGTCCTAGCCATCTATGTGTATCAGTTGTCACCTCACTAACATGTGCGGCAAGACGAACCCGACGAGTCCACGTTAGTAATGCTAAATAATCACACGTGTTTGTGCAATTCGTTCATTCTGTTTCATTTCAATATTTTCTGCACCCTATCTTCAGGGAAAATCATCAGTCCACCCTAGCGGCTGTCGATCCCTTCCCTTGTAGAGATTGTGTTTTCTAACACCACAGAAAAGTCATCCATCTAGGAGTGCTCTAGATTAATTGTGGGCTGGGGAACACCCGAATGGAGTTAGCTAGATACGTTCGAGTCTTTCATAAGAGTATTGTTGGCACGTTCTTGTATGGTTAACACAGTAAAAGCTAATACACAGTGTTGTAACTATTTCTTTTGTAGTAGCAGCAACCTCTTGCCCTGTTTTATAAGTGATCCAAGTTTATTAAAGTTGTTTAGTAATGCAAAGTGTTTTGTAAGTACGCTCAGGTGAGACGGACACACAGAACTCACAGTATCCCTGAGAACTGTTGATCTCAACAGTGCGGTGACTGGCAAACACCGCTGGCACCCATCTACCATAAGTTTATTGTGTCACAGCTCGTCTCGTGTCTCACCTAATGGCGTCAAGGAATAAATGGAGAAATGGCCCGTGGAGTTTGATCGTGACACCTGACCGGAGGTTCATACTCAGACGTGGAGCTGGCATTAGCCCGTGCAAGGATGCAACATTCCCTATGTTGTTGTTTACTAGGAGCACCTCCTTTCTTGCTGTACATCTGATTACTAGAGTTTACACAACACCACATAAGATAGGGAATAAGGGTCCTCTAACTACTAGTAACGGTACACAAGAATTTAACATGATATGGTTGTTTATTGCGGGGATTGGTCCCTGGAGAGTAAACCCAATAATTATAACTAATACAAAAATGCACAATAATTATCTTTAAATTGTATTGACAAAACGCTGGAGACAAATATGGTACAAGAATAGCGTAAACCAATGGGGGTCAGGCGAATGCGAGCCTGTGAGCGAGCAAATATAGCTACGCAACTTTACAGCGGCTACAAGTGAAGATTTATAGCAATGCAACTTTGATAGCGGCTAAATTAAGAGAAGCTAATCAGGTAGGCAACAAAGAAACGTGACGACTCATTACCGCGGAGTCAAGAGAAGTTGGCTGGGTTAAGGATTACTGGGTTAAGGTGGGGTATACCTGTAGCTGTTAGACGTGTTACGTGCAGGTCCTCGGTGATGTGCAGGTCGAGAGAGAGAGAGAGAGAGAGAGAGAGAGAGAGAGAGTGAGAGAGTGAGAGAGTGAGAGAGTGAGAGAGTGAGAGAGTGAGTGAGTGAGTGAGTGAGTGAGTGAGTGAGTGAGTGAGTGAGTGAGTGAGAGTGTGAGAGAGTGAGAGAGTGAGTGAGTGAGTGAGTGAGTGAGTGAGTGTGAGAGTGAGAGTGAGAGTGTGAGTGAGAGAGAGAGTGTGAGTGTGAGTGAGAGAGAGAGAGAGAGAGAGAGAGAGTGTGAGTGAGAGTGTGAGTGTGAGTGTGAGTGAGAGTGTGAGTGTGAGTGAGAGTGTGAGTGAGAGAGTGTGAGTGAGAGTGAGAGAGTGTGAGTGTGAGTGTGAGTGTGAGTGAGAGTGTGAGAGCGAGAGAGTGAGTGTGAGAGTGAGAGTGTGAGTGAGAGTGAGAGTGTGAGAGTGTGAGTGAGAGTGTGAGTGAGAGTGTGAGAGAGTGAGAGTGAGAGAGAGAGAGAGTGAGAGAGAGAGAGAGAGTGTGTGTGTGAGAGTGTGTGTGTTGGAGGAGGGGGGGGGGGTGAGTGAGTGAGTGAGTGAGAGTCAGTCTCTCTCTCTCTTCACAGACTTGTTGCATGCGTAAGGTGCAGGTGATGAAAGGAGGGTTTGCAGTAGGTGCTAGAGTAGTCCTTGGTCGGACTCAAAGGAGAGCCTTGTGCAAGCTGGGTGTAGGAGAGTCCTCTGCGGACTGGAGTGGAGAGCAGCAGAGCCCTTTCGAACTGGAGGAAGGTAAGTCCTTTCAGTCATAGGAGGAGGAGTCCTTACAGACTGGGGGGTTGGGCTCGTTCCTCCTCTTGGTTGCACCGAGCCCGGCACCACTCACTGGTGCTGGCTGCCGGGCCTGTATTTATACTAAATTTTCTTCTATCAGCAGTTCTTCGGGGTGCGGGGGGGGGTAGCGTAGCCATCGAACACAGGGGTACATTTATTGGGGGTGCAGACATGCTGTGATTTTCTTATCGCCCCATGTGGAGGCGACAACAAATTAAAACCCCTGTCTCTGAGGCGGGCTGACTGTGATGTCACAAGGTCACAGGGGTGCTGCCATCTCTCGTGATTGCAGGAACTTCTTCCGGGGGCTAGACATGAGTAGTCGAATTCTCAATAATAATTCTAATCGCAGGGGTGCCTTTAGCATGCATAATTCAGGATGGGCAGTGGCAATTGAAATTATGCATGTAATATACAATGATGTGATTGGCTGCCCAGGCTTGTGGGCTTCTTAGTGCGATACATTTATTCTGGTTCGCCACTTATATATTCTGCCCCGGAGCGTATGTGGCTCGTAGATGGGATGAAGTCGTCTGTAGAGAGTGCAGTCGTGCTGTACAGCATTTTGACATGCGTCACTGCTTAGGTGGTATTGCGCATGAGTCACCCATTGTTTTGGGGGAGGTTCAGTTTCGCTAAACTCTTTCCCACAGTCATTAGTGAAAGTGACTGAGTCCTCATGAGGTATACTTGTATTATCTCGGATTTGCATTTCTTTTTCATATCCAAGGGCTGGACAGCTCTGAGCATTTCCTAGTTGTTGGTAGGATCCCGAGTAACACCTTGGGTTGTGCGGTTGGTATTCGTCGGCTCTCTTGCATACCTCACATCAATATACTAACCCCGACCGAGTGAATTGATCTTCCGGCAACCTTATGCAGGTATGTTGGTATGGCTCGTTACATGTTATACAGTGTCTAGGGATGTGAAAATGTAGTTTTATATTTTGGGCATTTTCGTTTTTTTAAATCAGTAATTTCGGTGTTTTGTGTTTTTATAAAACACACACACATACACACACGTGTGTGTGTCTGTTTATGTGTGTATTATGTCGCCCGCGACTCTGGAGTAGCCTTAAATTTTGGCATTACTGTTCAGTTGAAAACACAGCTCCAAATATCTTTAATAAAGCAGGAATGGCTTCAAAAACATCAGCAGTAATAATTGCCCAGCATAAAAAACAAGTATATTTGTACCGTCAAAATGTGGAAATGTCTGGTTATATCGTGGGGGTTATTTACTTTAGCACGGAACAATAAACAGTAAACATTACTTAATGGCCACCCAACATCCATATAGTCAGCGAAACATTCACTTTTGACAGTCACTATATTTCATAACCGGATGGCTACCCATTTTGTCTATTATATTTCAATTTTGTCCATTAAGTAAAATTCCGACTTAATCTCTCCCCCTCCCAGGGAAATTGGTATTATGTTGCAATGATTACAATACGTCGCGCGATTACTATTCCATAGATGGTAACGTGACTTGAGAAAGCAAAACCATGGCAACACGTTACACATAATGGCATTTATCAGTTTATCAGTGTGCGCTTGTGGCGTGGTGGCAGCAGTCATGCGAACTACATAAAATATCTTTCTTCTGTACAGCAGTGAAATTATTTTCTTATGTGCGGTATCTATGGTCGAGCTCCAACATGTTTACATTTTACATGCTCGGGATGAAGGTTATTTTGTTTATGAACACGAGTGAACAAATAATTGCACAAATGTAAAGCTAAGTATTTTTATTTAGTAAGATATGTGGCGTATACATGTCGAAATCACATTTTTTTCACCAGAAATATCCTTTTTCACATTTTTTTTCACCAGAAATGTCCATTTTCACATTTTTATGTTATAAAAACTAAATTTCACTTTTTTTCATATAAAAATCATTACACCGTTTTTTCCCATATTTAATAATGTTGATGCTATGATCTGGACACGTAATCCAGCTACAATAAGTATCTTGCAGAGTTTGACATGTTTTGTACCTGTATTCTATTCCAATGGTGTTTCTAGCTTCGTCTTCCCATCCCAGGCACTGGTAGTGGAATTGTTGTTGACAATGAGTGCCTATAATACTGTGAATATCGTTACCCTGGCAAGTGGTATGACTACACGTCTTTGGGACCATGTTAGCCATGTTGCTGGCTTGTGGCTCTGTAGAATTGCCTTCGCTCTCTGACATCCTATTGGCTTGGGTGCCACGAGGTGTTTCAAGACTTCTTGAAGTCTGGTTAATTGGGTCCTGGCTAATAACTCTCTCTGGCCTTTCTGACTTGGTCCCACTTGCACTGGTTAACAGTTACTTACGCTGATGCTCCATGTATGGTGCCAGAAAAATACTTGAAGCGTGTCGCTTAGACTAGTCAATGTTACTTTTTGTGAGCGCTAGGCCATGCATGCTCTGGTTCACGATTACTCAGACTGTGTCGGCTTTCTACTAGGGACTAGCACTGGTCAGGTAGGCTGACGGCTTGGTACAAAGTCTACTGTGGACAGTACCACAATATTTCTCACTACCACCTTAGCCCGCGGAGGCAGAGCTGACTTACCAGGATACTCACTCACCGGTATCCTGGGTTCTGGTGTTGACGTAAGCCGACTGGGACCAGCAGTTGTCTGGGTGCTGCTGGATGACGAGGTGCCGTAGGGTGAGGTGAGGTATCTCTGGCTCCAGTTGGATGCTGCACTGCTTTCACAAAATGAGTTGGCAATAAGCCAACATGGTGTCACGTCCAGTGACTAGTGCACGTACTGCAGGATGTAGCTCAATGTCAAGCCTGGTATGCTAGGGGAAATAAACGGGGGTGCTGTCTGATGAGGACTGCCTCTCCAGGTGACAGGCAGACTAGCACATTCCCGTGGAGAAGGGTTATTGGTGCACACTCGCTTAGCAGCAAATAACTGCTTCTTTTTCTCCTCCCTTCTTCGAGCACTGTGCCTTTCCCCAAGGGCATAGAGGCAGTATTGATACTTAACGTAATTTCAGTTGGCGCAAGCAATTGACAGTACTTTTACTAAGTGTACATCCCAACAGCAGTTGATGGCGCAAATCTTGTGCTCTTAGGATCCTGCACCTTAGCGCACAAATCTAGGGCAGTAGGTCATATGGGCCGTCTTCCTACTGCCGGCATCCTCGCGCTCTGATCAGCGATACAACCTGGAGTGACTGTCCTGCTCCTGTTGGATGAGTACCTAGTGGTTGGCGACTCTACGTTTCTGTACGCCTAGGTGCACAGAACAGGTGTCCGTCGAAGGTGATGCATGTTTACTGATGTATAGACTCCTGAAGGGGATATGTAGTCATACACTATGGTTTGTAATATTGTCACGCGTGGTCGCTTGCTTGCCCCGTCAAGAAGTCAAATTCCTAGTATTGTACAGGATTTACCTCTAAATAGATTTACTCTCAGGATAGGATGTTTGTATTTATTACACATAATAAATACTGCTGACTCGTACTCACTACTAATCCAAGTGCGAACGGTAGTAAGCTACGCTTTAACAGGTGGAGGTGACCTGCTCCTAAACTACTCAAGTATAGAATAATGTTGATGGCTATGAAAACAACTCAGAAACAGTTACTCCATCCTGGGGTTGTCTACATGAGACCTTACAACGGGGCCGCTACCAAAAGGGCAGCAGGCGTGGTTGCCACTTACCAGCAAGTAGCGGTGGCTGTTAAGTCAGGAGGATCAATAGAGGAAGTGTTGAGTGAAGTCGAGCAGGCTTCTGGAGATGTTGAGCTTCTGGAAGCTGGTGGTGGCTGAAGCCTCTGGAGCTTCTGGTAGGGCCTCTGGAGCTTCTGGTCGTGTGTGGTAGCAGCCACTGAGGCTGCTTAAGATCTCTTTAAGTTCTTGGAGAGGACCGTGAGAGCCTCTGGTCAGTAGAGAGCCCCAGCACAGAACTGTTGAGGCGAGCTACTGGAGAATACAACTGGCTTCTTCAGCCGTGCACTGCCTTATATTGTGCACTCGGCCGGCCCATGCCTGGGCTGGAGTGGGAGGTTTGCTGTTGTTCTGTGACATCTGCCTGGAGTAAGCGGGGTGGGAGAATCTACCCTTGCGCTCTGCTATATGGCCTCGGGTGCTCAACGGTGCTCTGCCTTCTTCGGAAAGCTGGCAACACTGTCTACTGGGTGCATCGGGTAGGCTGACATTTTGCAGTGGCCGCTTGTATACCATGCTTGGCTCACGTGCTAGAACCGCCCACTAGGCTGGGAGTGATTCCATTGCACTCGTGAGTAATGTGGTGGGTTTAACCCTTCCTCAGGTTATGTTTATACTACAGTAGTGTGAGGAAGTTGGTTCTGGAACATCAGGAAATACCACGTGTCTGTAACTGTCCCTCCATGGGAAACAATTCTGTAGCCATCTATGGTGGTGGTTCTTGCTATTACTGTATTCACTCGAAAGGAAGATGACCCTTAATCTAAGACGAACCCTTTCTAAAAAAATATTTTTGATAGAAGAATATTTAAACCTGAATTCAAGACTACCCCTACGAAGTGTTGAAAAAATTATTTAGGTTGAATGAATTTTTGAAGAAGAAATGCTATTACATGAATAATATGATATATTTTATTTATTTTTAAAGAAAAGCTAATCACAATAAAATAGGTGTGTCTAACCTGGCTGTATGGTAGCAGCACTGTAAATGTTTTGTGGATGTTATATATTCGTGACTTGAGCTATTTTGCATCCTAGCAGAGTGCTTCCTCTACCTTCACCAGGTGACATCAGATAAGATGACCCTTGTCAAAGTTGACAGGTACAGTCTCAGCACTACAAAAATACGCACAACAATGGCACTCCAATGTTGGACTAACTGCTACCTGAGTAAAAATTATGAATAGAAGTCCATAGTAATTTTGTGCATGTAAGGCAAACTTAAATACTGGACTAGCAGTGTCCCATTTATGGTATTTGTGCCCAGGTTTGGAATTGAAAACGACCCCTGAATTGTAAATGACCCCTTATTTTTTCTATTCCCTTTCTGTTAAAAAAACCTCATCTTCCTTTCAGGTAAATACGGTATATCACTTGTTATGATGAGTCGTAGTCATGTTTGAATACTCATATAAGCAGTGTGCAGTATTGGCACACCTTAATTTTCCATGTGACACTTAATTTTTTTTAATGCATCAATATATTATTTTTATGCGACACTGAGTAATTTTACAATATGTCCTTCTGATTTTGATATTAGTTACCATTGATTTTATAGGTTGTCACTGAGATGAGCTAATTTTAAGCTATTTTGCAAACTTAAATTTTTAATATTTTGATTAGTTATTGATATGGTGAATTTTATAATTACATAGTTCCCTAATAACTAAATTCATTTTTATCAGCTTTGAGTATATTATTTCTCTTTTCATTCTTTAGCTTGATTGCGAGAATTTTTATATATTAATAAATCCTTTTTTTTTTATATCTTAAACATTTGATTATATCAATATTTTAATTATTGCTGTGCTTTAATTGCTTTATGCCTATTTTGAGTTATCTGAGTCATGCAATTTATACTTAAAGTTATTTTGTTTGGTAATTTATAAATTGTTTTTAAGCTTGAAGCATTTGGGATTCATTTTAATTTAGCGTTGTCTAGTAGTCAAACATCTATTCTTGTTTTCTTGTTGATGGATGTATTTTCCTATATTTGTTTTCTTTGGCAGTACAAGTTATTTATTATATATAGGCCAGAATAAATATGTATTCAATGCTAATTTTCCTCAGTTGTATTTCCCCTGTGATTTCCATTTTACTCAGTTTTGGTACTCTGTTAGAGGCTTTATAAAGTTCGCTAAAACTTTCCAGGCGCCTGTCTCGTCTGCTCGTTTCTTGCTGACTGGATGCATGCTGCAGTGTTGGTAGTATATTCTATTTCACGTCCGTCACTATCCCCTTCCATACTTCGTTTCTGGCGGGGCTGTGTGGGCAGTCTTCGTGCAATCATGTGCTTGGCGCATGGTTGCACATAAAAAAGTCTTTTGATCACGTGAAAGTTGGCCAGTTTCGCTAACGCGTGGTCCACTTTTGGCCCTTGTGGATCGTCCACGACACCTAGCAGCGATTTTCGAACTACCTGGGTGACTAATTTCTTTTTCGTTACATCTTTGTTTCTAACCATGACAAAAGTTTTCCCCTACGAGCTCACCACTTTTCTGCTTGGCTCGTTGCCACCATGGCGGTGTTCCGTCAGGTTACAGCCGTGATGGTGCCCTCTGGGATGTAGGTGTTTTTTTTTTTACATCACATAGAGTAGGGCCAAGTTTCCTGTGTGTGGTAGTCTTTATTTTTTTGTTTTCGTGAAGACTGGTGTTCCAAATTATGATGTCGGGATAATCTTTCCATTTCCTCTTGGTGAGTATAGTCTTAATTTTTCCTAAATGTTCGCTTGTGTCCTTTTTCGGGTTATTAATTTTTGGGTCCCTATTCTTTTGCTTCAGAGTGAGTGTTCCTGAGTAGCCCTTGTGCTCTCGTAATTGCCGGAGTTGTTCACAGCGTTAATGCTGTACTTCAGTATGCCCTAAGTTTCCCGTTTTTGTATGATGGCTGCGCCCAGGCAGACATTTCTGTATGGAAAAAATTATCTACTTTTCTTCTGAGCATCCTATGCACTCAACGTCAGCTAAGTTTCCAAGAACTTTCTGTTTATGTTATTTCCATCCTGCCTAAGTGCCAGTCACCTAACTTTCTTTCCATAATATGAAGAATAACTTATTACATTTAAAAACATTATTCAATGTGACTATACCAAATTTCTTATGTAAATTTGCTGCACTTTTTAATTTTAACTATATCTTTTAAATGGCCATAGTAAATTTTTGTAATGGCTACTATGTAAACAAATAATACAATGTCCTGTAAGGGGTGCACCTCCGCGTTTCTTGAAATTTATCAATTATTGGTTTAATATTGCTAGTTTTTCTTTAATATTTGTTGCTTTCATGCTATATAATCATATGTTTATTTTCTGGGCATGTGAGATTTTATATTTAATGTGTGTTTTGCCCACTCAAGGATATTGATTTAAAGTTTCAAGTGATAATAATACCTTATGTGTTTCTTAATTTTTGTTTTGGGGGCTTTAAAGTTTTTCCCCATACCACTATATAAGAATAATATCAACATATATTTTATTTTGGGCCATGTTATGTGAAAATATTATATAAAAAAGAAATTATATATAATTAAATAATCGTTGCCCCACACAACCACATGTCTTCTTATTTCTAGACAAATTCTCCTCCGGTTCTGATATATTTAGTTGTGGCAAGAATGCCCTGGTTTTAATTACCCACCATTAAGGCAATTTTTTGGTTAATGAATAAATAATTTTTGTTGTTTTTGTCCATCACGTCCCTTTACTGCCTAGCATTATGTTTCGCTTCCAGGTTTCTGAGGTCCTTTGGCTTTGTTTAGTTATTGTTTGTTTAATGATGGTTTTGAGGGCCACCAATTTTAGTGTGTTTTTGTGGCCAATATCATATTTTTTATGCCAAGGACTAGGTAAAGTTTATGTTTATACTTTTTTTTGATAATGGTGTGGACAGATGTGGCGGCTCAGTGGCACATGTCAATGTTCAGCAAGTAATTGCAATGTTTTGTGTTTATGATGGCAGCCATGTTTATAATGACCAACAACTGCAAAAAACAGCAGAGCCATATTTTTGACACTGTCTACATTTTTCATTTTCTGTATACGAACAAAGTTGATTTATAATGAGGAATGTGATAGACAACGTTGTAGATTTAATATTTTTTATTTGATAAATTTAAAACATAAATTTTTTAAATTGCTGTGACCTAAGATTAAAAACGTATTACTAAAGTGTTTCTTGAGTGCTGCTTTCATTCTCCGATCTTGAAGAATTTATGTGAAATCAACATTCAAATTTATGTGAAATCAATATTCCTATTGTTTTGTATGTTTGCTTAAAGTATCAAATAGTACATTGTGTGACGTTGACTCTACACAGTTTTCCATCAGCTTTCCAAAGTACTTTTAATGCAAGTATAAGTCTTTCATTTCATTTTTCATACGTCCATTGTATCTGTATTGGATATCGGCTGTATCTGCAAGGAAGTATTAGTTCGTACTGGTATCTGTAAAAATCTATATCAGCTCAGCACTAGTTGGAAGTCTGATCTACTGGTCTTCAGCTTGGTGGCTTGGGGAGCGGAACATCGCTAGCGGACCCAAGTACTAAACTGGAGGTTATAGCAGCATGACTAGCAGCATCCACTCCCGGGGCTCCCTGGTGAACAAAACACCGCTAGTGGACCCAGGTGTCACAGAGAATGGACTTAGGGGCTGGCCTATAGTGTCCAAACAGGTAGTCTGGAGAGTAAAACGTCACTAGCGGGCCCAAGCATCTGCCGGAAGGGTAATAGTCCAAGAGACAACTCTTCTAGTGAAGCCTAGGAAGGCAGGCTCCCTAGGCTGCATTTCAAGACAGTTACCAATAGGAGTGAAAAGGATTGAGGTTTGGCTTGTGGTTATCCCTAGAAGAGTCTAGAGTTGTTCCGATACCATATTTTCTGATACAGATACCGATTCCCCGATACAGTTGCTGATAACCCTATACCATTACAGATACCCTGACCCCAATGCCCTCCCATTTGTTTGTTTTTCCAGCTCACTATTATTGTGCAGAAATATGAGATATACTAAATATTAAAAGATATTTTCCCAATATTATCACCACCAATAGCACAGCGAGATGAAAATTCTCCACTTGCATCTATGATATATGTTTTTTGGCGTGTATATGCAGCATCAGAAGTTTTTGATTAAAAATTAGAGATAGACCATACAAAATTTTTGTATTTCTGTTAATATTGTTAAGTTACGACACCGTACAAACATAATAAATTCCAACTTAATTTCTCACTATAAAACATTTGAGACAGAAAACTTGAATTATTTTGCAATGTTTACAAATAAATGTTGCACAATTACTATTCCACAGACGGTAATGTGACTTGAGAAAGCAAAACCATGGCAACACGTTACACAAAATGGTGTCTATCAATGTGTACTTGTGATGTTGCAGCGGCGGCTGTGTGAACTACGCAAGATATCTTTCTCTTGTACAGCACCAAATTTTTTTTCCATGTACAACTTGAATAATTACTGATAAAGTGCTGTGAATATGGTTTCATTAACTTTGCGTTGCCTTTTTGTATCTTTTCAGACACATTTATTACAGTTACATTTTTATACATAATGCATTCATAATTGTCATGAAAAAATATTAAAGTAAAAACTTGCATGTGTTGGCAACATCGCATCGCGATTCAATATCTCAAAAATATGGCACCTCTTCTTCTTGCTTGTCGTTACCAACATGGCTACTGGTCAAAAATGTTGAAATTGTTTGTTGATATTCTAATCAAATTTTACAGTACATATTTCTTATACACATGTACTGTATTCCCGCATTTTCAATTTTTGGTTTGTATTTCGTGCTTTCTAAATACACAATGTGTAGTCTGAGATGTCTGTTGTTATAATTTGTTGTTTTTTGTTACAAAGTACGAGTTAAGTGCAACATCCCGACTCAGCAGGTTATTTCGGAAGTGGTAAATTACATAAATAGGACTAAATGCAGGTCAGCGAGACGTAAGCGAAACAATGTGTGCTGAAAATTGATTTTATTTATGATTAATATTAGTATTACTTGTGCATGTTGATATAATGTATAGCATACCAACTTTGTATGTTATGGCGAGTACAGTTGACTTATACTTTCTTGTCAATACTTTGTTGTTTAATTATCGGAGCATGTAATTTTCGGCGATGCTACATCATTTTTGTTCAATCAATGGGGATTAGATAAAATTTTTAGTTCGACAAAAACAGAATTTGTTTAGTATTGTTAACACATAGGTGGACAAAATTCCTAGTATGGAAAAATCTCTCCATAACACAAAAATTTAGTTCAAAATTTCCCCAAAAATATAATATTGTATTTTTATAACAAATACTTTATGGTATTGATGAACATAACACTGTAATACAATTTACAGTAAATAGTTGCACATGCACATTTTGCAATTTGGCAAATTTAGAAACATGTTTAGAAATTTGTCAACATACATTACATTTTAATGTTTTAACTTTGTTTCTAAAAAGTAAAAAGAAATACAAACAAATGAATAGCTTTTCACTCATACAGTAATATGTTCATTTATGTTCACAATAAAACATCAAAATCATTAAATCCCAAAATAATACATAAAACCTGCCAATGGAAATGAAACTGATAATTTAATGAAGAAACTTACGTTATAATTAGTTAATAATACACAAAAACCAAACTTCAGAAAATTCTTGGATCCTTACGCTCCCACTACTAACAACTTCGAACCTACTTGAGCTACATTTAAAAATGGAAATGACAAGTTCCATCCCCAGAGCACATTTGTATTCCAGTCTGGGTTCCAGCTGTAGATGCTTATCTCTTAAAGCATACAGCACTAAAGAGTTCCTCAGGCTTAAAGTATTTCCCACGAACTTGGTTCACGCGTTCAAGCTGGTTCAATGGTTCAAGTTTCCACTGAAATAACCCGATTTCATTGTCTATAAGCGATACTAATGTATCAGCCTGGTACCATGGCCTATAACGATACGTGGGAAAAAGTTTAAGTATCAGCCGATACTGATGTAAATTTTCGGTATCAGAACAACTCTACTCACTAGAATTGGTGACGAAAATAGGGAATGGCAGGAGCAAGGTAGGGGAGTTACAGAGTGCTGGAAGAGACAACTCATCCAAGTAAGATTTATGCATTGACGCATGTTGCTTTATCTTTAGTTGGCAAGAGACCTTTATTGTGTGCTAGATCTGTTGCGCTACTTGAGTTACTAGTTCCCCTTCTTACTAGAAACAAGCTTCGGCCTTGTATGCTGTCTACTAGTAATATATTCGGTCACGCTAGGACTGGCAACGTACCTCACAACAACAGTGGCCCTCTGGGGCAAGGTTGACTTACGAGAGCTTGACGGGGTGTTCTTCATTGGTGATGTTACCGAAGTCTAGGTGGTGCGTATGACTTCCTTGGCTTCGCTGGACGTGGTGAAAAGCAGGCTGCGGTAGTGGTCTACATTATTGTTGCGATTCAACTCGGTGTTGGCCAAGCTGCCAATGTGCGGATTGGCTCTTCCAATCCTGGTGTCGCTCCCACTGATTAGTGCTTGAACTACTGGATGTATGTTGTATCCAGTTCGTACCGGATTAGAGTGGAACACGGAAGTTCCGACGGGCAAGGTCGGTCTCGCTGCACTACAGGTGGCCTGGGCCTACCTTCGAGGCGTGTTGACTCCTGGCGTAAAGAGATTTGTCACACAGACCTGCTTGGCAGCACTCAACTCCGCCTTCTTAACTGCTCTTTGAGCTCTATGCCTGCTGTGGAATGGCATAGACCGTTAGCGTACCAGCTTTCCTGTTGTTGACAAAGAATTGACAATCCCTGACTTTATAGTGTAATGCCGACAGTGGTTCCCTGACTACCTAAAAGCGCAAGCACCTGGAAGTCGTGGTTCGTACACCACCTTCCTGCCAGTGCTGGGTGTAACCACAAACCTGCAGCTAATCTCTGCCAGCACCTTAGCTAGGCGCTCTGGTGAGAGACACAGATGGGGTTGGCTGTCCCACTCTGTGGGGTGTAACCTAGTGGTTGGGGCTCATCCGTTCTGAACACCACAATGAACAGAATGGGTGGCCATCGAAAGATAAAGTGTGTGTTTTAACAGACAGACCCTTGAAGGTGGACTGACATTCTATGCTAAGTTAACTCCCTTCCAATTGCTTAACACTCGTCGGTCAACCTGGTGGAGATAGGCTGAAGTACTACAACAAGGAACTCTTGAATACGTTTAAGCTTAGGTATTTATTTAACCAATAAACATCTAGGTGACTCGTATGCGCTACCAATAAGTCTGTGGTCTGTGCTGCGGAAGTACTTAACCTACGCATTAACGGGTGAATGTGACCCGCTCATAGGCTACTGAAGTACAAGGGGAATAGTTAGCTCTACTGTCGCAACTAGCTCTAACTGGGGTTGCCTAGAAGAGGTCTTAACTTTAACTTGGGGGCCATTACCAGCAAGTAGTGGCAGCTGAAAAACCAGGAGGTCACAACAACTTCAAGTGTTTGTCATGTTCAGTGTCTTCAGGTAGATGAAGCTTCTGGGGTGGCAGCCACTGGAGAACTGGAAGTTCGGGCGGCAGCCACTGGAGAACTGGAAGTTCTTGGTAAGGGCCTAGTGGTCAGTAGAGCCCTAGCACAAGAAGTGTTGAGGCGAGCTACTGGAAATGAACTCCTAACCTCGGCATGGCACTACCATATATACTGTTCCTCTGGAGTGTGCGGGGTGGCAGAACTACCCTCTTGCGCTCATGGTATCGCGTTGGGCGCTCGACTAACTTCGGCGGTGTGACGACACTGTTTGCTGGGTGCGTCATGAGGAGATGGCAGGTTGCGCAGCTGCCTCAAATATGTTTTGTATTGTGATTCCAAAGTGCGTTTGATTTGAACCCACTTTCTATACCTTCTTATCACGCCGTGTTTGGTTTGCTCCGTCATGTGTGTAAACACTCTTTGTAGATGGAGAAGGGCAGTTCAGGAACTGTCTGGGAGACCAAGTATCGTCCATGTCTCTGGGAGAACACTTCTTGTAAGACATCTGATAGTTGGTTCCTGTGGTTGGTAGTTGCACGTAGATGAGCTTTAGTCGTTTATAATATAATGGTGTAAGCAGCACGCGTAAGCCTGTTTTATTGTTTGCTCAATCAAACACACTTAAACTAGACTGTACACTGACTGAGGCCTGAAGGGCCGATCCTAGGTTGCCAACAGGTTATTTACATAGTCTCGGAAGACGCTACAGTGTGGGAGGTGAGGGCGACCCCAAGTCAGCGGCACTCGTACTCATGATAGCTGTAGACAAGCTACAAAGTAGCTGGAAGTGTGGGGGCCTCGGCATGCTGGCTGGCAGCGAGGTGGTGTCGTGCAGAGTGGAACTCTCGACAGGACTGCGAAAGGCGACTTGAAAAAGCCTATGGATGCTTGGGCAGCGTGACATTCTGCGGAGGCGAATAGGCTTCTTGGTGAGCACTCGAGCAGCATGACATACTGCAGCTAGACTGGTGCTAGATAGCCTCAAACTGAGGACTGTGAGTCCTATTTATACGTGGTGCACAAGGCCAGTGTGAGGGTTGCAGGGTGTGGAGAGAGAGAAGCGAAGGAGAGAAGATAGTAAAAGAGAGCGGCAGCTACTTCCCTTCACGTGCAAGGTGCTGAAGGGGTGGAAAGTGGCGACGTGATGCGATGCGCGTTTCAGCATGGGAGGCTGCAAAAGCTCGCCAACTCATCCCTGGCTTGAAGGCGTCCTGGTGTGTACGGCGTAACGACTCTTCTTAGGGGGGCGGCCGTGGCTGTGGCAAGGCTAGATGAGAGAATGACGTCGCTCGTGGGGCGTCACATATCAAGGGTGCATTCTTACATACATTAGCAATTATTGTTTGTTTTATCATGGTTATACTGTACAACAATAAATGTGTTAGAACTTTCATTAAATTTATGACAAGACTTAATTATCATAAGGATGAACATGTGTAATTTCTGTAATTTAGTTTTATGCTTTTGTGAAGGATTGAAAATTCTGTTGCAACACAAGGGGCCAATTAATTTGTACAGCTTCACAAACTTTGTAAATATGTGACTTTAAACTGCTGACATCAGATACTATGTTTCTATTTCAGCAACGCTTGATGGTGGTTTGGGATACCTTCTGCCAGTACCAGAGAAGACCTATCGTCGTCTGCTCATGTTGCAGAATGTTCTTGTGAACCACATCTGTCACACAGCTGGTCTCAACCCCAAAGTTTTCAGGTAAATATTCCCATACCTGCCAGCTTTTCCGATTTTAGCGTAAAATGTATGAGAAATTGTAATGTTTTACTATTTTACGCTTGGGCGAATATTTTATGATTTTTTTTTCCAAGAATCCAACAAAAACAATGATGATGTTTTGTTATGGTTTTCTCTTGTCGAGGTCAGGTGTTAGCATAGCTTCCAACCTGTATGATTTGCCCATACAATGTGCAATTTTATGCCCTACCTTATTATTGTACGGCCGCCTCATTTATTTGTACTAATTACCACATGTATCACTAATCAATAGTGTTCGATCGTGCAGGTGGCAAAGTAGTTGCAATGGAATTTTCCGTGAAAGTCTGGGAGGATATTGTAAATAGGAAAGGACATTTTTGATTTCTATAGCTGCCCAAGTGGTTGGAAGTGTGACTGAAGGTCGCTGCATCAATTAGCCATTATGGCTTCTGTCTGCCATGAAAATATTGCAAAAAATTATATTTCAAATTTAGCGTTATGTTAGGATATTCGTGTAGTAATAGCGTTTTGAGTGGCGTCAATTTTTTTCAGCTCGTGACCTTTCCTGTGTCCATATATACTGCTTCCGAATCTGAATGAAGTGACAAGGAATTCCCACGTTTAAGTAGCAAGTCTGCATGTGTCGTTGAGTGCCTTAGTGTTGTTTTAGTGGATGTGTGATTGTTAGGGTTGTGCAAATATTCTGTATACTGAGATGAAAATGAAAAATGACAATTTTCATTTTCGGTAAGAAATCTGGTTTCTGAAAAATGTAACAAAACTAAAATTCTCGATTTCAATTAATTTTCTGGTGTTTATTGAATCCTCATTTAGTGCACCTGCAAAGAAAATTTTCGCCTGTAAATCATCTTGTTTGTTTTCATTATTTTGTAACTAAATAAAATGAAAATTTAAATGTAGGCAAGTCCGCATGTGTCAAATACTACATATCTTACTTTTTTTTTGTTTGATTTTGCAACGAATTGGTTATAGTCAATTACTTACTAAAATGTTATAAAATTCATTAATCATTCATTAAGGCTAAGCTCTAATGACATTAGTTTTCATTTTCATTTTAGTTTCACGAAAGTTCATAATAAATCTTTCGTTTTCGTTTCATGAAATAGAAGTCACATTCATACAACCTGTGTTATTATATTAAAGTTTATGTAATGTTAAAATGTGTTTACCATCACCGTAAATTGGCTAATGGAACCATGAAAAAGAAATTGTATAACCAAGTGTTTTTAGAAAGTTATAGAACAGTTTCCATGGGTTACCCATTCTAAGAACAGATATGATTTTGAGTTTTGTTTACATTGTGCCTGTAATATTAGGTAATATTTTTCATGGAGGCGAGAACAATTTTAAAGTTCGTGAAGCAGTTGTGGAGGTTTTAAATATGACGTCATGTTGTCGCAATGCAGAATGTGAATGGGTATTCAGTTTTGGAAAAGAAAAAAAAAAAAAAAAAAAAAAAAAACTGATTTTAGTTTCACTATGATGGACAAAGTTGTTAACAGCATACTGTTAGCTAAATCTGGGGTTCGAAAGTGCTACGAACAAGATTTTGATGCCAGTTTCTTGAAAGTTGCAAAATCTGCTACGAATACTTCATTGCAGAAGCAACACCTGTAAAGCTGGTTCCACATTACAGCAAAGCGTTGTCATGCGATGTGTTGTAATGCAATGGGCTGCGAAGAGCTGTACTTGCTGTTTCACAATTGTCTGATGATCTGTCTGCAATGTACGCCATTTAAGATGGTGCTGCTATGTATTTCAAGGATGAAAATAATATTTTCAGACACCTCTCAAATGTAACAAAAGGCATGTGGAAAACATTGCCACTATGTTTTAAGTAGGAATGGACCGATACAGATTGATACCCATTAACGGGCTGATACCACAACCAACGGCATCTGCGGCATCTGAACATTATTTGCCAACTATTATTCACCAATTAGTAGCACTAATTTATTTAACATGATGTAAATAACTAGGCATGCTACATCTCATAAAGTATTACTTTACTGCTTCCATCAATCAGATATTCTGTCCAAAACCCAAAATATATTCTGAATAATTGTTTTTAGAAGATTTCTTCCCGTTTACATTTTACCGTATTTTCTGTTGGTACATTTACCAAAGATTGTGTGCATCATTCGTTTTTGGCCACTATGTGAATGCAAAACAGCTCAATTAATCGACAACTGGTGCTATAGATAGTATTCTTTACATCCCGCAAAAGTTTTTTGTTTTATTTGTTCTTAAGATTGTATTATTTTTACAGTATTTGTAGGTTGGCGACAATGAGAAAGCAACCTGTATTCTTATTCTTCTTATGCAGTTACTCCACTCGTAGGTCGGTGGCACTGAAAACAAATTACACATTCTGTGACACTTGTTATTGTAAGGAAAGTGAAAGCAATTATACTAGATTTTGAGGGGCGTAGTGCTTATTAGAAACTGTTGACAGCGGTTTTGGTTATAATGTTAAATGTCTGAGTCACACTCTGCAAATAATAATTGGCAAAAATGGTTGCAAATAAATCAGTTTCCATTTAAACCAAGGGGTTGAGTATGGCTCGGCCGACAAAGCGAAAATATTAATAAAAAAAATTGCTCAATTTCAAGTGAATATTTAATATTAAAATGATTTTAGTAAGGTCTTTTTAATGACGTCTTTAGACTGTTGGTTTAAACAAACATGCATGTTGAGGTCATGTGTGACATTTCTCAGATCTAAAATCCAAGTCCACATCAGATTTCCTGAAATTTTGAAGGTTATCTTAATGAACTCAGTTTGTAATGAATGCTCGATTGTCTGAAAATAGTTTTCAAGTCGCTTATTTGCCCAGTTAAATTGTCTAATTTATCATTTATTATTAAAATTAGTGTTATATTTCATTCCTATGGTGTAGACATCTAATACAAAGTGCTGAAAGTGTTCACAAAACTGAATGCTTAAATAAAAGTAGTAAAAAAGTATTTCCAAATATTGGGAATTGGTAATTATGATTGTGCTCATCAAAACTGGTATCAGCGAAATGTGGTATCGGCCCATCCCTAGTTTTGAGTGGGTAGGAATAAATAAGGCAGTATGAACATGTTGTGAGATGAATGAATACTAGTGAGAATGAGAAACATAATAAGACAAAGGAGAATTTTTTTTTGTTAATAAACAGTTCTTACAACATGATCCATATGTATAAATAGCCTTTTCTTCTATTTGTACATCCATACAGCAATAAGAAAAATACAAATACAAAGACAGCGGCATAAACACAAGCGTTGTTTTCAAAACTTAAAGAAATATATAGTAGGTTTTTATTTTCGTAAATTATTATTCTTCTTCTCCATCGGAGGCTATTGCCAACAATCACAATGCAAAACTTTTGCTCAACGTACTCGATACAGATGCGCTGCAGTGGAATCTGCATCATTCTGATTGGCTACAGCTCATCGCAATGCATTGCAATGCATCGTTGTGTTGTGGAACCATCTTGTAGGTTTTGTTTATTTATAAGGAAAAAACTTTGATTAATAAGGTAAGTAATTATTGCTGGATTCTAAATTTTGACCAGTGTTGTGTTATTGATGTTTTGTATGTTTGGTACCCATTCTGTGCAGGAAATTTGTACGATTTTTAGTTTTCATAACTTGGCAGCTGTGTATTCCAGACACTTTGGTTTGGGATAACTTTAGCTTTCCAGTTAGTTTGTGGAAAGAATTTTAGGTTTGTGTTAAAAGGCCTCAGTAAAAGATTTTGGTATTATGTGGTAAGTAATGGGAAGGAAAAAATCAGCCAGAGTAGACTTGAGTTTGACGCGTGATGCTCTCCGGACCTATGAAACCACAATTTCATCTCATCTGTGCTTATCTACTTGGCGCACCTGGCGAGGCCAAAACCAAATATGATGATTAATAAGGAGGCAGCCTGAAAGCACTTAATTTCAAATATAGTCCAAGATCTCTTATCGTATTTACTCGAAAGGAAGACAACCCTGAATCAAGACGACCCCTTCCTAAAAAAAAATTGTTTTGAGGGGGAAATATTTAAACCTGAATTCAAGACTACCCCTGTAAAGTGCTGAAAAAATATTTTAGATTGAAAGTATTTTTGCATGAATTTATCACAAACCCTTCAAGAAGAAATGTGATTATATGAATAATATGATATATTTTTATTTACTTTTAAAGAAAAGCTAATCACAATGGAATAGGTGTGTTTAACCTGGGTGTATGGTAGCAGCATCTTTCTTATATTGCAAAACTTTTGTTGGCGTTATGTGTTCCTGACTTGAGCCATTATGCTTCCCAGCAAAGCGCATCCTCTTTTTGGCCTGGTGATATCAGATAAAGGGACCCTTGTCAAAGTTAATAGGTACAGTCTCAGCACTACAAAAATGTGTACATCTATAGGACACATGGTATTTAAGCATGAAAAGCCTTTGTCAAAATCCTGTGTCTCATGGCATGTCAATTTTGGAGTACTAACTGCTACCTGAGTAAAAATGAAGAATAGTAGCCGGTAGTAATTTTGTGCATGTAACACAAACTTAAATACTGAACTAGCAGTGTCGCACATTTATGGTATTTGTGCCTAGGTTTTGAATTGAAGACGACCCCGAATTGTAGAGGACCCGTTATTTTTTCTATTCCTTTTTTTGTCAAAAAACCTAATCTTCCTTTCAGGTAAATGGAGTATTCAATTGTTCTCACAGTTTCACTTCCTCGTTACCAAGTATCAATGTATTGCAAGAGAATACGATCAAAAAAAAAAAATGGTGTTTACAAGGGGGGGGGGGGGTAAGGGATAGGGGATGGTAATAACTCAGAGGGGCAATAGGGAGAGGATAGGGGATCTTTTCATTACTCACCAGGGTGGACTGCTAGGAAATTGGCACTGAGTAACCTACACACCTAATCCAAGTCCCAAAACAAATAAATTAGATAATAACTCTAATAGTATGAACAGTTATATTGATATTTCTCCAGCCTGGGTAAGAGAGAGCCAGTGGTCGACAGAGACACCTATTACTTAAATAAATAAATAAAGTATCAGATTTCGTTTTGTGTAGAAGTTCAATAATCAATAATAATTAATAGCATAATAATGTATGTCACCTGACAAGGGGGGAGGGGGTAAATATTTAGTCAAAAACAAAAAACCACTCACCAAGTCCACTTTCATGGGCAAAATGAGAATTTATTGTTACACAACTGTAAATATATAAATCACAAAAAAAATGGTTAAAAGTTAAAAAACAGAACCAACTTGTTATATCGAAACAAAGACTTATCCATTTAAAAGAAAAATTAAAAAATTTGTATGAAAAGATACCAATGAACAAAAGTCTGAACAATACATTGGCTATACACCATACAAAAGCTTAATCTTTTGAGCTTTGAGTGACCAAAAGTAACATTTACAAGCAATAATTCTTACTTATTTATATTGATGCGTGCTGGTTAAGTCTGACTGACACGTATGTCGAGGATTTTTCCGCTAGACCAAAATCGGGGTGGTTTACTCTGGTTCTACGGTATGAGGCGAGGGTTGTTGGCGATTGTTTGCTTATTCAGTCATGGTGGGTGTTGCGGTTGAAGAGGGTCTCGCCCACTAGCGGCTAGCTTGGTCGACTCCGAAGTGATGATTCCAGTCGCTGGCTTCACGGCTCCAGAAGTTGAAGTTTACCCAGCCATATCTGGTCTCTGTTCGGTTTAGCAACCCTCTTATCACTGGGTAGCACGAAGGGTGAATGTGAATGCATGGTGGGAAGATGATTACCATTACCAAAGCAGGCACTACTGCTTGTCATCTAAGTTGGGCGGCGCATCCCGTTCCGCCTGCCTATCCTGCATAGGATGAGGTAATACTATCCACAGTTTGATAGCATTGTGAGCCAGGTATTGCTCACTACGCCTCTTGCCACTCCTCACCTTGTAAGGCATAGGGTACACCAGTCTGACAGCCTGCGAAATGCACTTAAACAGGAACGGTAATTAAAGTGTAGCCCAATTGAGACTTGCCGGCATGAGCTCGATAGGAGTCCCCACTGATCTCCTGGGCATGCGGGCTGATCAGGGACGTGGAGCCATGTGGGCCACCAAGTCTGTACTGGTTGTGCGTTCGCACCGGGTTTGGCGGCAACCCCCAGGCTAAGGTCACTTCAGCACTAATGTAATGCTCAAAGTGAGAGATAACCTGAGCTTGTAGCCCCTCCCTGCATGGTGTTCCTAGTGGTTGGGGTGTTGCTGTTTCTTCCCACTAGTACTGACTTAGTGCTTGGAGGTTGGGAAGAAACAGGTAGCTGTCTAATGTGGATGTCAGTACTCTGTGTTCCTGTTGGCGGTGCACGTCGTATTCTGTTCCCGACCATCACACAGACAAGTACCCTGTAAATGAAAAGCAGAAGGGTAGTTAACAGTGGGTTTGTATTGGAGATGTAATAAACACATGACCTTGTGCTGCCTCCTATCAGACTGTGAAGAACTGAAGGTAACTGCGGTTCCAGGTGTAGGCGATCTGGTTCTAGTAAAAAGGGGGAGTAACTGGTTCTAGATGGATGCGAAAGTATTTAAAGTTAAACTGGCTAAGAAAAGTGTGTCTGGTGGAGACAAATTTAAGTTAAGTATATGTGTATGTGTTCGATGGATATCGATGCATGATGAGTAGCCACTGGCGTGGGCTGCTGGGAGGGTGAGCATCCTGGCCGGTCAGCGTTTCTGCTTCGTGCCTCATCGGTGGCGTTTAGCCTTGCCTGTTTTGTGGCGGGTGGTTTGTTGGCTCTCAGCCGGGGGGGGGGGGGGGGTGCCTGCTGGGTTGCTTAACCTTCAGGTGAAGAGAACCTGCTCATAGGTTTCTGTTGCCTGATAGAGTAGATGGCAGAGAATTCGTGTCGAAAATTCTCTCCCTTTTGCAGTGATGAAAGTAGGAACATTTAGCGATGAGTCATAATCGTTGTTATTTATTAGGTTGAGCGGCATGCATCAATATACATAGAAATAAAATAGTATAGTATAGGAACTGGATGATGTATGTCAAGAAAAGACTCCAAATATAAGAAATACAATGAAAATGTTAATAAGAAGTTGTTTAAATCTTGACAAAAATTTGATTGATTCTTTTCAGTAGGGAGCTTTTACAGAATTGCCAGTGTTTGCAATACTCGTTTGACATCAGTGCTACAGAGAGCAATGAAAAGTAAATTTAATTCTTTACAATCTTGGTTTAATATAATGAAGCAAAACAATATATAATGTTCTTTTACCAAAAAGGGCAAATGAAATTAATATGCCTTATCTCTTTGTTAACTTAGAAAAAACACTGTAATGACTTCCAATAAAAAAAAGTGGTTACTATCTTGCTCAACAAACAGAATTCAAAAGCATAAAAAGATAATCAAATATCCAGTCGATCTTTTCACACCACCACACTTTTAGGTTAGTTATTATTTAGGAGGAATCTAGGTGGTAAAATAAAAAAAAAGTTAAAAATAACAGCTTGTGTGTAAAACCTCAGCAATGTCCAGTCAAAATAATAATGATGATAATGAAGATCATAGTAATATTATTAATAATAATAATAAATAATAATATAAATTACTTAACTGGTAACTGTTATACAAAAAAAAACATTAACATTAACCTTACTCTTGTTCACACTAATGCACATAATCTAACTTAACAATAGCTTAAAAACATACAATTTAAAGGTTTGGCCAATAAGTGAATCAACTTATTGGCCAAACCCGGCACAAACACTACAGTTTGTAGGTTAGAATACACAATCTGTGTTACCAAACAATTACTGCTGGAGTGGCCTACAAACAAAAACTCTTGTAGCAAATTAGTAATGCCAACTTAACAGCAAATACTGCTACCTTAAAAACACTTTCTTCCATGGGATATCTTAATGGCTAAACTGGGGCTTATGTACGGCACAAAAATAAATCGAACAAACACTTTAAATAATGACTAAATCTTAAAAGAAACAGTCTTACCTTAAGACTGTACCCATGGCTAACGACAGTATTCTCTCTCTCTCTAGTCTCTGACCACTTGACCCGTCTACCCACCGACAGGCATGGCCAACCAGAACTAACTTGAAACTAACTAACTCTACCCTAAATTATCTACTATTTATTAGATTGACCGGGGCCATTCCTCCAGAAAATTCTGAAGGAATGTCCCAATCGATTAAAATAAAATTCAGTAAACTTAGCTCATGTTCTGGTGCTGTCACAGCCTCCTCCGAGCCGATGCGATGCTGTCACCTTCCACATCTGATCACGCCATCTTGCTGACTCCTGCACAGCAACAGTTGACCTACTCTCTCAGTTCTCTTTTTGTTGTCCTGGCGTGCCATTTGTCTCGACCAATCAAAATGCACCAAGACACCACCTGGCAATCACGTGCTACCAGGGACCTTCTATCGTGTTTTCTCCTTTCCCCTTTGTTACCCAAGGGTTTCAGTTGATGGAATCAGATGGACGCCTACCTCTTTCCCCTCTTACAGCCCTAAAACTCCGCGGCTGCTTGCATGTAAACAAACCTTGCTAGTGCCAGCTCAGGACTTGGCCTCGAAAACATCTAGACTGAGGTATCTCAAAGCTTCGGGACACTCCCCAAAGAAAACTGGTCCTGCTGATTAGGAATTTGCTGCATTTCACAGCACTACGAATTCTTTCAGGCATCTATCTGGAATGATTTGTCATGAGACAGTAAAAAAATAGTTGCAGCTACCAGCACACACCGTCTGGAGCTTTCTCCAGTCAGCTACTGCCCGAACCAAAGAAAAAAAAAACTAAGTCCCAACTGAAATTAATTAACCTAACCTGCTTCATAAAACCAATTGAATAAATTAAAAATAACCAAAACACAACAGCAGTGATCTGAAACACAACTGAACATTAAATTTGTTAACAAAAAAGGAAAAATATAGGAAATTCCTTTTATAATAAAGGTATCTTAAAAACAATAGTTAAGAAAAAAGAAAAAAAGTCTCATTATTTTCATCAAAGGCCAAATTTTAGGAGTCCGGCAATATTGCATGGTTTACAATTCCGGTCAGGTCAAGGTAGTTAGGAGATAGTATGGGCCACCATGTCTATTACTCTCAGGAATAAAGCACATGTTCTCTCTTACTTTGACTTTCCTTTCCTTAGGTGTCTGTGTGATCCCCGTAAACAGCATGCCCACCAAGGTGAAGCAGGAGACCAGATTTCAACAACTATTTTACCGGCCTAGAGTAGGACTGCGAGCTCTCCCTCAGGGACTTGTACGTCGTTCAAACACACACGCTCAATGGCCACCCTTTCAGTGCACCTTGGTGTACCGAAAGGCAGAGCCACAACCACTAGAAAGAGAACATATAAGGAGGCTAGTCATCCAGACCAGTTTGTACTCCGTCCACCACACCATTGTGTCCGGGTGGGGTATTCGATTGGTTCTGGAGGCATGACCGCCTTTGGGCCCATACTTGCAGTTGGCGTCAGACGACTGATGAAACCTGCTCCTCCAACCACTGCACCATTTGCATCGCCGGTTGGGGAACCGGGTACGGCTCTGCGTTGGCTCAGCTTCGGCCAAACACTTCTAGATAGGGTAATTTTTCACCTGCTCCCCTCTTATGAAGCTGGTAGTGGCACACTCCATGCCTTACACCAAAAGGGGTGGGAAGGATTTGCAGGAGAGAAAGGCCATAGCCACCGCCACCTACGAATCTACCTGGAGCTCCACTTCAACCACTAAGGAACAGGCACTCTGCCATGATAACTGCCGGGACTGAGCTTACACCGACTGTTAGCTGGAGAGGCCTCACCTCCTAGATCCCTCCCCCTCTGTATTTTCATCCCCAAAGAAGACACCTGGGATGTCTCATCCAATAGTAGCATCCATCCATCGAGGGGAGGAGGTCCTGCTAGGTATCGCCTGCCCCTGGTTCCAGCCCAGTCTAGCCACCGCACCATCTTTGGGACTCTCAGATCCACCGACGCTTTCAGAAACCGTTACCCACCTGTACGACTGGGACAACAGCCCAGCCGAACCAGCACCGGTACTGGTAACAATGTGACCGCTAGTCACAAGCCCGATGTGTTGCTCAACCAGTACATACTTGACTTCACACCCAGTCACCTGGCTACATGACCTACCCTATATACTAATCGGGCCCCAGCCTGCAAGTAAGTTCGATCAGCCGCCGTTAACACTATGTGTCCGTCCTGCACACCAAAAACTAACTCAGACTATGACAACATAGCCATAGATTGTTCCTGAGCCCATCACGCGTCAAGTTCAACATAATACAACTTTAAGAAAGTGCCGTAGCAATGGATCCAGTCTGTGCAACAGTGTATTTTTTGAGGTCTTATTCATGCATCAAATTTAGTAACTGAAAGTAAACATTATGTCGTTTAAAATCATATATCAAACACAATGTTTCTATAATATTACTTCTTCAGTATTCAGGTACCAAAATTCTACTCAAATTCAGAATACTTATGTTCATCTGCAATAAATTTTTTTCTTAAGTAGCCAAGAATGGCTCTCTCATAGTTAATAATTTTTTTTTAATGCAGGACATACAACAGCTCAACGAAGTTGTTAAGTAATCCAGCACGGTGCATAATTGATGGGGAACTGGTGTGGCAGTTCTTCAGCCTTCCACTGCTAGAGAAACAAGAAGTGGCCAAGAAGATTGGAACTCGTGTTGATGAAATAATTGATGATCTTGCGGACATTGAGATGCTTACAGCGCATTTCTAGATTCTACCTAGTGAAACTTTGTACAAAACCAACAGCCATAGTTTTTATTGCAGTCTGTGATTGTGTTTTTTATTTAATTAAAATATAATTTTTTTGTATAAAATGTGTGTGTGAATTTATTATTTAAGAGTAAGTATTTCCTGGTCACATTCCTGTTTGGTAAGTATGAAAAATGACATGAAACTTGTGGAATGTTTTTAACTTCATATGCTTAGTGTTTAGTAGATGTCTTGTATGTTGGTAAGTAGTTTTAGTATGTAGTTCTGATGTGAACATCAAACAAGTTCAGCAGAAACAAATAACAAAGTAAAGGCAAAATTGTCTTCAATTTGTCAAACTCCTTTGGTAAAATTCAGCTGTGACATTTTACCCTTTCTGCTGATATCCTCTGCTTTCCTAGCAATCTACCAGATGTCAGTGCAGTTGGAATGGGAAGGATAAGCGAAGGGAGTGTTGCCCGTAACAGAGCACTGATGCTACGAGCAATAGCCAATTTTTCTGATTGCACGCTGGGCTGGCTGGACAAACCATCCACTGCCACCCAGTTTCACATGCAGCCAGTTCACGCAGCTTTAACAGAGTAGGAATGGCCATCCAACTGAGATCCCCCCCCCCCCCACCCCCCCAAGGCCATTTCAGCACATATATTTACATTGAGTTGCAGCGGTACAAACCCCAGTTAATCTGCATCAACCCATCATCTCCAGAACTCTCTCATTCACTTAAGAAGCCTGGAAGTAGGCGCCTATTCAGCAACGAGTAGCAAAGCTAAACCGACTTGCACTCCTTCAGAGTCCTCGGCCGCCATGATTGCCACCCCGCCCTAGTTAGAACATGACACTTGTGTGTCTTCCAATTAGAGAGGATTAGGGTTGTTATTGATGTTTGTGCACTAACGACACTCGTGCATATATGTGCCAGTCATATTAGCTCTTGAGGCAATAAACCAATGTTACGTCATATTGCTTCGACGTTATTCCATGTAGCTAGTGTAATTCAGTCAGTCAAACCCAGCATTATCAAATAAATAATACAGCCTTTCTCTCACTCTAATTACCCACCAATCGTCTACCTCATTATTTATACCAATTTATACGGAGAGAGAACCTAGTTAGGGCTACAAGACAGTAAGGGGTGGAAGTGATTGTGGCCTAAGGGAGATGATAACTTTGGCATCTGGTGCCTGGTGCTGTGGCCATGCAGTCTCTCCTCATATAACATTCAGACAGTAATGGTGAGCATGATACCCAGCTGCTAACACTAGAGTGACACTGTGCATCACAACTCTCTACTCACCAGCCTGTTCGTTCCATCATATATAGACTTGCCAGATACTGAGAACTGTAGAGCAGGTGATATATCTGACAGACTTCACCCTTCTACAAGAAGAAGCATAGGGCAAAGGCATATTAGAACGTTTGGGGTCTCCCCTACCTCCATATCACTACCATACAGAACCCCTGCCTATCAACTCACCCTTTACCCCATCACCCAACTGCCCTATGCCTTATTCCCGTTGAATGGGAGAGTGGATCAAAATTATGAAAGCCAACCAGTGCCCTCGCCACTCGGGGGAAACAGACTCGTGTAAGGCACCAGTCCGAGACAAGGAGAGAGGCAAAGCCTAGCAGAAATAACTGCAGGGAAGCATAGGATCAACACAGTTCATGCAGAACCTCTTCACCCCTCTATTCAATACCCACTCAACTAGCGCTGCAGTACCTTTTGGGTGTACACCAGAGTTTTATCCACCCAGCAGGACTTGAAGCAAACTGAGGAATATTGCAGTCACATGTCAAGCACCCAGATATCCGGGGGAAGGAACTTCCTTCGTAATAAAACACATTAGGAGGTACATCACCTTGTTGCTGAACCACCGAAGCCCACTACCTTGCTATTCACCCCACCTTCAAAAACTCCTGGAAAGCGCAATCCCTGTTTAGGGCCAGCACCAATTGAGAACCGTACTAATCCCTGGGCCATGCAGAACCAAGGCCCTCAAAAGTAAGTGGAAACAAAGGCCCGTAGCTGGTAACAAGTTGTCGGCACTGATAAATTAAGCGACACGCCTCCAGTTGTCCAGGGTTTGACCCCACATAGTGACCCAAACACATTCTACTCTAAACCCCAATATTGGCACACTTAAATGGCTATGTACATTTATCCTAGTTTTAAAATTTGTAAACTGGAAGAAAAAAAAGATACAGGGAATTTTATTTTAATTTACACATGCCTTATTCAAAGTCAGAGTGACTAGGGTCCTTGAAAAGATAATAAATTGACTGTGATATAGACAAACTATAAAAGTGTATTTGTTAAAGGGAAGGGGATTTTTACATGATGTGTACTGGAATTATCATTATTAATAAAATAGTTTTTAAAAAATATTATTGTTTTTGGTGATGTATTGGTAGGTCAGTTCCCAACATCACATTTCTGCACTATTACTAGAAGGAGGTAGGGCCCTCACCAAATTCAGACAGACATCTGGCTTAAACATAAGATAACTAGAGCTGGACAGGATCCCGACTTTTCGGGAAAAATTTGGGAAATATATTTTCCCAAAAGGTCAGGTGGGAAATAATATCCTGCAAATTTTTCTGTATAAAAATTATTTAGGCTATTTGGCTATTATTTCTGCGTTATATAACACACATGTAAGAGTGGACCTTCATGACCCTTATGTTAAGAACATTAGTAAATAATAAATAAACGCAAGTCAACATACTGACACCGGCTAACAGCCAGCGGCGCTAGAGCCCATGACTGCGCTCAAGTGTCACGTGTCTCACACATGTGCAATGAGGCAGATAATTTTGAACTTTCATATAAATGTTTTTTCTAGTGTAAAATGTGTTCTCTTGTATTTGCAGTGTTTAATATGTCTTAAAATGTTTTAAAGTGTTCGTACTAATTTTTAATTGTTTGGTTATAAAATTCAAAGTGCCCGTGGCACCAAGATTAAGAACACTTAATATTCCGGCATGAACACTGTCATAAAGAGACACTAAAATAATATTGAAATTCATAAGAAAATTATAGACATGTAAAACAATAATTAATTTAATTTGTGCCATTTTATTTTCAAAAGAAAATATTTGACTCGGCGTGCATAGCACTTCCGCATATATGAACCCCATAGGCGACCATCGTAGGTCTGTGCGGCACTTGTATCTGGATAGTCTGTCGAGGAGAGCTGGCAAGGTAAGACACTGTCACGTATGCTCTACAACTTCTGTTCACTGATTTTGGTTTCCGTAGTTATTTAGTTTACCAGTCAACCTTTGCTTGCATACCTTTTCGCCAGACATTTTCCCCAGCATTATTCTTCCGCTTTATTAATTTCTTGCACCCTTGTGGCATTTTCAACTTAATCGAGGAGAAAGAGGAGAAAGATGTTGGAGAGGTCACGCAACCTGCACAACTTGAATGAGGTGCCATCCTCCTATGTTCATGGCGTTTCATAGTAACTTCTTCCTTCTTGCTACACGCAATTTTAGGAGCTTTGTTTTTATGTATGTATTTGGGGGTAATTTTCGTGTTTGAATATTTATGGCAACATCACATATAACCACGTGGCCGACCTAAGCCAAGTCTTTGTATAAGCCATTATTGTGTTTTAAGAGCTTATTTATGTAACATTGTATGTGCAATAATTTATTTCGGGGTTCTACGTCAATTTTATTCAGGGGTCAATGTATTTTTGACGTGAATTGATGCTTTTTGTGCTTGACCGTGCGGTCATGTTAATGTTTGATTTTACCGCCATCAGGCATGTTACATGCCTGTAACCACTGCACTCGTAAAGAGAATAATCTTTTGTCTGAATTTAATTTCCCATTTCTACGCAGAAATATTACAATTTCACCTGCACCATGTGGTCCGCTACGAACTTCATCCAGTGGCATCCGCGCCATTGAAGCTTGTTTTCACATGTGTGTGTTTATTGTGAATATTCATCTCGTGTCCCATCTTATTCCATGTATCATTCAAGGATCTATGTAATTTTGTATTAGTGTACGGTGCAATTATTCCCGTCTTAGCCAGCTCTGTGTATAGGCCGTCACCACACTACCCACGTGCTGGAGGGCGAGCCCCGATGAGTCTGCGTTAGTGATGCTGAGTAATCACACGTGTTAATATGTATTAAGGGTTTTCATTTGTAATTCACCGTGTCCCGTCTTCAGGGAAAAACCGTCAGTCCACCCTAGCGGCTGTCTGCTTTCTTCCCTTGTGAAGGCTGTGCTTTTGACGCACCTCAGTGAGATCATCCATCTAGGCATATGCTAGATTAATTATGGGCTGGGGAACACCCAAACGGAATTGGCTAGTCATGACCGAGATAATCATTTCATTGGCACGTTGTTGTGTATGAATAATATCAATAAAAACAAGTCTACAGTGAACTTAATTCTTTTCTTCAGTTGTGACAGTGTCCTAGCCACATATGTTTTATTAATTGTTTATTTCCAGTGATGTTTAGTAAAATGTTTAGTATTTCCTACGTGTTTGTAAGTACGTACGGGTGAGACAGACACACAGAACCCACAGCATCCCTGAGAACCCTGAGTCTCAATAGTGCAGTGATTGGGAAGCACCGCTGGGGCCCAAATTACCAGTAAGTATTTGTGTCATCGTTCGTCCCGCGTCTCACATAAATATAATGTATACAAAGTTTGCCACTGGCCATCATATGTAATCAAATTTTGGTGTGCCTTTCTAACATAAATAACTACTCATTCCAAATAATAAATAGTATTTCCATTTCACGAATGGTATTTTTTCTGCCGTACATTACTTTGTAAGTAAAACACTTGTTACAGAAACATGAAGTAGGTGCTATATATTTTTTAACAAAAGTAGTTTTTATTAATATAATGGCGTTCAGTTGTGCATGAATAAACACTTTCCTTAATGCTCACAAGCATTAAGAAAGTAACGTTTGGAATTTTAAGCCTGTATTGTTTAAGAATTGAGATGTTTATTGAATCAGTTTTTTATTTTTCTCGCACTCGTAACTTTGTTTAATTTTGTGAACTTCTTATAAACACTACCAAATAATTTAATTGCAGGCCGAAAAGCATATCAAATGCAATAATGCAAAATCACATTTACATTGCGTGAATCCAATTGTAAGCTCATAAACGTCTGAAAAATTGTTCATTTTTACGATCACATGTTTCTTGTTAGGTTAAGGTTACACGGCAGAACAGTTGTCGAACGTGACATATCTTCATCTAAGGTGGTATGTCATTAGTTAGAACGTCACGTAACGTAGAATGTCACCAGACATGGGTAAGTTACTTTTAAAAATTAAGTTAAGTAAGTTAAGTTAATGTGCCAAAATTTTAATTTAGTTAAGAGTTAGTGTCTGGGGAAAGTAACTGATTAAAAGTTAGCACATGAAAAAAGTAACTAAGTTAAGTTAAAAGTTAGGATCTCAAAAAAGTAACTCTGTAAAAGTTAGCAAACCATTTTTTTTTTCTGTTGGAGGTATGTGATATTTTTTATTTTTGAAAGGGGAGGAGTTCTCTATATTACTTAAAATGTTTAGATTTCTTAAATATAGTTTTATTTGAGTAATTTTTAATTAAGCTGTTTTAACGAAATTGATATTTCAAAGTAGTTTTAAATTGCAAGAAAATGGACAGAATAAATTATTTCCCACACAAGACCCGCTAGGTTCGCTATTAGCGACTGGTTGCCAGTTTCTCTGCTGAGTGTCCGGTATTGGGATGTTAAAGTATTGGTTTTTATGCTGTGTTTATACCGCACAGAACGTAACTTTATGGAAACAGTTGTCGAAACCATAGATTCGGCTTGGCATATCACACAAGTGAAAAATGGAGCAGGCTTGTGACCACTGAGTACGTATTAAGAAGATATGTATTTTACAAGCTGTTCCAACGAATTGTTGTGGCGATTGCCCTCTTCTCTGTCAAAACATTACCAAAATAATGTGGAATTCAAGGGTCTGCATGAAATTAACTTTCAACTTAACTTGAAAATAAGTTAGTTTCCTGCTAAAAAAAAGTAACTTCTTTAAGTTACAAGTTATTTGGTTGTAAAACTAACTAGTTAAGTTAGAAATTCTGGGAAAAAAGTAACATTTTAATTTAACATTAACTTGTTAACAAGTTAGTACCCATGTCTGAATGTCACACAATTATAGTTGTTAGGACAGTTCCGATCGTGTTTTGGTTTTGATAATCACCCATACATGTAATTGCATAGTATAACACAAATTTTCATTCAGAGATTTTTTTAATCTATAAACTTATAGTTTTGAATGAAAGTTTTAATTTTGTGTGATTTGTAGTGCAGAAACTTATACCTTTGACACGTTAATTTGGTTTAAAAAAAACATTATTTATACCTTTTTTAAATGTATTATTGACTTACTCTACAGTTTGTTTACGTAGTTTGCGAGCAGCAATATAGATGTAAAAAGTAGTAGTCAGATTCAAAGCGCCTGTTTGGCATTTTTACGAAAAAAATGTCGGATAACGTGTCAGCAAAATACAAGGCTTGCTCTAAAGTATTGAAAACATATTTTGGTAGTACATTAATCGTAAGTTTTTATTTTATAGTGTACCGACAAATTCCCAATTCTGTCCAGTTTCCCACGGGAAATTATTTTTCCCACCCAAAATTTTCCCGAGCCCAAATTATCTATCCTGCCCAGCGCTAAAGATAATCCCTCGGCCATATTTCAAATTTCCCGCTTCACCCTAGTTCTCCTCCTGGCCTCTAGGTTACTATTTTCCAACCACCACTCACCATCCTGCAGTGTGCCACCGCTCAATGCCTGATGCAGCTGGCCTAGTCAGTGAAATGTTGCACGATCGTGCATCTGCATGGAAAATGTGTTCATCTTACTTTTGTTCGCTTGTGTGTGTGTGTCTACAAGTATTTCCCTGTGAGTACATGTGCATTCTGTCTATATTTTATAATATAAGTAGTACGTGATAGGTATTGGAAAGATTAATGTCATACAACTTTTCTGCTGTAGCATTGCTAACTCAAAACTCAATCATGATAAAGCCACAACATACCTTAAATTTACAGTACATATATTACCATATTGAACGTAATAATAAACTAAAAAAGTTTATATATATACTTTAGAAGAGCTTGTTACCAAATTTTTATCCAGGTCTTACTAAGGACATTAATGCACATACAGTGAAATCCTGTTAATAAGTTCCCACTTAAGAATTTTTCCTGCTTAATAAGTTGAATAATTGTGCACCTGTCTATCTGTTTAAGTGTAATTTAACCTTTTTAAGAAGTTTTCCTGGTTAATAAGCATTTTTTATTCAGTCCCTTCAGAAACGTTTTAACAGAGTGTTACTGTAGTAGCCTGTGAATTGGTATAATACTATACACTTTCACAATTTATCATTGCTTGTTACATAATTCACAAGATAAATTGCTGTGGGTTTCTAAGCAATTCAGCATTAAAATGTTTGATTTTTAAATGCCACATTACAAAATAAGCATGTGAAGAAAATATGAGCATCAGTGATGCGTTAGCGCCAAGGGATGCCGGAGGAATACTGTCAGATTTAACATGATAGCCATTCTCATCAGTAATGTACGACAGTGAGAAAGGTGTGCCTTCAGGGCTGACAAACTGGACATAGTCCTTCTTCACAAGCACATTGCCTGATCCATTAGCATTTGGTTTCAAGATGCCGTGTTCACTGACCTTCATTCCGTGTAGCGATTCATACCTAAAACATTGTACATAATAAGACAGTAATGTGGCTTTGCATGCATTAAGAATCTGAAAAAAGCACTTAATTTCTGACACAAAAGAAAATCCAGTCTTCAATTAAAATAGAGGTCTGATTAAAATATGAGGATGGCCAGTTCAGCAGTCTGCAAAATTTGTAAACAATTCCCATTGAAAATTCTGTACTGTCTGGAGCTAGGTCTAAACAGTACAGTGATAACTGCACTTATTATTATTATTCTTGTATTGTATTACGCAGGACATGTAATACACAAATATAGAAATTACCATATTTACCTGTGTACTCCCCAATCTTAAGCATATTTCAAACGTAGACGCATGCCCGGCTAGGACGCTGTTCTACACGTAAGGCTATTTAATATTGGGTTTAAACCAACGACTGGGGAAGTTAAATACAATTCCACACTTGATGAAATATGTTTTAATAAGAGTGGTTTTAGTCGTAGTTACTGTGGCGGTTTTATATTGCGATGCCAGTATCACGAGGAAAATGCGTGAGACAGAGACCTTAATGCCTCATGGGTGCCCAGCCGGTATAAAGACTGGCCTGGTGGGCTGCCTTGTAGGAAAAATTTCGTCAGCCACAGTCATGACCCTTCGCCTGTGCTGATTCTTTATCTGTGGTTTTGCTGGGTAGAGGAATCTTTCTCTTTGCTTGAGTTAACATACATTTGTATTTTTCTTATAATTTAAATTAAGAGTTAAATTAAGATAGTGAATGATACTTTTCAATACATAAATAAATGACTGCAGTTGTTTATATTTGTTGGTAGTACTGAAGATAGTAAAAAAAAAAAAATTGTTTTGTTTCTGCCATCCTATAAGCAGCCCCTGGTTAGTTTGCAACTATGATTTCCGTTCGACACTTTTACAACATTTGTTTACTCTATGATTTGTTTATGTATGAACACGTATTTTTATTTGTGTTGTAACAAATTAATTTTAAACGAAAATTATTATTTTAAATAAAACATATAGTTTGCAAAATGGGCGATACCAAGTACCTTCGATGTTCTGCAAGAAACCGAATGTTAAATGCCGAGCGAGTAGGTTAAAGTAGTAGGTGCGGGCTGATCCTAGACTTTTCTGTTTTCTGCTTTTTTTTTTTTGTTCTTACCTTATTTTGAGGTACATATCCATGTACATATCTGTGTTGTATTAATAGTTTAATTCCTTTTTGCACATTATATTAATTTTTACGATTATTATCAGTGTTGAGTTATATTTTGTTGTCTTTTCTGTACCGTTTTGGTCTTCTAGGAATAACTGCTACAACTGGAACAGGACAATCTACTGGAAGACTTTTCCAGTTCATGAGGGCAAGGCAGACAATGCTGCTGTAATTAGTGTTTTTGGTAATGCGTCTATGTATTCACATAAGAAAATGAAGATGGAACTTTGTGTTCAGATTTGGTTGTATCGGAAATTAGTTGGTACTACTGGCGAAATGCATATTCTTGGTCATGTGGAATTGTTTTTCAATCTGTGATTATGTGTTAGTAATTAGCATGTGGAATTGTATTTCAATCCGTGATTATGTGTTAGTTTAGTTGCCACTGCAGGCATCACAGCACTTCCTTCTTTTTTAGTTCATCAATAAGAATCCTGAAGATTATCTCTTGCTCTTACACCATAACATCATATTTCCAGCTGGTACAGAAGCAACTGGGTTGAACATCCATCCTCGCCCCTATTGTTTGTCAAGGACAATATGTAGAATGTGATGATTTATGCTGCATTGTTTTCGAATGTGAGGTTGGCTAGCATTGGCAATGCTATTAGCAGGAAGTGTCGAGCATTCCTCAAGAAATTGACCAACTGCATATCTGCTGCATGTGGGACAGCAGGTAATGCACTGCCTGTGAAGGTTTCGCCCACCATACATGGCTCTTAACCAACTCGAATGCACACTTTGGTACATCAGGATGCTGAGGGACATTCCCATGGAGTTCTTCAGCACTGGGGACCCATAAGATTTATAGCACTGTGATATCAGTCTTCAGGGGATCAGTGGGGATTTAGTGGGTGAAGGGGCCTAAAGAATATCCTCCTGGTCATTGCTTTCTGCATTTTCTGAAGGATAGGAGAGATTTATGGCAACAATTGTGTGAGTAATTGATGTGGCAGAGACATGAGCATTCCTCGGTTCTTAGCGAATTGTGGATTATAGCTCAAGAAACACTGTAACTCTGAGCACCCTGCTTCAGGGGGCTGAGCGTTTCTGGGTTTGGCATATAACTTTCCGAGTAGAAACGTTTCGGAGGCGATCCTGCATCGTTCTTTTGATAGGCCGCAGAGTACATTCACAGTGAGGTTTGTCATTGTTCACACTAGGAAGCTGAGACTGTTAACAGTAATGAGGCCTTACTTAGAAGGCCACAAAGCCTGCATAGGAAAGGCATCGGCAATATAACTGTAGTTGCATCTGCATGAATGACGAAGGTAGAAAGACACATGGAGATGATCCGTGACATAACTCAATTTGTAATGTTCAAAGGCGGATCTGTAAGTAATAATCAAGGAGTAGTAGTTCCTTAAATGCATGTGTACATACTACTAATGATACAGTGCATTCTGACAGTATGGTCCAGGTCTTCGAAGAAAGCAGTTTGCTGGCGACACAGCTTTCAATGGGGTCACAAGTTAAACTTGTATTCCCCATCAAAGACACGTGATAAAGGCACAGGCAAGTGATAATAATTTGCTGTGAGCGATCAGTAAGTGTGCAATACATGTAATGATGGAACAGAAAGTCTGCCATCGGCAAAAAAAAACTTAGCGTGAAGTATTGCAGCAGCTTAGTTAACTTAGATTTATCTAGAGGACTAGCCTGCCTGAAACAACTGTAACCGGCTGAGGACAAAATTAAGGTCAATTTTTTTTTGTGGTGAAGTTATCTACCAATTGGCTAACCGACCCTCATCACACATTGCTTCATGATGTGGCTGACTACATGCTTTGAGACACTTTTCGTAGCTCGCAACTTGGTTTGTGACTTGTACCATGACATACTTTGAAAAATGTTTCATAGCTCTCATCACAGTTCACGGTGTGGTTCATGATATATTTGTTTAGGCATGTTAAATAGCTTGCATATTGATTCATGACATGGCTCGTGATGAACTACACAAAAATTTTTCCAGATAATCACTACGCAATTCGTTGCGTGATTATGGCGAGAGTGAAATTTTGCGAATGTCTGTGAAGTTTTTGCGAAGTTTTACAAATGTTTTGCATGAAGAGAATAGCAATAAGCCTGTAATGGGTGTAAGGTCCACGCGGGGGTGATGCGATGGAGGACCAGGAATGGGGCGAAGGACCAGCCTGTAATGAGTGTAAGGATTTGCCTGGTGGAATTTGTGTTGACTACTGGAAGCACTACTCCTCTCTGTCCTGTTCGGGGTCGCCAGAGTGCCACTTGCTAAGACCTGGTTGGAATATGGTTGACTACGGGAAGCCTATTCCTAGTATATCCCTGTCTCTGCCAATATTGCTGGGATGCTTAACGCCTGGTGGGAGCTTTGTTGACTGAAAAGGAAGCTTGCTCCCTCTGTCTGCTCTGGAGGCTGTGGCTGGTGACCAGTGGCACTGGAGAGCAGCTGATCTGAGAAGTGTCAGAGCTATTGCCAGCTCTAGTAACGAAGAGTAAGCTGAAGTGTGAACCAGAAAGGGCACATGAAGCGTCTCTAATAGCCTTTCCTAGCCCAAGGGAACCCACTACCTCCTTGTGGTACTGCTGGGTAACCTCTGCATATAGCAAAAGTGGAAACTACTGGGTGTTCCCTATGCCATGTTTATTAAAAGGGGTAACTGTCACCTATGATAAACTTGAATCATGGCCAATCATATTTGTGGTTCATGGTGGAGGGCCGGTCGACTCCTTTACAGTCAGAGGGGCCCAACAACTGAGTCTCAATGTGAAGAAATTCAAGCTATGGAAATGGACCATCTTCGGGTTGGGATAGTAGCCCACCAAGGTGGATAACCCTTGAGAAAAGGAAAGGGGAGCACGGGCTGACCTCGCTTTCGCCGTAGAAGTTTTCTCAGTTAGAGTTGGTGGAAGGAGCAGTCCTGAAGAAAGGGACTGTTTCCCTGACCCAAGCTCACTGCCTCTGGCACCCTGAGGTGTGATTGAGGAAGGACTGTGCTGGCAGTGGGGAGTGCCTGGGCTATATGCCCATGTATCCGTGATGGTAGTTGATGGATCTCCCGAACACAGGAGAACTGTAGGCCAGGTGACAGATGGCCACCATTGAGAATGTTTCTGAGGAGTGTAAGGGAGCATGGGATGCTGAGGACCTTAGTCCAAGTCAGAGGGGTGCCGCGCTCCTGGAAGCCCCAAAATATACTATAATTAGAATCCCAAAACCCCAGGATGGCCACAGGCTAAGAGGGGTCAAATGCTCGTAAAAATTTATTTATTTGTAACCCCTTAGGACACTAGTCCTAATCCCGAAAACCCTGAGGTGAGACGGCCACCTCAAGGTGGCGTGGTGTGGCAAACCATGTCATTCCAGGAAATGCAGATAGAGCCATCTGCAGCAATGGAGGAAGTGATAGAGTATGAAATGGATGACAAAAGGAAAGTAAACAAAGAATGGGCGAACTTCCTATTGCCTAGAGTGATGAGGATGAAGGCGCTGCGGGATCTGCAGCTGTTGAGGAATGCTGAGCTGGCTTCAGAGAACAAGGTTATGAAGACAGTTCTCCAACAACAGCCAAGTCAAGCAACAGCCAGACAAATGTAACCTCTAGTCAAGTCACAGTCCATCGCTGAAAAAGTGACGGGGCAGAACGAAAGAAAGGAGAAGGGGTTGGAGTTGCGGGCCTCATCACTTTATTCATGTGTTCGTCAAATGAATGTGTGAAATTATTAAGTAAGTAAATACTTTACAAATCTGTTAATTTGTGCACATTGATACATTAAAGAAAAAAAAAGGTCAATAATTCAAATTAAGTTATCATGAAAGGTAACATAATATTTTTTATTCGATGTTAATGTATGGAACTACTTTCCATCCATCGCCGCCATCTTTACTGGGAATGTCACTCAGTTAGTCCTTTAAAATATATGCATGCAGGCGACAGTGACATTTTTAAAGGGTAATTTCTAAAGTGCTCACTTGATCGTGAACAGCTTTTCTCATAATGTATTGTGTACTAATTCATTCCATTGACTTTCTGCTTCCTTCCTATGCTTATTATCCGTACTCCAATAAGAATTTTTATCGGACATTGGACATTTACGACAAAAAGATATCCAAGATTACTTGGGAAATACAAAGAGAATAACATTAAAGTGATGGCACATCAGAAAAAAGCTAAGCACTCTGGTTTTGCTTCAGTGCTGACTGGCTTAGTTGTGTTTTCAACAGCAGCAACTGGATGATCTTGCATTCTATGAATGTCTGTGATTGTAACTTAACATACCATAGGTTTTTGGTGATCCACTCCTTACGTCTCCCTACAGTGCTATAGATGTCAAATTTCCCTGCACACATTTTAAATTTGGTGCTCATGTGGTGCGTGCCCTTGTAGCGAATGAATAATGCTGATGTAATCCAAGATGACGGACGTGAGTTAGTGCTTGTCACTATAGTGACCTGGACCACGGCTCCCTGCTGTAAGTCCGTTCAACACGCCGCCATATAGCAGTCGCCACAGTCATCTCTGTATCACATGTGGGCTTTGTTGCCGAAGCCACTGTTCCGCATGTGTGCACGATTGCGTACCGTGCAGTGCAGTTTAGTGTAAGGTGTATGTACGTTTTATTTTAAAGGTAAATATTATTATTTGAATTCAGTAAGTGCATCGCACAAGTCGATCGCCCGTGCGATTCAGTGCACGTGTTGTTTGTTTTGATTATGCAGTGCTTGTTATATTTTCATTCTGGGTTGTTGTGTACCAATGTGTTATACCATGTGTTGTTATTATTGTTCCCCTTGTAACCTTACCTACATGTAAGTACCGAGACAAACAGTCTCTAATTATATTTTAAAGGATTATGTGTGTTTAAGTAATATTTGTATTTATAAGTGTTATATGTCTCTTGTTATAACAACATATGCACTCTGTGCGCCCTCTATTTAGGACACTTGATAATGGACACACGTAAAGAGTAAACAAACTATATCAAAAGACTGCTAATATTAATTAGGATTTGCTGACGTATGAATTACGTGATAAACAGGTCACAATAATAAACTGACAACTATAACCAAAAAGGTCAGTACTTAAATACTGGCCAATGCCGGTGATACTAAATGTTTCGGCTATCGAACCAACTGGTGCACATGGTACGCCCGGCAACGTGGTAAGAAATGTAAACACAATAGAAATCTTAAGCATTTGAATTTACGTTTTGCTGTCCTCTGACGAAACCACCAATACACAATACAATATTGGAAAGTCACAGTTCAGACAATTTAACATCGGTTCTGCGAGCTTCGTTAAAAAAGTGTATCTTGTTAAGTATGTAATTATATTATCCATGAATGCATTTTACGTGCCATTTTAAAAAATAGGCTTAAAATTTATATTTAAAGTTTATTTAAACACAGAAAACTCATTTGTTTACTTTATTAAAATATGTAAATTCATATATTTCATCTTTACATTTTATTTTTTTGTCATTTATTTAATTTAAGATGGGTTTCGTTTAGTATGCCGACATTAAAATTGTTCTACAATAAAATAACGCACTTTCCATATTACCTCTGTGAGATTCTCGGCAAAATAGCTGCTTGACTTTCACTTAAAATTTTAACTTTTCGAAATCGTAAAGTCAAGAGTTCTTGACTTTACCTTTGACAGTTCCATTGAGTCTATCTCCATAAGAAACATCATGTCGGGAAGCAAACGTAATATCAAATGTTAAAGTTTTCAAATGTGTAGGGCCTTAAGAAATATAATAAGTTTTATTGTGTGCATTTTAAAGGTCTGAAACTAGTTATAAGTAGTTTTGCAGTGAATATTATTTGTATAAAAATGCCTAGTGGAGAAGGGGAAGAGCCCCGACATATGTAAATAGCCTGGAAGTACCTACACAAAAGTGATATTAGATTGTCATGGTAACCACAGTGGTTGAATGTGTTTTTATTTTAGTAACTGTTTACACGGAACGTTTCTGATTATTATTAAAGAATGTGTTAATACTTTCATCTCATCAGCCTTACAGCTAGCCTCGCGCCTCACGCCCAACGCTTGTTAGTCTCATACTCATCTTCACGTGAAGCGGCCACCGTGCCATGGAGCTCTGGGCAATTCAAATTTGTTATGCCAATCATATTTAATTTTTTACTTATAACGTAATGTTACTGGAACCACTTATCGTCTTGCTGGCCCAGAGTCAGCACTATCTCACAACCCGGTTGTATTGTACATGGTCGGGATGTTAATTGTACCGTATGTTCATGTAGGCCTATGGCCATTTTTACAACTTCAGAGCTCGCCTTGCTACAATGGCGACCATGAAATTTCATTGCTCTGTGCAAAGAAAAATGATAAATAAATTACGTGATGAAATACCAGCATATTTGTTTAATCCAGCCGCGACTCGGCTGTTTATTGCAACCTTTCAACCTAAAAGAAACTACGTGAGTAATCATGGCATTGGGAGGCCAGAACACCTGATTTAAAAGTGTGTGTTGGCGCCTGGGGGAGGCCAACAGCCCACACTAGGTGAGGCACCTCTGGATATAGTACTACAGAGACCATCACAGCACTGGGAGTAAGCATGGTAACCACTTGGTTGCCCCAACATTTTTACAGGTGGTGTGACTACCAGAGAGGCCACATGGACTGTCGTCCATCACGACCCCCAACTTGTTCTTTTGTTCACTATCACTGGTGCCCATCCTCGGACTTTTTACTGAAGCCCAGATGCCAGCCAACCAACTCTGAGTTGCAGACAGATTTTAGTATATAAGGAACGACGCCGCTCGATGAGCCGAGCAGTCGTGGAATGAACATTGCGCTCGTGGAGGCTCTCACTGGGATCTGCCTACACCTTGAGGACCAGCAAGGCGAGGTGCTTCTGTGATTACGGTGGGACCAAAGCAGCTTGGGTACGGCGACCATTCCGAAACTCGTCGCATCCCTAGATGGCGAATAGGAGATCCCCAGGCTCTGGAGTGGCTGGGAATATTCAAATGCCAGCCCGCCAACCAACTGGCCGGTGCGAGAGCACCATCGTCGTGGAAGTCTGGAACGTAGGCAGCTCAGTACGAGATGGCGAAGCGCTTCTGCTGGAGGTGGCCCAACAATCAAGGCAGGGAGGGAGATCTCGAGGTGCTGAAACATGTGAAGTGTAGCGATCCTCACTGCTGGATTCTGCAGGCTGCCGACTGCGGATGCGTGATGAATGGAATAGAATGGATTGCATCGGACCTTGGAAGCACCCCGATGTCAGCCTTCACTCCTGGGCCAGCGGATTCGCCATCACCACTGGTAGGCCCCGGATGTCTCGCATTTCCCAGAACGATGGGCTATTTCGGAGCAAGGGGAGGAGGTGGCTCCACGAAGTACTCTCCCCTCCTTCCACCATGAATTGGAGATCTTGGCATTGGTGCGGAAGGGCGAAGATGGAGTCGATGTCATGACTGAGCTGTCTGGTTTTCCGACGCACTCGTCGAGATGCAGTGAGGGGGGGGGGGAACTGCATCCAACAGTTGCTATCAGTGTTGCAGTGCTGGTTCGCCTGCACGACAGTATTTACAGTAGCTCAACTTCAAGCTCACTTGTGCACATGCTATGACTAGCATCGGCACACGGGCTGTTCTGTCCCCTGCAATACACACCGGCTGCGATTGCATTTCTTTTTACCCCGCATATAACATATGTCTTTCTTCTTAACTAACTAATACCCTACTTTATTCAGCCCTAATCCATTAAAAGGAATTATTTTATCCTTCGCGACTGTCGTATAGATTTTCCACGGCCCTCTCTGTTGTGCCTGGTTTGCTATTCTCTTCCATCTAGGCACTTCTTCTTTCAGGGTATGCACATGGCTACAATTGTCGGCTCGCCCTGAGATGCACCCCATTCTCCAACTGACTTAGCTACTAACATGCATGCCGGAGAGCACACAGAACTGTGAAGGTTCTCACGCTGGCATAGTGGTATTGGGGGGGCTCGCCAATAAGAAAAAATTGAATCTATACCAGTCGTCAGTTCAATGGTTTTATATGCATGCCTATGGTGGCCTGGATGCTAGAAGCGATTTTGGTCGCTTGTAGCACTGGGTTTCCTATGGATCATAGTCCCCGAGGGCAGTAATTAGGCCTAGCAGGTTGTTTTGCTCTAGGCACAAGTCATAGAATTGCTAGGCAAATTTACGAAAGATTTCTTGCAAAAGCTCATGCTTCAGCCTGTATTGCAAGTATCTTACAGGGTTATAGCAAGGTGCATTAACAGCCAGTCTAGGGCATCTATTTTGTACCACCTGCAGTTTTTTAATATGATATTTAGCACAATAGGACCACGCAGGGGCCTCATATGTAATTTTGGATCGAATCATTGAGGTATAGATTCTTATCCCATCATGTGACTGAAGGCCGGATCTGCTTTTTATTATAGGATATAAAGCTGACATGCAAGCGTGGGCCAGATTTCTCTTGTTTTCCATATGGTGCCATGTCAGCCTTTTATCAAGGGCGACGCCTATATGTTTCACGTCATATTTATATGGAATATTCTCCCCGAATAATGTGAGCTGGGGGGGATTTAGGGGATGTGTCGTCGGCTGAAGACTAACATCTTGCATTTGCCGATATTCACTTTAATTCTCCACAGATGGAAATAGTTTTCCAGCTGGTTAAGCTGTTCCTGTTCACGTTGAATGGTACTTTCAGCACGACGTGAGCAAGTGTACATGACTGTATCATCAGCATCATGTGTATACAGTTTATACAAAACTGGACCTAGGATACTGCCTTGAGGGATTCCGGCCCTAATCTCTTTAAAGTCTGAAGTCGCCCCTTCTGCAGAAACTGCAAATGAGCGACCAGCTAGATAGGATGAAATTTATTTGACATAACGGTGTGGCAAATTCTTTTCAAATAATTTATAAACTAAGCCTGCATGAAAAACCCTGCCAAAGACTTTTTCAAAATCGAGGAAGACTGCAGCTGTATAGTGTCGCCAGTTGAATGGCGTTATGTGCTCACTGAGCCATATTAATGATGAACTGTAGAATGGCTTTTCTGAAGCCAAACTGTTTGTAAAGAAAATTTTCTGGGTTATTATATGCTGCTCAAGTTGGCTAAGCAGAACTCGTTCATGGATCTTAAAGAGCTCACTAAGAAGGCTAATAGGGATGTAGTTTTGTGGCAATATTTTGTCTTGCCAGGCTTGGAGAAAATAATGACTTTGGCACTCTCACAAGGGGTAAGAAAATGAGCAAGAGTAGAACTTGCATTTATACACTCGACTATAGCCTCGAACATGCTGTCAGGCAGCTGTCTAAGAACTATAGCCTGGAAGGAGTTAAACTCAGGTGCTTTACGGGGATTCTTATTTTTAATAATATGATTTACCTCGAGCGTGTGTTAATTCTGGTTCGTGAGGTGAAGGCTGGCGAAGATGCACTCGGAGGTTCTTATAAATGTGAGCAGCGTGTACTGGGTCACTGGGATTTATGTTGGGCTGGAAAACTGTTTCTAAGTTTGTAGCTACAGCCTCGGCCTTCTGCTGAGGCTTGTAAGCTACCCCTGTGTTGCCTTGAAGAGGCGAGATTGGAACATGCATTTTTAAAAGCGTCTTAGTAAAGTGCCATAAGCTGTTGTCAGCAGTGTTTAATTGGGATAGCTTGTTATCCCAGCAGTTAGTCTGTCATTGGGATAATTCTCTATCAATGTGCTCTCTAATATCATTAATTTGAGTTCTGAGTTGTCTTGTAGGTACTCGAGAATAGCGCCTGTGCAGTCTATTCTGTGTGACTAGCTCCCCGATATTGTCAGGAAGCGAATCATCACGACGTTTTGGAGTTCTCTCCAGGGCGTAATAACTAATCCCTGACTGAATTAGCTCCGTGATGTGGTTAATCGCAGTGTCTAATTTTTCAGGGGCGTCTATAGCGGCTGGTAAGTTCACCTATCCACCAAAATAATAGCGAAATCCATGCCAGTTCGCGTGCTTATAATCCTTTATTTTTCGTTACGACATACTGTAAATATCCAGATTATTAAACAGTATATGGACTGGGAAATGGTCCGAGGCCAGTTCGTGGTGCACTTGGAAATCAAAAGTATAATTTAATCCCTTGCTAAGTGCGATATCTAAAATATCTGGTTGGTAATTAATGATAGAAAGCCCAAAAGTTGGTTCCAAGGGCGCGTGAACATAATAATTATGTTGTTTTTTTTCTTCTAAACTACCATATTCTAAGTGTTATGTGAAGTAAAGGCCCGAAGGTAGGGCGGGATTTTATTACATCTCAGGGCTAACCCCTTACACCTACTAGGAAGGAAAATCATGCAAGGAGACATGGCCTGCACTTTGGGACCATGACTACCTCCCTAAGTGTACTTAGAGCTAGTCTTAACTATGAAGAGCAAGGGAAAAACCGCCAAGAGAGGCGTAAAAACTCTTGCGACAGAGAGGAAAAAATTTCAAAAAATTATTGCATGCATTAAATAAAATAAAATAGAATGCTACAGGAGATAGAGTGTTTGGGAATATGCTCTTGGTTAGTAGAGTTGAAAGAACTGGTGGAGAATGGGCGGTGGTCTTTATTGTTCTTTAACTTGGCACCGGCAGTAACCAGAGAGGTGTTTGGACGCCTCTCTGGTTAGGGAAGTGGCGTTATTGGGCCTTTTACCTCCGATATCTTCTGTGAACCTGAAAATTAAAGGAGAAAAAGTGAACTGCCAGTAAGTATCAGCAGGGCTGGCTCTTACTGGTTTTTACTGAAATGTTAAAAGACGTCAGGGACCCGTGGAAGAAAGAGCATATTAATTTAGCCTAATTGACCTATAATACTATCCTAAATATAACAGATAGTAGTATATGTCCTCGGGGACATATGTATCTAAAATAATGCTGTGCTATCTCACAGCGGTCAGTCTCTGTAGCCATAGGCTGTGACAAAGCATATCTACGACCGTATGCAGTAAGTGCATGGAGCTCCGCTTCTTAAGGTAATGCTGTGCTACCTCTGCAGCAAGCATATCTCTGTAGCCATAGGCTGTAACAGAGCCTATTTCCAATCATAGTGCTACGAGTGCATGGAGTTTTGCATTTTAAAAGGGGGTGGGGGATTTACTTACAATTACGGGGAGGTCTCTTACCAATTGAAGCATCGAACCGCACGATGCTGCAAACCTCTACCTCTCGGCAGAGGCGGCCTTGGAATCAGCTGCAGCACAGGGCCAAGCATGCTAGCAACTAGCTGGGATGAGAGGTTAAGTCTATGGTAACCTATAATATCCTAAATAACAATATTTAAATATATTTAAAGGTTAAGTTGTATAGTTAATTAATCTAGACTGAGATGTCCCTTCGGGGCTGCTCAGGTTAAACTACTGTTTAGATATAAGAAGCTGCACAGGGTCTATAATGATTGGCAAGGCAGTGTGTTACACATAGGGCTAAGGGGGCCTATGGGCTAGAAGCGACTTGAGTCGCTTATAGCTTTGGGTCTCATCAATATCATAGTCCCCTATGGCAGTGATGAGAGAATTGGCGTGTTCGTTAAGAGATTTATAAAAGGTTTGGGCCTGCTTGAGAATTACACCTTGCAGTAGTTCTTGTTTGAGTTCTGCATGCAAGTTTCTGATGGGAATGCAACGTGGTGCATGAACAGATAATCTGAGCCATTTGTTCTACACCACTTGTAAAGATTTTAAGTGGGTGGGAACACAGTAAGCTCATGCAGGGGCAGCATGTGTGATGATGGTTCTAACCAAAGACTCTTATAATTGTATTTTATTTTTCACTGATAATCCGGAGCTACGATTTAGTAGTGGATACAGGGCAGACAGGCAGGCATAAGCGAGGTTACTCTTAGCCTCCACATGGTGGCGCCATGTCAACTTATGTCCATGATAAGGCCGAGTTACTTAACTTCATCATTGGAAGGAATATTTTCCCTAAAGAGGGTTAGATGCAGATTAGGGGGAATATTACAGCGGTGCGTGAAGATTACAGCTTCGCTCTTATCAACATTTATTTTATTGTGCCATTGGCAAAAATTATTTTCGAACTCATTGAGTTGAGCCTGGCGTCGCTGAATTGCAAGTTCAGCTTTGTGTGAGTGGGTGTAGATGACTGTCTCATCAGCATAAACACCCATGGTAATAAGTTGGTTATGGAAGGGGCGGGGGATGTCGTGGGTATAAAGATTGCATAGGACTGCCCCAGGATGCTACACTGAGGGATGCCAGCCCTTATGAATTTCTTGGTAGACAGCACTTCTTCAATAGATACTGAGAAGGAGCGGTGGTCCAAGTACGAGGCCAGAAGCTTAATGTAACTGTCTGGGAATTCAGCCCGATATAACTTATATAAAAGCTCTGCGAGGAACATCCTATCAAAGGCCTTCTACGCATATAAAAATACCGCTGCCGTGAACTGGCAGCAGTTGAATGATTTAGTTATGTGTTCCGATAAGCGGGCGAGTTGATGCAGTGTTGAGTGCTTTTTCCGAAAGCCAAATTGCTCAATACGGAATAAGTTAATTCTCGCGAATATGATGATTTAATCGGTTCCAGAGTACTCGTTCGTGAATCTTAGAGTGCATGGATAGCAAATTAATAAGGCGATAATTTTGCAGTTGAGTCAGGTCTTTGCCCGATTTGGTAAATATAATTACATTGGCACTTTTCCAGGAAGTGGGGAAGTATGCAAGATTAAAACTTGCATTAAATCACTCGGCTTTAGCCTCACACATGCTGTCAGGCAGCTGTTTGAAAACTATGGCCTGCAGGGAGTCAAACACAGGTGCTTTGCGGGGTTTCAAACATTCAATGATATGCTTGACCTTCTCAGCTTGTGTGGGGTCTGGTTCAGCCATGGTGTGCTGTCGCAGACGCACTCGGAGGTCTCTATAAATTTAGGCAACGAAAGCTGGATCAGCTAGAAAGTTATTAGCGTGGAAAGCTAATTCTAATTGATTTGCCACAGCCTCAGCTTTCTGCTGAGGCGTATATGCCACACCGTCATTGCCTTGAAGAAGCGGGATTTGGGAACGCTTTTTAGTAAACGTTCTAGTCATGTTCCACAAGCTTTGATCCTGAGTACATATGCGGGATAATTTATTATTCCAGACATTGGACTGCCAGGCAGTGATTTCAATATCAATATGCTATCGTTATTGGGTTTTAGTTTGCCTATATATAATTCGCGAATAGAGCTTGCGCAGCCTATTTTTGCGCGAGATAAGTTCCCTAATATTATCTGGGAACTTATCTGCGTTAAACCGCGGTGGTCTTTTCCGGGACATACTTATTTACTCCTGTCTGAATTAGCTCCTGTCTGACGCACTCGACAGCAGAGTATAATTCGTCTGGAGAGCTAATAGGAGCTGTGAGATTTATTTCCTCATCTAGATATTCTCTGAAACCGGGCCAGTTCGCATGGTTATAATCTTTAATTTTTCGAATTGGTGTATTTTCTGTTTCGACTTCACTGAAAGACAAGTGGACAGGATAATGGTCCGAAGCCAACTTGTGGAGCACCTTAAATTCTAAGGCCATATTAAACCCTTTATTGAGTACGATATCTAATATATCGGGCCTGCAATTTATATTATGAGGATCAAAGGTAGGTTCACTAGGGGCTATAAATTATATAATTATGGTGCTCTTGGTGTCTAAACAAAGTATTGCTGTACGAGTGAGACAGTCCCAGGCGGGCTGTTTTGCATTTAAATCCCCTACTGCGAGTAAAACTCACCGATAAGAAAAAGTGTGCGACCTGGCGGACAGTACACTGAATAAATGGCAACATGTTGATTGCCAAGATTAATGATAACTCCCACAGCTTCGATTCTTTGAAGTTGTATTAGTTTAGCGGGATTGCATACTATTGAATCATAAATTAATATCATGGTACCTCCGTCGTCTCTGTCGCGATATTTTCGAAAGCATTTAAAGTCGGGAACAGAAAATCGATGCTGTGGGTCTAAGTGAGTTTCGTTTATTGCAATTATAGCAATCTGATGGTGAGAAATAAAATATAACAGCTCCTGTTTTTTTGCTGCGAATGCCGTTAGCATTCCAGTAAATTAGACTACTGACTAAATTAAACCTAGAAGACAGAGCATTTGGCAACTGCAAATTAACAGCCATCAGGCTGCTGCTGCTGCCCTTTCACAATTGAGAGGGCTGCCCTAGTCAGGGCTCGCCCTTTCTCTTCAACTGACGTGGTTTGGTAAGTCCAAACCATTATTAAGTTACAGAGCGCCTCCAGCACTCCACTAAAGGCAGGGAATTTTTCATTCAGGGGGCTTAGTCTTCGCCTCCTGAATTAATATCTGCATATTTATTTATTCCGAGGCAACTGGGGTTGTGTCCATTTGTGACACTGGGCTCACCAGTTTTGTCTGGCGTTCAGAAGCCTGATCGCCCAATGCGCATTGAGCTGGCTCCTGATTGGCCGAGCATGTGGCTGCGACTGCTGGGGCCGCTAGGGCACCGAAGGAATGGGGACTGAGGCGACTGTTGCGATTCCTGTGGCGACTGGGAAGTTTTCCTATATGGATTTTTATTTTGTTTTCCCTATTTTGAAAGGGGAGCTTCCTGTGGCTGCCATTTTGAGTGATATGCTCTGGCTAGAGGTGGGGAATCGAGTTCCGAGGGCTGGCCAAAGTAAGCCAGAGCCCCATAGGAGTTTGCTATAGGCACTGGCTTGTTTTGTGCATACTGTAGCCCGAACATTTGATCTTGAGAGCGTGGCTGCCTTCCCTGAACAGTTGTCCAGCCATCTTGTGCTTGGGCAGGGTTCAATTGGTCAGGGGGGGGGTGGAGTCTGTGCCCATGGGGCAGGAGTGGAATCGAAACGCCTAGGCTGATTTGCGATGGCAGCAGAGTATCTGCTCTGCTGCTGTCGCTTTCTGTGTTCTTCTGGCACAAGGTAGTGCCATTTCTCTGCCTTATAGGCCTCACAGGCCCTGTAATTGGCAGCGTGGTTGCCACCGCATCACACACATTTCCTTTTAGACCTGTCTTCTCAGTCAGGCAAGTCACACTGCACAGTTGTGTGGCCCATACAGTCTGAAACGGAGGGGGGGAGGGGTGGCATACACGATATGAGTGGCCAAATCGCTGGCAATTACTGTACTGCGAAGGGCCTTCGGGTCGCTGGAACTCCTCGACCGTTATCACTAGGCCGCAGAGTCCCCCGAGTTGGAAAATTGATTGAGACTTTTCTGAGGCTGGCAGCTCCACAATAAACATGTGAAGTGGCTGTCTGTCCCGCATGGACAGCTTGTGGTGAATGGTGAGCGGCTCGAAGCCACAGGCTACGAGTTCCTCTTTGATCAAATCAGTAGGGACTGTTCTGTAAAGCCCCTTCAGGGCAATCTTAATTGGCCTTTCGCTGCGTGGGGTGGGTAAGTTGTATCCAATTTGTAGGCCATCTAATATGTGAATGGCGAGGCGGTAGTCTTCGTGTGTTGCAGGCAGGTAGGAGACGCCCTGCGGGACGACTCGATTAATTGTAGGCTGGCTGGGCTTCGCTTGGAACAGCCTACACGCTGTAGAATAGCTGCATGTCTCAGTGTGGAACACTGTGATTGGCTGGAGATCCGACTTCCTCTGGTTGATGCCTGGCGCCTGGGGTGCGCCCTGATTGGTTGAAACTTCAGTGGTGTGACCTGATTGGTCGGGCCTTGCTGACTGAGGTAACTGCTGCAGAAGCAGATTTCGCTGCCATTTCGCTGGCTTTTCGCTTTTTTGAAGCGAAATCCTAGTCCATTTTCTCCTGCGGGTCTGTCATGACGTAGCCAGGGGGAGGGGGAGGGTCCCCGAAGGGCCTAACACCTACTCTGAAAAAGACGTACTTGAAAATAAATTTTTTATATAAGAAGCATGGGATGTGCAAACGACTACCCAACACCACTTAATTTCAAATGCAAAAAACGTTGGTATGTACTGGAAAAGCATTTCACATCTGTATTTACACGAAACCGCAACCCACAGATAATAATGAAGAAGAGTGCCTGTCAAAAATAACTTCACATGATCTTTCAAAGGCAGGTGAGTCACGAACAAATTAGAATAATAAATCAAATTGCATTCCCAGGGCCTGAGTAGGCATTTGCCACTATGGAAAAACACGTACGTGCATTCTCATAAGCCTAATTAATAAACAAATTGCTTGTAGGGTCAATGCAATTGGTAGGAAAGTATTAAAAAATAAAGAAATTATAACAAATAATTTTACAACTAAACCTTAAACCTTTTAAACTAGATATAACTAATAAAAAAAATGCTCTTTCACTAACTGTGCTTGACGTTCAGTAATTTCAGCCGTTTTCACGAAAAAGACTGTGTATCGTTTGGTATTGATTTCAATAAACTGTATGTTCTTAACAGCACTTTGCTGATTTTCTGTTTATTTCAGACAGTAAAATTGATGGAAATGTATCATACAAGATAAACATGAAATTCCTTGAATTTTTGTACTTTTTTTGTTTGGAACTATTACTCTGAAGATTTAACATATTCGCAAATCAAACAATGTCCTTAAAAAACCCTTGCCCTCAAATATTCCGGTAATTAAAAACACTTGTATTTGATACTAATTAGAATGTATATATGTACGTATATAATAGTGCTGTCAGGTAACAATGTCTTATTGCAGCGATAGTAGAATTATGTAAATCATATTAGTTTAATAAGCGCACTCTCACTGCCCAGTTAATAAACGCACATCTTAATCCTATTTCTTTTTTTTTTTTTTAATGACAGACTGCATTTATTTACAGGTAAGACATGAATATTCATTTATGATGTTAACAATGTTAATATTGTACAAAAAATTGTCTATATGCTTTGCTTGAAAACCAAAATAAGATATGTTTACATTGCAATACCTAGCTCGGTGCGCCGCGGCGGTGCGAAAGGTACAAGCGCGCAGGCACAACTCCGCGCCTTTCTCAAATTTCATAAATATATCACATCATCTGATGAAAACTATTCCACGTGGCGTATTGTGGTTTTTTTGCAAAGTGACGTACACAGTTCTGAGCAAGTTTTGCAGTACACCACAAGTTTTATAAGTAAAAGTACTAGCTATAAAATATTATTTGAAGAACATCATGCATAGCATGCTAAACTTACAATTTGTCTTACGTAAAACACTTCTTTTTTTTTTAATGGCAAAGCAAACAGCCACAAACAAACATGAATATTAAGCATCTTCAAACACTCCAGTACAGAAACTAAAATTTGAAGGGATTTTTACCTATTAGTTATTTCGTAACGGGAGTTTAAGTGAAAGCGTATCAAGCGCTGCTAGGCAACGCATCGGAGCTGTCACTCCGAGTGCGAACCAGGTGAGGAGATGCGCAGAACCGTTCAAAGTTGTCAACCAGTTGAGTTCACACCTGCATACTTGAGACTCCTCGGATACCCTCCCCTTACTTAGCGAAGCTCAGTGCACTTACATCATTCGGCCGTAGATATGCTCTGTCACAGCCTATGGCTACAGAGACTGCTGGCACTTTACTGGCAGCTCACTTCCTCTCCCTTAGTTTTCAGGTTCATATACGAGATCAGGGGGAAGAGACCCATTAGCGTCACTTCACAAACCAGAGAGGCGCCCAAACACCTCTCTGGTTACTGCCGGCATCAAGTTAAGAATAAACAAAGCTCCCAACCCCTCTCTACTAGTCTTTCCAACTCTATTAACTAAGAGCATGTTTTCCAAGCACTCTGTCTCCTGTAGCATTCTATTTTATTTTATTTAATGCATGATAATTTTTGAATTTTTACTTCTCTGTCGCAAGGGTTTTTACTTCTCTATTGACAGTGTTTCCCTTGCTCTCCATAGTTCAGACTAGCTCTAAGTACACCTAGGGAGGTAGTTATGGCCCCAAAGTGCAGGTCATGGATGCCCAATCACTCTTTGCCGCGATGCATGTTTTCTTGCATGATTTTTCTTTCCTATTAGGCATAAGGGGGTTATCCCTGAGATGCAATAAAATCCCGCCCTACCTTCGGGCCTTAACTTCATATAACACATAGAATAAGGCAATTTAGAAAAAACTTCCCGGATAGATTGTGGGGTGACTTTAACGGGAGGACTGTAGTGCGTGTCAGGCAATTACTTCTAAAGGCTGTTCACGATAAAGTGAGTACTTTTGAAATCGACCTAAAAAAAAAGTCGCTGCCCCTGCATGCATATATTTTAGTAGGCACGCTGAGTAACATTCGCCCAGTAAAGTTGGTAACAATGGATGGAAAGTAGCTTCATATATTAACGTCGAATTAAAAGTGTTAGGTAACATTTGTGATAAACTAAAAATAATTTCTTTCGTTTACTGTTTTTTTTAATGCATCGTGTAAAAATGAGCAGATTTGTAAAGTATTTACTTTCTTAATAATTTCACAGTTTCATTTGATTGACGCATGATAAAGTGATAAGGCCCAAGGCAATGTTAATTTTACAAAAGGCGGAAGAATCCCTAACGTGTATACAAGTACATCTTCAGCATGGCTTTCAAAAATGTTCATTTTACCGTGAACAGCCTATATACGTTTTTCGTTATGTGCGCCCTCCTGAGAATAGAGGCTCTGTTTGGCTAGGTGCGTCTGTGCGCTAGGAGATGGACCACAGAGACACGACTTGCGCCTCGGTGGCCTCCTTTTTGCAAGTGATTGGGGAAGCAACAGAAAACCAGCGTCTCACTGGAGGAAAGCTTTTGTCTGGAGCATAGTTATGTTGTCCCCTCTCTCCTCTTGGACGGGGGGTGGGGAGAAGGTTTGGTATATGTAAACTGTGCTCAGAGAGCTTGCACGCAGTGCGCGGTTGATTAATTACTGAACTACAATGAACATGTGGAAGGGCTGCCTGTCCTTCGCAGAAAGCTCGGGCGCGATGCTGATTGGCTCGAAGCCAAGACCAATGAGCTCCTCGCGGATCCAGTCCGTGGGGAGTAATTTATCCAGCCCCTTAAGGGTCACTTTCCGCGGCATTTCACTGCGGGGAGTGAGTACAGGGAACCCTACTTTCGGAACCTCCAGGATGTGGATAGCTTTGCGATGGTCCTCAATACAGGCGGGCAGGTACTGCGCCCCTTGAGGCACAGCACGATTGACAGTTGGCAGGGATAGCTGCACACAGTGGCGTATGTGCACGCCTCTGTGTGATGGACAGCCTGAGGTCTGGCTTTTTTCTGGCGAGGTGGATACTGCGTGATTGGCTCTGCTGCTCCTTCTCCTCCTTATTATGAAAAAAAGGGAGGGGGTGGGGGATGGTTCCCCCGAGGGGGCCTGACCCTTAAAAGATCACATCTTCATGCTACAGGGGGAATATCCCAATATAACTTAAACTTAATTAAAAAAGACGAAACTCCGCACCAGTTGGCTTCTCTGTCCGCTTCTCTTTACCGAAACGCGGCTAGGATCGGCCAACTGCTAGTTTCTCAATTAATTAAAATCCTAGCTTACCCGATATCTGAGCCTTGAAAGAAGGCTAGGTTGTAGTTGCCGAGACTACGTCGCTTCTCTTCTAACTAAAATAAACACTTCTTGTCGCAGCAGCTGGTATGTCGGCGCCCAGCACCACAGTACTGAACACCAATAATCCTTTCGTATTAAACTTCCGATTGTTGTTGTATAATCGAATTTTCGATTTTTGTCTGTGGTATTTGAATGAATCATTCGGTTTGAAGTTTTCCTTCTCGACAACAGATAACACTAGGTGCACTAGAAATTTTACGTATTTTTTTTAAAGTCATCAGCAATTGGCATTAAACTTTTTTGCCATTTTTGTACAAAGATTTAAAGTTTTATCTTTGTATATTTTCTTTAAACACAGCTTATATCGAATATTCTACTTAAGGGAAGCAATATTCCACCCAACAGTCACTTTGTTAAATGAAGAATTGTCTGCTTCACTCTTGCGAATGTTCATTCGTTTCACTTTGCGAATGTTCATATATATTTACTTCATGAATGTTTCATTCGAATATCAGGGAAGTGAATGGCAGCTATTGCAATAATTCTGTTTCTGTAAATAAATTTTAGCAATTGTTTGCAGTTTTGTAACTTTTCGTGTATTGCAAAGAGCTTTTAACTCATCTAAATCCTTCAGAAAATGTAATTATCATTGAAACAGCTAGAACAGATTGTGATCAACAAGAAAATAACCTATAAAGCCTTCTGTCCCATTTCCAAAGGTTTACGACAGTTCCGGAATACACATTAGGACGAAAAATGATCGAAAAGTTAAAGTGTTAACTTTTCCAAAAAAATAATGACTAAAATCAAATACGCCATAATTTTCTCGCTTCAAAAAAAGTACTTTAGAACTGTTAACTTGTGGCAGCATTAACATCCATTCTTTTCGATTAAGACGCAATGACGCAAATGGAGAAGAATATTCAGAATCCGAATGATTGGTTCGATTTCAGACGAGACTATTCGAATAAAAATCGATTTCGAGAATAATTCGATTTTGCCCATCACTACGTGTGCCAATAATGACACAATACTGAGCGACAAGAGCTGCGCGATACCATAGACCAAAGATGCGGTAGGCCGATCTCGCTGGCTGCGCACAAACAATCTCCATGCCCCAACATTGAATTCCTTTTTTTGCCTATGCAGTTTGCCAAAATGGCGTGGATTGGGTTCGATGTTAGAACATTGTTTAGTAAACAAGTGCTTTTGAGATGATTTTATACTTCCTCTAACCAATTTGTAATGATTTTTGATTGAATTCAAACAGGTAAAAGTATTTTATTAATATAATAGTGATTGTTATTTTTAAGTTAATATATAAATAAATATTCATCAATGTTGACCATGTGACCTTGACTGTTGTGTATTTTGGTGTAGGTCAATGTTGGGTACATTAGTAGAAGACGAATAAGCGGTCTACCTCATATTTAGTCTATGCGTCGTACAGCACTATCGCGATCCTGGTGGGAACCCACCCCACGTGGTTAGTCGCGAACTGTGTGTGGCTCCCGTCTGCGCGCGTCATCTACCTAATAACACCCCCCCCCCTTTTTTTTTCTAATAGCTATCCTTTCCCACAAACACAAGTTAATTCATACAAATTCCAGTATACCGTCCTTGTTTAGAGAGATACGCAAGTGCGATCAATGACTTTTTTTCTTGCCTGTGTATAATGGATGCTTATAAACCTTCTTTATTTTGATATAAGTAATAGTAGTTTGTTGCCTGAAATATGTGATGGTTTAAATTTTATAAATAATGAAAAAGTGCATTTAAAATATAAAAAATTCAATTCGGGTGGTTTATAAATCTGGATGTGTTTAATTTCTAACAAAAAATCTTTAGTTGAAAACGCTACCACAAAAAATGACAGAGATCTTTGTACGAATTTAGCATTTAATTCCCTATACGCCCATGCATGCTGAAGCCTGGCCTAAGCGACTAGACAAAAGCGAGGTCGCTCGGCCATTATATGAAAAAGAAACAAAACAGAGACGTGGACAAGAGACTCTCAGAGTAAGCGCTGTTGTACGTATTGTGCCAGACTGCTCTGCCACAAATAATTTGTAAAGGCAACGGTGTTAATAATTATATTTGATATTAATTTATTTATACACCAAGGCGCCACAAACGGCTCATCGATCATGAAAAAACTTTAAATGTAATTTAAAACAATACACATTTTTGTTCCAAAAATATTCTAAATACCTACCATGAGCCGCAAAAGTTTTCACAAACGTTAATTAAGGCTCCTTTGAAATTGGCTCATGTTAAAAATTACTTTGCATTTAAACAAATGCTTGCTTCATGAAGCTTTGAACACATATAGCAAGTTAATCATAACTATACAAAATATTTTTAAAAATCCTTAAAAGGGCACTTTAAAATATAAGCTTGCCATGAAGAGGCTAATATGAAAAATACATTCTCTTTCTATTAGAAAATATTTTAATATGACTAGAAAAATATTACGTGAAAAAAATTACACTTATTTCATTTCCAAAGGCTTTTTAAGGAACGGTAAAGTGAGGAAGGACAATCGAGGGAGGCCCTTCCTCGCGAAAAGAAAACCTGAATACTAAAAAAATATTATAATCGATTTTTAAAATCATGCATCGTAGTGGCAGTCAACCCGCGACCCTCCAAAGCACTACGTCTCTACTGAACTAGCATAACAATTAAAATAACTCATTCCCACGAATGAGTCGTGAGCACATATCGCAAAACTTTCCACTCCAGACTTGGCACAGCCAAATGTAGATGCAGACAAAACTTGCTCATACACTTTTAAAAAAAAAGGGGGGAGGGGGAACGCAGCAGTCTAGCATTTAGTTAATCTAAAATGAATTTTTAAGGGTTGCTTAAAAGAGAGTTAACTGCATGCATTACATCTGCGCCACACAATTATATTAAAATTCCTCTATCCAGCCATGATTATAATTAAGCAGTAGCCACTAGACACAACATATTCTGCCGGCCGCTATACCGTGAAACACTTTATAGTCCTGTTCACGGTAAAGTGAGCAGTTTTGAAAGCCCTCTCATTTGGAATAATAGTTGGTAAATATATTTTATTATAGCTTTGGACGTTAACGTCCGTGTGCGGTGGAATATACACACTGTGTTTATTACTTACATAGCAATATTTATTTTAAAAGGTGGTTAAAGGATAAGAAATGGCTGAAAGGAAAAAAAAGTAACTAGGGCTTCGAAAGTGCTCACTTTACCGTGAACAGCCTATAACACGTGCGTTGCCTCCCAAGAGGACAGCAGGCAATCAGGACGACGTTGGTACATATTGCATCGTGCAATAAACATCGGCTGGGTTGAAGCATGGCAGACGAAGCTCCTGGTTGACGTGACTTAACTTTTAACGAACGTCAGAATTATATTATAATAATTAAAACTATAACATAGGCTGCATATTTGTATAAACAAAGAAACAGCGGCGGAGTTGTTATTTCGTTCTCCATTATTGGTCATTGTTGAGGTTTGAGAGAAGTTACTTAGAAACTGATGTTCAGAAGAGTTTGATAGCAAAGCGGCAAGCTTTAATGATTGAATATTATTTTAATGTGAAACCTATCATTTTTTCTACAGAAATAGTTTGTTTCGTCTTATTAAAAAAGGAAGAATATTTTAATTGCCTGGTGTTCTTTGTATGTAGAGTGCTTAGTTGAGATGCACTAGTTCTTCCGAATAATATATATGAATGACTGCTAGTTTTAAAGATGTTGTGTAACACGAGCTCTTATAATTACTTATTCCACTTGAAAGCGATACCGATTATGATATTCTTCATCTATTCATTTGAAAAGGTGCCCTTCACTTATTAAAATTGTTATAATTTAATTTAGTTGTACATTCACCCCTGTGTTATGCTTTCACACTATCATCATCTTATATCACAATAATTTTTTATTTCATCACACCTTACTCTCCACTACAATACAGATTTACTTTGTGAATGTTTTATTCGAATATTAGGGAAGGGAATGGCAGCTATTGCAATAATTCTGTTTCTGTAAATAAATTTTAGCAATTGTTTGCAGTTTTGTAACTTTTCGTGTATTGCAAAGAGCTTTTAACTCATCTAAATCCTTCAGAAAATGTATTTATCATTGAAACAGCTAGAACAGATTGTGATTAACATGAAAATATCCTATAAAGCCTTCTGTCCCATTTCCAAAGGTTTACGACAGTTCCGGAATACACATTAGGACGAAAAATGATCGAGAAGTTAAAGTGTTAACTTTTCCAAAAAAATAATGACTAAAATCAAACACGCCATTAACTTACTCTCTTCAAAAAAAGTACTTTCGAACTGTTAACTTGTGACAGCATTAACATTCATTCTTTTCGATTAAGACGCAATTACGCAAACGGAGAAGAAAACCGAATAGTCAGAATCCGAATGATTGATTCGATTTCAGACGAGACTATTCGAATAAAAATCGATTTAGAGAATAATTCGATTTTGTCCATCACTACGTGTTCAAGTAATAACACAATACCGAGCCAAACATGGTAGAAGGATAATATGGGAAACTGAGGCGTTCTAACATTGTCAACATGCGAGACACGCTACAACAGCGCTCCTAGCGGCTTGTACTGACGAATACCCGGGAAATTCAAATTTACATTGCTGGGCATGCGCGATTTAAGTGAAGTTGTCGTCTCGTAGTATTAAAACGTGTTGTTTGACCGAATGTAATGTAATAGTTGCTTATTAATATTACTACGCCGTATTTAAAAAAGTACTTAAAGCATAAATATCATCACCTGAAACAAGGACGATTAGTTGTAACAGAATCATGTTACTGGGCACAGACTTAGATGTTGCAAATTACAAAGGACAAATGTTAATCAAATATAAGTAAGACAATGGAATGCTAAACAGTATTTCATTTGTCAGACACATAACTGACTGCATTTATTCAATAAATTCTTGAGAATGAAGCTGTCACCAAACTTAAATTTCTGGGGGGGGGGATCAGGATTGAACATAACCAAACATTTTTTGGACAGAAAAAGCTCAATAAATTATCTGTGGTTTATTAACGCAAGAATAATTTAAAATATCTCTACTACAGTTACTTATTTAACATTGTGACTTGTATTAGCTCTACGAGCAATAATATCTTATAGATATTAAGAGATTAACCTCGCAACATAATAAGTTGCCGAAATATTAACTTACTGCTTTTTGAAGCTATTGTCATTAAATTAGCAAGAAAATAAATTGTTCACATATTTATATTCCTAACAAATGTGGTTTTTGTTCTGCTTTCTTCTTTCGTAGAAGGTATCCTGGTCACCTGGAGTCGTCATTTACGAAATGTTGACTGGTGACCGCTCTTTTGACAAGTACTACCAGAAACTCAACGACAGACTAACGAGAAAACTCAAGGAAGCCATCAAGACGGAGGAGCTATATGTCCCCGGATACGTGCCAAGTGACGCAGCGTACTTAATTTATTCTCTACTAAAAAAAAAAGCCACAAAAGCTACTAGGGGAACCGACAGCTGACATCATTCAGGTGAAAAAACATACTTTCTTCAAAGACCTGGATTGGTACAACCTCCTCGCACCTTTCGCCAATATGAAGAATATTTGGACAGAAATCGACACAGTACTTGGATACAACTACGGTGAGATAACACCTCATGAAACTTTCCCCCCGAAAGCAATGAGTGGAAGTCAAGGCAACACAGTAAACGAAACATGGTCGGAGGAACATATCACAGAAGAAAGTATTTCCTTAGGTGACCACGAGTTAAATAATTCTAGCGAAACAACAACACACAATGATACGTTCCGTGATATTGATATGTGCACTAAAAATAGTCCCAAAACAACACGAGAAATAAAAAGAGTGTGGTTTAGGACATTTCTTACTAATTCAATTACCACACTCAGAAATTGGTGTTGTTGTTTTAAACGTCGGAAGTGAAAAATGAGGGGGAGGGAGGGGGGTGGGGAAACCAGTGTAATCTACGTCTACTTCCAAATTTAAACTGTGTCAGAAGAAAAAAAAAAACATAAAAAATATTTTTTAAATAATATTTAAGCGAAAAACAGTACAAGTATTAATCCAGTAAGTAGCAAACGTAGAACAAATCCGGCATACCAGCGTATAAGTACATTCAAACAGGAAACAGAACAAACAATCTGGACATGAAAATGAACGAGGGGGAACTAACCAAAACCCCCAAAGGAACAAAACACTTTTATTATGCTCGGACCTATCTTCATCATGCCGTGGAGGGATATACAAGTAGTCCCCATCTCCACAAAGAAGGGTCGGTAAGTTCGGGCTTTTATTACGCCACTTGAACTAAGTTAACAAACTTAACTCTATTAAATGTTAGTCAATTCGCTTAAATCAGTGGCGAAGCTTATCGTACCCTTAATGCAGGCAGAGTTGTTCATTATCGGCTTTGACAATTTTCTAATGACACTGGTCCCTGGAACATATGACACGTCGCGGATGTTTCAATAAACTTCATAGTTTGGCTGTATCTTTTGACAAATGTGACCTCGTCCCTATAGTTTGTTTTCATCAAAATTTTTGCTGCGTACAGTCTGAAAGTTACTTAAACGTCTTGCAAGACGTTTAAGTAACTTTCAGACTGTTTCAGAGAACAACAACACTGACGTCAGTTGTGCACAAGGTTGCAGTAAGAATATTTTGTGAAGTTTTAAAGTTTTTGTTCTGAAAATCACACAAATAATGATGCACAACCTTACATTTTAGATATTAGAGATGATCGATACTATTTCAATAAGCTAAGTAACCAGAATTTAAAAAAAACCAACAAATAAACAAGTTTTCTTTATGGTACTCATGAAAACCACCTTTATAACATTCTTTCATGTATGCCGTAGACTACAAGCAGGGAAGCAAGAATCAGATATATACCGGACAAATTTCTAAGATGTGATTAGAGCCCAGGCATAGTAATAAACACAATGTTTGCCGTAATTTTTATTAGATGTTCTGGACTACTATTTTTGGGTCGATAAAATACTGCAGGATAAAAATCAAACATCCATTAGTAATTTAAATAAACGAACTATCCGAGTAAATTTTGTTTGATTTAAAATTGAACAACTGTGTTTATATAACATTTAAAGCAATATTTTCATCTTGAGTTAAAATTATGCTTCCTGCAACAGGTGAAGTTATTTAGGTGAAATTACTTCATTGTTTGGAACGTTCAATCATTAAAGAATGTCTATATTGCACGTAACAGCTTTTTAAACAATGCGAAAAATCGCAAGTAAGAAATTTTTGGGATATGTACTCCTGTAATAGGAAAAAAGTAGGAAAATTTAGCACGCAATGTATCTCGACTAATATTTATCGAACTATTCTGCTCTAAGGGCACAATTCCATAACTAAAAATTATATGTAGGGATAACTTTATCCGCATTTTTGTATACACACGCCTGTGTATAGGCTGTTCACTGTAAAGTGAGCACTTTTGAAAGACCTCTCATTTTGAACGATAGTCGATAAATATATTTTATTTTGGAATTAGACGTTAACTTCCGAGTTCTGTGGAATATACACACTGTGTGTATTACTTACATGGAAATAATTATTTTGAAATGTGGTTAAATTATAAAAAATGTCTGAAAGGAAAAATTAACCAGGGCCTCAAAAGTGCTCACTTTACCGTGAACAGCCTGTATATATAAAATTATGTATTATAACTTACATTATATGTTTTTACTGTGAGTGGGAACACAAATACTTGTTTACAGGCGCAAAAGAAATTAGAGGTATCATTCGTAAAAATCTAAACTCACGTTGCCTGTTATCCGATAAAGAAAATACTTCTAATAGTAGCATCCACACGAAAAGTCAATATTTTTCGTTTAAATAATATTAAATATGAATTCATTCTAAAATGTTTTGTTTGGTTTGCCGTCGCACGCTGCAATTAAAACCCAAATGACGTACGAGTTTTTGATTTAGTTACACAACAGAATACTATATAACCATTGATATGTTTTACTGTTTTGCAAAGTGTAGTGAGCTGCACGTAAAAGCACGCCTTTTGAAAAACGGCTTACCTAACTTCGAATACTGACAAAATGGCTATCGGCAGGGAACTTGATAAAATCTTGAACAGAAGTGACATTTGAATGTTCTTTTGTGAAGTCTCCCTCATTTTATTTTAAAGCGTGAATGGGACAATACAGTGAACAGTTAATCGTGTGCCAGAGCGTAGCGAGTACTTGTTTAATGAGATATCGAATCCTTTCTGCTCTGTAGCTTACCAAAGTATAATATGCCAATTTGCCATTCAAATTTTAAGTTAACGCAGCTAATAGAGTCCATTCATGGTTACTTACAAATTTTCTGGAGCCCTGCTGAAGTTCTACTTCCAGGTTATTCCTCCGCCTCGTGCAAACAAAACTAAACCAAGTCTAGAAAATTACACCAAGGGGGACAACACACCGCATTCGTGCGCACTCAGTGTAATGATGTTTTGCATAAAAACTATTTCTTACCAAGCATTGCAAACACACACGCACACACACACACGTGTGTGTGTGTGTGTGTATATATATATATATATATATATATATATATATATATATATATATATATATATATATATATATTCTCCCTTTTTAAATTAATATTAATTATAAATGAAATATGATTTATAGATAAATTTAAGTTAAAGTTTAATTAATCCAAAAATAAGGTACTTTAATTTTAACAAAAGTATAAAACGCGTGTGACACGTGATATATTCAGGAGCCGGACAAGCACGTCATGTAGAGGGAGAATTTTCAAAGGTTTGATTCATAAAGTGTGAAGATCCAGCGAATACACTATAATTATTTGGTGGCTTAAGTAGTCAGTTTCCAAATGACTGAGCTGGCGAAGGTCGCTGATCGTGTAAACCAGCACAGCCTCAGGTCACAGAGAGGGGCGCGTCCTGCTGACAGGGCTGTATGCTCCTAGTCTGTTGCCCGTGTCATCTGATGTTTTAACAACTGCAATAAATTCACATGGCCTTTCTACACGCGTGGTAGCGCTGATGTAGGCTGGTATGGTAAAATAAGCACTTTTGAAAGACCTGCTTAAGATCTAATTGTATGCACATTGTGTGTTCTTCCGCCTAATGTAAAATTGACATTGCCACGGGCCTCATCACTTTATTAATACATCGGTCAAGTGAAACTGTGGAATTATTAGAAAAGTAAATATTAAAAATTTTTCATTTTTTCACTTCGATAAAAAAAAAAAAAAAAAGAAAAAACACGAAGTGGAAGAAATAATTAAAGTTATCACAAATAATAACCTAACACCATTTTCCCGACGTTAAGATATAGAACTACTTTCCATCCTTCGTTACCAGCTTTGCTGGGCGCAAGTCATTCAGTGCGCACGTAAAAATTTTCTTATGCAATGGCAGTGACTTTTTTCTAACGTTGATTTCAAAAGTGCTCATTTTATCGTGAACAGCCTTTAGTTTTAGGTACTCAAGTTGTTTGTCCGTCGAATTTCTTTTTTTCCTGATGCTGGCCTCCTTGCTGATAACCACATTACTGCTGCCTTCCATGATGCTGCTGCCACCTCCCCCGCTGATGGCTTCTCAGGCTTCTCTGCTGAGCCCTTTCGAACGCCTGCGCCCCATCCTGGGGCCCCACTGTGCTGCTGGGCAGAGAGGTTAGATTCTGCACATATTTCTTTACTCTGTTTGTAAGTGTGGTAATGACTGCTTTTTTGTGGGATGGTGGATGGTGGGAGCATTGAGTAAAGATATGCTTGGAGTGGACTTCTCCATGTTAAATTTTCTGACCACTCCAACAGGAACTGCTGGCCTCCTTGGTGATGGCCTCCTTACTGTTGACCTCCATGCTGCCGGCCTCCATGCTGCCGGCTCCTTGCTGTCGGCCTCCTTGCTGCCGGCCTCCTTGTTGCTGCCTTGCCTGCTGATGGCTTCTCTGGTTTCTCTGCTGAGCCCTTTCGGATATCTGCAATAAATCCACTAATTATTATTTGTAAATTATCTGCCATATTAAAAGAATTTTCTCATCGTAGTGACGTAAAATTTTGCAGACATAATAAAAGTATCACATTTTCTGTAATTACATCATTCATTCAAATGCTGAGCTTTTTTAAGAATAATTTCTTCTACAGCATTTATAAACGGTGTATGCAAAAAAAATTTAGGACTTTGAAAAATGAACATGTTTTCAAATTTTGTGTGGTGGCTCCATATTTAGAAGTACACTATAACATTAAATGTGTATGCCATCTGTAATTAGCAAATTGAAGTTTGGTCATATAAGATTTTATCTAATACACAAACAAAAATTTTGCAAACCGCATTAGGAGAATGATTATCTGCATTCTGGCGCAAGGGGACAGGGGACCGAAGCCGGTGCCAGGAGGCCACCATGTTTTGACATCACCAATTCGCCATATTCTTTCCTTTTTTTCCCATAAGAATTTTCTTTTCCCCCCTCAAAATCGACTAAATTTCCCTAATTTTTTTCCCTTTTCACTAAAAATTTCCCTTTTTCCCATTTGGCAAAAAAGGACTCCTAGAAAATCCCCATTTTTCCTGGAGCAGGTAAGATCGATTACCATCATATTGGAAGCCAGTTGCTGTGACCTGTCCTGAGGATGAATCAGGTCACGCAAGGAAGGGGGATAGTCGTAACTTATATTCACAGCAACTATACAATATTAGACATGGCTCGCACTCAGCGTTACTCTATAGTTCTCAAGTATTGGCAACAAGATCTATAACTGTACGATTACGGTTACTATCAATAATGTGCTCGTTGATTCACAGGGAATCTGAAGGGTTCCACGAGTATCCCTAACGCATCGCAACTTAGGGTGCCCTACTGGAATTATATTTACCCTGGCTATTCTCGTCGTCGCCAACATGTAGACCTCCTCGACGGTGGCAGAGGCTGGAGTCGAAGTGGATTCAAGATGGCCGTGAGTCACCATCGCCCCAGACTTATACAGGGCCGCGCCCGGCCTCAATATCTTCCCTGACTGCGGTGTTTTCTAAACAGCCGGACTGGTTCGCCGAGTTCACTCCATCCTGCTCTCATGCGTGTCGTCTGCCAGCCCTGGCTACTTGTGACCATACCACAGTGAACTTGACCTTAACCCCATGACCTTGAATGACCTTGTAAACAAAAACTTGAGAAAAACATATCAACGTCAATAAGCATATGACATTACCATATTAGAAGCCAGTGACTTCAATCTTAACCCCATGAACTTGAATGGCCTTCAAAACAAATACTCGAGAAAAGTACATAAAAGTGAACAGACAGATTAGAGTACAGACCACTATCACCATATTGGATGCAGGTGACCTTGACACCATTACGAGAAATTAAATTGGACGGATTTTTTGAGTGCTGGAAGAATATTAGTTCAAAGTGTTTAAGTAGAAAAAAACATAAAATACACGAGAAAAAAAAAACAAGTAAATCAAAGTGGGAATTGATAGTTTGCCGTGACAATTGGAACAGGACCGATTTGAGACTTAAAAATAACCTAAACTTTGGAACGATTCTCACTTGCGAAAATCCGATGACCCGGCCGGGGATTGAGCCTGGTTCGCCTTGTTGAGAGGCGAGCATGCTAATTGCTCAGCCACCGAGGCCCCCGCAATTAAATATTAATGAAATTCATACATCTGTAAATTTCATTTGTCTTTTTAAAACACTTTCCAAGAGAACTTAATATCACAATAAAAGCTATTAAATCCTATTTAAGAATTCAGAAAACCACGTGGACACTCAATACATGAGCCGAACACAAGCCACGTGGTATAAAATGGCACAAATTGAATTATTTAAAATATAAAGTTTTTCACAAGGCTGTACATAGAAAATATATTCAGGAACCATATTTCTATAAAACCTTCCCGATGCGTGAACATACAAATCTTTTACAAGTCGCACAACACTTCAAGCAAACCTTTAAAATACTATAACAAAAAACCATTAGCTCCACTAGGGCGCCGGAAGAGCCTTCAAAGACAAGTGGAATAAAATATAAGGGACATAAAAGATTAAAATATTTCATTTAAAAACAATGCGAGCGACAAGGCTCCAATATTAGTTCGTACAGGTGGGTTGCCAAACTGAATGTTGAAAGAAGTGCAAGAACTGGTGTGGTCCCATACTACTGTGCCATCAACTTTCCAGGAAACTCGCAAACACAGGCAACGGTAAAATATTATGAAATTAGCCAGTAACACTACAAAGCGCTTGACTATCTATAGGGATCCACGCACAAACCAAGTCAGTTGATCCAAGCAATAAGTTTACACTGGGCAGCCAAAAAAAATATTTAGAATGCTAAGTAAAATGTGCAGCCATATATCACCGTTGACTAGCCCACATTTCAGAAAAGTTTAAACACATTAATTTGTGAAAATGTGAACCCGCCTGCATTCTCGCCCAACGACCATAGCTGAGAACTATGAATTATCAGACTCAGCTACTAAGCTGGTAGACGTAGTGAAGACCTAATTTGTATGAAGCCCCATCATGGGCAAGGAGCAGAAACTATATGTGATGGTACACTGGCTGGTTGGAGTCGAAGTGGCAGAGCCAAGAGCTTAGCAGAATTCCGAGCATTCGGAATGATACATGAACCAATCAAATTTAACTGGCTACCTCGCATGTATGGAGGGGAGGGAAATCCACCGAGAAAGTGAGGAACAAGGAGCAGTAAGTTAACAAAAGGCAGCACGTAGGCGGAGTGGAGAGCAGACAGTCTTTAATCACAGGAGCGTGCTCTATACTTCGCAACCCCCAATACAAAAAAAGTATAGTGCCAATACTTTCCACAGTCCAAGTCCAAAACACATACGAAGATCAGAAGCAAAGACACAGTTCACAATATATTCAAAAACAGAACATACAATGCCGAATACAGAATAAAGAAGAGTATAGATTCACAAACTGTGACCAAACTTGAAATAAGGGAAGTTACAGAAAAAATTGAATAGAAACGTTAAACATTGATGTCAGTCCATGTATATCGCACTTACATCAAAATAATCTCAAAAGAAAATTTCTTTCTTCTTTCTTTCGGGAGAGAAGTACACGCACATTCCAGCACGATAACTCCAGTGTCCGCACCACGCTGTCCGGTGCCTGGCGAACAGCAACATGTTGCACACCAGTGATAAGCGGATTGCCGCAGCAAGAGAGGAAGGCGCAACCTCAATTCATCCACGTAGTCCATCAGCTGGTCAGTTCGGCTCTCCCTCAACGCCTCCGGGCGTCTCGGGCGGAAACGTAAATAAAAAACACGAGTTATGAGAGAGGAATGATAAATAAAAAATTAATAAATTTAAGTGTGAGTGTATTGGAAAACATTTTCTTGAATATTCCCATTTGCATTGTTTAATTTAGTTAAACTTAATAATTACAGAACATAGGTCTATCAATGTGTGCAATATAAAGTTTAATGAGTCTGGGTTTTTTTTTGTTGACTGTCTAGTCCACATCTACTGAATGTTCGCATCTATAGGATTTTTATGTCAGTCACCTAATATTCAATTGATAGAGTTTTAATTATTACTGTATCGGAACCGCCTGAATCGATTTTATTTTCAGCAGATACTGAGACCGATATTTTCATTTATGCTTGACCATAACACCAGAGGCTAATAGGGTGGCGGCGTTGGAGTAAGACAGTCTCAAATGCTGCTATTTGAGGCAGCAGTTGTCGTTTTTATTCCGAGAAATAAACTAATGGACTGTCACTCAACGAACAGGGAAGGGTGGGCGTGAAAAGCTACCCTGCTGTGAGATAATGATCTACCGGAAGTGTGAGGTAGAGAGTAATGCCGCTCCCACCCCACTGTGACCTGCTGTGACAGGCATTGTAAGAGATAATCATCTACAGCCTGTATTGCGAGTCGCCGAATTACCACACTTTTAGCCATCACACTACAGCTGCACCTTGCCATTTCAGTATTTAAAATCTTTTAAAAGCAGTATGAAATCTGACATTCATTACCGGGCTACTGGCAGTGATTCAGTTTTTCTCTCAGTAAAATAAGGGAGTGCTGAATTTAAAAACTATACATATTAATCATTTTTAATTTTCTCTATATGAACAAAGTTGATTTATGATGAGGAATGTGTAGATTTAATATTTTTTATTGTATAAGTTTAAAACATAAATTGTTTAAATTGACCTGACCTAAAATTAAAAATATTTTTCTGAAGTGTTTTTTGAGTGCTGCTTTTATTTTCCTATTTTGAAGAATTTGTGTGAAATTAATTTTCCTAATGTTTTGTATGTTTACTTAAAGCATCAAATAGCACATTGTGTGACACTGACTTTAAGAAAGATTTCCATCTGCTTTCCAAAGTACTTTGAATGCAAGTTGAAGTCTTTCAGTTCATTACTCATACGTCCATTGTACTGGTATTGGATATTGGCTGTATCGGCAAGGAAGTATCGGTTTGCACCGGTATCTGTAAAAATCTGTATCGGCTTAGCACTAGTTGGAAGCCCGGTCTACTGGTCTTCAGCTCGGTGGCTTGGCGAGCGGAATGTCACTAGCGGACCCAAGTACCAAACTGGAGGATATAGCAGCATGACTAGCGGCATCCACTCCCGGTGCTCCCTGGCGAATGAACCGTCGCTAGTGGACCCAGGTATCACAGAGAACGGAGTTCCTTAGGGGCTGGCCTATAGTGTCCAAACAGGTGGCCTTGTGAGCGATACATCGCTAGCGGACCAGGCATCTGCCGGAAGGTTGATAGTCCAAGAGCCAACTCTTCTAGTGACGCCTAGTAAGGCGGGCTTCCTAGGCTGAACTTCAAGACAGTTACCAGTAGGAGTGAAAAGGACTGAGGCGTGGTTTGTTGCTATCTCAAGAAGAGTCTGATTGGAATTGGTGATGAAAATAGGGAATGGCGGGAGCAAGGTAGGGCAATTAAGAGTGCTGGAAGAGACAACTCATCCAAGTAAGATTTATGCCTGTTTTATTGATTGCTCAATCAAACACACTTAAACCAGCCTGTACACTGACTGAGGCCTAAACGGCCGATCCTAGGTTGCCAACAGGTTATTTACATAGTCTCGGAAGATGCTGCAGTGCGGGAGGTGAGGGCGACTCCAAGTCAGTGGCACTTGTACTCGTGATAGCTATAGACAAGTTACAAAGTAGCTGGAAGTGCGGTGGCCTAGGCGTGCTGGCTGGCAGCGAGGTGGTGTCGTGCAGAATATAACTCTCGACAGGACTGCGAAAGGCAGTGATGATATGAAAAAGTCTATGGATGCTCGGGCAGCGTGACGTTCTGCGGAGGCGAGAAGGCTTCTTGGTGAGCACTCAGGCAGCGTGACATTCTGCAGCTAGACTGGCGCGAGACAGCCTCGAACTGATTTTTTTCTAACCTACCTTACATCTAAGAGGAGAGTCGGAGGTCTAGGGTAGGGATAGGACCTAAGTGCGTCTCAGGGCTGAGCCCTTTACGCCTAGACATGCAGGGATTGGGAAAACTTGACCGGGATTGGGACCAAGTTTACCTCCTATGCTAACTTTATCTAAACTACGATAGAGTGGGGAAAACCGGCATAGGTACTGTAAAAACCCCTCGACAGAAAATAATTGCAAGATTGCATGCAATTTATGAAGTAGAAAAAGGTTTCTACTAGAACAGAGGATGGAAAGGATATTCTTTATTGAAAAGGTGTTTGAAACACTAGAAGAGAAAGATTGATATGGGGGCTATCTTTTGTTTTACTGGTCACGCTGGATTCAGTTTGTAACCAGGGAGGTGGGAGGTACCAGCCCCCTCCCCCCCGATGGAGGGGAAGATGCGCTATTGGGCATTGTCCCTCTCGTGCCGCTAGTCGACACCTGAAACAAAAAAAAAAAAAAAGGAAGAGAGAAGGAAGAGGTGGTGGAGATTCCCTAGGTGAACAGCCTGCCTCAGGCAAAAGTGCTTAGCGGTGCGCCAGAGATCACACCAGCAGCATTATGGCGCTGCATCGGACCATACATAGTATCCCCCCCGCCACCGAAGTGCAACTGCAATGTGTAGCGCGAGAACTTGAGACTTGGTCACCTTGAAGTGTCTTCTTCAGAGCTTCTAGGTGGCGTATCATTTGAAGGCTTGAGGGAAAGTCGCAGTGTCTTGAGGTGCTGTGCAATGTGACACCACAGCCGCCCAACACCGAGCCATCTGGCTATTCCAGCGTACGTTTTGGCTTGTGACTGTGGGCACATAGTGCTTCACATGGTGTTGTATTATAAGTAATAAAATTGGTACTGGGGTGTACTAAATCGCAGTGGTGTTCGCCACGTGTGTGTTAGTGCGCGCAGGCGTTACAGGTGTTCGCTGTGGGGTGTGTGGCATTAAATTACTATGGCGGCCTGTGCGCCAGTAGCGATTTATGCCGCTTGTACCTCTGGGTTTTGTCGGGGTTATAGTTCCCTAGGACACTAATGAGGGAGTTGTTTGAGTCAAGGGCTGTGGCATAGAACTTCCTTGCCATATCCTGAATTACTTCAAACAGCATTGGCTGTTGAAGTTCAGCATGTAATTCGCAGGGGGGAATATATCTGGGTACATGGGCAGCTATTTCGAGGCATTTATTTTGCACTCGCTGCAGTTGTTCCATGTATGTTTTAGCACAGTATGGCCAGGCTGGCGCTGCGTATAATAGTATAGGTTGGATAAGGAATTTGTATACTACAGTCCCATTATGCAGTGTGAGGCCACCCCTAGTGTTAAACACTGGGCAGAAGGCCGCGAGGCGGGTTAGGGCTTTCTGGCGCTTGGCAGTGGCATGGGAACGCCATGACAACGCCCTGTCCATGGTCACACCGAGGAATTTTACCTCGATTTTATAAGGAATATTTTCCTGGAACAATGTAATGGGCGGGAAAGCCTGAGGTAGGCGCTTGCTTGTAAAAATGACGGCTTCACATTTGCTGACATTTATCTTAATTCGCCATTTGCGAAAATACGGCTCGAGTTTATTTAAGTGGTCTTCAGCATAGCGCACATCCATGTTCAAGTCATCGGAGCGAGTGTAGAGTACTGTGTCATCTACATAGACACCAAGTTGGGCAGTCCACGCAGTAAGTCGCGGGATATCAAGTGTGTATAAATTGAACAACACTGGCCCCAGTATGCTCCCCTGGGGAACGCCAGCTCTAATTACTTTATGCTCGGATGTGGTTCCTTCCACAGTGATGGCAAACTTGCGTCTGTCAAGGTACGCGTGCTGTAACTTGACATAGCAGTCCGGGAAATTTGTAGAATAAAGTTTGTGTACCAAGGCCTGCATGATAAACCCTGTCAAAAGCCTTTTTGACATCTAGGAATACTGCAGCTGAGTAATGTCTCCAGTTGAGAGTTAGAGTTATATACTCAGTTAATCTCACAAGCTGGTGTGTTGTTGAGTGCATTTGTTTAAAACCAAAATTGTTCATTTGGAATTAAGTGTTCAGCCGCAATGTGTTTTTCAAGTCTGTTGATTATAACTTTCTCAAATATTTTTGAGCGTACACTCAGTAAGCTGATGGGGCGGTAGTTCTGAGGCTGTTTTTTATATTTCCCGAGTTTTGGGAAGACGATAACATTTGCCAGTTTCCACGTAGTAGAGAAGCGCGCGAGTTTGAAGCTGCTGTTAAACAGTTCAGCCAGGGCCTCTAGTGTGCTGTCTGGTATTTAGCGAACTGTCAGGACTTGTATTTCATCAAAGCCAGGGGCCTTACGGGTCTTCAGGCGGCCAATACTACGTTTTATTTCATCCGCATGTGTATATTCTGGTTCCTCAGGTGGAAGGATAGTTCGCGATAAATATGTGTTGTGTGCTGGGGATCATTTGGAACAGCATTGGGCTGGAAGACCTGTTCTAAATATGAAGCAAGGGCTTCAGATTTCTGCTGCGGTACGTGAACGACGCAATTTTGTGTTTGTAAAGGCGGAACAATATCTCGTTTATTAACGAAAGCCTTGGCAGTTTTACAAAGGCTATTGTCTGCAATTTTAAATTGGGATTTTTTTTTTTCCCAGTGTCCTGCTCTCCAAATGTGTATTTCAGTGTCTATTTGCTCTCGTATTTCATTAACAAGAGTTTTGGTGTGCGGATGTCGGGTTAGCGAGAAACGCCTTTGAAGTCTGTTTGTTTTTTTGGGAAATTAAATCTCTTATATAAACTGGAAGTGTGTTTTCATTCCGCTTAATTTGTTTTGTGGGGACAAAGTTGTGTTTACTGCGGTGTCAATTTTTTCTGATGTGTCTAGAGGGAAGAGCAATGTCAGCTCTTCCTCCAAATAACCCTGGAAGCCCCGCCAATTAGCGAATATAAATTCTCTAAAAGTACCATTCTGGGTCGTGTCAGTATCTAGTGGCACGAACTCAGCATGAACAGTGTAATGGTCGGATGATAGTTCATGTAGAACAGTTAACTCAAAGGGTGTGCGCAGGCCTTTTGTTAACACAATATCCAGAATATCTGATTGGTATCTGGGATTAGGAGAGAGTGAGAAAGGGGGGGGGGGGTCAAAGGTCGGCTCCAGTGGGACGTACACAATATAATTGTGACGGTCCTGGTGCCTAGTAAGCACATTACCATTTACTGTGAGCGACCTACAATTTAGGACAGCATGTTTCGCATTCAAATCTCCTGCAGCAATAAATGTAGGCGCGATGTTGGTAAGTTCGTCCAGGTCAGCAGTTGTAAACGTGCGACCTGGCGCACAGTACATAGCACAGAAGGCTATGTGTTGTGTGCCTAGCTTTAATTCAGCCCCTACTGCTTCAACAGTAGCAAGCTGAGGTCGCTTGGCAGCGTAGCACTTGATAGAATTGTATACTAAGACAAGTACTCCGCCTCTTTGCCTGTTTTCCCGACCTGCGCGGAAAACAGTATATCCTGGGACTGAAAGCCTAACTCGGGGGTTTAAATGGGTCTCAGTAATAGCTGCGAGGGGTATTTGGTGTCTGACTAAATAACCAATTAGCTCGTGTTGTTTGTCGCGAATTCCTCGAGCATTCCAGTTTAAAAATTTAGTTATTGTAGTGTACCGATGGTGTGCATATGGCGCCGGGCATCATTTTTGGTGGCAGAGTTAGCCACTGTCAGGGTAAAACCTACAGTAGCAGTGGCTTTAGTGCGTAAATAGGTGGTTGGGTCTGCCCAGATCACAATGAGCTGAAGCAGAGGTTCAAATAAAGTCTTAAAGAGGGGGTTTTCCTTTAGTGCATGGCTAATGTTACGTATCTATGTAATTTCATCGAGCGAAGTTGCCTTTACTTCGGCAGACTTGCTCTCTGCAAGTTCGTGAGTTTGTTGTGTGAGTGCTGCTTGCTCAACTTCCACGGAAAAGCCTTGTTCCACAGGAGTTGGCAGAGGCGTGTTCTGATTGGCCGGAGCTGCTGGCCTATCCGAGGAGGCGGGCGGCAGCAATGGCGCACTCGGCTGTGCATCAGTGGGCGGAGCAGTTATTGTACTCGTTCGCCCGGAGTTTTGAGACTGTTTGGAAGTATTTTTCTGCGTTTTAAGGTTCATTTTACCCTTAGCAGATGGTTAAGACTGTTTATTTTGGTTGCTCCTCGGCTTGGAGTGGTTTGTGACGTACTCTTTTTGGTACTGCAGTGTGTTATAATAATTTTGTGTCTGAGCCTCGAACTGTTCTTTTAGTTTACTGGCGAGCCCCCAAATCTCGCTACGCCAATGTGAGCACCTTCACAGTTCTGTGTGCCCTCCGGCATGCATGTTAGTAGCTAAGTCGGTTGGAGAATGGGATGCGTCTCATGGCAAGCCCTACATGCCTCAGGTCGAGTTTAATTATTATAATGGGCGGATGCATCGCGGCTAAGCAGGGTTATAGTGTCATGGCCGCAATTGTAGCCAAGTGCACACCCCGAAAGACGAAGGGTCTAGATGGAAGAGCATAGCAAACCAGGCAAAGCGGAGAGGGCCATGGAAAATCTATACGACAGTCGCGGAGGATGAAATAATTCCTTTTAACTGGATTAGGGCTGCATAAAGTAGGGTATTTGTTACTCTGGGAAGAAAGACTTCTGTTGGTTTGAAGCGAGGTGAAATGAAATGAGATCGCAGCTGGTGTGTATTGCGGGGGACAGAACAGCCCCTGTGCCGACGCAAGTCATCGTGTGGGCGCAGGCGCCCTTTAAGTTGAGCTACTGTCAATACTGCTGCGTACGCGATCCAGCACTGCATTACCGACAGCAACTGAGGATACAGCCCCCCCCCCCCTCGCTTCTCGTCGAGTGTGTCGGAAAACCAGACAGCTCAGTCATGACACCGACTCCATCTTCGCCCTTCCGCGCCGATGCATGATCTCCTATCCATGAGTGAAGTTGGGGAGAGTTCTTTCGGGGAGCCACCCCCTCCCCTTCCGACAAATAGCCCGTCGGTCTGAGAAACGCAAGACATCCGGGGCCTACCAGTGGTGGTGGCGAATCCGTTGGCCCAGGAGTGAAGACTGACATAGGGGTGCTTCCAAGGTCCAATGCATTCCAATCCATTCATCACGCACCTGCAGTCGGCAGCCCGCAGAATTCAGCAGTGAGAATCGCTACACTTCGCAATTTTCAGCACCTCGAGATCCCCCTCCCCGCCTTGATCGTTGGGCCACCTCCAGCAGATGCGCTTCGCCATCTCACTCTCGCATCGGCCAGTTGGTTCGCGGTCTGGTATTTGATTATTTCCAGCCACCCCAGAGCCTGGGGATCCCCTATCCTCCACCTGGTGATGCGACAAGTTGCGCATAGTCACCGCACTTAAGCTGCCACGGTACTATCGTACTCGCAGATGCACCTCGCTTTCGCTGGTCCTCAAATCGCGGGCAGTTCCCAGCGAACGAGCAACCACGAGCGCAATGTTCATCCCACGACAACTTAGCTCGTGCCTCGAACTGAGGACTGCGAGTCCTATATATACGTGGAACACAAGACCAGCGTGGGGTTTGTGTAGCGTGGAGACAGAGAAGCGAAGGAGAGAGTAGTGTTAAAGAGAGGGGCACCTACTTCCTCTCACTTGCCAGGCGCTGGAGGGGTGGAGAGCAGCTACGTGATGTGAAGCGCGTTGCAGCATGGGGGGCTGTAACTGTTGGCCAAGTCATCCCTGGCTTGAAGACGTCCTGGTGTGTACGGCGTAACGGCTCTTCTTAAGGCGCGTTTTCACTGGGCGAGCGAGCGTTGCCGAGCGAGCGAATGTTCGTTCGCTCGGCCAGTGTAAACACGACAAGACGAGCGAAAGTTGATGTTCGGGTTTGCTCCGGCAGATAGGGCGAGCAAACGTTCGCTTGGGACGTTCGTTCAGTGTAAACGGCTTCTGCAAACGAGCGATCTGTCATTTGGCGTGTTCGCTCGGTGTAAACAGTGCTCGAGCTAATCTGATCTTTTTGCGAATTCGGTGTTTGATATGGAGTGGTCACAGGAGAAAACCATTGTGTTAATTGAAATGTTCAGTGGTTCACCATGCTTGTGGGATACTCAACATCCCGAATACAAGAAGAATTTTGTGAAAAATTATGCCTGGACAACAGTAAGCGTCACTATTGACTGTACCGCCATTGAAGCAAGAAGGAAAATGGAATCTCTAATGGCGTCACTCAGACGAGAACGGCAGAAATCACAGATACAAAAATCGGGCGCAGGAGCTGAAGGAAGCTACAACATCAAATTGTTTTAATATAAAGGTTTGCTGTTTTTGATGGACAAGTACAAAGGAAGATGAACGGATGATACGATGAACATAAGTAGACTGATACACATATTACAAATAAGTAGTTTAATGATTTTAAGAATAACATGTTCATGGTGCAAGACATGTCACTACCAAAGTGTATGTTAAACAAAAGTACACACCATATAAAGGTGACTTTTAAAGACATATTGTTCATTACAGTTAGCTAAATTGAAAACAAACACGTAAATATGGTTCAAACCACTTAAATACTTTGGAATTACATTGTTGCGTAACGAACTCCATATTAACATCTACAGCGAGAACAACACACATTATTTTTATGCTGTAACATACGTGTACACATTATTTCAGGGTTGATATTATTACAGTAGCGAATTATTTAAAAGTATAAGCACAAATAAGCAGTTCTAATGCACTTAATTACAGTGCAATTTTCATGGTTATGTTTAACAGGCATTAAAAAATGCATTCATATTTCAATTCACCAATTATTGCCAAGGCAGTTTTTGTACATAATTCACATACTGAGTAAAAATATGTCGTACGTTTTCTGCAAAATTCGATGCTCGCCTAGCAAAAGGTCTGAAAGGAATAAAGGATGATATTTCACCTTCAATCCCTACAGTTGTGTCAACTGAGTATAATCCTTCGACTATATCCGATATTTCATGAGATGCATAAGAAAGTGATCTTTTCGTTAAGACGTTGTGCAGGTACACACACGTCATAATAACTAACGTAGCATTTTGCGATTGCAAAAGCATAGGCTTTTCGAAGAACTCTAAAAACAGATGTCATTATCCCAAACGTATTTTCTATAACACGCCTTGGTCTGCAAAGCCTGTAATTATATATTCTCTTTGGACTATTTTTCTCATGTGTACCTTGGGGTAGGGTTTCATTATGTTTATTTGTAAGGGGAAAGCATCGTCGGCAAGAAAAACGTACGGCACATTTTCATCAATACCGGGTAAAACATCATCAAGGGGCAGATTTAGATCACCATTCTGTAACTTATTGTAAAGTTCAGTTCGCCTGAAAACTCCACCTTCTGATATACATGCGTCCTTGGGTTCCAACATCTACATATATGAAATTATAATTTGTGTCTGCAGTAGCCATCATAACTATACTGAAATTATTCTTATAATTAAAATAGTTACTACCACTGTTTATAGGGGCCTGAATAATACAATGTTTACCATCCAGCGCCCCATAACAATGTGGGAATCTCAATTTGTTTAAAAATTCTTCAGAGATAGATAACCATTCCTCGTGAGTCTGGGGTACCTGTAAACAAAAGAAACCAAACACGCTACCGAAATCCAACACATAGTTAGCATACTTTATTACTTCGGCGTCATCCTAGAACCAAGTGAAGCAAGAGTTATCTAGTTCCCCCCCCCCCCTTCTGGCAGCACTTTTGTACGTGTAGGAACTGTGTTGTGGTGGATATCGGCAACACAGAGACCCCTCTCCACTGCCTTATGGTTGTCAAGTGTAATTCAATACTTTACGTCTTCTATAATTCCCAATGCATGTAAAACGACTGTAAGGCATTTGATTTTTTAAAGCAGCAATTTTTAAGCATTACGTTACCGCAGACATGTGTCGCCAGTAGCTGACAAAGAGTGGCTTATATTGTTGTGGTTAGGGTGACAGTCGGATGTACATCATTTCTGTGTGTGGACAGCTATTATAACCACACGTAATCACACAGAAACCAGAACGTAAGCTGTAAATGCTGCTTACAAGGGTATTGGTAATATTAATTGACGGAAAGAAAAAATATCCTCTTCTACCATGTACTGAGTAGTGAAGTAATACCCCCATCGGAGCATCACATGATTTTAGGATGGTCCCCTAAGAAATCAAAATGTTGAAACAGTAAGACTACTTAAATTAAACATTCTTGTAATTTTTTACAGACTAACGAATCTACTAGCACAGCGAACTTTGACGATACTTTAGAACATTCATCTGCACCAAACTCGTAGAATGTATCAACTGCGCCTACAGAATCTACATCAGGAATGTCCACATCAGTACAAGCACCTACAAAGAGATTGGTGGAGGACCCAAGAATTCAAGCAACAATGCAAGTCCATTCAATACTTTCAAAAAGAAAGGATCATCATGCAAGTGGTATTTTTGGCGATCATGTAGCGGCCAAACATAGGACATATAGCGATCATGTCAAAAGTGTCGTTGAGCATTAAATAGGTAATATATTGTTTAATGCTGGTATGGGCAAGTTCAACACTCTTGGTTCTCGACCACAATCATATTTCATTCCAACATTTTCGCCCCACGATTTACATTGTCTCGAACAAGTAATACAGCCGGAAATCCAAGTACAACCACTTTTGTCACCCTCTTACACAACTACAGATTCAAACAGCAGCAGTCATTCTATTATCTCGCTACAACCACATCACCACATTCGTCAACCCCACTTGTTTCTTATATAAACAGTTGTGATACTCAGATGTATCTTAGTTCATGGCATCATGACATCTATGTTAACCGCTCTTGGCAGAGTAACATGGTTTTCCTTGTGCGGCTAGTTTTGTATTTATATACTTGTCTGACTACTCGGTATTACGTAAACTGACTGGTTTCGTGTGACCTTGGTGTTAGGTTGTTTGCAATTTTATCCGATCTGTACGCCCGCTGCGTCGTTCGTGTAAATGTCAAGGTCGGCTAGTTGTTGATGCGATGTAGGAGTGTCTTGCTAAGGTTAAGCGTCAACGGTTACTGCACGTGTGTTCAAGGTCATTATGTTGGATGTTGAGTTCTTCTGTCTTGTAATCTATTCTGCTCATATCCTCATCCTATGTAAAAAAAAAAATTATACACGTCCGATCATTTGCGTCCAAGCCTGCCGAAACTATTAGTTTCGATGTTCACTGAACATGCAGGAACTCTTCTACGAGATACAGAATCAAACAATGAAGATTCTAAAACAACGAAGATTATACATCATGTGAGTACCCAAATACTAACAACAACACTACACCACCTAGAAAAACTGTATTATTCAATCTCGGTACCACAGATTTCACCACTTTTAACAACACAATTAAACAAACGACTATTACTGATTGCACTCCTTTTACAATCGTAAAAGATGGCGTGGAAGTGGACGAATCAGTGCACAAAGGAAAACAACCCACACATAACAGGTACAAGAGGAAACTCTTTCACGATAGCGCCGAGGCGATAGGTGATAGAACTCCGAAAACCCAAAAATCATCAAACATATCCAAATTACCCAGAAGTACACACAGCATTGAGGAGAACACATTACAAGAACCATCCAGAACCATTAGACATGCTGACATCACATCTGCAGATACTAATGGACAAAACAAACAGGAACATCATTTATCTGCACATTACAAACATATCCAGCAGGAACCACAGAACAGAAATAATCAACGACATAGTACCATTACCGAAACCATACGAGATAATCAAACTATGGATTCAATCACAGAACACGACGGAAGCACCATTTCTATTTCATACGGAGGAAAGGGAAATACTACATCAAATATTACTGTCAAAGAAAACAGACTACCCCAGAGAATTAATGATGTTAGTACACAACCCACCGTGGGAACAAGTACCGAACCTAACACTAGCAGAATCAGAGAAAGCACCCCAAGAAGAGATGGTTCAACAACCAACCACTACACATTCATAATCAGAGACCCCAATGTCAACCTCCAGTCAATCAAACAACGAACAACAAGAAAGGGAAAAAAGCCCGTCTTCACCATCTTCGACCATGGAGATCACCAGCACGTCATCTTTTCATCAGCTCACAACAACACTATTAGAACAGCAAAACGCATTCTTGAGTTTCTTGGAGCCACAGATAAAACAATTGCAACAGCGCATACAACTCCACAACGAATTAATTACCTCAGCAACTTCATTCAATATTGCAGTCGTTTCGGTCTCACAACATTCTATAAATATGGAAATGTCCCAGAAGAAATAAACAATATATTAGAACAAATAAACACATTTGACGAAACAGACTTCGAAAAATGTGAAAACTACCATGAAAATAAAAAAGAAGAAACAACAGTACAAAAATATATATCATTTCAAAACAGAACTAATGTGATCGAAACAAATAGTAAATAATCAAAACATCACATCATACGAAAACTTCATCCAAAAAGTACCATACAGTACAGAAATTTAAATAATGAAATTAGCAGGTCCCAGCTTCAGCAGTTATTTAAAAATGATCATCAAATTCACAAACACTGAACACAAAACAGCAATAGCCAATAAACACTACCTAGAATTAATAGAAGACATCGAACCAGAATACCCACACGAAAACGTTGAATGGCTAGAAGAACTATTCAAAGCAAACAACATCAACCCCAGTGAATTCTATGCAAAATTCATAGCAATTCAATCAAAACAACAACCAAAAATAAACGGATTTGTACTACAAGGACCCACAAATACTGGCAAATCTATGCTGCTACGACTACTGACTGAACCATGCGAGCCAACACTCATATCACGAGAGCGAGACAGGACGGGATTTCATTTCGACCAACTACCTAGCAGCAGTTGTGTATTATTTGAATGTGTTTATTTGTTCTAATATATTGTTTATTTCTTCTGGGACATTTCCAAATTTATAGAATGCTGTGAGACCGAAACGGCTGCAATATTGAATGAAGTTGCTGAGGTAATTAATTCGTTGTGGAGTTGTATGCGCTGTTGCAATTGTTTTATCTGTGGCTCCAAGAAACTCAAGAATGCGTTTTGCTGTTCTAATAGTGTTGTTGTGAGCTGATGAGAAGATGACGTGCTGGTGATCTCCATGGTCGAAGATGGTGAAGACGGGCTTTTTTCCCTTTCTTGTTGTTCGTTGTTTGATTGACTGGAGGTTGACGTTGGGGTCTCTGATTATGAATGTGTAGTGGTTGGTTGTTGAACCATCTCTTCTTGGGGTGCTTTCTCTGATTCTGCTAGTGTTAGGTTCGGTACTTGTTCCCACGGTGGGTTGTGTACTAACATCATTAATTCTCTGGGGTAGTCTGTTTTCTTTGACAGTAATATTTGATGTAGTATTTCCCTTTCCTCCGTATGAAATAGAAATGGTGCTTCCGTCGTGTTCTGTGATTGAATCCATAGTTTGATTATCTCGTATGGTTTCGGTAATGGTACTATGTCGTTGATTATTTCTGTTCTGTGGTTCCTGCTGGATATGTTTGTAATGTGCAGATAAATGATGTTCCTGTTTGTTTTGTCCATTAGTATCTGCAGATGTGATGTCAGCATGTCTAATGGTTCTGGATGGTTCTTGTAATGTGTTCTCCTCAATGCTGTGTGTACTTCTGGGTAATTTGGATATGTTTGATGATTTTTGGGTTTTCGGAGTTCTATCACCTATCGCCTCGGCGCTATCGTGAAAGAGTTTCCTCTTGTACCTGTTATGTGTGGGTTGTTTTCCTTTGTGCACTGATTCGTCCACTTCCACGCCATCTTTTACGATTGTAAAAGGAGTGCAATCAGTAATAGTCGTTTGTTTAATTGTGTTGTTAAAAGTGGTGAAATCTGTGGTACCGAGATTGAATAATACAGTTTTTCTAGGTGGTGTAGTGTTGTTATTAGTAGTTGGGAACTCACATGATGTTGTAGAATCTTCGTTGTTTGCTTCTGTATCTCGTAGAAGAGTTCTGGATTCCGATGCGTCTTCGTTTGTAGTTTCTTGAGAGTCTTCTGAACCGACGTATATAACGTCTTGTGTTTCTGAATCGAACCCCAAGTCAATTTCATACGAATATATACACTGCGTATTCTCTTTATAACATTTATTACAACCGCATAACGCACTCTTAATGTGTTTACACGGCCCGTGCTCTTGGCAGAGTCACATGGTTTTCCTTGTGCGGCTTGTTTTGTATTTATATACTTGCCTGACTACTCGGTATTACGTAAGCTGACTGGTTTCGTGTGACCTTGGTGTTAGGTTGTTTGCAATTTTATCCGATCCGTACGTCCGCTGCGTCGTTCGTGTAAATGTCAAGGTCGGCTAGTTGTTGATGCGACGTAGGAGTGTCTTGGAAAGGTTAAGCGTCAACGGTTACTGCGCGTGTGTTCAAGGTCATTATGTTGGATGTTGAGTTCTTCCGTCTTGTAATCTATTCTGCTCATATCCTCATCCTATGTAAAAAAAAAAAAAAAGAATTTATACACGTCCAATCATTTGACATCAGATACCATGTTTCTATTTCAGCAACGTTTGATGGTGGTTTGGGATACCTTCTGCCAGTACCTGAGAAGACCTATCGTCGTCTGCTCATGTTGCAGAATGTTCTTGTGAACCACATCTGTCACACAGCTGGTCTCGACCCCAAAGTCTTCAGGTAAATATTCCCATACCTGCCAGCTTTTCCGATTTTAGCGTAAAATGTATGAGAAATTGTAATGTTTTACTATTGTACGCTTGGGAGAAATATTTTACGATTTTTCTTTCCAACAATACAACAAAAAAAATGACAATGTTTTATTATCGTTTTCTCTTGTCAAGGTCAGGTGTTAGCATAGCTGCCAACGTGTATGATTTGTCCGTACAACGTGCGATTTTATGCCCTATTGTACTATTGTACGATTGCCTCATTTATTTGTACAAATTACCACATGTATCACTAATCGATAGTGCGTGTTCGTGCAAGTGGCACTGTGGTTCCAATGGAGTTTTCTGTGAAAGTCTGGGAGGATAGTGTAAATAGAAAAGGACAATTTTGATTTCTATAGCTGCCCAAGTGGTTGAAACTGTGGTTGAAGGTCGCTACATCAATTAGCCATCACGGCTTCTGTCTGCTATTAAAATATTGCAAAAAAATTATATTTCAAATAATGTAGAGTTATCTTAGGATGTTCGTGTAGTAATAGGGTTTTGAGTGGTGTCAATTTTTTTTGAGCTCCTGTGTCCGTACATACTGCTTCCGAATCTGAATGAAGTGACTAAATAATTCCAGTGTTTAAGTAGCAAGTGCGCATGTGTCGTCGAGTACCGAAGTGTTGAGTTAGTGGATGTGTGATTGGCAACATCGCCTTAAATTGGCTAATGGAACCACTGAAAAGAAATCGTATAACCAAGCGTTTTTAGAAAGTCATAGAATATATTACATGGGTTACCCATTCTAGAGACATAAATATTTATGGGTTTTGTTTACATTGTGCCTGTAATGTTAATATTTCTCATGGAGACGAAGAACAATTTTAAAGTTCATGAAGCAGTTGTGGGGGTTTTAAAGATGACGTCATGTCGTGAATATTAGTAATACCCAATAGCAATGCAGAATGTGAAAGGGTGTTAGGTTTTGTAAAAAAAAAAAAAAAAAAAAAAAAAAAAAAAAATCCCGATTTTAGTTCTTCTGTGATGGACAAAGCTGTAAACAGCATACTGTTGGCAAAATCTGGGGGTTGAAAGTGCTACGAATAAGATTTTGACGTCAGTTTCCCAAAAGTTGCAAAATCTGCTACGAGTACTTCATTGCAGAAGTAACACTTATAAAATTGTTTCCACAATAGAGCGATGCGTTGCCATGCGATGTGTTGTGATGCAATGGGCTGCGACAAGCTATACTTGCTGTTTCGCAATTGAACGATGATCTGTCGGCGATGGACGCCATCTGAGATGGTGCTGCTATCTATTTCAAGGGGGAAAATAACATTTTCAGACCTCACGAATGAAACAAAAGGCACACGAAAAACATTGCCGCTATGTTTTAAGTAGGGATGGTCCAATACCGATACCGATTAACCGGCCGATACCACAGCCAGGGACATCGCCTGCCCCTGGTTCCAGGGGAACCAAAGTTCCAGCCCGGTCAAGGCCTTTGCCAGCAATTCCAGCGACCGCAGCATCTTCGTGACTACCATTTCTACCGGCGCCTCCAAAAACTATTACCCACCTGTACGACTGGGACAACAGCCCAGCCGAATCAGCACCGGTGCTAGAAACACAGTGACCGCGAATCACAATGCCTGACGTGTTGCTCAACCATTACATACTTGACTTCGCAACCAGTTGCCAGGCTACACAACCTACCCTATATACTAGTCTGGTCGCAGCCTGCAAGTAATTTTGATCAGCCGCTGTTCAACCTATGTGCCAGTCCTGCACGCCAAAACTAGCTCCGACCATAACATAGCCATAGACTGTTCCCGAACTCATCAAGCATAAAGTTCAACGTAATACAAATTTAAGAAAGTGCCATAGCAATGGATCCAGTCTGTGCAACAGTGTATTTTTCGAGGTCTTATTCATGCATCGAATTTAGTAACTGAAAGTAAACATTATGTCTTTTTAAATCATACATCAAAAACAATGTTTCTATAATATTACTTCTTCAGTATTCAGTTACCAAAATTCTACTCAAATTCAGAATACCTGTGTTCATCTGCAGTAATTTTTTTTTCTTAAGTGGCCAAGTGAAGCTGTGTGAAAGTTAATTATTTTATTAATGCAGGACATACAACAGCTCAACGAAGTTGTTAAGTAATCCAGCACGGTGCATAATTGATGGGGAACTGGTGTGGCAGTTCTTCAGCCTTCCACTGCTAGAGAAACAAGAAGTGGCCAAGAAGATTGGAACTCGTGTTGATGAAATAATTGATGATCTTGCGGACATTGAGATGCTTACAGCGCATTTCTAGATTCTACCTAGTGAAACTTTGTACAAAACCAACAGCCATAGTTTTTATTGCAGTCTGTGATTGTGTTTTTTATTTAATTAAAAAATAATTTTTTTGTATAAAATGTGTGTGTGAATTTATTATTTAAGAGTAAGTATTTCCTGGTCACATTCCTGTTTGGTAATTATGAAAAATGAATTGATCCAACCAACATGAGGGAAAAATGACATGAAACTTGTGGAATGGTGGGATGTTTTTAACTTCATATGCTTAGGGTTAAGTAGACGTCTTGCATGTTGGTAAGTAGTTTTAGTATGTAGTTCTGATGTGAACACCAAACAAGTTGCGCAGAGACAAATAACAAAGTAAAGGCAAAATTGGCTTCAATTTGTCTAACTCCTTTGGTGAAATTTGTGCTCATTCTGAATTTCTAAAATTGACACATGTTATTCAGCTATGACATCTTACCCTTATTGCTGATATCCTCTGCTTTCCTAGCAATTTACCAGATGTCAGTACAGTTGGAATGGAAAGAATAGGCGAACGGAGTGTTGCCCATAACATAGCACTGATACTACCAGCAAGAGCGAATTTTTCTGAGTGCACGCCGGGCTGACGTGGACAATCCAGCCACTGCCACCCACTATCACATGCAGCCCCAGTTCATGCAGCTTTAGCAGAGTAGGGATGGCCACCCAGCCGAGATCCCCCCCCCTCGCCAATTTCAGCATTTATATATACATTGACTTGCAGCTGTACAACCACCAGTTAATCTGCATCAAACTTCACCTCCATAACTTCCTCAGCCACTTAAGAAGCCTGGAAGTAAGCGCCTATTCAGCAACGAGTAGCAAAGCTAAGCTGGCTCGCACTCCTTGAGAGTCCTCGGCCGCCGTGATCGCCACGCCGCCCTAGTTAGAACACGATACCAGTGTGTCTTCCAATTAGAGAGAAAGGAGTAGGGAAGCATAGGGTCAACACGATTCATGCAGAACCTCTTCACCCCTTTATTCAAGACCCACTCGACTAGCACTGCGGTACTCTTTGGTCGTACACCAGGGTTTTTACCCACCCAGTAGGACTTGGAGTAAACTGAGGAATATTGCAGTCACATGTCAAGCTCCCAGATATCCGGGGGAAGGAACTTCCTTCGAAAAAAAAACACGTAAGGAGGTACGCCACCTTGTTGCTGAACCACCGAAGCTCACTACCTTGCTATTCACCCCACCTTCAAAAACTCCTGGGAAGTGCAATCCCTGTTTAGGGCTAGCACCAACTGAGAACCGTACTAATCCATGGGCCATGCAGAATCAAGCCCCTCATAAGTAAGTGGAAACAAAGGCCAAGTTGTTAGCACAGATGAATTAAGCGACACACCTCCAGTAGTCCAGGGTTTGACCCCACATAGCGACCCAAACATATTCTACTCTAAGCCTCAAGGCGTCAAAATAATGACAAACTTAAATGGCTGCGTAAATTTACCCGAGTTTTAAAATTTGTAAATTGGAAAAAAGATACAGGGAATTTTATTTTAATTTACACATGCCTTATTCAAACTCAGAGTGACTAGGGTGCTTGAAAAGATAATAAATTCACTGTGATATGGACAAATTATAAATATGTATTTGTTAAAGGGAAGAAGATTTTTTACATGAGGTGTACTGGAATTATCATTATTAATAAAATAGTTTTAAAGAAATATTATTGTAATTGGTGATGTATTGGTGGGCCAGTTGCCAGCTTCGCAGAAGGAAGTAGGGCCCTCGCCAAATCCAGACAGACACCAGGTTTAAGCATAAGATAAGGACAACCCCTCCACCTAATTTCAAATTTCCCGCCTCACCACTGCTCAACGCCTGATGTAGCTGGCCGAGCCAGCGAAATGTTGCACGACCATGCATCCGCATGGAAAATGTGTTCTTCTGACTTTTGCTCGTTTGTGTGTGTGTGTGTGTATCTACAAGTGTTACCCTGCGAGTACATGTGCAATATATCTATATTTTATAATATAAATAGTACGTGATTGGTATTGGAAAAATTGGTGTCATTGCCACTTGTCTGCTGTAGCATTGCTAACTCAAAACTCAATCATGATAAAGCCACAACATACCTTAAATTTACAGTACATATATTACCATATTGAACGTAATAATAAACTAAAAAAGTTTATGTATATACTTTAGAAAGAGCTTGTTACCAAAATTTTAATGTAGGTCTTACTAACTACATTAATGCACATAGTAGCCTCTGAATTTATCTTTGCTTGTTACATCATTCACAAGAAAAAAATTGCTTTGGGTTTCTAAGTAATTCAGTATTAGTTAAAAAGGTTTGATTTTAAATGTGACATTACAAAATAAGCATGCTCTCATTGTAATTAAATATGCACTGAAGAAAATATGAGTATCGGTGATCAGCCTTGTATCTGCAGGTATATTTATCTGCGGAAGAATGCGTCAGCGCCAAGGGATGCCGGAGGAATACTGTCAGATTGAACACGATATCCATTCTCATCAGCAATGTACGACAGTGAGAAAGGTGTGCCTTCAGGGCTGACAAACTGGACAGAGCCCTTCTTCACAAGCACATTGCCTGATCCATCAGCATTTGGTTTCAAGATGCCGTGTTCACTGACCTTTCCGTCTGGCGATTCATACCTATAACATTGTACATAATAAGACAGTGATGTGGCTTTGCATGCATTAAGAATCTGAAAAAAAAAGCACTTAAGCACAAAAGAAAATCCAGTCTTCAATTAAAATAGAGGTCTGATTAAAATATGAGGATGGCCAGTTCAGCAATCTGCAAAATTTGTAAACGATTACCATTGAAAATTCTGTACTGTCTGGAGCAAGGTCTAAACAACAGCGAGAACTGCACTTATTATAATTCTTGTATTTTATTATGCAGGACACTTACTACACGAATATAGAAATTACCATATTTACCTGTGTACTCCCCTATCTTAAGCATATTTTAAATATTGACGCAAGCCCGGCTAGGACACTGTTCTAAACGTAGAGCTATTTAATATTGGGTTTAAACCAATGACTGGGGAAGTTAAATACAATTCCACACTTGATTAATAGGTTTTAATAAGAGTGGTTTTAGTCGTAGTTACTGTGGCGGTTTTATATCGCGATGCCAGTATCACGAGGAACATGAGCAAGACAGAGACCTTAATGCCTCATGGGTGCCCAGCCGGTATAAAGACTGGCCTGGTGGGTTGCCTTGTAGGAAAAATTTCGTCAGCCGCAGCCACGACCCTTCGCCTTAACTGACTCTTTACCTGTGGTTTGCTGGGTAGAGGAATCTTCCTCTTGGCTGGTTGGTTCAGAAGCTTGGCATGTGGTTGGTCGTCTGGATGACTGGCTGGTTGGGACAATCTCTGGATCTGTTGTGGGTTGTTAATGGTTTCAGGAGGAGACTTCAGGTTGCACAACCACAGGTTAGCTAGGCCTAAAGGGCGCTCCTTCCCTCTTAAGAAAACCTCTAAGGTTAGGTGAGAAAGGCCTTCTAGTTCGATTAATGGAGGTAACAGTGGTTGTGACAAAATAGAGGGGTGAGATTCAGGTGTGCTGTATGTGGCATGAACAATTACTATTTAAGGTAGTTGTTGCAAGGGTTAGGCAAGCTGTATTACGTTGAGAGGCACGTAAAACATGTTTCAACTTTCTCCGCACACCCCCCTTGCTCCCTTGCTAGAGTATGGCACGAGGGAAGAAACAGAACAGTCCGCTGAAGATAAGCCTTTGCCTATTTTCCTACTGTGTACTTCTGGATACCAAGCATTGTGACAATGGGACAACATCGTGTGCTTCGATCGTCCAACCCTTATGCGCAGTGAACAGAGCGCTGGGCAATCCACACCACTTCCTTGCTAAGATATCCAGGTGTTGTATCCACAGGAGGTCTATCAGTTTAAAGTAAATCCAGCTCTGTTCCGGCCCTCAGTGGAAGTGGTGGTGGAGTATGAAATACTTAGTCTGGTCAATTCTTCTAGTGGAGGTGTTCCTAGTGATTTTGGCTTCATCGAAATCTCCCAGGTTGGCAGAGCACGAGTGGTCTCTTAAGGTGTGTGGATTTAGCTTAGTCATTCATGGTCTTCCGGCTTGTCCTCAGGGTTGTGTTTATGTAAGGTGGACTAAGTACTATCAAGAAGTTAGACTACAGAGAATTGATTGAAAAACACATATTGTATTAATAGAGTAATATAACTCCTAAGTCAATACAACTTGCTTATGGAAGTTACCTAACGTGAACAACAAGGTGAAGGCGACCTGGGGTAAAGCTTAGTGAGAAAGTGAAACATGTATAGAAGAATTAAAGTGGCTAAAAAAGTTAACTAAATAGTAACACATTTAACAGCATTTAATAGGAGTACTCTAAAGGAACACTTGGGTGGACAGCTACCAGAAGGGTAGTTGTCGATGCTGCCGCACCATCCCGCGGGCAGGGGAGGTCCTGAAAAGACGTCGATGTGACCTGCTACCTAGGGGTTCTGGGTGTTAAACCAGGAGGAGATGGTAGGCGAGAGGGATGTCTTCAGGACCCTCTGATATGGTGGAGTATCCCAGAAGCTGCATGATCTGTGGTGGCTGCAGAGTTTCAGTGGCTGCTGAAGAAGTGGTGAGCTTCTGGTCGGCGATGACTTCAGCTGGATTGAGATCCCGGTTCGTGAGGCGGTGGGATCTCCGGATGCCCCAGTAGTCACGCACCCTGATGGCTGCCTCCATTCCTTGCGAGTGGTGGAGGAGCAGTGACAAAAGAATGTTGACCATGCGAACCCTTTTATACTAATTTCAGATAAGCTCGGATGGCAAGGGGTGCAGGGGGGTTAGGCTCGTTCGCAGCAGTTGAGAATTCGAGGATGCTGTAGCTGCTCTTTCATTCCTTATCTCTTCAGCGGGCACTGGAAAAATACGCATTGCCCTCCAGTGGCATGCTTTGACATTAGCATGACCTTCGCTAGAGGAAGCCAGTGAAGGTCAACAGTACAATCTTGTGACAGGGGGTATTGGCATGTCGGTTTCTTAGCGAGTCTGGGCGAATGGTACAAGCTAGGATCATGTGACTGTAGTAGCTTCTTACGTGCACCATGTGGTACCCTGATGGCACATGTCCTGCCTCTTTAGTACTGTTGTAATTTATTAACCTGCCCTGGTATGATCATTGCGTTCAAAGATCGGGCAAAGTCGAAAAGTAGAGTGCACATCCCAGATGTGCAGATTGCATTTCGCATCAATACATACACATATATTAGTCGTAAAACATATAATATAAATACAACATGTAAGAAAATGGTGCATTGTAACACCAAGGTTGTGTATAGAAGTGAAAACTTAAGTAAATACAGTAAAACCCTCTTAAGAAATTTTCTGTTAACAAGTTTCCGGCTTACTAAGCTTAAAAAAGTTTGCACTTTGTCTATTACAAATACATAATTTCACCCTTTTAAGGAGTTTTCCTGCTTAATAAGCACACATTTTTATTATTTTTCTGAAACTTCTTAACAGGGTTTCACTATGGGTAGTTTTGTATAATGGCCAACCATTTGGTGTTGGGGGCTCCATGAATCTTGTGCACGATTGTGTGTGGATCACTGCTACCGGTAGACAAATAAGCTATTGAACCCTAACGTTTATACACTTGCAAGTACGTGTGTGGAGATTGCAGTGTTTGAGGCACTGAAGTTGTGTACGAAATTACGTACATACTAATTAAATTTAACTGTTCTCTGCAATTAATGGAAAATGTAAGGCCACAAGTTGAACCACCACTTTAGTAGGAAATTCAATTTCTGTAGGAAGTTTCATTTTGCCATCATTATAAATGGTTATCCATAGGAACAAATGTATTTCACTCGACAAAAGAGAATATTGTAATTTTGAGAAACAAATAATGGCATTGCATGCTACTTTCCAATTGTCCAAGTTCAATTCACCAACTTCAAATAGCCTCCCAGCTGCTGTATTTCTATTATATTCTGCAAAAAAAAAATCACATTTGTTTTAAAGTATCAAAATAATGCACACGTTTTTTCTGTCGCTATAAAATATACATTGCATTTTAATCACATTTTTTAAACAAATAACAGCATGGCCGATGGTTACACGACTCTTTGAAATGTCAGTTGCAACCATATTTTTTTTTGTATTGAAAAGTGAATCACAGTGTAAACAACTACTGTTTATTTTACAGCATCATTTACTGCATTTTTTTTAAATATTGTGACGCATGAATATCTGCGCAGCTTCTATACACACTCGACTTCGCCCCATCTGAACCACGTTAACCCTACTGAGCACATTATACCAGCAGTACTTGAAGAGTCTGGGCACATGGCTACAGGTTACTCCTTAGCAAGGTTGGATGATATTACAGACACGTCAGTCCAGCTTGTACTGTTTACTCGGCTCTCCAAGCCAGACGTCACATTTACATCTTACAAAATGCGATTGTACTGCCGGACCGAGACACCGAGCCTGCCACCCAAGGCCACGTAGTTCTAAGGCGCGCCGAGGGACAACACACATTCTGAACGCACCCTGTGGACGAGATAAGGGATGAAGTCCGCCGCGTCAGCGATTCTGCCATGCAGCAGACGATGCGAACAGGTGACAGCTGCCAAACTCAAGGGAGGAGCTTATCGTCTTCCTCACCCCTTGCCTACTCTGGCCCAGGAAGAAATCAGTATAAAAAGGCCTGAATGGCAGTAAATCATCACGTTTCATCCACAGCTCTCTTCAGGGCCAGAGGAAGCTACTGGCAGTTCACATTCTCTGGTATGCCCGCAGATTCCACCGCTTCCTTCAGGGCCTGAAGAGGCTACCCAGTGATGACAACCCCTCCAGAAGCCTCTTCTGCACCCTTGGCAGACTCTCCTGCTTCTGGAAGACTGGACCATCAACAGCACCTTAAGAAGTAGACTGCTCCTTCCTTATCAGTCCCTGGTATCACCCCATTTGGTAATTGATAGTCTCTCTTGATAGTCTCTCCAGGAAGCTTGCCTTACCAGACGGCAATGGCAATCATCAACACTACCTGTCTTGTAGTGACCACTCTTGTCCCTTCAGCATAACAGGTCAATAGTTAGAGCAGTCTAGTCTCCTTTCCACTACAGGCTAGAACCAGGTTACCTTCACCTGGCTGAGCTTAGTTTAAAACTTCCGTATCAATCCAAGTTATACTAGGAGGTAATACAGGGTCACCGTGTTTTATTTTCACATATAAAAACATGCGATCTGAACTATTTTCCAAGGTACTAATTTCTGGGTGTCACTGAGTGTTAACCTTGCATAGTATTCAGAATAAAGCTGGTGGCCCAAGCTATACAAAGCTGAATACCCACACGTTTGATGGCCACCCTTGCTGTGCGATTGGGGACAGCACAGTCGATTCTCAACCATTAGTAAATCCTCCACCAGGTGAATCAGCCAACCAGACTAATCCATACTCAGCCACCACTCTACGGGGCCAGAAAGGATCTAGAATTAGCCTTGAAGAACTGACCCTGTATGGATATCACACCTAAGTGTCCATCGCTCTCCACGGGCCGGACGAAGGGAGCACAGGGTATAACTCTCGCCTGTACGACTGTAATCCTTAGAAGTACATGGTAGGGAACAGATTTGCCAGCTTCACTTTTGCGAGGCAGTGAATTGCACACTTTTCCTATGCCATACACCCAGAAGGGCGGTGTCCAGAGAAGGTTAAGAAATCAACTTACGCCTCCAAAGCTAGTCTGGACTGCGAACCTATTCCTACACCGGCACTTTGCAACCAACCTGAGCCTCACCCTTCAGCTCTACCCCAGCCATTTCCCCCACCACTTGTTGGTATTCTGCACCTCCTAGTGGAAATCATCAGAAGAGGAGAAGAACATAAACTTGTGTTAACCAACCCTAGTTCGGGGGGCCAGCTGTTCAACCGTCACCGGTACAGTCCGGACATCAACCACATCAGTAGCACTTCACGCCCTGGTGAAGCTGACGGCAGCCAGCAATCTGTCAATCACCTGGAGTAACAGCCTCAGCGAGTCATCAATACCCCAGGTAATCTAGTTGTTAAGGGCCAACCCATTTGCCAGGCTTGACAGCGACTCCTGATTTTGTGCAGGTTAGACAGGACACGCACCAACGAAACACTATATCTCATCCATGTTTCTCGTGATACTGGCATCATGGACCAAAACTGTAAAAGTGACCAGGACGTCAGCTTCCGCTCTCAAGATTAACGTAACCGGAATTCGTGTAGCACTCAACCTGAGGCGTCGAAAGTCATAGTTTGACGGGACTAGCCTACAGTAATATTTTATTTCCTTGAGGACGCATCAATTGTAAATGAAATACAAATGTTTAAACTGTACCATTCATATATTACTTTCGTTAAAGCTAATATGTAAACTGTTTTCAAGAAGCAGTATGTATCATGAAATTCTACAATAATGTGATTGATAACCATGCTGTTTCGCCGGCATTTAGCTACAGTGTGATACTATAGATAGCTGCGTTGTTACTCTAATGTGCAGTTGCTACACTTTTGGCTAGATGGCTGCACTGTTACTTCCCGTGCAGTTTCTAGGTTTCCCGATAGACAGCTGCACTGTTAATTACAAATAAAGAAACAGCGCATCACCCTATATCCTGTTCCCACAAAAACACATCTACTCAATTGACTACAATGGAAATTACCGTTCTTTTCTGGAGAAGTTTTTCACATTACATATTTCACATTCTGCATACAATTCCATCTGTAGAACAATAATCTTCTATTACCAATTTATCATAATATGTACAACTTACATAAATCATTTTATTCCAGACCATGGAATTATTTTGAAAATTATCTAACTCAGTTAAAAATGGAAAATTACTATTTTAATTTATTAAGATGTACAGTATGAATGGTGCGGCAATAACAACTAGAAATAATTATTAATAAAATATTACAGTTGGTGGAAAAAAAATCGTAGCTTAGGATTGAGTAAATACAGTAATTCAATACAGTTGTAACACAATGTACTAGCTTTTGGTTACAACCTGACTTGTCTCGGGAAGTATTCATGTGACAAATACTGCAACATGCATGTAATGCTTGGTGCATGTCGCAAAAGAGCTGTCGTAGACAGAGAACACGCGCACCGTTATCTGGCATGGTGGCATCCCAGTTCAAATTCCCTAGATCAGAGAATGAGAGAGACTGGAAACGTGCTGCCAATTGCATATGTTGATAGACAGTGGCCCCACACATGCTAGTCACCTTGATGCATCACGGGTGATGTAGTCCCCTCCACAGCTGCATCCTTCCCCCTGCAACTGGGTATAACTGTAACATCGCCACACACCGCTAGGTCCACATCTTAATGCGTAACCACTGCCAGTAACCAGGCGTGCTTCCACAGCTCCTATACAAACTAGAGATGGAAGTGCATCATCATAATTCCTCTTGCTGTTGCGCCACTTTAGGTTGTGACCGCATAGCCACCAAGCAGAGGAATGGCTCACCCCCCCCCCCTCCCGCGTGCTCACCTGCCGAGCAAACCATTTTTACACAAGGGGCTCTGCACCACTTAAACTCTTAGTTTGTTATGAGCTGATCTTTCAGCCTCACCTCAGCATTCTGCTGTTAGCTAGTTTTGGCTCTCTACCAGTCTACTATGCCATAATGCACGACTCGCTACACTACAGTGCCATGCTTTTGCTCACCTGTTCCAGATTACAAGTCTTGCTATATGGGTTATGCTCATCCTGTTACAACCTGCATTAACCACATCATTGAAGCCTTGGAAACTTAGGTTCTGCCCTTGTGGCATCCATTGGGTACAGGCTGGAGTGTGTCTTGTACTTATTACTGGACACTAAACAAGCTCATGAAACCTGGGAAACCCTAGTTTTTCTCTCAGTCAACTATTATTCTGTACCTTCAACCCGCTATATCCTCTCTCCTCACTAGCCCACAAATACTCTTCAAGGGGTGTCGCAGATGTGCACTCCTCCCCCCTCCTCTTTAGCCACAATCCTTCAGGCTGTTCAGACCTTCACTTCACTCCGACATTGTACAGCAATCCCACCTTGTCAGTCTTCACTAAGAATGGAATGCGAGTGGCTTCTGGCTGCTCTGTCAGCTGTAGCGGCAACCAGGCACCGCCACACACCGCCTAAGGTCGCATGGGGTATATCTGGTAGCCGGGCGCAATTGTTTGAAAAACATGATCTACTTCGGCTGGCTATAAAAGCGCCCCTCCATGGCGGCACCCCTCTCCCCCTTCCAGACGACAATATGTTACGACGGAGTGTGTATGTGAGATCAGAGGCTGAAGCAGAAGGCAACAGGTAACCGTAGGCCTAGATGCGCTCTAGGGCCTATCTGCAATAGTCATCGGGTGAGCATAATCGCGTATCGGTAGGGCATAATAACTTGTAACGAGTCACCATCCAATCTCCTTAACTTATTAATTTCGGCAAGGTTAAGGATCAACTGCATATTGTATTGATTGAGCTTATGTTGTCACCAGATAGAGATTGTCTTAATAAATTATATTTTTATAAAATAATCTTCCTTATTAGCTACCGTCTGAGTCCCCCCCCCCCCCCCGTGACTCCAATTACCACCTATTACAAGTTAGAGTGTTTAACAAGAGTAAGAAATACAGGAATTAGATGATAGTAGGAAATAGGAGGAAGGACAAGTGTTACACAGCGGTTCATTTGGTGGCATGATCATCTACACTTCTTGGGGGTGAGCCTTCTTAAAAACCATAGTGTGCTAGCGACAATCCACTCTAACAGAATACCCAGGGAGGGGCTGCAAGTCTGTCAGAGCACCAGATCACCTGAAACCTGTCCAAAATTATCCCTCGTACTATCCCAGCTTTCCTAAGCTATGAGCCTTGCACTTCTTGCTCTCACCTACTTTCTGTTTAGAGCTTCTTATGCCACGTCAACGGGCTGTGGAGAGGGGCTGGATACACCACTGCTGGTTATTTCTTGGAGTTCAGTTTTTACATATTGGTCTACAACTAAGTGGATGTTATTGAATGTAATGCCACGCATGAGGCAACGTAGTAGTGTTTGTTACCTCCGAGTACCCCTTATGCCTTGTACATTCAAAGGCATTGGACATCTCCATGGTGTTGAACAGTGGAGTTGGTGTTTTCTGGGGCTAGTTCAAAGATTCATGACTATGTGGTTCATAATGTTAAAGACATCACTGAGGAGAGATTTCATTGATCGTTTGCGCATATTTCCCTATCTCCACTTTTGCGTCACTAACTGACCAGACATACTACACCCTGAATTATTGCATGCATGCTGGGGTGCTCGTCACCCCGCCCAAGTACTGGCACTCACCTTTCTATCTTCTTTCCAGCCTGTTGTCAGTTGCCCTTCCTCTCAGCATGCTGCATAACCTAAAGGCTTACCAACCAGAATCTCACTCATGCGGAGTAGTCCTAAGACCATGTTAAGAGTCTATGATCCTAACAAATCCAAAAGTGACTTGCATCCAATTTTGTGAGCAAGTAATTACAGAATACAAGTAACGACATTTCCAAAGATTTCTTAGAATTAAAATAGAAAAATTGAAACAGTTTGTTTTGTCATACCAATGTTTCAAATACAGCACTTTTTTTGTTTGAGTTGGTTTAAACTGAAATTTTCTTAATAAACTATCAATTATGGAATGCAACTGAATGTAGCTTTAAGTATAAATTTTGTATGATACAACAAAAATTTACAAACTTATGTGAATCGTAACATCTCATTTGGCCAGTAGAGGCAGCATGTCTACAGTCAAGTTACAATGCTGATAAAAGTTCACGTGTGGGTAATAAAGACATTGCCACTGCTGAGCTGTTATTCATTTAAAAATCAGTTAAAATGTATTAAAATTATTTTCTACTGTAAATATTAAACACAACTGCTGGTGTTGAAAAAAAAAAACACTTCCTTGGCCATATCAGCTTATTAATGAAAAGGGACAAACATTCAGGACTCCTCTGTAAGGCATCATATTAGTAGGTAGTCTAGCATACCTTGCCTCACTTCTGAGATGTACCAGTAGCTCATGAGTGTCCACTTATTCTATTGCTGGCAATGTTTGAGATCATTTTGTACAAGACTTAGTCATCATGTCTATGAGACATTTAAATATGTGTTATTTTCTATCTTCTCCTAAATTACCTTAGCAATAGCTGCCCTCCTTCTGAATGAATGAATCCTTGACGTTCATCACTTTGCTGACAAGGCTGAAGGACCCTCAACACATCTGCTCCTGTTATTACGATCAGTACAAACAGGATTATCTGTGAAACACAAAATTATAGTTTTCAGCGTGTAGACTTGTACTTAACAAGGTGCCTGAACATTCTATAATTCATTCTCGTAATTTGTTTGGTTAATAATAAAACATCTTTAATATTAAGTTTACATCTCTAATAAGGATCAACTCTGGTAATCTGGCTACAGGAGATACTACTATTTTCTAATGAAATTTTTGATAAATGGAAATGCAGAACTTTTTGATAGACTAGCAACAGTTATTTTATTTTTTCATTGCCTACCTGGACTGTTCTACACATTTGAGACAGAGAAGCACAGGAGCGATAATGACGACACTGCTACGCGCATCAAATGTGCCATCGATGCTACACACAAGGCCCTGAACCGGTCTGCAGTGTTTTCGTCGTCGTGCAGCATGTACATATGTAACTTTAAACAGTGACACTATCATTTTATTGGGAGAAAGTGTGTACCAAAATTCAGTGCAACGCCCTATATTAGTTTAGCAGGAATTTTCCCCGAATATTTTAAGCTATAACAGTTTGAAAATGTTGTTATTGGACATATTGCAAATATTTGGAATAGTGTTTCCGAAACTTGATCTGTTAAAAGTTGTATTACTGTCTAGTCTGAAGTATTTTTTTTAAATGTGCAATCAGGTTGTGTACATGTGAAGTAGTTTACTTTGGAAACGTGCGTTACAAACACACTGCAACGCATTTTACCCACCAAGTAGATGGGCTCCTTAAGACATACATATATTAGGAAGCTGACGTCATCTCCACTACAGCCATCGACCCATCCATTAATATACATACATAATATATAATAGAGTGTCCTAGAGGTTATAAAAGTTACATAGAAGCTACTCATCTTCGCTTCTTTTCATTAAACGCCACAGAAATGTTTTCTAGACACAGATCTAATTTTACATTCCAACATCCTATAGTAGTAGTTGAATCAAAATTTTTAACATATAGAAATAAAAGGACATAGTTCAAGAGTACATACAGTTAGGCAATTTAAAAAATAATGATTTTTAACTGTACTAATTTTCAGTACTACTTGGTTTTAATTACCATACTATCTTACTAAGACTGTGCCTTGACTTTACATTTTGAAAACTCTTGTTGCTGCCTGGGGTCACGAAAACTGGAATAACCACGTGTCCACACACATTCAGGATAGAGAATTAGACAAAATGTCTTGGTGACAGTAAGCTTCTGCCAGCTAACAAGGTAGAGAATGTGAAATCTCAGGGGCCGTGGATCATTCAGTCAGTGTGCAGACACAAACTGCAATCTACTGAGCATGTAGTTACACTTTCGCGTGTGCAGTGCCAGGCTTCATACTGCAAGCCAGTAGGTAACAGTAATAGACTTATTAGCAATGAAATGATATGGAAAAAGTTTCCCTTCGCCAGATTTATTGGGTCATGACAGGCTAATAATTAATTAGAAAAACAGACCCACTCAACATTACACCATCGCCTTGGCATAACATAACAGCAAAGCTGCCAGTCAAGAAATTTGCTCCAAGGTAATAATTAGCTATGTGTCCCATGCAAGAGTCACTGACTGAGATGTGCCTGGATAAAAATTTCTCTGGAGTCTGCCTATCATGTATGTCTACACACGTGGCAATACAGAATCACTGCAGATTGGCCTGAAAACTGACGACTAACATCACTGAAGGCGAGGGGATGCATTGGGACTAAACAAAAATATTTCCAGTGATTTTACTAGAAAACAGAAACTGCATGGCTGGATCACACAAAAAAATAATTAAGGCAGTTATGGGACACATATCCGACTCTCACTACCACTGCTTCAATACTGGTACTGGCAACATGGCGACCAGAAGGATAATCTCTTTGTCCCTTCAACTTTTACACAGTACTACAAAACTTTTATAGGCTGTTCATGGTAAAGTGAGCACTTTTGAAGCCTTCGTCACTTTTTCCTATCCACCATTTTTATCCTTCCATACGGCTCTGAAGACCTCGATCTTAAGAGCCACCTAAGTCTCTCTCCCCCCCCCCCCATTTTTATAATAAATATTACCATGTATGTAATTAACACAGTAGTGTATATATTTCATCGGACTTGAAAGTTCAAGCCTAAGGCACCAATAAAAAATGTTTATTGACTTTTATTCCAAATGAGAGGTCTTCGAAAAATGTTCTTTTTACTGTGACTAGCCTAGACAAGAAAAATGACGAACATAACACATTCGTAAATTACCCAGTACAAAATGTATAAACCTTTATTGTTAAACATAAAGCAGTTACAGTTATACATTCAAACATCGAGGCTCAGAAGTAGAGAGTTCATGGCATCTGCGATCGGGGGAGGGAGAGGGGTGAAATTACATTATATCACTTATTTCAAAATACATGACATCAATTTCTCCATTGCCACTGGCCTTTTGAACTTCCCACAGTCACTACATTCATTCTCAGTTCTCAGAGTGTTCTATTATTCTGCTGGGTGGTCTTCAAGATTGGGATTGTTGGGTGGGGAGGTACGACAACACTGTGACCAACTAATTGTTTAGTTAATTTCTTCCGAAATTTCCACCAGAAAAATCGGTGTACATTGCCACTGAGGATGCAGCAGTCTGGGCACAGCCTCATGAGTCTTCTATCAAGACCTCCTCCATCAACGAGGGTCTCATGCTAGTCCGAGTTTACTTGCTAGTTGGTGCAAGCTCCTTTTTCCGAAATTAATATTTATCATTGCCAGACCGATCCACATTTAGGTATATTACCGTCTCTGATCTATACTACATGTCAATAAATTTGGATCTACATTTATTCCTACACCATTATATTAACATGGATCACCAGATGCCAGACTACTATTACATGCATGATTATTGATGAGAATAAGACACTCGGGCTGTGATATGTTGCTGATGAAGTAGGGAAAATACTAGGGACACTGATAAAACCCCACCAGATAAGTCACACTCCTCCTTTCCCATGGTAACTGTTTCGGGCATTCAAAATCAATTTGCACATGCCCTTAAGTACACAGCATTGAACATATTATCAATGGAAATTTCTCTGAGGAGTCTCCCAGGGTAGCCGACTGCCAGTACACTGTGCTCTTCTGACACCCAGGCGTGCATCTGTGCCATACCTACTTAAGCTGGGAGCAGGGAACAGACATAGCTACCACTGCAGGCATCACAGCACTTCCTTCTTTTTTAGTTTGTCAATAAGAACCCTGAACATTATCTTTTCCTCTTACACCATAACATCACATTTCCAGCTGGTCCAGAAGCTACTGGGTTGAACATCTATCCTCGCCCTTATTGTTTGTCAAGGACAATATGTAGCATGTGATGATTTATGCTGCATTGTTTTCGATTGTGAGGTTGGTGAGCAGCGGCAATGCTGTTAGCAGGAACTATGGAGCATTCCTCAAGAAATTGGTCAACTGAAAATCTGCTGCAGGTGGGACAGCAGGAACTACACTGCCTGTGAAGGTTTCGCCCTCCATACGTGGCTCTTGACAAACTCGAATGCACACTTTGGTACATCAGGTAGCTGAGGGACATTCCCATGGAGTCCTTCAGCACTGGGAGCCCATAAAATCAGTGGGGGTTTTGTGAGCGAAGGGGCCTACAAAATCTCCCCCTGGTCAGTTGCTTTCTGCATTTTCCGAGGGGCAGGGGAGATTCCTGGCAATAATTGTGTGAGTAATTGATGTTAAAGAGATGAGAGCGTGCCTCGGTTCTTAGCGAACTGTGGACACAAGCACAAGAATCTCTGTAACTCTGAGCAACCTGCAGCAGGGGGCTGGGCGTTTCTGGGTCGGCCTATAACTGTCCGAGTAGAAATGTTTCGGAGATAATCCTGCATCGTCCTTTGATTGGCCGCAGAGTACATTCACAGTGAGGCTTGTAACTGATCACACTAGACAGCTAATGCTGTTAAATGTAATGAGGCCTCACTTAGCAGGCCACAAAGCCTGCATAGGGAAGGCATCGTCCATATAACTGTAGTTGCATCTGCATGAAACTCGAAGGTAGAAAGACTCATGGAGATGATCTGCGACAGAATTCCATTTGGAATGTACAGAGGCGGATAAGTTAGTAATAATCTAGGAGCAATAGTTCTTTAAATGCATTTGCACATACTACTAATGATACAGTGCTTTCTGACAGTATGATCCAGGTCTTCGAAGTAAGCAGTTTAATGGCAACACAAGTTTCAATGTGGTCATGCAAGGGAATTCGCTCAGTAATTCTGTTTTTTTATAAGTTATACTTGTATTCGCCATCAAATTCACGTGATAATGGCACAGGCATGTGATAATAATTTGTAGTGAGCGAGCAGTAAGCGTGCAACACGTGCATTAATGACACAGAAAGTCTGCCATTGGCAAAAATAAAAACTAAGCATGAAGCACATCGTAGCAGCTGGCCAGTCCCCACAACCACTGCCTTCAATACAACTATAATTCACGATCTTATTTAGATGTACTGACGAAGTACATTACAAGACATGTTAGTGACCTGTAAGTCTTTCACTGCACTACAACATCATTAATGACAAGCCTCAGCATCTCAAAGTATGTGCATGTTGAGTGCCAAAATGTTTAACACAATTGAAAATGATCGAGGTTCATTTTACACTTCGTTAACATAGCCTTATCTATAGGACTTTAATGAATAAGGCCAAGCCTGCCTGAAACCACTGTAACTGGTCGAGGACAAAGCCAAGGTCACATTTCTTCACGACGTGCTTTGGGGCACTTTTCGTAGCTCGCAACTTGGTTCGTGACTTGGACCATGACATACTTTGAGAAATGTTTCGTAGCTCTCATCACAGTTCACGGTGTGATTCACGACATATTTTTTTGGGGAATATTAAATAGCTTGCATATTGGTTCAAGACATGGCTCGCGACCAACTACACAACATTTTTGCCGATAATCACTACGCGATTCGGTGCATGATTACGACGAGTGTGAAATTTTCCGGAGGTCTGTGAAGTTTTTGCGAAGTTTTACGAATGTTCTGCATGAAGAGCTTAGCAACAAAATTCGTATTAGGCGACTTGTTTTAAGATTCGTCATCGTTGTCTGATGGTATAAATGGTTGGTTTGATTGGTTAGTCTAGCTGGTTGGTCACGTCCATTGTTCTAGTCAGTTTGGCAGGATTTGGTCTTGACAGGAACCAATCTGGGGTTGAGAAAGTCTGGGGTGGATGTCTGGAGTAGAGTAAGTCTGGGGTGGATGTTTGGAGTGGAGAAAGTCTAGGGTGGATGTCTGGAGTAAAGTATGTCTGGAGAGGAGAAAGTCTGGTGTGGAGAAATTCTAGAGTGGAGAGAGTATGGAGTGGAGTTAATCTGGGGTGAAGTAAGTCGTTGGCCAGTAAAGTTGGTTCGTATGTTCGGCTGGTATGGATGAATAGCTGGTATGGGTCGTTTGTATGGTTGGTATTACATTTTCGTATTGCTGGCAGGGATGAATTGATCATATGATCGGTTATTATGTTTAGCTGGCATGGTTGATCTTGCACTTTGGTATGTCCAGTCGGTCTTGATGGCCTTTTGGCCTGGTTGGGCAGAATGGGTATTTGGTATGCCTGGTATTGTCGATTTGAATGGCTAACTGGTATGGCCGGCTGGTATGTTCGATTCATATGGTTGGGCCAAATCGTCGGCTGGTATGGTCAGTTCATATGGTCGGCTGGTATAGTCGGTTCATATAGTCGGCTGGTATAGTCGGTTCATATGGTCTGCTGGTGTAGTCGGTTCATATAGTCGGCTGGTATAGTCAGTTCATATGGTCTGCTGGTATAGTCGGTTCATATGGTCGGCTGGTATGGTCGGTTCATATGGTCGGCTGGTATAGTCGGTTCATATAGTCGGCTGGTATAGTCGGTTCATATGGTCTGCTGGTATGTTCGGTTCATATGGTCGGCTGGTATGGTCGGTTCATATGGTCGGCTGGTGTGGTCGTTTCATATGGTCTGCTGGTATGATTAGTTAATATGATCGGCTGGTACGGTCGGTTCATATGGTCTGCTGGTATTGTCGGTTCATATGGTCGGCTGGTATGGTCGTTTCATATGGTCGGCTGGTATGGCTGGTTCGTATGGCTGGCTGGTATGGTTGGTTCGTATTGTCGGCTGGTATGGTTGAATCGTATGGGCGATTGGTGTGGTTTGCACATATGGTTGACTTGTCTGGTTTGTTCGTATGCCCAGTTGGTATGGTTGTTCGTGTGTACGACTGGTATGGATGGTTCGTACGGCTGGGTGGTATGGTTGATTCGTATTTTTGGTTGCCATGGTCGGTTCGTATGGTTGACTGGTACAGATTGTTTGTATGGTTAGCTGGATGGTCGGCTCGTATGGCCAGCTGATATTGTGGGCTTGTTTGGTTGGCTAGTGCGGTTGGATCGTCTGGTTTTCTTTTATGGTCGGTTCGTACGGTTGATATGGCTGTTTTTCGTGGTATGTTGGTCTATTTGGATATTACTATATCGTTAATGATTCGAAAATACTCAGCGCAGCAGTGTGTCGTGAACGTACAGCAGGGACTCCGGCAAAGCAGTAACTACGCGTCGTCGGCGATCTCAGCAGCGACCGTGACGTGGCTGTCGCCTGTCACGTAGTAAATTAGCCAATTAGCACCCACACTCGCCGCTTCCTGGAATTTACCCCTGCAGTGTCGCCCACTTGATTTCCGAGAATTTGCATCCACATTGTGATGTCAGTAGCCAATATGCATTTGCGCTCAGCTGTTACTAAGCGGAAATAAATTTTCTTGGTGGACTCGGATTGGCTGATTCAAATAATTGTATTACTGGGCGGAAGTATTGCGATAAAAAAATATACATTTTTTCCCCCTTCTCCATCAGTGCGGGGTTGGGATTTCTGAGCCACCTGATTAACTCTGGTTTCCATACCCCTCCTGGGGTGTAATTTTCGCTGGGCATATATGGGTTGGAGGTTCCTGATTCGAGAGAGAAGGGGGCTCCAAGGTTCAGCAGACCCTCCCTGACAGAGTTAAGTATTTAAAAAAATGAAATTAAACAAGTCAAAATGGTAGGCCATCTGGCAGGACTTGAATATTTCGAAGTCCTTTTAGGGTAAATTTTGCAAGTAGTTTCCTTGACGGAAAAATGTAAGAGTTGGGCATAGTTTTCTCTGGTAACTTTTATAAGATTTTAGCAAATTTTAAAAGTAAAGCTTTAAATGGCCTTGGTCTTGTTAAGTGAACATGAGAGTGATTTTCAAGGATTGTTCCAGTGAAAAGAATTCTCAGGATTTAGTAATGGTTATTATCATAGGAACTTGTGCAAAAGGGCAATTGTAAAATTTGGAATGGCCAGACATTGTGAGTAAAGTTACAAAAGATTTCAAATATATATTTTCAATCCAATTTTTTAATTGGCCATTATAATATTTTGAATTGCAATTATTGTTGTAATGTATATAAATTTTCATGAAATTGTGGATTTGGTATTAGAGAACAGCCAGTCTTTTCATAAATTTAGTTGGCCTTCAGTTGTGAACATGGCCATAAATTATAAAATCATGAATAGTTGGCCTTAATTTCTTTTGTATGTAGTCAAAAATTTTATGGGTGGTATATTGGAAACCACAGTTTTTATTAATTAGAAGGTTTTGCTCGCCAACTTTGATCATTGAAGTTAAGGTTATTTAAAGTTTATAAAAATGTAATGTGGGCAAAATATGTTTTTTGTAACATCTGTATTTTATAAGATATCTACACAAATTGTAATTTTTGCTTTGAACAAAAAAATTACAACACAGATCTAATAAATAAACAAATCAAAGTGTAATCTCATGAGTTTTAAATTGGGGAACATGTAGGGTCTCCTCTTTAGATATGATGCCCAGCCCTCAGTTACTTGCAAAGAGGTTTCTTTTGTAGTTGTTGGAAGTTTGATAATTGTACTACTTTTGGGATATGGTTTTATTGCCCCTTTGATGGACCCTGAAGAAGGACATATCAATATAAACAAAGATGACTGCCTCCAGTAACATACAAACAAATCTGGTGGCCTCCATTGTAACATATAAACAAATGACAATGAAAAAATCAAGATGGCCGAATGAGTATAGGTGAGGGGAGTGGCTGTGAGGGAGGCAGTCGTCTGCTAGGAATGGAACGAATGTGACTAATGGTGGTGCTGGGGGGGGGGGGGGTGACCTAAGGAAATGTAAATTAAAATTTTTTTTAAAATTATTTTTATTAATTAATTTTTAATAATTTTCAAATAGTTGTTGGTAGTGAATTATTTTGTGTTTTTTTACCTTTGTATTTTTTTGTAATTTTTTGTAAATAAATTTCTTTTTAATTTTTGCATGTTAAAGGTCATTCAAGGTCATGGGTCAAGGTTGTGGTGGTCTGCATCTAAAATTGCGGTAGTGGTGTGTAATGTATTATGCTTGCTGACTTTTATGCATTTTTTCTCATATTTTATTTTCAAGGTCATGGCCATTGGCTTCAAATATGGCAGATTGGTGATGTGTACCATGATGGTGTCAGTCTACAAAGATGGCGGTCGTGTACCAATATGACATAATGAGTATGGGTTAGGAGTGACCTCTAGTAAATTTATGTATTTTTAAAGTTAAATTCCAATTATTATTATTTAGGGATTTTTTGCAATATTTTGGGATTTTTTTATAATGTTTTGCGATTTTTAAATTTTTTTGAAATTTTTTTGAAATTTTTGCCTTTTCAATGTCGAAGGTAAAAGGTTCAAGGTCATGGGTCAAATGTCATAGTCGGGGTCAAATGTCATCTGCATACAACATGGATGCAAGATGGCTGATGCGTAGGTCTGAGTCCTATCCTCTATATCTTGTATCGATTTGGCATAGGGAATGTCTATAAAACCAATATGGCCGCCACTTCTCTGTAGATCCGAAGGAATACCCCCAAATTAATTAAGTTGATGAAAATTGGATTTCAGGGGCTTGTTTTTGCAGGAGGGGGGAGGGCTTCTACCATTTTTGGTGGCGTATAACTTTTTTTGAGGGAAAAAGGGAAATTTTTAAGGTCTTCTGGTCCATGTTGAGGGAAAAAAAAGGGAAATTTTGAGGGAAAAAGTGTAACATGGCAGTCGGGTGATGTAACAAGATGACGGCCGGGCGGCTCCGGTGCCAGACGCAGTTGTCCCAGAACATACAAAATCCTACTACTGTCGTGGTTCTTCGTAAATTTAATTTAGTAGTCCAATGCGCCAATTTTGATTGCTCTGTACAAACCCAGTGAAACAATAGCAGCCGTTGAAGATAAGAGAATGATATAGCAAACAGCAGTAGCTAACATTCAGTACCCTAAAATGGCTGACATTTTTTCCGCGTTTACTTGTGGTCGGCATAAAAACGAGTTTACATTCAGAATGCTCCCTTTGCAAGCGATCAAAGTAAAATAAAACCTATGCCAAGTCATTTGAAATTAATTTAGTATGTCACCTATTTAACATTAATTTAATTTGCAGGAGGTAAACGTCAATTGTTAATTTGCCATCCCTGAAAATGTGAGGAGTATAATACTAGAAAAATGTCTGCTATTGGCCTAATGAATTTGGGGGGAGGGGGGAGACAAATGTTTATTTCTTTTTTTACTAGAAAGCATAATATCCGTCACTCCGTAGTCAAACATATAAACCCACTCTGGTGTGTCAGGTGGGAAAAGGAAAATATAAATCGATGAGTGCCTTCCGTCAACTCCTTTATAATTCACGGTAAGCGATACGAATTTATCAAATTCATCAAGAGAACACATTTACTTTGACACCTTCGTACGGGCAGCTATAATGTACCGCTCCCTGCGTATCCAGATTCGACACCCGGCAACGATAGTACATACCTACTCCATTCGCGCTTTCTCCGGACTTTTCTGAAGCCTTGTTAAAGTTATACTTCCAGAATATTCATCCGCTTCATATAAACAAAGCTCAGAAAATTACACCAGAGGACCAACGCACCGCATTCGTGCGTACTCAGTGTAATAATATTTTTCATAAGAACTATTTCTTACTAGGCGTTACCAACACAACTATTTTATCCCTGTCTTTATTCATATTAGTCATAAATGAAAATATCACAATTTATATATAGAATATAATTAGAAGTTAAATTTATCCCAAAATAAGGTACTTTTATGTTATCACAAGTATAAAACGCTTAAGATACACGAGATATTTAGGAAACAACCAAACACGTCATTTATGGTGTGTTTTTTAAAAGGTTTGATTCAAAAAGTGTGAAGAAATTGCGAATAGACTATAGCAGTCAGTGAACAAATGACGCCCTTTCTTTCAGGCGTATAGAATACAGGACTGTGAGGAAGTTTAGCTCGGCACCAAATAGAGTGTGGAAGTTTCGTGAGTTACAGCGGTGCCAGAGACATTAAGGGCGTTGGATACCAAAAATCAATTATTTTATATTAATTATACCAAACGTTGTTCAACTTGTAGAAGTATGTGATGCTATTTTCCTCAAATAGAAAAAATTTTCCTTTTTTTTTTTTTACTTTTAAATAATTTTGTATAAAATCAATTTTAATTTTGTTTTTGTGCAGTTAAATGGTAAATGCTAATTTATACAAATTGAAAAACAAATTACAACATAGTTCAATGCTGTGGGTTACCGCGTGGCATGTACGTAATCACTAAATAATAGTCCATAAATATGTGAAAAACATATGTCGAATATAAAAACTGTTTTGCATATTAAAAAGAATTGTTTAATACATGAGCTGTAATTTCGTGATTACATGTATGTCAAGCAGTAGCCTACGGAATTAATTTGCGCTGTAAATGTTTTCATACATCTTAGTTAATATTTGTTGTTGTGACTGCAGCGAAACAGAGAAATTTTGGATTTTACAACAAATTATTCAAAAATATGAAGTGTAATTTTTTTTATTCGATAAAATTGTCATCACATGCAATGCACATGTTCGGCACAATTATAAAGTAATTAATTTTTTGGTATCCAACCCCCCTAAAATCGCGTTACGTTTTTGGCTAGGCCACTCGTTTCGTGACACGTCCTGCAGGATTGTAAATCAGTAAAGGCAGGTTCACATCTCTTCGAAAAGTAAGTAATTACGTACACGCAGACATTCAAACAAAACCGTAGCTTTGCGAAGTGATATTATCTTGCGTTTGGTTTTTGCAGGATTTGCGCAAAACATAGAACAGTTTTGAAACATTGGCCAAAGGAAACAGAATTTCGTGCATTAATGACTTTACCTTAACAGATTTAGTTCAAAGAATAATTTTGTTATTAAATCGGACATTCTGATTGGTTGAGAGTCCAGCCGTACGTATGCATGTAGTCCTACGTAGAAGTTGAAAGTTGAGCTACTCTGCATATCTGTTTTACTTACGTAAGTGTGAATGTGGATGGATGCATGTATAAATGCAGTGTTCAACTTTTATTCGTACTACACTACTCGCACGTTGTGTATCCATCTTAATGCAAATGTAGAAAGAGACAGAACAAATCACGTACAACCTAGTTAGTACACAGGGCAAAGTGTTCGTTATGAACAAACAAACAGCGCTCAGGGCGTACAAAGAACTATCGAGTTATGCCTATGTAGCTATCAAATGAAATCGCGAAATTTGCAGGTGCATAAACACATCATCAAGCTTAAAAGAGCACCACTTCGTAGTTCTCTCTGCTAGTAACTAGAGAAGTCATTCGAATTACTTTATCAAAGTATAGATACTCATCATTATTTCATAATTCAACATATCACACTTCCAATTTCAAAAGAAAAATTAAGCAAACGCCTTATATATACATATATAATAGATTAAATGTAGCAGAGTCCTTAAAGACAAAAATCAAAAATCGTGATTTGTATAATTGTTTGCAAACCTCAATAATAGATTTGCAATGAATAATGTGAAGAACTGGGTCCGACACTTATACACAAAAGACGAAGAGTACTTTAACCCAATGGCGAACACTATATAGTGTTGGCATACTCACAGTCTTCATGGTAGAATCCCAGGCAGACAGTCGAAATGGCGATGGAAACAAGCGTGGAGTGTTGGCCAATCGGCGCGGCGCTCGCTTCTTATACCCTTCAGCAAGGCGCGGGTGAGAGTAGCGTGTGCTTTCAAGGTCATACGGAGAGAGAGAGAGGAGAGTGTTGGGCAAGTTTCTCGAGAGCCGATGAGGGTGGAGTGAGGTGAACATGGAGCGGCGCTGGAATACGAGGGAGGGGGAGATCCCCGAGAAAACCCCCCGACCAGCGACTCCGTTCGGCACGATTCCCACGTGCGAAAATCTGGGAACAACCCCGCCGGAAATTGAACTCGGTTCGCCTGGGTGCAGTACGAAGGAAGGAAACACGCCATGAAAGACGCTATAGATGAAGTGCTGTAATGGTGTGGTATCTTGGAAGTAATTTCCGTGAAGGCTGTTCACGGTAAAATGAGCACTTTTGAAAGTCCTGCTTAAGGTCCACTTGTATGCACGTCGTACGTTCTTCCGCCTTATTTAAAATTATCATTGCGACGGGCTTCATCACTTTATTCGTGCTTCGGTTAGGTGAAACTGTGAAAGTAAATATTGTACAAATGTGGTCATGTTTACACTTCGATGCATATATATATATATATATAAACAAGAAGAAAGAGACAATTTAAGTTATCAAAAATGGTTACCTAACATTTTTTATTCGACGTTAAGATATGGAACTACTTTCCATCAATCGTTACCAACTTTACTGGGTGCATGTTACTCAGTACACCCGTTAAAATACATGCAGGCATGGGCAGTGACTTTTTTCCAAGGTTCATTTAAAAAGTTCTCACTTTATCGTGAACAGCCTCCCTCGGCTCTAGTATTCTCTTTTCGTAGTTCGGTGCACGGCGTGGCGTACGGCTCAAGTAAAGTACAAGTGGCCCACATGTCTTGTCACACCCTGAAGCTTTTCTATTTGTTTAAATGTGTTCAGGATTTTACACATGTATTGTGACTCCCTGAAAATCTGTCTGACTATCGGAATACCTTATGATATACTGGATTATATTGCGTTATTACTGGTTGTGTATGTATGCAATGGGAAACAAGACATTTTCAGGAGGTGACAAGGCACGTGGACCATCCTGTAGTTTTGTAAAAAAAAAAAAAAAAAAAAAAAAAGTATTACTCTACAACGCAGTTCAAGCTCCCGGTGTGTAGTTATCTTAACGTGGTTTTTTTTACGGGTCTGTTGAAATGTTCTATAGGACATTAATAACCTCGGCATATACTTACACGGATTTTTATTTGGAAAATGGCAAGTTAATACTATTTAATAATTTCTTATGGTGTTCAGTACAGTCAAACTTGCTTGGCAGCTACCTCTCTCTCCGCAACGAGCGAGTCGGCGCAGTGGGGGCAATGAACTCGCTTTCGAGAGGACCCGGGTTCGATTCCTGGTGCGATTATCTTGATTATAGGCTGTTCACGGTAAAATGAGCACTTTTGGAAGCCCTGCTTAAGATATACTTGTATGCACATTATGTATTCTTCCGCGTTATATAAAATTAACATTTCCATGGGCCCCATCGCTTTATTCATGCGTCGGTCAGGTGAAACAGCAAAATCATTAGAAAAGTTAATATTTTACTAATCTGGTAATTTTTACACTTCGGTGCATCAAAAACAAACAGAAAGAAAAAAAAAACTAAATAATTTAAGTTTTCGCAAATGGGCACCTAACAATTTTTATTCGACGTCAAGATATGGAACTACTTCACATCCATCGTTACCAACTTTACTGGGCGCATGTCACTCAGGGCGCCCGTTAAAATATATGCAGGTAGGGGCAGTGACATTTTTCTAACGCTGATTTCAAAAGTGCTCACTTTGTCGTGAACAGTCTTTACTTGGTTTTCCGAAGTCACTCCAGACGAACGCCAACATTGCCAGTTCTTCACCGCTCCTGATTGCCACAGTACTTGATTCTGTTTCTGAAGCCTTCTGTCTCACTGTCAAATTTTTTTCCTTCAAATAGACTATATTTGACAGTAAAATTTGAAGACATCCATAACATTCTGCCATCAAACAAAATTGGTTAAATAATCAGGAGAGTGTTTGAAAATTGTGCAACTCTGCCAAAGTTTCTTGTGTGGTGGCCTAGTAATATTTTTACTTAAACATCATTTTCTAAAAGGGTTAACGCTGCTCTGTTACCGTGCAGTCCATTGCAGGAACAAGTATTAAGAACTATGTGATTTTGTTTATTTTCTAAATTAAAATTTTAATTTATTTATAAGCGGTATTTGATGCGGAATGAAAATAATTGTCTATGATATACTTTTTCTATTTGGTTTGTGTACACTTCCAACTGCGCTCATGTCTTGATATATATATTGTATAAATTAATTATCTCCATATATCTATTTAAATTCGAGGTTACTTTAAAGTTTACTGGGGTTGGGCCGTTTTCGAAGTGCACGATTCCTATTGCCTGAACTCGCCAAACATCCCAAAAATTTTAGAACAGGTCCAATATACAAAATTTTTAATGAAAACTGGAGCCATCCATCTTTTCAGACCAATATGGCGGCGTTAATGACGCTTTGGCTACGACTTTTCGTTGAAGTCACAAGATTCCAACTTTATTTAACCAAACTTATTGGAAGCAGTTTGACGGGAAAATTTTACAGCGTGACAGGGGCTTAATTGCTTTTCTGGCCCCATAGCTCCTCTGAAGGTCATGCCAAGGACAATCAATAAAAGAGCGCGAGGAGAAACGACTCAGAAGTGACAACGGATTACTACTCTGAGCGGAAGGTAGTAGCTGAGGAAGGATAAATCAATATATACTATATGTGCCTATATTATATATTTACTTATATGCTGTTCACGGCAAACGGAGCACTTTTGGAAGCCCTGCTTAAGACATACTTGCCTGCAAATTGTGAATTCATCGGCCTTATGTAAAATTAACATTGACATAGGCCCCATCACTTTATTTATGCGTCGGTCAAGTGGAACTGTGAAATTTTTGGAAAAGTAAATATCTTACAAATCTGTTAATTCGTTCACCCAGGTGCATTAAAAATGAACAGAAAGAGAAAGAAGTAATTTAAGTTCTTTTTAATGTTTACCTATCACTCTTAATTCGACGTTAAGGGATGAAACTACCTTCCCTCCATCATTACCAACTTTACTGGGAGCATGTCACTCTGTGCGTCAGTGGCTTCTTTCTAAGGTTGATTCCAAAAGTGCTCACTTTAGCGTGAACAGCCTACACACACGCGCGCGCGCATATATATATATATATATATATATATATATATATATATATATATGGCTTCAGGCAGCCTGCTATAGCATTAACGGTCGAATTTATTTATGATTTTAGTTTCAAGCTTGATTTGTTGAGATGTAGTAAATCATCTAGGCCTACTTATGTGCTAGCTTTCTCCTTGATCACCGGGGCCACTGTGGCTGAGCGATTAGCACGCTCGCCTCCCACCAAGGCGAACCGGGTTCAATCTCTGGCCGGGTCACCGGATTTTCACAAGTGGGAATCGTGCTGGACGATGCTGTTGGTCGGCGGGTCTTCTCGGGTATCCGCCGCTTCCCCCGCCCCCTCATTCCGGCGTTCTCCATATTCACTTCAATCACCCTCATCGCCTCTCAAGACCTCGCTGTTAAGAGCCGGCCAAATCTCTTCACTCACACTCACTCCTTGATCACCCCTTCCCGATCACCCCCCCCCCCTCAAAAAATAAGAAAAATATCACAAATCTAGTATTTGGTGAGGCCAAGGCGACCTATGTTTGATGATCCGCCTATTCCACGAGCTCTGACCGCGCACGCCAGCTATTTTTTTATTTTATTTTGGTGGCCCTGAACTACTGGAAATATGAGTGGGTGTAGGCTCTAGGCTCGTGCCCGGCCCTAGATCTAGTATACGCTCTACAAACAAAATAGGATGTAGGAGGTGCATACATCAATCGGCCAAGTGAGGTTTTGGAGTGCTAAGCCAGTGTTTGTGGCCTGGCCCTCCACTCGCTAGGGCTAAGCCTATGGAAGGGTCATGGTAAATCAGCGAGACCGCTGAAGGAAACCAATGACGACATACATGCTGGGTGGGTTCTCCATGCCAGGAAGAATTAATGCAGCGTTTAACATGCAGCGTTAGCAAGTGTACGAAGGCGAAAGATAAAGAAGAGCAGGTTGGGTAAGGGGATGGAGCTCGTGATCCCACTGTAAAAGATTCTTGTCCCCAGGCGGTTACCCAAGGGCGGGCGAGGTCTTCCTCCAGTTCGCTTCGCCTTGCTGCCATCTGGTGACCAGCTTGATGTAGGTGTAGTCGACTTGATATTTATTGAGATCTTGATGTTCGAACGACGCTGTCAGCCGACTAATACGTTCGCCTCTGCGGCAGAGAGCACACATCCATCGGGACAGGGCCATATCACACCAGCACAGGTTCTCCCTCGGCACCACTGAAATCGACGCGAACGCGGCAGCCTGCCAGTGTTGAGCGGTGCACCAGAGACCCTATACTTCATCAGTCACCAAGGGTGGGCTGTCGGAACTTGGGCATACATAGTGCACTACACTGTCCCACAGCGCGACTGTTCCTGATGCGCGAATATCTTGTCGATTTATTGTAATTACTCCTGTCTTGAAGATCTTGCAGGTGCTTCAGTTTCAGGGGTTTCAGGTTGGTCCGGCTTGTCGTTGAGTCGGGTGTAGTGGCCGGCCAGCCTGGTGATTTGGTGCGATTATTAACTAAGGGGAATTTTCACACAGGAGGTGTTTCGGCCTCCTGTATTTCCAGCGCACCTCGTGGTCGTAGTTCCCTATGCCAGACACCAGGTGGCTTGTGTTCGTGGCAGAAAATTTGTAGAATTGTTCTGCAAGATGTTTGATTTGTTCGCGGAGAAGGGTATATTTCAACTCGGCATGTAGTGAGGCAGTGGCGTGTAACGAGGAACTCCATCAGCTCACTTGAGACCCTTGTTTAGCAATACTAGTAGGGCGTGCATGTGGCATTTCGATGCATAACCCCAAGCTGCAGTTGAATATGTGTTTACTGGTCTTATAAGTTCTGTGTATAGAATAGTTCCTGCTTTGCACGTCAGCAGAATAGTGCCACTAGTGACAATATGCCGAAACGCCATTCGCCAATTAGCGCCCGTTCCCAGAGCGTCTCGCAGCAAATCAGCGAATGGGTACGCCCCAGGCCCGTGGCTAGGCTTAGAATGAGGAACGGGGAGTACCAGATAACCAGGGAAACATAGACCTGGAACAAAGTAAAGGAATATTAGCGATGATTGTGCTGATAAAGCAGTAGAGAATGACGATTTTCAAGACAGTGTTGATGATGAAGACGATGAAGATGGTAATGGTTTTCCTAACATTCTCACACATCTCTCCAACGAGGCCCTGCAAGTTGTGTGAAGAAAGCAGACGGCGAGAACACCGGCTACATTTTTCCTGAAGACCCCAATTAACTTGTTTGTAGACTCAGACTTTTGATTGGTCGCGAAAAGGTGTAAATTTATCGCACATTAAGGGGACCTCTTCGACCGTCAATGAATTGAAAGACAGGCGTTACATCAAATAAGACCATTAGGCACTATCAGTAATCTACAAAAATTTGAGAAATGCAAAGATCGAGTGTATAAAATTAGTGAAATAATAAATGTATTCACACATAGTAGTGCGTGTTTAAATAATTTTAGAATTCCTGCTGCTTTTCTGCACTTATTAATTCAGTGAGGTATATAATCGATTAAATTAAGTTGTTTTAGGTAAAACTTCTGCGAGCAAGCGTAGAAGGAGGGATGCGATTCAATCCAAAGCATTACGTCTATCTAGAGCTGTGTAAAGATGATCGAGTTATTTTTAAGGTCTCTATTTGAAATTTAATTTTAGGTTTTATTTTGAGGTTTATTGGAGTGACTATGGATAGACCGAAATATGTAAGATTGATCGAAAGATTGAAGAATTAATAGAATGGAGGATTGATGGCTAAGAATAGCACGGAGGATGAGACTGTTTATCCCTTGAGTTGGTCTGGTACATTCCAAGTTTTAAGGACCTAACAGAAATGGTTTGCGAATGGCATTGACAACAATGCATACAATCCATCTGGAGTCAGCGCTGGTACGAAGACGGGATGCTGGTCGCAGGCACGCCACTAAACCAATGCTTCAACTTGTTCTCTACAGTCCAATAGCTCACTTGTTCGGACAGGTACTTGAAATTTGAACAGTTTTTTTTTTTGCTTTGGTGGAGAAATATGTGTGTGAACATGCCAGATAATATTACACAAACTGTGAGGGAAGAATCCAGCTTAAAAAAAAAAAAAAACTTACCAAATTGAACAGTAGAAATATTACAAAGAGGAGAGTGAGTGATACGTGACCTCTTGCATCAGACGAACTGTGATGTGGTACGACTTTGGCCACATTGATTAGCTGAAGAGGTTGAGATATCACGTGACCAACAACCAATCACGAGCGAGCAATGTGACGTCATCATTAAATCACTAGTGCGGTTCAGTGGCAGTGGTGGGGGTCGAGCTTTAGTGGGTAAATGGTGGGAGGGTAATGAGGGGAGTTGGATGTCGGGTGTGACGTAAAGGCAGGGGGTTAGTTGGGTGGGTGGCCGACTAAACATACAATAAAATATCGTGGCGGGGTCAGTTGCCTGCTTGGCACTGAGTGTTTTTTGCTATCTTTTCAGGAATCGAACCCTAGGCCTTCTAAATATGCCTTAAAAAATTATTTTTTTTTCCAAAAATGTTTTAAATTTTCTAAATTTTAGATTTTAGATTTTTCAATTTTTCAATTTTTTTTTTTTTTTTTTTTTTTTTTTTTTTTTTTTTTTAATACTTTCATCCGATTTTCCATGATTTTGTTAATATTTTTTCTCAATATTTTTGGTTTAATTTTCCTTGGACTTAAGGTCGAAGTATGGATATCCAATGAGAATGTCAAGGAAAGTAACGCAATCTTTTTCCCCGATTTAAAAATTATTTACCATATTTTAATTTTTCGGATTTCAGGTCACTCGAGATTTATATTTTCAGATCACAGAAATGCAACATGGCGGTAGGGATCCATGATGTAAACAAATATGGCGGTAGTGGCTCCATTATGTCACTCCTGATCTACTAATCTTAACTCAGAGCTTTCAGTCTCCCTTGCTGATTTGTGGACATTTTCAACGAGTCTCGAGTCAATTTGAATGATTTCCGAGGACTTGTTTAAATAATTTTTCTCCTTGTTTTTTTATTTTTTTTTGTGGGATAAAAAGGAAATTTTGAGGGAAGAACGAAAACTTTTGAGCCAAGATGGCTGCCATGCACTGTGACGTCACACCAATCCTCAGTCCTCTTCGTGATGCCACGGCTTAATCTCTCCAAACCCCACTACCCACCACCGTCGCCAACCACCTGCCCAAACACTGGCTGATCTGCCTGTGGAGTTGCAGGAAGCATGGAGGCATGTTCTTCGTAAAACTCTCCTCCACCGGTATGATGGTATGCTTATATAACCGCGATAGGAGACTCTATCACCACATATTGAAATTGTGCTTTAAGGATGCCCCCTATGCGTGAAAGATTAATCGCTACCCTTTAGTGCTATCATCTATCAGCCTATGGTGTTTTAATGTTTCACGTAAGGAAAAATGGTGTAGCGATTTCCGCGTCCAATGGTGTATAGACACTGTGGGGCGATCCCTTGTGCAAAATGGGAAAAATAAAACACAACATGGGCATCTGGTCTACAGTGATCATCAACAATTAAGGGCGCCGTCTAGTTGGAGCTTTATAGTGCGCTTGATGCAGGGAAGCGCGGGGGCGATAAGGGCGACAATGACACGCGCGGCTGGTGCCCCATCACTCCTACGCGCAAGGCGCTGAACTGGCGTGCAATGTTCCCGTTGTGCTGTGTATACATATGGGATTTTAATCGGTGACCCTATCATTTTATTGGTGGAAAGTCTGCAACAAAGTTCAACGCAGGTACCTATATAATACACTATCTACCAAAAAGTAATTAGGCACCCGTGAATATAGGTAATTCAGTACGTCAGTTGACTTGTATTACACGGCCATCGGCATAGGACTGCTGGGGTTTATCCTTGGTAGCATGAACACAGAGGCCTATTGTAACATTCTGCATAATGAAATGTTCCCAACTTTGTGGCGTTTCTATGGAATGGACCCGTGTTACTCCCAGGATGACAATACCAGGTGCCATGTTTCAAGGGCTACTACGCAGTGGCACGCCGACAACAATGTTCGCCGATTGGACTAGCCCGCCCAGAGCCCCGACCTCAACCCTATAGAACATCTTTGGGACGAATTGAATCGCCGGGTGACGGCTCGTCAGGCGCGGCCAAAATCCATTGCTCAACTCATGAAATGGTTGCAAGAGGAATGGCGACAAATCTCCGTGGATGTCCTGTAAACACTCGTACAGAGCATGGCAGACAGGGTGGCTGCTGTTATAGCCGCAAGAGGTGGGCCTACGAGATTCTAACAGGGTGACAACCACCGAGCAAACATTGTGGACAGGCGCCCAATTACTTTTTGATAGATAGTGTAGTTTCGTAATTTCCGACTAACGAGATACAGCAGTATGTAAAAGTTATTTTCAGCTATGTCTGAGGGCTCGGGAATAGCATTTATAATACGTAGAGACCTCAATGACCTGCAAGGTAGACTTCACAGTCTTATATACTGTCACGCAAACATCAACTGTTCATTGGTTGCTTGTTGTGGCAGTACAAGGCGGTGATTGGGCGTTCAGTTTAGTGCATATGTGTTATTGGCTCATTTATCTCCAGGAGGTGTCAAACAACGTTTCGACCAATTGCAAAAGTAACATGTACGTACAAGTATGTGAATTCAAACTTGTCTCGAACCGAATCCTCGAATTTTTCAGGTCTCTAATAATATGCATGATGTATTGTGAGTATTGTACCTGCTTCGTTCGATGCGTGTTTTCTTTTCGTACGTTTAATGGTTTCGTAAAAAAAAAACGCGGATTTCAAACATACTGCAACGCTATTCGAGAGCCAGGTAGGCGGGGCCCTTAAGGGAGGTGCGCATTACTGAAAATATAATATTTCAACTGATTTTTTTAAAATACTATAAACTAATTGAAATGGAGCAACAAATTCCTGAATAGTGTTTGCTTGACTGGAGATTTGTGATCAGAAAATGGGGTGATAATGCCACTTTTTTCTCGCATATTACACAATTATTGTAGATGTTCGTGTATGAAATTGCATAGAAAGTTATCAGAGACATATCGTTTTTACAACGAAAAATAATTTATTGAATGCGCAGAATAAGAGGTATTATAATGACAACTGTACATGAATTTTTAATGCAGTAATTGTTACATGTTCTTGATAAAGGGGATAATATTACAAACCGTGTTTTAAAACATGCCACATTTCAATTCAAGCAATTATCATTCTGTTCAGAAGTGTGTCGTTCCGATCACAAGTGGTTTATTATTATTTTTAATGAAGTCATTTGCAAATATTGATTATCAAGGACGCCTACCTAACTTACTATAGTAGCGTCACTGTAACGTAGGACTTGGGAGCTCTACCAATGTCGGATCACGTCTACTCGGGAAAGGAAACAATTGGACGTCGGGGGTACAGCATATTGATCCGGGGGGGGGGGGGGGGTTGTGCCTGTGCAGATTCGTCTGCCCGCCTGCCAGCTATAGCCCGTTCACGGTAAAATGAGCACTTTTGAAAATCCTGCTTAAAATCTACTTGTATGCACATTATATATTATATTTCCGCCTTATGTAAAATAATTAACATTGCCATGGGCCACATCACTTTATTCACGAGTCGGTCAGGTGAAACTATGAAATAATTGAAAAATACAATATTTTAAAAATCTGGTCAATTTTATACTTCGATGCGTTAAAAAAAACAGTAAGCGAAATAAATAATCTTAGTTATCACAAATGGCTATCTTATACTATTTATTAAGAACTACTTTCCGTCAATCGTTACCAACTTTACTGGACGAATGTCCCTTACTACACCCTTTAAAATATATGACGTTAGCAGCAATGACTTTTTTCCTTAGGTTGATTTCAAAAGTGCTCTCTTTATCATGAACAGTCTTTACCTGTGGTTGGTGCTTAACAAGTCGTTCTCTCTCTCTCTCTCTCTCTCTCTCTCTCTCTCTCTCTCTTTCACTTGGGTAAGCGGAACCAAGTACGTACTTAGGCCGACACGACTATAAATATAGTAGGTTGTAAGTCGTGTTATTTATTTCTAATATTTCATAAGAGAATGTCTCACAGCGTTGCCTGCCTGAATAAACGTATAAAATAAACACATACTCTTTGCATCCGATGGGAATACTTCGATAAAACATAACGGCCAATGGCAACGTCAGTCATGTTTCTCAAGTGTGAAGAATCTGGACTTGGAGTAGTGAAATACCGTCGTTCTAGTCACCCAACCTATAAGGATCCTGGACTTAAAATACTGTGAGTTCTTGTATATCGTTAGATTGTACAACTTTTCGCGTGCATGCGAGGTTAAAGAGATATTTGCTTCTATTCACTCTTTCACAAATGCAACATCCTTTCTCTAACACATGGTTCCCCGGTCTGGTCAATCCCTGATTTTCGCAAGTCGGACTCGTGCCGGACGATGCCGCTGGTCGGCGGGTTTTTTTTTTTTTTTTTGTGGGATCTCCCGTTTCCGCCGCCCTTGCGTTCCGGCGTTGCTCCACTCTCGCCTCATGTCACCCTTATCAGAGCTCTCAAGGCCTCGTCAAGAGACGCCCAAATATCTCCACTCCACTTTAACTTATGGTTAAGACTCTAAGACATGAATTAGTTCAAGGCTGTTCACGATTAAGTGAGCACTATCGAAATCAACATTAAAAAAATGTCACTGCTCCTAGTTGCATATATTTTAACGGGCGCCCTGAGTAACAACGCGTAGTTAAGTTGGGAACAATGGATGAGAAAGTAGTTCCGTATTTTAACGTCGAATGAAAACGGTTAGGTAACCATTTCTGTTAACTTAAATTCTTTATTTCGCTTTCTGTTTTTTTTTTTTTTTTTTTTTTTTTTTGCATCGAAGTGTAAAATTGAGCAGATTTGTAAAATATTTACTTTTCTCATAATTCCGCAGTTTCACTTGACCGACGCATCAATAAAGTGATGAGGCCCATCACATTGTTAATCTCACATAAGGCGGAAGAGCACACAGCGTGCATACAAGTAGATCTTAAGCAGGGCTTTCGAGAGTGCTCATTTTATCGTGAGCAGCCAAGTGCATTCGCAGTTATGTTCACAATTTTCGAGTTAAACATTTGAAAATCGCCCCACGCATATGTTTCGTTGTTTCCTAAGTTTGTCATGCATCACAAGCGTTTTATACAGCCGCTCATATAAAGGTATGTTATTTGGTTGAATCGAGATTTTTCGTATATTTTATCTATACATTATAATACTTAATTGATTATCCTATTACTATTAATAAAAACAGAGGGGAAATAGGTGTGTTCGTAATGTCTATAGTAAGAAATAGTTTTCACGGCAAAAATAATGTTAGGCCGTGTCCGAATTGACAAATTTTGTTATTTTATTATTTTGTAAATTCGTGATTTCGTATGTATCAATTCGGACGATGTCGACAGTCACTTATTTAGCACTCGCGGCAACACATTATTAAATTAATATTGCAAAATGTTTTTATCTAAATTTAATGCTTAAAACAGACGTAATATTTCTGCAATCATCACTAGAATACTAGGAATACGTTAATAAATAAGGAAATAACAAATTAATAAATAACGACTTTTGAAAAAAAAATTGCGGATATATATTTACAAAGCACAATACTTAATTGCTTTTTAGAACACGCATAGTGTATTCTATGAACAGTTTTTTGTTTTAAAAGTCAATTTATTTACGCATTCGCGAATGTGTTCTTAGAGTAAAAGCAAACATGGCGCTGATTTTGAGATTTTGTATTTTTGCTAACATCCGCTAGATACAAAATACGAAATACCAAATTAACAAATACATCGCCATTTTTTAATACAAAATCGGGCCACGTGATCATTTTGTCAACAAAATCTGCCAATACGGACATGGTCTTGAACTGAGTGCGCACAAGTGCGGTGAGTTGCTCCTTTGTTGTAATTTTCTATGCGCGTGAAGGCGGGGCGGAGGGATAGCCTGAAAGTAGAACTTCAACATGGCGGCTTCAAAAAAGTTGGAAGTAACCACAAGGGGTTGTTAAAGAAAGATAGCTGCTGCGTTCTCCATCTCAGCTGCTAGTTTAGAATGCGGTGTTAACATTAAAAATATATCCTTGGCATCTAGAAAAATATTATTCGTAGCGTTCGCCCGGGAAAGTTGGTAAACGTGGCCCGAGGTGGGCAGCAGATGGCGCAAGTAAGGCTGCCTAACCGCAAGAATACGATATTCTTTGTAGAAACTCTCTACAAAACAGGAGCAAAAGCCGCAGACAAGCCCTAGCTCCCAAACAACTATAGGCTATTCACGATGAAGTGAGTACTTTTGAAAGCCCTCTCATTTGGGATAGTAGTCAATATTTTATTTTAGCCTTATACGTTAACAACTGAGTGAGGTGGAATATACATACTGTGTTTATTTTTTACATGGTATTATTTATTTTAAAAGGGGGTTAAAGTATAAAAATTTCTGAAAGGAAAAAAGTAACTAGGGCCTCAAAAGTGCTCACTTTACCTTAAACAGCCCATAGACATTCGGTCTTGGATAGCCGGCCCAAGTCGCGTTCCAATTATCCGAGCACTTTTCTGTTCCTATCCCAGCAAAAATGCTTACGCAGTCCACTTCAAGCCAATTAAAAAAAAAAAATACTGTGCATAGGCCAGACACACGTAAACTTAGAAAAGTAGAAAAAGATATCACAATAAAGAACAAGAATATATTCCAAAATTATGTTTGATTAATTAAGTTCGTTCGTTATTTCGCAGATTGTCATATTTGCAGGAGGCAGAGCAAGTTCATTATGAGCATAGTTACCAGTGGCAGAAATAACAAATACCGTATCGGAGCAGCAAGTACACAGAGTAAGGGAAACGTAACATATAGTGCTTTTTTTTTTTACTTCATCATCGTATTTACAGCACAAAATTATTACCGGTATACAATTTTTTTTTTCTGAAATAAGCTTGAAAATTCGTACCGTATGCGTTTTCAGTTTTTTAAATTCATCAACGTGGCAAACACTACATTTAAATCACGTATTATTCAATATATATTTAATTAGTTTTAAAAAATTCCCAAAAAGTACCACATAGTTTATTTCCTTCCCAGTTTTGGTTTCAAAATCTGTTCGAACATATAAGATCTATCATACGAAACCGCTTTCTCTGCGTAATTTTCGAGGCAATGTCGACTGTATTTTGTCTCTCACGTGGTTATTTAACTATACAAATGTTATCAACGAAGCTAAAATATCTGTCTTATCATAAGCAAAAATCTTATTAGAACCATTTCTCGCATATTAGGGTATAACGATAGTTCTGGCATTAAATTAACTTATTAAAGACTTTTCTGTATTTTATGTGTCTGTTCTAACAAATAAAAACATCGGATTACCCCCCTCCCCCCGTAAAATATCAACAGTTCTTAACATAAAATGTTGTGTTCAGAATGATTGAGCTTAAAAATACTGAGTTTTTGCAAATGTAAGTAGTTAACATTGCAGATAATTAATTTTATTTGACTGTGCAGCATACTAGTTCAATACGGAGACAGACTCCTCCCGCGTAGGCAATCTTCATGGCAAACTAAGGCGAGAACATATATTTGTATAATACAACATACCATCTAAAGAGCGTTCCAAGGGTAGTACACCTTCTTGAAGTAGGAGCCGAGAGACCACGCAATTGCACATCGCAATCAAACCAATTGACTTCGGATAACGAGGTAGATAATGGACAAAGATATACTATCCTTGCAACGTCTGTCATTAAAATAAAAAACGTGACAATAATAAGGGTTACAACACTGATTTTGCAGAATACTGTGTGTCACCGACAGTTGATCGCTTTTCGATTAACGGATTATGAAGCACCGCGTGGAAATAAACTAAAAAGTTCTGGTGCATCATTGCCCTAATCCCAACCATTTCTGAGGAATAAATGCATAGCGTGCACGGTTATCAAATACCTTGGCCTGGTACGTAGGCAACACGCATGTCACTTGCGATGATCGGAAGTCGCGTGGCATAATACACAGAAACACAACTTACCATGTCGGTGGACTGAACAATGAATTAACAGTGTGAGCTGAGTGTGGATGGTATACAGACGCAAAATGTCACACAGTTCCACCATAGTGTACCCAAGCGCATTCGTGTTTCACAGAATGGACGGTCATGTCTGGACTATATTTTGCCCTCACGCCGCCGACCTTCTACCCCCCTCCCTTTCTCACCATCTTGTGACCAGCCCATCATCTGTCACAATGGACCGTTCACGGTAAAGTGAGCACTTTTGAGGCCCTGGTTACTTTTTCCTTTCAGCCATTTCTAATACTTTAACCACCTTTTTAAATAAATATTGCCATGTAAGTAACAAACACAGTGTGCATATTCCAACCCACTCGGAAGTTAACATCAAAGGCTAAAATAAAATACATTTATTGAGTGTCATTCCAAATGATACGGCTTTCAAAAGAGCTCACTTTACCATGAACAGCCTATACCAATTAATACCAGCTCACATGCGTCCCCACCACAAAATGCAAACACATAACGTCGGCCATATTGCACACTTTACCAGGGGCAACGCTCTACATTGTAGTTACCCGCACTCTATTACCTACCTAGGGTGCAAACACAAACACGCATGGTTCATGCAGGTAAAGACTATTCGCGGTAAATTTAGCATCTTTGAAAGCCCCTCATTAAAAATAATATTCAATAAATATATTTAATTCTAGTCTTAGACGTTAACTTCCGAGCGCGGTGGAATATACTCACTGTGTTTATTGCTTGCATGACAACATTTATTAAAAAAATTATTGAAGGATAAAACAAATGGTCTAAATAAAATAGTAACGATGGCTTCAAAAGTGCTCACTTTACCGTGAACAGCCTATAGCCAGCCACGCATTTGAGTTCATATTTATAACTTACATATTGTGTTATGCGGCCCATGTCATACCCAATGACATCCGCTACTGTGTTGACAGTTTATGTCAGCGCACATACCAACAAATGTTCAAAATGGCCACAATGTGCATCTATAAGCATGAACACCTTTTAATCATGGACCTGCGTAACACTGCCGAATATTGCAGGCTGACGGCGAATAGTTTCGCATGAGAAAAAAAAAAAGAAATGCGAGAACACTGTCGGGGAACTGATTAACAGACTATGTCTTAACACCATCCACGCTTTCCTTATACCGTCATCTCATTTGTCAGTCCACTGACGCGTGGTTTATATAGTCTGTGTTCTTTGTTCGTATAGTAGCCACGCGACGTCCGTTCAATTCAGGTATTGCGTGTTGCCTACGTATCAGGCCAATGTATTCGGGGGGGGGGGGGGTGTACTGTAAGCATTTATTCCTTGGAAATGGTGGGAATTGGAACAATGATGTACCAGAACTTTTTCGATTTTTTCCACGTGGTACTTCATAATCTGCCATGTGAGACGTGCACAGAGACCTTAATAATTCGCGGATTCATTTTGATACAAGCTAGAATCCAAAGCACGCGTGTTTATGTAACTTTAGCCATTGGTCCACACAGTGTGTGACACCTCCTGGAGAAGGCTGGCCCAATCGTCGCCTACCGCCGTGACAGCAGGCAACCAATGTGCAGTTAACATTGGCATATTTGTACATCAGACTGTAGCGTCTAGCCTGTAGGTCATTGAACTCCCGAGTTTTTTCAGGTCTCTAACTATGGGTAACACATAATTTGAGATGATAGAAAATCGTGAAAATTTTTTGAGCCAACGTATATTCTTTAACACTCTTAACTAGTGAATACTTTCATGATTGGATTAACAAAGTGTTTAATCGGCTAAGTTGTTTGCAGACCAATCACAAACGTTCTGCCTTATAGTATCATAATCCTCAGCGGCCCAGTGAAACAGAGTAGCAGCTTCATGCATGCATGGCAGCCAATAAGGAAAGAAAATTGTCGGACATTTGAGGACAGAATGGACTTCAAACACATATGCGTTTGTATTGCTCTTGTCATTGGACTACGGCTGGTTTTTACACGTCCTGGGCTGCCTTGAACCAATTGGAAGTAAGTAACGACAAGATAGCCCAATCACGTCCCACGTAGTCGAAACGGATTTTGGCTCCTCGAGTTTGCAAAAGCCAATAAACAAATGACGTATACGCAAATGTATATAGGGCGGTGCGACCTAGCGTGGTGCCAAATAATAACGCGAATTTTGCATGTCTCTACTGATGATAAATGCTGTAGAGCCAAATTTGTTGAGTGAACTTAGCGAACTAATCCTGCTCTGCATAATTTCTTCTTCACAAGCACCTGGGTCACATATCGAAAACATTAAAAGGAAATAAGAAAGTTGCTTTTAAGATTGTCTGCGACATATACCAAGCATTATTCCTGTCCAGAACATAACATCGTCACCGCCATAGGCATGCTCGTCCGCTGCTTCGCTGCTGGTACACGACGACACGCCCTCCCAGACAGTGAGCCAAGACGCACGCACACAAGGGCCTCGAATGTTAATTTTGCTGAAATAAGGGGGAGGGCGGTAGTGTAGTGGTTAGACTACTCGCCTCCCACCTATGCGAACCGGGCTCCATTCCCCGCGGGGTCGCTCCCGGATTTTCGCATGTAGGGATCGTGCCGGACGATGCAGCTGATCGGCGGGTTTTCTCGGGGATCTCCCGTTTCCCCCGCCCTTGCGTTCCGGCGTTGCTCCGTACCTCGTTACACCCTCATCGGCTCTCAAGACCTCGTTGTTAAGAGCCGCTGAAATCTCCACACTCCACATGGGTGGCTAAACCGACCACGGTATTTCACTATACTCCATCCAAGTCCAGATTTTTCACGCGTGAGAAAAATGGCGGACGTTGCCATTGGCCGTTATGTTTCCTCGAAGTTTTAGGTAGGTACCTACTTACGAAACACAGGCTTATATAATATAATTTGCGTTGTCCTGCGAAATGCGAATGAAATGTCCTTTAGCCAAGTGTGTTGCGAAATGTCCTGTTTTTATACGCATAAATTACCAATAAAAATGTATTTATTTACACATGCAGTGAGTAATACTTTGAAGCGAGCCGTTCATTCAAATGAAAAATGTTTTTCACAGGAATATAAGTATGGCAGTATCAACTATTTCTATTAGTGTCTGCTAACTTACTATTAAATAGTAATAATTATTTTAATTTACATCCATATACTTTTCGGGTACACTCTTTTCAATTATTCAATCACATTAGATTGCATTTAGATTACTGCCATGCTTGAAATTTAAGCACAACCCTTTTATAATATACCTCGTTTCTTTCTTATGTTGTCATACTTCATGTATTAAATATCTGGACTCCCTATATATATATATATATATATATATATATATATATATATATATATATATATATATATATATATATATAACAATTTTTATTTTTTTTTGGTACCTTACAAATTTACTTCAATGCGGATTTTTCAGATATCGAAAACCTATCGTTTGAAATATTCGTTAGAACTTTTCGATAGACGAATTATCGAACGCAAAATATATCGATAAAAGTATCGGAATATCGCAACAAAAGTCGATATACTCATTTTCTATATTTATCGCTCCTCCTTAGATTATTGTTTATAAACAAAACAATGTAAATGTTTTGTTTTTTCATGCAAGTGGTGTCGGCGTGTACACACGTGTGTATATACGGGCTGGCATTTTGTGGCGTGTCCGTTTATTGAACGTGCAAAACGATGGAGTTTGCTTCCTAAATCCAACAAGCCATTTTAACCACAGATTAAACTGAGAAACCATGTCGGATGCAGAAAACCTTCAGCCTCCTGCTTGTTCGTCTGAAAATTTTGCTCGCCCTGTCAAAATGGACAAAGTCACAGCATTGGCTATTTTAGGAGTACTGAAGAAGTACCATTTGAAGGTACTGAAACCTTACAGATACTTTTGGGTTGTGGGGAGTAGTTACTTCTATAGATAACATAATCATGTAAGTTAGATTTTATTTGGCTGAAATTCCTGAGTTTTATTCATTTTTTAAATACATTGTTATATTGCCGATCTCCCGTTGCGCAGTCGGTTGGTGCGCCATTGATCTGAGCTGCGGGAGGCTCTGGATTCGAATCCCGGGCAAGGCACGGGTGTTAATTTTAGCTAGGTTAAAGCCGTCCCCTGCTAAGCTTTCAATCATAAAACCGGAGGACGTTACAAAGCCCTTTACAATTTAATACAAATACATATTAATTAACTTACTGCATTGTGGAAAGAGCTGTGGTGCCTAAATAGGGTATTTCTTGACAATAAAGAACTTTATGCTTACAGTGCTGATGTTTTGCAACCATTAGAATGCAGCCTAAGTAAATTATATTCTAAGAAATTGCAAAGCAAAATTTTTACACCTAAAGAATATATACATATTTCTAAAATTACCCTTTGGTTAGTAAATTTAACAGGCCTACATAGTTCCTGAATCAGTAAGTATAGACATAAAGATGCAAATCAGCTGTCACATTTTCAGTCAAACTTACTATAATGTAGACTTATCATAGAAGTTCAGTGTAAACATAGGAGTTATAGGCAAATCATTGGAGTCCATAATTCTAGGACTGAGTAATTTTGAAAACTTAGCATAAACATGGGGATATATCTTAAACTTTTTGCAATGTTTCAGACTTGAATGTAGAAAACACAGATAACAATAAATTTAGTAATTTGAACATCTAAACGTTTATGCAATTACCAATTTCCAACAGTTGCCTGTAAATCTCCAGGTATGCAGTGTCGATTATTTTACTACGAACATCACACCTTTTGTAAATTGTGAAATAATCTGCCTTACTGATAATGCTACAGCAAATTTCTTATTTACTTGAGCATTAAAATAAATATGTATACAGCGTACTTGCATTGCAACACAAATCAAAACCAGTGACCTGGTCTACATACTTATGAAGTCAATCTTATTGAACTGAAAATCACTTGAAGACAGATTATGTGATATCACATGTAAAATGAATATGTTTTAACACCATAATTTGGAGGGACATAGTGACTAGAAAAAGAGCTAAACTAAAGTTACCTTGGGTTTCAAAAATTTTGGTTTTGGTTTGTTTTACTGTGCTTGTTGAATGAAACCCTTATGCAGTAATTGACATTTTAGTGCTTCGAACTGAAATGGACAGAAAATTCATGGTCTGGCATTGTTTCAGTCGTAAGAAGTCCCCAGAATTAGTTTCTTTACTCAAACATGATGCACTGTTGCACTTGCTTTTGAATGACATCCAAATACCCAGAATCTAGAACACTCCGTGGAGGACTGGCCACAACATTGTACATCTGTAATGCATTAGGTGCGGTTGAAAAAAATTAATCACAATATGGGAAAGGCATGATATTTTGGTAGTACAATAGGATGCCGCTGATCAACGGCAGATATGGCAGTTGCCATCCGCTCGAAGAACATCTTTTGGGTAAGAATAGAGGCAAGCTTGGGAAGAGTACCCTTGTATGACTGGGTGGACCTCTGCTCATGAAGGTCATAAGAAAATGACTCGTAATGTGACTAATCTTCTCCCAACATGCTGTGGGGCATCATCGTTTTGTTGAAACAGAAGAAAAAGGGAACAAGAAAAACTGGAACAATAAATGTGTACAATGATATACAGTAATTTCTTAATATTCGTAGTTTAGATATTCATCTTCGCTATAAAATGGACATTCAATAAAAATTTCTTTCAGGTGTTTTTTAAAGAGTTTTTTGTTAAAGAAGCATTAGGCAGAGATGCACTGGATCTTCATGAGAAAGGAGAACTTTTGCAGCAGTGAAACATATGCTGGAATAATGCATGCAGCCAGACTGAAGTTAAATACATTGCTCAACCCATGCTGCATCATCAGGATCTGTAGGTACTTGCTGGGACCTGTGGCCAAACCTCTGGTGACTCACACAACCACAGTATGCCCATCCACCACAGAGCATGATCAATAATCTCACTCGAAAACAAATTGCATGAAGCACAGTCTGAAAGATTGTTGTCAGAAGACATGTGGTGCCAATATTCCACTGGCACAAGCTCGTTGATTTGGCTGATACAATTGGCCATGCATGTCTTCTAGGTTTGAGGTGAGGAGCGGATTCAGTGTAATACAACTATTGAGCCTGTATGGGGAAGAAGTTTAGTGATGATTTTAATCTTTAAGTGATAACTTTTGCATACCTGGTGCATAACACAGGTTAACAGCAGAACACCACATAGTTCCAACTGAGGTAAGGAAACACTCTTCCCAGATAAAGGTACAGATAAAGGTAGGCAACTACAGCATAGCCTCTTTGAGAGTTGTCTGAAAAGTCAAGTCCCATCAGCCAAATACTATATCAATAACAACAGGTGAGTTGTTCAGTGTATGGCCATACAATAGATAAGGAAACAGGTCCGTGCCAATCAGTATATCTATTGGGCCTACAGTGGAGAAGTTTGGATCAGCCAGCCAGCTGCAAATATGTTGTCTAGTTCGACATTTGTCTATCGAGGGGAGCAGTGGAAAGAGGATTTGTTTCCTTGGGCAGGATGATTGGCTTTAATAATAGACGGGGGTAACCCTTACCCACATGAGTTACAAGACAATTAACACCACCTTCAGCAACACGGACATGTTATTCCGTTCACAGGTACTGGTAGTGATGTACTATGACGAACCAGACCCAGTCGCCTCACACAGTTCTTTGTCGTAAAACTGGATTAACTGGCAGTGTCTAGAAGAGCCCTGACAGCATGGCAGCCACCATCTGCACTGGGGATGCCTACAAATCTGATAACGAGCGCACTGTAGAAGGATTAATAACCTTAGCAGAAGACACAAAGGTGTGCAACAATGGTGAGGCTAGGTGTACTTCATCTGTATATGGCTGGTCATTGCTTACCATTGGTGTATCACTGGAAAATTTGGGTAGCTTCTGATGCAGTGCATTACATTTGTGACATTCTTTAGAGTGGCACTTCTTGGATAGATGTGAATTGCATAAATAATTCTAACAGAGCTTCTTTTCCTTCACTGCTTGATAGCGCTCATGGGGAGGTACAGAATTTGGGGCATTTGAATAACTTATAATCCTTTTTTCAGGCAAAACCACTAACAATACTGTCGGTGACCATACTGCCAACAAATGGAGGGTGATTTAAGCTGCCTAAAGATTTTGTTAACATCGACCTCACTTTTGTGATAACCTTCGCTGACACAATTACCAATACTGATGCAGCTGACTGATGATAGTCATCCAAGAAGAAAGTCAAAAACTTGTAAACCATCTTATTGTATCTTTTAACTTGCAATTCCCAAACTACAGTGTAGTTTTCATGAGAGAGGGGTAGTGCTTGAATAATGGACAATGCCTCAAAAGACAATGAGGCTTTCAGTTAGGATAGACGTTCTACATTAGTGAAGTTTGGGTTATCACTGACTATAGCAAACAAATTGGAGAAAATAATCCAGTCAATAGGGTTACCACTGAGCTATGGAAACTTGATGGTGGGTAGATGGGATGCAGTAGATTATGCTCCTGTTGATGTATCCTGTGAAGTTTAAGCCTTGTGGTCTTTGAGCACAAGTGTGTAGTAAATTGCAATAATTTAAAAATATGCATAATCAAAGGCGCACTATGTTTTTCGCAGTGTCAAATGTTGGTTTTCCCTTAAGTGCCAGTTCGTACTTAAATGATTATCCTCATAGATTGCATAAACTTGACTCAGATGTTGACATATGGAAACAAACATCGGCCACTTCGTAGTGTCTATTACAACTGATTTTGCGAAGTCCACTGCATGCTGCAAACAATTTTCTGCATGTTCGAGATGCAGCGTAAGTATGGCAGATGTGTCCATCATAATTTGTTCTCTTCAGTGCCCAATAGTAAACAAACAAGTTTTCCCAGCAGTCAATATGGCCTGCTAGCAATTCTGTTTGTGTTTACCTACAAGATTAATATGCAACAAGTGAAATGCCAAACTAAGACTGTTGCGTAAGACAAATAAAGGGCGTTCACCGTAATGGAAACGAATAACTGCTAAGTCACTCGTCTTACACAGCAATAATTATTGCAGCTTCATTAAACACCATACTGTTCAGTATCACAAGAAAACTTACTCAAAATACAGATTAGTACATAGGAAAGAGGGACTGACTGATGTCAGAATGTACATATTATCATAAAGCAATGAAGAAATGGGGTATAGAATTCAGAATAAACACGCATAAATGCACCAAGGAGGGCTTCTCTAGCGGTCTATCTGGCCCGCGGACCAAATGTTTTGTTAATGAAACTAACATTTACCATAGATGCATTGATACATCAATTGCATGTCCAATCACTACATTTTGACTGTCTGATCCACACCTGAAGTTCCCGAACAGCTGCTAGGAGTGCTGCAGATTCAGCATCAAATTCAAACATCATGCCCATTCCATGCCAGTACCCACACACACACACTATGTTTACACTCTGAACAAAGTATATTAATTCTTTAGAGGGGTAGCATTATGATTTGGAAATATCCATCTGGTTGGAAAATTATTCTGCTTTTCAGAATAATTAGTAATGAATATGCCTTAAGAGTGTAAATATTTTTAACATGAAATGCCTTTCTCCTTGTGTATATTAAACACTTGCTCTTGTATCTCAGTATTTATGTAGTGAAGTGACTTCTGAGTTGTGTGGTTCACAGGACACAGAGGAACTGCTTAAAAAGGAGGCCAACATCCAAGATGTGGACAGTTCAAGTGAAATAGGGCAAAGCGACTCAGATGTCAGCAACATGCTGTCAGTGTATAAGAGTGAGGGAGATCCACAAGTTTATGAAAGTGCATATGTTGAACTTAAGAAATTTGTCGAAGGAGCTCTCGACATATATAAGGTACTATTAACAAGCACGCTGTCATGTGTGGAATTTAATATGAGCAGTATATATGATATACCTATGTGGTTATATGTTGTTCAATGTTTTTAATCCTTGCTAGCTTGTATTTCACCATGTATTGTGAGAGTTGATTGTCCAAATTATTTTATGTTATATGTAATGTAATTACATATTATTTGCAGTTAAATGACAGGTCCAAACGGAGTTTAGTTTACATCTACACCCCAGATGCTTACAAACATGTTAAAAGAAGTAAACAGGGACCTATTTTTTGTTAAGTAAAGACAAAGAAGGACATTTAAACCTCGGCTGCACAGTAATTACAATTTTGCCACATTTACAATGAAATGTAAACAGTGATAGCCAATTTTTCCACAAAACAAAAAATATTGTGCACTTGTCTATTTTTGAATTATGTATAGAAATAGCTTTTTCTTGTGAAGAGCCAGTAGATTCTTGACTGCTATCACCGAATGATTCACAAATGGACATGTCCTTATCATTTTCTTCCTCACTTCCAGTAGTCTCCTCATGGCAAATATTCCATAACATTTCCCTTCCCAGCTCACACTACACATGAGTCACTGTAATTGGTAGGTTTGTATTAATCAACACTATCGGCTGTTTGTTTTTGTACATAAATTTCACTCGTTACTGTTTCTTCGAACACTGCTTTGCAAATTTTCCTGCATGTGTTTGTTGACAACTCTTCAAATGCTTCTCCGATGATCTTCCTCTGCATATAAGCACTAGTGTTTTGCTGCTTTCCCAGAGGACAATTACTTGCAATTGGCGCCAATTTTAAATAAAGAACTTCCCATTTTATCTAAATAGGTTAATTTTTTTAATGCCTAATAGTTCCTTTTGAGCCTGGAAGCATTTTCAAAATCTTTTGTAAGGAAGTGTCCTGAACAAACTGTGGAATTCCAAGTGGGTTCAAAATCATAGCGATTTATTCTGTTCAGCCATGCTTTAAATCGAGCTGATGATCGTTCACAATTTGGAAACCCATGAACACTTGTACCTAGATCTGAATTTATAGTTTTTGAACACCCAACAACACAACATGTAGGTATTTTTCACTGAATAGAACGCGTGATACTATAAACAAACAAGCGGCATGCCCGCACGTACTGGTTATACTGGCGCAACACGAGAAATGCTGGCTACCTTTGGCTGTGTGATGTCACAGCTTACTCCTGCCATACTGTTCCCGAGGCATAGCGAGAGAACAGAAAGGTGTGGAGCGATGTGGTTTTCACTGCTCCTTTTTTTTTTCTACAAGTTCTCTTTTTAAGTAGTACTTTCATTTTAAGTTCACAGAGCCCATAACATTGTAAAGACCAAGAAATATGTTTTGTTGAATATTTTCATTTGTAATGACACTGTTTTAATAATATGTTTGGTTAAAAACGTATATAATGTATTTGTTAGGATTGCATGCTCATGGGTATCAGTGGTCTATAGAACTGTTTACCATTTTCGTAACTGTTAATTGCAGCATGAACTGGGGATGATCCTGTATCCAGTGTTCGTACACATGTATCTGCAGCTCGTGTACAATAGGCACGAAGAACAAGCCATCAAGTTCATGGAGCGTTTTGGCCATGATCAGGATGACTATTACCAGGAAGATGTCGTGAGGCTGTCCCATATCACAAAGAAGAACCACATGAAAGGCAATGAGCTGTCTGAAACATTCAGGTATAATGATTGTTTGTGCTGTCACATTATAAACTCTGTCTACTGTTAATGCGGAGGTGTTGTGCAGTTGCAACCGTGTCATGTTTTGTATGGGTGTGATGGATTTATAAAACATGCTACCTATCTATATGTGTTACAGGTCAAATGAATTCATTATTCGCATATCGCGCGACACGTTGTCAATCCTGAAACGACATTTGCAGGAGAAGAAGCAGAGCGTGTTGTTGAACATTGTTCATGAGCGGCTGTACTTTGACATGTATGAAGGAGTTGTTCGCAACAAGCAACAGATAGAGGCAACAGCTGGCTCCATGGTGGGAGAAGCCACAAGACAAGGTTCTGTCTGTTTTTTTACTTGCCATTCCAATTTGATACTATTGCTGTACAGCAGAATCTCACTGTTGCGATTGTCTTTTATTATGACCACCTAACTATTACAATACTTGTTAAGGTACCATAAAAAATTCTGCTTAAAATGTCAAAATTTTGAGGGAAATCAGTTAAAATAGTTTTTTTTTTTTTTTTGCCTTTTTTTGGTTACTTAGAATTGTGTTTCTCTTGGTGAGCACTGCATTGCAGGCAGCGCTTGTTTAACATTAGATAGCATCCCCTCTAGGCTGTCAGCGCTAGTTAATATTCATTTACTCTGCCTGTGTCCTCCCCCTCAGTTACGCTGAGGCCATACCTGGTTAAGTTGCCTGGAGAGCTGTGGGTAACAAGATGCCTGGCGACTAGCTTGGGAGGTTTCTGTTAAATATTTTTAAAGGCTGTTCACGATAAAGTGAGCACTTTTGAAATGAACCTTAGAAAAAATTGAGTGCCCCTGAATGCATATATTTTAAATGTTAGGTAGCCATCTGTGATAAATTAAATTATTTATATTGTTTTCTGTTGTTTTAATGCATCAAAGTGCAAAAATTAGCTGAATTGTATAATATTTATTTTCCTAATAATTTCACAGTTTTACTTGACCGACGCATGAATAAAGAGATGAGCCCCATGGCAATGTTAATTTTACTTAAGGCGGAAGAATACACAACATGCATATAAGTATGTAGATCTTAAGCAGGGCTTTCAAAAGTGCTCATTTTATCGTGAACAGTTTTTAAGCAGGAGTAGCCATAGCGGAACGATCCTTTCTCAACCTTTCGACCTGACCCCCTAGCAGGTATCAACCCAAACAGTCATTTTTGTTCTTCCATCCAGCCACCAGGCTGTCATCCAGCACCTCACAATGAAGTGGAGAAAATTCTTCACTAGCAACTTAAGGATACATTAATAATGTTCGTGTACAGCGTATAGTTATTCAGTGGAGCCATTAAATGCACACATTTATGCTATAAGTAAAATAGTATGTATGCTCAGTGTTTCATTATTTTAATCTTGCATAATGTATCCCTGTTATCACAATGGTCATATTTAATTTATAATTATTAAACATTATTTATGATTTGGTCACAATTAAAACAAAGACCAAGGACGTAGTTAATAATTTCAATATCTTCATTATATGCAAGGACTGCGAGGAGCGTTGCACAAACAAATATTTAGCAATAAAATGTTACTCTGTCCCTTCAGTTTGGAAGCTGTGCTGGAAATTACATGTACAGTATTTTCACTTTTTAATTTGTAATTGACATTGTTATACATACTGAGTTAAGTTAATACTATGTGAGGAAAAATAATTTTTCTGGTCGTTCACTGGATAAAAGTAGCAGACAAGAGACTTTTCTGTTTTTAGAAATAGATGGGTGATACGCCATAGAAATAGATGGGTGATATAAACACGAACATTGATTTATATGCCTCTCTTAAATCATTATCTCTTGTGATTCCCTTGTTATTGTTGTAGAATTTCGAAAATATTTCAGTTGTATATGAAAGCAGCAGCTATGAACTTTCTGATTTCTGTTATCTTCATTACACTTCTCTAATATTGTATCTGCATGGAGTTAAAATAATATGGCTAATTATTAGTTAACAGATGTTTACTCTCTAGCAAATATTATTTTATTTTTTTGTTTTATTGCATTTGTAAGATCTTTTTTCAATATATAGCTGTACAAAGATATTGGACAAGTCAAATTACAGTATACAAAGTCTATACACTGGACATAGTAAACACACACATATATATGTCAGACTACACGTACATGCATCACATCTTTTCCTCATAATTTGACCAATCCTCCCCCAACATGCTGTGGGGCATCATCGTTTTGCTGAAACAGAAGAAAAAGGAAGTGAGAAAAACTGGAAAAAGAAATGCATACAAAGATGTGTTATGCAATAATTTATTAATTTTTGTAGTTTAGATATTCATCTACACTAAATAATGTTAGAAAAATATTCTTTCAGCTGTTTTTTAAAGAGTTTTTGGTTAGGGAAGCAAATTTCGTGAAGGTGTTGTAATAACTTATTGAAAAGTTGGCTACCAAGGTAGGATGGCCCTTTCTGGACAAGTTTCAAGTTAACTGAAGCCATGTATAAGTGTTTTATTATTCTAGTGTCATGCTTACAAAAGGACTCATTTTTCTGAAATAAATGGCTGTTTTTAGACATGAATATAAGTACTGAAAACAATTACCCCAAAAAGTTATACCATAACACATGATGGAATGAAAATATGCAAAATACGTATACCATTTTTACTGTATTTTTGTTCAAGACCTCTGCAGTACTCCGCAGGATGAAACATGCTGAACTTAGTTAAGTAAAATATACGCAATGTGAGATTTCCAGTTAAGTAAATTGTCTACTTTTAAGCAGAGAAATGTAATCACTGCAGTTTCATTCATTTTGTCTGTGTTAGTGCTAACGTTTGAATCAATGTATTTTTCTGTTCTTTGTGAGGAAATTCATAAGATATGTTTTATCTAGGTTGAGATTTAATTTGTTTGCAGTAAACAATGCATTTAGCTCTGTAAATGCTGTGTCCTCTTTTAGTGTAAGATCATTTACTGAGGCTCCAGTTACTAAGATGCTAGTATCATCTGCAAACAAAATTGGAGTAGTTTCTGGTGTTAATGCACATGGAAGGTCATTTATATAAACTAGCAAGAGTAGGAGGCCCAGTATTGATCCTTGTGGGACCCCATGCTTAATTTTTCTTGGTTCAGAGTAGAATGAAGTAGTTTTTCCTTTGATCCGCACTTGTAGTCTGTTTGAAAGGTATGAGCTTATTAGTGTATTAGTATTATTTGGTGTGCCTGAGACTCCATAAAACTTTAATTTTTCTATAAATATGTTGTGATTTACACAGTCAAATGCTTTAGTGAGGTCGCAAAATATTCCTTTAGATGGCATCTTTTTATCACATGAATTAAGAATGCTCTTTGTTAGCTTGAAAATTGCATCATTTGTTGGCATGTTTTTCCTAAAGCCAAACTGGAAATTTGATAAAATTTTGTGATTCTCAAAATGTTGCAGCAACCTCCTGTAAATGAGTTTTTCAATTACTTTTGAAAAGGATGTAAGAAGTGAAATGGGTCTATAATTGTTTACTTTGGTCTTGTCTCCTTTCCTTTCTTGAACAATGGTGTTACCATAGTCCATTTGAGTCTGTCTTGAAAAAATCCTGTATTGAAGATATCATTACAAATATGGCTTAATGGAACACTGAATTCAAAAGCGCATTGCTTTAATAACCTACAGCTAATGCCATCATAGCCACTAGATAATTTTGGTTGCAAAGAATTTATTGTTTTCTCCACTTCTTTTGGTGTTGTGTTTGTAAAATATATAGCAGGGTATTCTGTACCCTGTAGTGTAGGAATATGATTTATATCTTGTTTGATGTTTTTTTAAATCATGTTTTCTACAACATTTAAGTAGTATGAATTAAATGTATCTGCGACTAATTTAGGGTCTGAGGATATGCAGTCATTTACTTTTAGGTTTACAACTGGACATTTTTCTGTTGTTTTTCCTGTTGTGGTTTTTTTTTTTTTTTTTTTATTTTTTTTTATTTTTTTTATTACTCAAAATGTTGCAGTATTTCCTGTATTGATTCTTTGTGTCAGGGTTGCTGCTTGTTCTGGCGGCCTTGTATAGTTTTGTTTTCGCAGGAAATTTTTATTCCTTTGGTGAGCCATAAATTTTTCTCTGGATTTGTATTACTGTGGGTCTGTCGGAATGGGAAACATATTTCAAAACAATGGAGAACTTGATTAAGAAAAGAGTTAAATTTTTCATTTGCTTCAGTTCAAGTATACAATGGGTATATATGGGTATATATGGGTCATGTGAAATTCTTGCCATTTATACTATAAAATTTTTGTTTGCAACATTTTATGCGTTACCTCTGAATGAATAAGTTTAATACTCTCCCTTAATTTGGTAGTACACTGTAATAATCAAGGGACTGTTTGTAGAACCAGTGCACAAATCATGCTTGATTATTGTCTGAGCTTGAAAATTAGGCTTGATAAATGTAAAAAAACACACATAGATTGATAGGGTACAAGATAGTCTTTGTTTCATATTACCCAGATAACAAGACAAAGGTGTACTACGGACTACTGAAGGAACCAGATATTCACCACATTCCAGTGGAGGAAGAAGACGAAGGAGAAGGAGATGGAGACAAACCCAAAAAGAAAAAACAGAGGAAGGATCCATTATTCTCAAAAAAAATCAAGTTTGATCCAAATGCTCCTACCTGGGATAGAGTGCCATTACCAGAACTGTAAGTGAGCCACAGATATAAAAATGCATTGGCCTGTACAAACTATTTGATATTTAAATATGTTAATTACTTCATTATAGTGATGCGTGATGTACCGAAATGTATACTCACTTGTCTGTCACAATAGATGGTGTCCCAGGCTTTTTGGCTAGAAGCTAAGCCAGGCACTTCCATAATGAAGGGGGTTTCAGTTCTGTTGGGGCACTGGTGCCTTCCCATTACACAAAACTGGCCGGGTCGCTTTGTGGCAGGGCACAAAGTCAGGTGTGGGGAAAAACAATTTGACACTTAGGTGACACTGAAGCTTTGATGATACCTGGGCAACTGGTTACTGGAGGGGCGTTAGTGCAGGCTGGTGCAGGTGCAGATGCAGTGTAGCAGGTGGGTATGAATTGAGGCTTTGGTTGAGAAGCAGGGTGCAGTATGGCAGGAAACAAGTACGCGACGATGGGCGTAGGTGGCTGATCGGTTGGCTCAAGTGTTCAGCTACCCACCAAGGGTACTCCGTTGGGCCCTGATCCTCTGGAGGGGTGAACAGATCTCTTGTGGCGACTTTCACTGGGTCTTGAAGATGGTGGAGTGTGTGCGCTTGTGCTCATGGCTCTAAGCTAGCTATTTGAGATACCAGGGAGGGCTGATACTCATGTGAACGGACAGAAGCGAGGAGAATCTGTCGCAGCTTTTCCTTCAGCCCCCTCCGCGCTTGGAGTAGGATATTGGGAAGTGGAATTTACCCTACTACTACTGCACCAAGATGGCAGGCTCCTTGTGCAACTGATGTCTGGCACCTCGTGCGGGCCGGAGACTGGCAGACACCTTATTCCAACGCCTGGCAGAGACTGCAGTACACGATGGTCAGTACACCTGCTCAAGGTCGTACACACTGGTGTGTGGCCCTGTCCCATTCTTACCAACTCAGGGGACGGCGGTCTTTCTTGGCAGAGCCTGCAGTGGAGAGGTGAACGAACACTGAGACGACAAGCTGTTCTCAGGACAGTGTACCTGTCTGGCCCCTCCTTTCCTTCAATCCCAGGGGAAAAATTAGTCTTTTGGCTTGCTCGAGTTAGTTTCCCGGGATCACGTTCTACATTGTTACGTGAGGGTACCTACAGAAAGGTGCTATGTCTACAGGAAAGAATTCAAATTGAAAGCCGGCCCACATTTTATTCCAGTAATTGAAGAAAACATGGTGAATACACCCTAGCTCCTGGTCAATGGCGCAAATATCAGCCGTAAAGCTAGAATACACAGATAAGTGGGCCGGTAGAGGTGACCGGTGTAGCAACAGGGGAATGCTGGCTGTGATGCTGAACGTCTAAGCAATCAACTCTTGCATTGTTGTATGTAGGTATCGTGTGCAATGATGTAACGTAGTGAATCCGATACGTAGCTAGGTAAACTAAGCAAGGACATGAAGGGATGAGTCCTGAGGACTGCAAGGATAAGTCAGCTACAGACACGTCTGTATACTTGGAGAGAACCTAACTTAACGTAGCCTTACCCTATCACAAGCGTAGCGTAAGCGATGAAACAAGGTGTAGAGGACAGTGTCTGAGCAATGCCTGCTGGACAACTGAAGACTGGTGTCAAAGCAAAGCTTAAAGTGGTGCAGGCTGGTTAGATCCGAGCAACGAGTGCATGACTTGCCTATGTGACATCACCGGCCAGCTGGAAGGGATGTGAAACCAAAGACAAACAATATCCTACTACTAACGCTATCTAGCCGGGAGTAAAAGAACTCATTGCCTTTAGGCATTGTTATGGTGGACCGGTGAATAAAACAATCTGCAAAGCAGACAGTACAATCTCACTTTATGCCGGGACAAATGAAAATGCAAACTTCCGTCTCCTGGCTAAACTGAACTAAGGATGGAGCAGAAGTCGTCTAATCTCCATTGTTAAAAAAGACGCAATGCGTCAATACAAACCACTTAAAGTTGATAGCTTACATCCCAACATGAGACATGGAGCCTAGTATTTAGTGTAGTGAAGGTAAGAAACTACAATATTTCATTGCATAATGATCACCAACATGTAATATTCACACCGTAATTTTCAAGTAATATCTCAAAAATGTTGAGAGCCTAAAAGTTGCTCTTTTCAGTACTGCACTCTAGCCAGAACATCTAGAAATGCACTGTTTTCCAAATGCCCCTCCAGAAACAAACTCCTGGGGAGAGTAATTCCATCAGCCTTCCCTTCACAAAGCATGACTAATCAAAGCAATTCGTGCCAAGGTAAGTTGCAACTGAAGGTAGCAAGGGATAACCAAAGTGTTTTTTTCTACCTCCTTCACACAGTATATTTTGTAACACATTCCAGCTGCGTGACATCCAGCAACACAGAGTAGCGGTAACTAACTGTTTTCATTCATAGATGGCATCCCAAGTTAAGATGGCCGCCGGCCATGGCACTCGCAACAGTTGGCGTCAAGTTTGAATTTGAATCCTAGTACATACACTAATTGACACAAACCTAAACAGGGGGGAAATGTGACCTTTTGTGGAGGCTATCCATCTCTCACCAGATGGCTGAGAGATGGAAGGTGCAACGACACAGTGCTGGTTGCTTGCCAATAACTTTCCCTTACACCAGATGTGATTAGTGCGAAAGAGAGAGCACTGCAAAGTTGCTAGGTTTCATCCCATCAGGCATGTAAGGGGAGGAAGCAATTTAGTACCTGATCTCGACAAGCAATGGCAGAGCATGTCCAAGATAGCTATAGATGAGAACAAACCACTCCTTCCGCACTCGTAAAGTGTGTAATGTTAGGAAGCAAGATTGTACTGTGCTATGCAACGACTAAATTAAAAAAGAGGAAAGCACAATGGACATTTGTATGGGCAAACAATTTTAGGGAAATCTGCACTGTCTACAGGAGATGGATTTCAAAGGCAGACTGGGAACTTAATAAAAGTTAGTTACTTTGAAAAGAGATGCACAGTTAATGTTATTTTTCAAGTATGTGACCAGTGATTCACATAATAGTTGCATCCCAAAATTTCCAAAAAAAAATTTAGTATAAAATGTTAAAATCTTACGCAACGCAATAATGTATAGTTTTTCTGCTAAAGCATTTTTTATGTGAGTTGTTTGATAAATTAGCACAAATCCTAATTTTTTTTACTCTTTTTAATGATATATACACTACAGCTGTTTGTAATAATTGGTTTTCGTTTTTGTGAAAATTTCTTTGTCACTGTATGATATGACAAATACTCATATCAATTCTTGCATGGGGTAGTAATAGAAATAGTGTTGTATACTTTTATGATGTGGTTTACAATGATTTGTGCAGAGTTTATTTAAGCAGATTTTGTGTGATGGGTATAGCCAGTTGGTTAAGTAAGTATTGGTGTGATCGACTTCGCCGCCTGTACGCTGGGTTTGCAAGGCATTTGTATTATGGTAATGCTATCTCTCCACAACAGCATGGCTCAGCCAGTCAGAAGGATTGGATACCCTAGTTTTCAGTGATGCACTTTGTGCAGTGGAGATGTGAGTTGAGCAAACATGCATGCCGGCAGCATTGGGACACTTCAAAGCATGGCATCTTATCTGCTGGATTGTGTATTCATCTGCACCCAATTTGTATCACTCCGTCATGTGGTCAGCGAGAATATAAAAGATGCGAGGGCAGAAGCAGTCATCATCAGTCATTGATCATCAGTTGTGGTGTTGTCTTCAGCTGGTAGTAGTCACATGGACTCCCAGCAGTACAGTTTCATGAGCCTTGTGAAATTTATCACACTGCACAGGGTAATTAGGGATACATTGTTCAGTAATGTTAATGTTGGTAATCTGGTGTCTATGATTTTGTCAGCAGATAGTTTCCATTTGATAGCGAAGGGCACCACTAGGACAAACTTTGAGCCAAGGGGGTATACAGAGTACCACCGCAGCTACTCTAGGTTGATTGCAAGGTAAATACCAAAACAATAGGCACAAGCTGCAGATGCCTTAGCGGTGGATTATGGTGGAGTGCCAGCAAGAAGCAGTCTATTCTTTTTTGCAGTTGGGCACACATCACTGCATGGCTTTACAGGCGGCACATCATTTTTGAGGAGGTGAGAGTGGCTAAGCAGTAACTACCAGAGTGCGAGGAGTGGGGCAGTGTGGCGTGCGCTACCCTCCGAGGCTCTGGGACCCTGAGGGAGCATGCGGAGAGGATCTATGATGTTCGCATTCCCTTCCAGGTTTCCTAGACATAAAATAGCAGTGGGGACTGGTGTATAGACAGGTGCATCTTGAGACCCAGATCCTCAGCGGGCAGATGGGTGCTGCAGTTTCATTTGCATATTGCTTGTCCCAGCCAACAGCAACCCAGTAAGCCGTAGCAACGACAACACCACCACTTATGCAGCAGCAGGGGACGTGCTAGGTGGTTCTTCAGTCCAACAGCAGACATCCCAGAGCACCAGGTGGCGTGTCTTGCAACTCAGCAGTACCGGCGGCGGATGGGCTCAAGGATGGAAGGAGGTAAACTAGAGGGGACAGTAGGGGGATATTTGACAACAAGTAGCTTTAACAAACCCCTTCCATTATGACACGTTGCATCGTTGTGCTATGTAATCGTAGGAACCAGATTTCATTAGGCAGCTGATAGCTTTACATTGGAGAAACAAACAGTGTAATGCTATCATGCATGTCATACAGTCAAGATATTTATAGTTTAATTTTTTGAGGGTGCAAATATTTTACCAAATAAAATTTGTTGGTGTATTTAGCATCAACTGTTGTTAGCTTTCAGTGTTGTTTTTCTCATGTTTCAGCAAAGATACTGACAAGGTTGAGAAGATCAGGGCATTAAGGGAGGCTTCAAAGAGAGTTACTTTGGGCCCAGATACTCTCCCATCCATCTGCTTTTACACCTTGCTCAATTCTGCACAAATGTAAGTTGTTCCATAAGCTACAGTAAATAGTTTCAATAGTATAGTAGATTATTGATTAATCAATGTTTACTTTTTTAGTTACTGTGGGTTGAATACCAAGAAATGTTTGAATCATTAGCTGTTGCTTCTGTAATCATTTATCAAAGTATATATTGTACCAGGAATATTAGAAAGTTTATTGCCATAAAAAAATTAATTTACACTATTTGGAATTTCGCTAAAATATATTGTATTTGGTTTCAGTTCATTGCATAGATTACATTCAGTAGTTGGGCGACTGAGTCATCATTTCAAAGTGACAAAATCAGAATTTTCTTTCTCCAATAATACTTTATGCAGAAAGTGTAACAAATATTAAACTTTAATTTGAGCAAGTATAGTTTGAGGGAGACATTGTATTGTTGTAGTGTCACGTGTGCAGAAGTGGCAGAGGACTCGAGCCTGCTTGCTGTGGGTTTCAGTGATGCTCTTATCAAAGTGTGGACACTAGTCCCTCAAAAGTTACGTGCCATGAAGAGTGCTGATCAGTTGCAAGACATTGATAGAGAAGCAGGTTTGTGACACTGGGTGTGAAAATTGTGTGCGCTTGGCTGAAATGTTAACGTAATTTTGGACATGATGCATTCTTGTTGTGTATCATTACCTTTGTTTGCAGCCATGTCAATTTATAATGGTTTCAACTGATATTATAAATGCACCGATGGTTATGTCTGATAAACCTATATGTATAAACCAAGTAAAAGGGTGGCTGAGGGAGTGGTGGAGTAGACTTTGGTGAGGGATGAGAAGGTTGGAATTGGGGAAGCAAGAATGTGTCTGGCTCTCATCAAATGTGATGGACTGGTGGAAAGGTATCGGTGAAGACTTGTCATGGTCGGTAGTGGTTTTATAATCCAGAGTTGTATTTGCAATTCATTTTGTATGCTTCTACACTGCTGATGGTATGTCCAAAAAAACTAAGTGTAATAAGTCAATGATGAACAGTAACTAAAACGTAAGAGAAATCCAAGTGTTAATAACACAAGCAAAGTGAAAAGGCAAGGGAGGGAGAGAACAATGGCAGAGAAATAATATGTGAAATTATACCAAATCCTGGTAAAATTAGAATATATACTTTGGGATGACCAAAGAGTATATATTTGCAGTATTAGCAACTCTTTATGCTACAGAAGTAAACTAATGTCAACACATTAAAATCATCCGTATCACTTAGTATAAATAAGACCATGACTATTAGTAGGAGCTTTTTCAACTATACTAACATTAACAGGATTAGTTAAATTATTCCAACATAGATCTCTATTTTTCCATGCTCAGAAACATTCGGCCACTTGAGGGTTGGTGAGTGGGCAGAGTTAATAGCACTGGAGACCTTGGGAAGTGGTATCTATTTTTAGGTATGAGCTGTCCTGGCTCTTACAGTGCTCACCAAAAGAAAGTCACTGTGCAACAACAAACAGAAGTGTGACAAATTTATTTTCTACACATTTCCCTCAAATTTTTTATTTTTACACTCAAGTTTTAACAGTTCCTCTAAAGCAAGTCATTATAGAACAACGCTCACTTTAAATCAGGTTGATTGATATAAAGAAGTTCAATTGTACCCCCTTCAGAAAATAATTATGTGAACTAAAACCTATTTAATTTAATTTGATTTGTTGTAAAAGTGTATTTCACAATAAAGTTTGTTATCTGTATTCATACACTATCGACCAAAAAGTAATTGGGCACCTGTCCACAATTTTTGCTCGGTGGTTGTCACCACGTTAGAATCTCGTTGGGCCACCTCTTGCAGCTATAACAACAGTCAACCTGTCTGGCATGCTCTCTAAGAGTGTTTGCAGGACATCCATGGGGATTCATCGCCATTCCTCTTGCAACCATTCCATGAGTTGAGCAATGGATTTTGGTCTATAGGGTTGAGGTTGGAGTTCTGGACGGGCCAGTCCAATCGGCGAACATTGTTGTCGGCGTACCACTGCATAGAAGCCTTTGAAACATGGCACCTGGCATTGTCATCCTTGAAGTAACACGGGTCCATCCCGTAAAAACACCACAATGTTGGTAGCAGTTCATTATCCAGAATGTTACAATAGGCCTCTATGTTCATGCTACCATGGACAAACACCAGCGGTCCTATGCCGAAGGCCGTGAAATAGCCCCACACCATCACTCCACCACCACAGAATTTCCTAGTTGGCACTATACACTCCGACAGAAACTGTTCCCCGGATAGACACCACACCCATACACATCCATCAGACCGGAATAATGAAAACCTGAACTCATCACTCCATAGAACTGATTTCCAACGCTCCAGTGTGCAGTTGCGACGGTCCAAACACCACCTGAGTCGCAGAGCTTTATTGCTTGTCATGATATGGGGCTTATGTATAAAGTAGGACATGTAGCTTGCCGGCTTGGCACAAAGTCATTAACTGGCTGGGCATCCCGTGAGATGGTGTGATTCGCGGTCACAAAGTTACCTGCACAGGCGTTGGTCCGGCCAAACTTCTGCCCCAGGCGTGTTAATTGTTGACAGCTGCTGGTAGTGCCGAAGGAGCAAGGTAGCCTGGTGGTGCTGTGGCTGCTGAAGTGGTTGTAGGCTTTGGCAGGACTGGTGCTCCATGGTCCCCAGAAGCAAGGGTTCACAATTCCCAGCTGCAGTTATACTCATCGGCAGATGGCTAAGACAATGGGATGAGATGTCCCCTGTGTCTTCTTTGGGGCTACGAACAGAGGTCCCGGGGGTTATCGTGGCAGAATGCAGTAGAGACTAGGGTGCAGCTACAGGTAGATTTGTAGGTGGCCGTGGCCTTTCTCTCCTGCAACTCTTTCCCGCCCCTTTTGGTGTACGGCATGGAGGGGTACTACGACCGGCCTCGCGAGAGGGGATCAGACGTCAATAGTCCCTAGCTATAGTGTTCTGCCACAGCCGAAGCCAAGCCTATGCAGAGCCATACCCTATCCCCAACCGGCGACACAAGCGGTACAGTGGTTGGAGAGGCAGGTTTCTCTGAGTCATCTGACAACTGTGGGTGTGGGGCCAAAGGTGGTCAGATCTCCAGGACCAGTCAAATACTCCCTCCGGCAACACAGTGGTGCGGTGGCCTGTACTACCTCCTAATTACCTCAAGCTAACCGGAAGTACTAACTAAGCAAAAGCCAGGTGAAGAGGACGTGGTTTTAAATGGGTATGGCAGTTTCGACTAGGTAGCTATTAAACTCACCCTATCTACTATGCACCGTGTCCTAAAGGGACTTAGGAAGGCCCACAACAGAAGGGCACCGGGGGTGTTGTTGCCATTGCCAAACAGGTAAGCAAGCAAGGGGGGTTGACTACTTCTTCGGGAGTTGCAGGTGCAGGGTTCCTTGAAGGTCTGGAACGCATTGGTGTTGGAGCTGAAGAGCTCTGGTGAATCTTGAAGATGTAGAGATTGCCAGAGAGCTCCAGCACACGGAGTGGTAGAGCGAGCTGTTGAGGCTGTGTGCCTCTAAGAACAGCAGTCAAATAACTGACATTTTTGGGCCACGCGCAGGTATAAGTATCTGCCGGCCTGCCCTTGTCCGGGCTGTGGGGGTGGGGGTGGTCAAGTCATTTGCTAGCAGACGAAGCCAAAGGTTGTCTGCTAGTGGCATCTGCTGGGTGGCCGGAGCAGTGGTGGCGCCATCCCTCATCATGCTCTTCAACTACTTGACCATAGAGGGAGGTTTTGGTCCCTCGGCCGCTGGCTCAGTCATCTTCTGGGGGGGAGAGGGGTGGCGTGGCGTGGCTTGGCTTTCTGACCGCAGGTGAACAGTACAAAATGACGTGTCTGTATTACTCCCCACAACAAGGGACGTAACCTGAGGGGACTCTGGTATTTATGGTACTGAGATACTAACCCCGTCTGGTGCGCCAAAGAGACATGCACAGATGAGATGAAGTTGTTTCTATATGGGTCAGAAAAGTGTTTGACTGCTGTTCTTAGAGGCACACAGCCTCAACAGCTCGCTCTACCACTCCGTGTGCTGGAGCTCTCTGGCAATCTCTACATCTTCAAGATTCACCAGAGCTCTTCAGCTCCAACACCAATACGTTCCAGACCTTCAAGGAACCCTGCGCCTGCAACTCCCAAAGAAGTAGTCAACCCCCCTTGCTTGCTTACCTGTTTGGCAATGGCAATGACACCCCCGGTGCCCTTCTGTTGTGGGCCTTCCTAAGTCCCTTTAGGACACGGTGCATAGTAGATAGGGTGAGTTTAATAGCTACCTAGTCGAAACTGCCATACCCATTTAGAACCACGTCCTCTTCACCTGGCTTTTGCTTAGTTAGTACTTCCGGTCAGCTTGAGGTAATTAGGAGGTAGTACAGGCCACCGCACCACTGTGTTGCCGGAGGGAGTATTTGACTGGTCCTGGAGATCTGACCACCTTTGGCCCCACATCCACAGTTGTCAGATGACTCAGAGAAAACCTGCCTCTCCAACCACTGTACCGCTTGTGTCGCCGGTTGGGGATAGGGTATGGCTCTGCATCGGCTTGGCTTCGGCTGTGGCAGAACACTATAGCTAGGGACTATTGTCGTCTGATCCCCTCTCGCGAGGCCGGTCGTAGTACCCCTCCATGCCGTACACCAAAAGGGGCGGGAAAGAGTTGCAGGAGAGAAAGGCCACGGCCACCTACAAATCTACCTGTAGCTGCACCCTAGTCTCTACTGCATTCTGCCACGATAACCCCCGGGACCTCTGTTCGTAGCCCCAAAGAAGACACAGGGGACATCTCATCCCATTGTCTCAGCCATCTGCCGATGAGTATAATTGCAGCTGGGAATTGTGAACCCTTGCTTCTGGGGACCACGGAGCACCAGTCCTGCCAAAGCCTACAACCACTTCAGCAGCCACAGCACCACCAGGCTACCTTGCTCCTTTGGCACTACCAGCAGCTGTCAACAATTAACATGCCTGGGGCAGCAGTTTGGCCGGACCTACGCCTGTGCAGGTAACTCCGTGACCGCGAGTCACACCATCTCACGGACTGCCCAGCCAGTTAATGACTTTGTGCCAAGCCGGCAAGCTACATGTCCTACTTTATACAATGGTTGGGCTGCAGTCTGCCATTACGGAGGATGGCAGTTTGAAACCTCGTGTGACTGACCATGCCCAAAACAGTTCCCGACTGTGACATCGCCTTCAACTGTCCCCAGCTCATCATGCGTCAAGAGTTTCCGTGGTGCCCAACGTGGAGCATGAGCCCAAAACTCCAAGATTGAGTCTCGTGCTCTATCAACAGAGCTAGCCGAGCGTCAAGCCCAAGCCTGCCAGACTTCGGGATTCCGAAATAACCCAGTGGCATCCAAGTACCCCAGCGAACATGTTGGACACTGAACTTAGCCAGAACGAACCTCAAGATGCCACCATGGCCGAAACCATACTCAACAGGTGTCTATAGCCACATGCCCCGGCACAGGGTATACTCAATTATTTGTGCACACTGCCAGAACATTTTCCATTATCATTGTTTAGGATGGACTGATGAAGTGTGCTTCACTGACGGTTTGGAGTTTAGATGTAACGACTGACACGTGCCAGTCTGCCTTCTGCAGTTGGATCATCTGCACTGGAAGAGGAATCAATTCCGTGCATTGCATTGTGTACACCCAACCCTTCCACCTTGCGTGTGCAGGATGGCCTGAGGAATGTGTGATGCAACCAGGACTAGTATTCTGCTATGAGGTATGCTGAAGAGCAGTCGAATACCTACCTACTAATCTGGGCCATAGAGGTAGCCCAGTAAGCATCCGAGGCCCCAGTGAACCCCAGCTGCCAGAATTTGCTGGACGTCCTCACGAAGACCCAATTCTCTTATGCAAGAATACGAGAAAGAATTCCGGGAACATGATGTTCCAAACAAACAATGGGTGTTGCGAAGCCATAGGGAAAGCTGAAGAATTGTGGAACCGGTACAGAGAATTTGTCACTGAGGGAGGGAAGTTTTGTTTGCGCCTTTCCACACTGTTTTCTGGAGAAGAGGTTTTGGCTGTGGCAGCAACGGTGGTAGTGACAAGGATGACGATGATGATGATGATGATGACTTCGACTACCACCACCACTACTACTACTACCACTCCTCCTCCTCTGTATTTACTCTGATTTTTTTCTCTTAAAACTTGGTGTTTGCTGTACAATTAAACTACTAAAAATGTACTTTCCATGTAATAATTTGGACTGTTATTTGTACTAATGGTTTTATTTATAGGAAACTTTCATTTCTGTTTTTTGTTTGTGTTTAGGATTTGTGGCTTAAAAGAAATTCTTCTAAGTGTAATGAAACAAGCTGAATTTGGCTCAATTTTGGAAAGACATACCTCAAACTTATTTTTAAAAAATTTGATTCAGCTTGTCTCAAATACTTGCAGACTTATCCAGCTCTAAAAAAGAAATTTAAAACTCCTTTTATTGTAAATAATTTTTTAAAACTTATAATAAAGCACATGAAGAGTTGTTGCTCAGTATAAACATGTTTCTATTTTATGGTCTACACAATATGACTTAAATTGTTTTCATGTGAAGTTCTTGGAGTTGTCATGTATATTGGTGTTTTTGTGTTTTTGAACAGCCAATGTGTTGAAGATGTGAAATAGTATGGTATTTTTCAACAGTTGATGTGCTGGTGCGGATGATGGATGACAGATCAGCTGAAGTAAGTCGTACTCTGTACGGCCACAGTGGACCTGTGTATAGAGTAACATTCAGCCCAGATAGGAATCTCCTGCTCTCTTGCTCAGAAGATGCTACCGGTTGGTTCTATTTTGCAATTAATTGATAACTTACTGTTTTGCGTATAGGACTGTTTATATCTTGTAAGTAAAGCGCTGTAATGAACAGTAGGCCTCACATTAGTGCAAGTTTGTGATGTGCCTTTTTTAAAACCATATTTTAGTTTTACTTGTTTTTAATTTTGCATGTGACATGCGTTGTTTAGTGATGGTGTGAGTTTGATTTTTACAGCTTTGAGTTCAGTCGAGTTGAGTTCAGTATAAAATTTTCAAGTTAAAATAAAGTTTGTACTGGAATCGTACGTAGTCGCGGTTTACCAAGAAAAATGTTTGGGAGTAATTTCTACCAATAAGAATAATTATTTGCCTGGTTAAGTGGTTTACAGAACTATTTTTTTCCTCCTGCCAACAAGAGACTATGGTAGGAATGGCAATGTCAGTCATTTGATGCTAATAGAAAAAATAAAATAAGATAACTGTAGCAGGGGTGGAGTGTGTAGGTAGCTTTCACACTGTTATATCAGCATGCCGCCGAGTGAACGGACAAGCAGTCTACTTTTAAAGTTTTTTTTCATACACGGGTTTGTAAAAAAAAATTGTTACATGAGAAACATAATGACAAGTTTACCATATTTGTGGATATTTTGTTGAAATGTGTGAATGATTGGTTTGTTGGATAGGAATATATCTAAGTAAGTTAGTGTTTGATTCAAATTGGATTAAAAAATTTAATGAACAATTACAATGTGTGTGTAAGAGTGTTTGGCAGATGTCAGCACCTTTCTCCTTGCAATTTGACAATCAACTTGTGCGTGCGATGCTTTAGAGAATATGTACATGGAAAGAAAACATACCAATTTCCAAATTTGTAGCTTTTAAACAGCAGGAAGGACAAGGAACAAGACACATAAAAAGCATTACCCTTGGAAATCTAAATAGGAAACACACTCGGAAATAACACAAGGCACCTGAGAATTCATACACTTTGTATGAATGCAACCAATAGACTACATTAACATAACACTCATTTAGTGGAAAAATTATGTTTATTAAAATGAAATCTCCTGTAGGTGCAAAAGAAAAATATTTGAAATTACTGTGGAAATTAAAATAAAAAGCAATCTGAAATTAGAGAAATTAATTTGTACTGTGACTGAGTCAGGGAAATTAAATATTAAACTCAATTTGACTATCACCTCTCTTTTGTGAGCCATATTAAATTTCTAATTACGTGACAACATAACTGATACTGAAGTTTCTGGCTTCAACAAAACAAAATTGTCAGAATACCAAATTAAGATGCTAGAAATTATTATACCTCTGCTAGCGTGCATTCTATAATTAATATTTTCAGACCTCTGGAAAGTCCTAGGTAGTTAAAACTGCAAAAATTCAAAATAAAATTAGTAGCAATAAGTTCCAGAAATAATTTAACTCTTGATGAGAAACAGACAAATTCATTGATGTATGATGACGATATGGTAGCATAAGTCTTTAGGAATACTCATCCGTCCGAAGTGGAATCGGTAGCATCGGTTGAATAAAATACACTCAAAATCTAAAATCTGGCGTTTCAGGACTATTGCTTGTCCATGCGCATCTATAAAATTTTGAGGCTCCTCTCAACACCTCTCCTAAGCTTATACAGGCAGTCTAGGCAAGAATTTACTGAAAAATCGCAGTACAGAAATTACGGTGGACTGCCTTCCATCATGTCTGATTTGAGAGTCCTGGGGTTCACACACGAAGACAGTGACCTGGAAAAATATCCAAGATAATGTCATGTCCTGTTTTCACAAACTTAGATAAAAAATAGTGACACGTGACACTCTTGGGCTCAGGTTGAGTTATGTTACGGTGGAAGCAAGTTTTTATTGTGCAGGCCCATCACACAGGGGTTAAGGCGGCTAGTCCACACTTACTTAGTCACAGGGGCTCGACCGGTATACAGTGTAGGCTGAGTCGCCTGTCTGTTGGGAACAAAGCCTAGGTTCAGCTTGGCTATTTGCTGGGCAGTATGACTTGTGGTCACTGGCTTACTCAAGCCGACGCTGGAGCGGCTGGGCGGTGCTGCTGGATGGCTGGTTGAGCTGGAAGGCCCCCAGGTGATACTGCTATGACTGAAGCTGTTGGTGGTCACCCGGTCGGGGCTGGGGTAGCGATGGATGTTAAACCATGAGCAGGCTAGGCCCACTAGCACCTTCTCTCTTTGGCGTATGGCAGCCACCACTGGATGCAGCATCCCTGGCACCTTCTGAGGTGCTGAGAACAGAAAGCAGGAGGGTACTAGCGAGTGAAGCCCCACTAACTTGCAGGCGGCTTTAGCTTGTTGCCAAGCATTGACTTGGCAGTGTGCCTTATCAGACTGGTTGCAGCTCCAGGTAGCTTTGTAGGTAGTTGTTGCTTTCCTCTCATGAAAGTCTTTCCCACCCCTTTCAGTGTAAGGCATGAGGGGTGCTAAACCTGGCCTCAGCAGAGAGGAAGAGGCGACAAATCAGTCCCTGGCTAAAGTTTTCGGCTGCCACAGCAGCTGCGCTGACGCCGAGCCTAACCGTTACTCCAGCTGGCAACACAAACAGTGCGGTGGTTAGAGAGCTGGTTTTCTTGAAATCATTCCAGCAACGATGGGTGTAAGTCCTAGGGTGGACAGACCCAACACAGAGCCTGCCAAACACTCCATCCGGCAACTCACGTGCAGTGTGCAAGCTAGTCTGGTAGTCTCTCCTCCCCATGGGAGTATGGCTAGTGGTTGGGGTTCTACTGTTTGATGCACTGGGTACACTGAACGAATGGCCGTCGAATGTGTGTGTACTCAGACGTACGAGCTCCTGAGGGGGAGACTGCAGTCCTACACTAGGCGATAAGATAGTGAGTTCCAAATCTCGGTTTGCCTGCTCCACTCTTGGGGCCATAGTGTCTACTAGGAATCTCAAAGTCACCTAAGGAAATGAAAAATCAGAGTAGGTGAGGAACGTGTTTATTCTGGGAGGAACAGAACACGTTGGCCCGTACTACTTCCTGACTACCTTGAGCTGACCGGAAGTATAGATTATGCAGCTATACCAGGTGAAGGGGACCTGGTTCTTAACTAAAGGGTGGCAGTTTCAACTAAGGTAGCTAAGTAACTTTCCCTGTCTATGCTGTTCCGTATCCTGAAGGGACTTAGGGGGCCCACTTCCTGAAGGGTCGTGGGGTAGCTGTTGCTGTTGACTAGGAGGGTTGACATCTTCATGAAGGTCTGCTGGGGGAGAACCTCTGGAAGATCTTGGTGCTGGCAGTGAAGATGCTGAAGAGCTTCTGGGTTGTCTAGGCAACGAAGAGCGGTTAGAGAGCTCTAGCGCATGAGGCGGTGGAGCAAGCTGCCAGGGCGGAAGTGGCTCTAAGAAGAGCCAATGACAAACTGACTTTTCGGCCAGTGCACAGGTACTTATATTGCCGGCTGAGTCCTCTTCAGAGCTTGGAGTGGGGGTGCGACAGGCACTTGTCTGTTAGCGGATCTAAAAGCTGTCTGCTCGACCTTCATTGCTTGTCAGAACGCGAGTGGTGCTATCCCTCGGTGTGCCCTCCTCACTCAGGGGTGCCAGCGGTGACTCGCCCGCTGGCTCACTTAAACGTGACGTCTTCAACAGCTCACTCTCGGAGCACTTGTTTCAGTCTTAGGAAACCTTGGGTGTATCTTGGCCTGGTCTAGAATGAAGATGCGACTACACTTAAGATAGTGGTCTCAGATTATGACCATAGGGACAATACCAACAGGGGCATACTTTCCCCTTACAAACCTTATAAGTGTGGTTAACTACTTGGTCCCTACTATTACATTGTGGACAGGGCCTCTGATAGTGAGGTTCCCATCTGCAGTTACTAGTTTCCATACTTAAATTCCAGTTGTCAAGTTGATTCTTTAATTATTTAAATAACTGAACCTTTACTCAAATCTACGATTTACTTTGACTTTCGTGATTCAAATGAAAAAAATATTAAAGTCTGAATAACTAACATTTATTCACTCAATAAACAAGAAACTAATTTCGAAATTTCATAAAACAATTATTACTATCTTACTCCAAGAATCTAACTTGAAATATTTAAATGGAAATCCCACTTGAAAATCCTGATCCAACTCCATGGCTTTACTCAGTTTATGATATATTATCGTAACATACCAACTGGGAGAACTGGAAGAGGTGCCGACATCACCCAATATCTTCCCCTAACCTTACAAAGACACTTAAAAAGTTAATAATCTAAGAGCTGGCATCGTCCATACTCCAGTGCCACGTCACATTCAGCCCCGCGCCTCGACCAATATATAGCAAATGGCCACGAGAGCTCTCCGACCGCCCGTTTAGTCACCCTGTCAGTAGGTGGGCCCACCCTCCAAAATGTATCACTCCACGTTGTTAGCACTTCGTCTCCACCCACACATGACCATTGAGCAGCGAGTGACTCAATTAGCAGGACACCTGTGCCCCAGCACTGCTAAGGGGTCAGCCAGGTTACCTGCTTCTTGAGGCTGCCCACTTATGTACATTTCACAAAATATGTTTTTACATTCAGATATGGTCTAGGGCAGCATCGAGAACCTTAATTACCTCAAAACCACAATAATATGTTACTTCAGTTACATAAAGTTGATTAGTGGTTTTAAACACGTCACTTTAATTTTGCCTAAGGGGGCTGTCTTACTTTTGTTTACATCACAGTAATGATTTACAACAGGCATTTGAAAATAAAACAAACAAATATTAAGCTATAACTGGCATTCTTCTAACACTTGCCATGAGAAAAGATGGTTTTCATGTTTAAATATGGTATGTTTGTATGTTTTTATGCCCTGCTTAGTCTGTACCTATCAACCTTGACAGTTTGATGCACCATTGGCGATGACGTAATCCTGTTGTAGCCTCACCATAGATGCAGCTCCCTCCCAAGAAGAGTGTTATGCTGTACATGCTACTGGCACCTCTCCTGCTGTGAAGCTAGGGTTTGCTGACGGGCTGGCTGCTACCTGCTAGTCAACAACCCGTATCATGTTTTGCCATCTGCCTACCCTCCGACCACTGGCTGTGGAGGGGAATGCAGCCTAGCTGTCTGCCACCTTTCCACCTCCCCATGCCCCCACGCTGGCCTTGTGCTTCAAGTATAAATACAACCCGCAGTTCCCGGCTCCAGGTGCAGATTGTCACTTGTCCCGGATACCTACTGAAGCCCTCAACGTCTAATGATTACATGTCTCTAGCCATGCTTCTTCTGCGCACAAGTCTGAGTACCGACGGCCTGGAGTTACCCTTACCTCTCACGCTATTGTATCTTCTGAGACTGACTGGTATCCTTTGTTGGGAACTTAGGTTGGTCCTTGAGGCCCTAATCCGGATATATGCTGGATATATGTGTTTCAATGTTACTGCAATAAACACATATATTCTAAATTGGCCATATTTGTCGCTAACAGTCTGCTATCTTCATATGGTACCTCCCTCTACCTCCAACTTCGACCTAATGGTCCGTCAACTCTCTTCCAGGAATAGGCACATGCTGCTCGCTCCCTCTCTCTCTCCCTCCCTTCAGGCATTGCTGAAGGGAGCTTCGATTTTGCATGTTATTTTGAGCCTATGGTGACGTCCAGCCTTATTGAATAACACGGGAGCAGCGCTCCACTCTGCTGTTGCCCCCTTCTGTAGGGTGTTGGGATTTGCCAGCGACGTCCCGCCCAGTCAACGTACTTGCAGGAGGCCAATATTAGGCATCCCCTAGGGACAAGGAACGTTATCCTTCCAAAGGGACTCGGAGCAGACAGCAATGTTTCACCCACTCCAATAACTGAGGAACGAGTACCCGTCCCATGAGGGCATTACATCGTGAGGGAAGTAACTGCTCTCTGGAAAGCCACCCAGGCCCTTCCTTCGTACTTAGGGACCAACCAGTCTGCACTTTCAATGTACATAACAGGCTGTGCCCACCCCTACTGAACACCAGCTGTCACCCCTCTCACAGCTATTTCCCGACTACATGCCTCGCCATCAGACTAGGCATGATAAAGCAGCCAAACAGGCGCTCCTGTGTGGAAGCCTGGTGGAAACCGAGCAGAGCACCAGCAGGGTTTATACTTGGAAGAGGGAAGCTGCAGCTCGTCAGAGCGGAATGACTACCGGCTCAACCAATGAGAGTAGAGACACTTTCTTCACACTCCTGTGGCTTGTTCGTCATGCCATCTCCCCATTGCCTTCTGTGCCACCCAAGAAGCCAGTAGTCAATGACCAGCCCTCTGCTGTAGGAAAGGTGGCGAGATGCATTGGCCCCCAATCCTTCAAATGCAGCTGTGCTCCCGACAGGGTTCCAACTGGACCTAGTCCAAGCTTTGCTCCTCCCCAGATCCAGCAGGCTTTAATCGAGTTGTGCAAATCTCAAACTCCCACTCCTGACAAACACCCCGTTAAGACAATGTCACCTGCTTCCCAGCTTTCTGGTGGGGAAAGCTTCCAACGCCATTAACTCTACACCACCAGCTAGGCAAGACATCAAGTTTCTAGTCATGCTGTCTGTTGCCTGGCACCACTCAGCTGGCAAGAGGAAGCACTTTGTCAGGAAGCAAAATGGTTTAAGTTGCAAATGTAAACTCACCCATTTCAGAGATCCCGAATTTAAAAAAAAAAAAGGAGACAGGGTTTGTTTATTTTGAGTGTATACAATACCAGTACTTGAACTTCTTGAGGTCACTAACAATAAAACTTCTAACATCAATATACTGATGTTTTGTATGGTGTCCATATCTATTCACTTCCATTTACCTTTGTTATTAGGCCAGTTTCAGCGCACGTATAAGGTAACTTCCATCCAGGGATTAGTCTGCTTCCATTAATGCCTAAACTGAATGTTTATGTATCAAATGAAAATTTTCATAAAAGTTTTATTTTGAGTAGGGCTCTAATTTAATAATAAATTCCTTTAAATATTATTTTATTTATTGATAAAATTTGTTGTATCATCAGAGAAAAAATATTTTACAACAGAAAATGGATACAATTAAATAGACAGTAGAATCTTACTAAAAAGACTCCTCATATTTTTTATGAAATAAGGTTGTTAAGACAGGTCTGTCGCTATAGATATTTTGGACCAAATTTGACCTACCCCCAGCCCCTATGTCAAAATTTGCCATTTTTTTGCATGAAGTCTGTGTTTGATCATCTCTAGCGCAAAAAAGACACATTTTTGAAATTAAATATAAATTTATTTTAACAGCAGACGTCTTCTGGAAATATTAATATCCTAGAAGCATATATGTACTTAACCTTTAAAATGTTAAAAATGTTGAGCTTCACAAGGTTTTACCAAGCATTGTTAAGTTCATGTTCAATTGTCTCTAGCACGAAAATAACACATATTTTAAATTAAAGTGAAATTAATTTAAACAGGTAAAAATCTTCTGAAAAAAAAAAAAAATTGAGAAGTATATACTTAGACCTCTTTGTCTCCCAAAATTTTTAAAGCATTGAGCGGTGCAAGTTTTTACCAAGCATTGTAAGTCCTTGTTCAATTATCTTTGCCATGAAATATTAATTTAATTCAGTAGTTAGATGTCTTCAGAATAAAATGATACCCCACATGTGTACTTGACCACTCCTTGTCACAAATGTTTAAATATTGCACAGCAACAGAGTGCAAAGTCATTTTCCAGTGGCTTTTTATGGGAAAATCTTAGAATTTGTTACTGAAACTTATTAATTTCAGTATGCAAGCCTCTGCTGAATGAACTAATATTCTGGAAGGGGCATATATGAAACCTCTTTGTCACCAAATCATGCACAAGTACTAAGCGCCCGTAACTAATACAAGTGCCAAGTTTGAGTTATTAATTACTGAAGGTTGTACAGAACCAGTTTTAATGACTGTATTTGTTCACCTATGTCTAAAATATCGCAAGTTTTTAAATAAAATATTATTATTCAATTCAAAATGGGACGTAGGGATTGACAAGATTTTATTGTCATGAAGTAATGTTGTTAGTTAAAGAGTTGCTTCACATGCATTGGGGGAGGGAGGGGAAGGGAGTGCGGCCATTGCTAACAGTGCGCATGATCACTAACCTGCCAGGTGCCTACAGACCACACTCATGGATGACTTGCCACCCCTTGTACAGGTCTTTTTTTCCAAGAGGTGACTTCACGCACGACCAAGACTGCTCTCCAGGTGTGTACAACCACACCCATGGATTGTTTGCATGTTCATTATTAATTATTTGTACACACACACAAACAAATGTGTACACCACTGCAGTGGACATTTTGATACATATGCACAAAATCACAAGTTTGTATGAAAGGCATGGTTGTCAACAACCGTTCATAAAATTAAGCAAAAAAGAATGGAATAAAAAACTAAGCATAACTTGTCAACAAATAATAATAATAAAAACCAAGAAAATCCAATTCTAACACCACAAGCAAAGTGCTGCGGCAAGTGAGGGAGAGATGCACAATGACAGGACAAAAACATGACAGTAGTTGTGCGTAGAAACATTGGACTGCCTGAGGGGTGAAGAGTGGGTGGAGAAGCAGAGTCAGTGTGTATTGGCTAGCATGCTGGCAGTCTAGAGGGGTGGTAACTATTTTTAGATATTTGCTACATCCAGTACAGAGCTCACCAAGAGAAGCACAATGTGTAGAAACCAAACAAAATGACACATTAATTTTTTAGCAGATTTCCCTAAAACATTTAGCATTTTTCACCCATATTTTTCACAGTTCCTCAAACATTAGTACTTACAGAAATATGGATGCAATAAATGGGGTCGATATAGAGAAGGTTTTACTGTACTCTGTATTTCTGCCGTAATTTTTGTGGAAAATCAGTAACACTGATCATCAATTTGTTAATACAATCTATTATAGATACAAACAAAGCATAAAGAAAACAACCATAGACAATTGTACACGAGTGCTTCACAATCTCGTTACCAGAATAGCTTGTATGTCTTAACACCAACTGGTTTCATCCCAGCTGTATAATATTGAACATCACAAACATCAACCAAGTGTCAATGCATGTAGCTAAATTATTGTTTTTTTCTGGCTCAAGTTTAGTGGTTTAGAAACGTAAAGTTATTGATTCGTGAGGCACAAAATGTTATTGGTAAATGCAAATATTTCGTTGTTTATAACCGAAAAGCACCGTGACTTGACTGACACATTCAGTAGTGCAATGTCCGCTACAAATAAACTACACTTGAATGACGAGCCAATCCTTGTTTGTTCAACTCGATTTAACATTATTTTTCAAGTCTCTGCCTATCACTAATTACAACATATTTTATATCAATATGCAGTTTTTTCTGAAATCTCCAATATAATGATATTACAATGTGCTTATTATTATACAGAGGCATTTAATAACTATCAAATTATGTAAAATTTAGTTTCAGAGTGTTGATTGTGATTGATATTTTTAATTTGTTGATATTTAGAATTGATTGGTGTTAAGGATTTTCAACAACCGGTGAATATACTTGCTGGTGCATTTTCACATAGTGGTGCATGCAATATACAGTAGTGAATTGTTTTGATATTATAACACGAGGAAATTTTTGCAGCCTAGATTTCGAACTACAGTTCTGGCTGAACATGACCATTTTCTGTTATCTGTACTTGCCAAACTCATCTATGGTTTCTAAATTTGTGACAGATGAAGTTTTTGTTGTGTACATTAACAAGTGTTATGCGAGTCTGTTTTCCCAGAAGCCGCTATGCTGTAATACTGATTCAGGTAGTATAGTAGCACACAGATTGAAATACCATGGCACGTGTTGGTCATGATGGAGGTATGTGATGGTTGTTTGACTTGCAGTCAGGTTATGGAGCTTGCTGACATGGACAGCGCTGGTGTGTTACAAGGGCCACATGTATCCTGTGTGGGATGTCAAGTTCTCTCCACACGGATACTACTTCGCCACAGCTGGCCATGACAAGACTGCCCGTCTCTGGGCCACAGATCAGCATCAGCCACTGCGGATATTTGTTGGTCACTTCTCGGATGTCGATGTGAGTGTACAGAATGATCATTTCTGTTCATAATTACCTGTGTATATTATGCCTTTTTGTATTTTATGCATCCTGTATTTTCACTTCAAAATTTGGGGGGAAAATATTTTACCACATTTATGGGAGTTTCAACATGCAGCTGTAAGACTATAGGGTGGCAATGCATAATTGTTGTCTCATTGAAAAGTGTTGATGTGCCATGATGCACGTCCTTGACTCTCAGTAGCCTGCCTTTCAGACACTGTTCCTACTCTGTGCCGAAACATCACCTACACATCTGCCTCATCTATTCTGTGTCTCAACTCTGGAGGTATGCTGTGGCTCCTACTAGACGGCAGCCCACAAGCCACTGCTGTTTGTTACTTTGGTGGGTGGGCCAGCCTCTGCCCAAGTGTGCGCTGAGCCGGCAGGTACCAAATGTTCATCCTTGACACGTAAGAGGGTTGGTTACCACTACTCTGTCTCGTCTCTACTCCTTGCATCCCTTGCTCACCACAGCCCTCAGAGGTGTATATAGACTGCAAGTCGACCATTTTTGAGATGTTTCATTAGCAGTAAGACCCCAGCCTGAGCTCCATGTTTGCTGTTCAGCTATCTTGCTTTGTGCACTTAATATTACCATCGGGAGTCCAGAGTTCAAGTTGTTTGCTATGTGCTGCACCAATAGGCATGCTTAGGGGTATCCTTCATCCCGAGACAGTTCTTACAACTGATCTCACTCACTTTTGTTTATACTGTATACCTTATGTTGCGCTTGGGTATCACCCATCAGGCTTTATTGGGCATAGGACAGGAGTCTAACACATACTTTCAAGTCAGCCTTCTACTTTCGCAGCTAACCTACCTTCTGATTTCCCACTTATACTCACGCATGGCTTCGCTGTGATGCGTACATTAGTATAGTAGGGGTATGAGAATAGTGGAATTTGATGTTCAAATATTTTCAAATCAAATATTAAAGTTTTCAAATAACATGCTAATAGTTTTGAAATTGAATAACTACCAATTAACATTTTATTTAAATTACATATAACAGAAATTAATATAATTTCACTGATCACACAACAAACTTTCCCCCCATAAATAGATAAATAGTACTTGCATCGTGAAGTGCAGTACATAACTTTTACAAGATTATATTCTGCTGTGATGTATGCTGCAAAATGTAACCATATATATATATATATATATCTGTGTGTGTGTGTGTGTGTGTGTGATTTGGGTGCCAGCGGTTTTGAGACTCAGGGATGCTGTGGGTTCTGTGTGTCCATCTCACCCATGCATACTTACAAACACGTAGACAATACTAAACTTTTTTCTAAACATCAGTGGAATAAACACTGAATAAAATATAGGCCGCTAGGACACTATCATCACTGAATAAAAGATATATAAGTTCACTGTAGACTTGCTTTTATTGTTATTATGCATAGACATCAACGTGCCAAAGAAATGATTATCTCGGTCATGACTAGCCAATTCGGCTTGGGTGCTCCCCAGCCCGCAATTACTCTAGCGCACGCCTAGATGGATGATCTCACCGAGGTGTGTGTGAAAGCACAGCCTTCGCAAGGGAAGAGGGTCGACAGCCGCTAGGGTGGACTGATGGTTTTCCCTGAAGACGACACACGGTGAATTACAAATTAAACCCTTAATACATATTAACACGTGTGATTACTCTGCATCACTAATGAAAATTTGTCGGGGCTCACTCTCCAGCACGTGGGTAGTGTGGTGATGGCCTATACACAGAGCCAGCCAGAACGGGAATAATTGCACTGTGCACTAATTACAAAATTACATAAACCTCTGAATGATATATGAAATAAGATGGGACACGAGATGAATATTCACAATAAACATACACATGTGTGAAAACTAGCTTAGATGGCGCGGATGCCCCTGGAAGAAGTTTGTACCGGACCACGTGGTGCAGGTGAAATTGCAATATTTCTGCGTGGAAACTGCAAATTAAAGTCAGACAAAAGATTATTCTTGCTGAGAAAATTATTCTCTTTACGATTGCAGTGGTTACAGGCTTGTAACATGCATGATGGCGGTAAATTCAAATATTACTGTGACCACGTGGTCATGTACGAAAGCATCAATTTACATGAAAAATACATTGAACCCTGAATAAAATTTACATAAAACCCTGAAATAAATTATTGCACATACAATGTTACATAAATAAGTTCTCAAACACTATGATGGCATATACAAAGACTTGGTGTCGGTCAGCCATGTGGTTATACGTAATGTTGCCATAAAATATTCAAACATGAAAAATTACCCTCAAATGCATACATAAAAATAAAGCCCTTAAAATTGTGTGTAGCAATAACGCAGAAGTTACAATGAAATGCCATAAACATAGGCGGATGGCGCCTGATTCAAAATGCGCGGGTCGTGTGACCTCTCCGTCATACTTCTCCTCCTTTCCTCGAGTAAGTTAAAATTGCCACAAGGGTGCAAGAAATTAATAAAACTGAAGCATAATGCTGGGGAAAATGTCTGGCAAAATGTACGCAAGCAAAGATTAACCGGTAAACTAAATTGACTATGGAAATCTAAATCGGTGAACAAAAGTTGTAGTGCGTACGTGACAGTGTCTTACCTCGCTAGCTCTCCACGACAGACTGTCCAGATACAAGCGTCTCACGGACCTACTATGACCACCTACGGGGTTCACATAAGCGGAAGTGCTATGCACCCCAAGTAAAATATTTTATTATTGAAAATAAAATGGCACAAATTAAATTTAAATATTGTTTTACATTTCTATAATTTTGTTATGAATTTCAATATTATTTTAGTGTCTCTTTATGATGGCGTTCACACCAGAATATTAAGTGTTCTTAATCTTGGTGCCGCAGGCACTTTGAAATTTATAACCAAACAATTTAAAATTAGTACAAACACTTTAAAACATTTTAAGATATATTATACACTGCAAAGACAATATAACACATTTGACACTGAAAATATCATTTATACAAAAGTTCAAAATTATTGGCCTCTTTGCGCACGTGCGGGACCCGTGACACATGTATGGTGAGCGCCGTCATGGGCTCTAGCGCCGCTGGTTGTTAGCCGGCGTCAATATATATATAATCAGGCTTCCTGCTGTTCACAGGACAGTCTTTTTTTAAAAGTGTTGCTCTGCAGGATGTGAAAGGGCAAATAAAGTAAGGGAATGTACTTCTGTAGCCAAGGGTCCTGTGAAAAATCCCGCTTTTTACACACAAACAAGCACAGATATTTTCATTTTTTGAATGTCCATAGGGCTGTTGTTAAAGGTATTATTTTAACTTTTTAATTTTCAAATAAATATAAATGTAAATGTGTTCTATTTGTTTTCGTAATTTTAGTTACACATGCAGAGAATTTTAATCACCAGATTTTGGAGGGAAAAAAAAAATATATATATATATCGACTTCGATAGGTTGAAATGAAAAATATGTGTATGTCAAAGAAAGATTAATACTATAATCATCTTTTAGTGTTCGTTAAGTTATTAATGTACATAATGTTTATTTACATTCATGTATTTACTGGGTACACCCTTTTCAATTTTTTGGTCGCATTACCTTATATTTATAGAACTATTATGCCTGAAAGTTAAAGTCAAACTTTTTATTACCATTCCATAATTTTATACAAGCATTCTGCTTGGTGCATTGTAAAATCTAGTTTATATATATATATATATATATAAATTTTTTTTCTTGAAGTATGAAGACATCAGACAGACAACATTGTGACAAAATGATGATAATTTGCATGCATCATCACCGTACTGAAGAACATATATATTTTGGTCATCAGAAAATAGAAAATATCTCATTCTTTGCAATACAAGGAATCTGTCACCTGACCTCATCCCTCGGCCATCATATGGCTACCTTGGGTCGCTCACGCACAAGTTTTCAGATTGAAAAAGTAGCTACCTTTGACACGGCCACAAGCGCCAACGTGGTGATCCGCAACAATGTCATATCTCAAGAGTACCGAAGCAAGGTCAAGCCTGCCGGCGACGCCCAAATATACATGGCTCTGAAAGAAGCTGGACTGCTAACGGAGGGAAGACTGGCGTTGACCCTGTGGTTCGCCAATGAAGTGATACCAACGCATTTCCTCATAGTTGAAGACCTGGGGGAAGAGATTATCTCGGAACAGTCCTGGTTGTCCTACCAACAAGTCATCCTAGACTGTCAGCAGGGATGAGTCTACTTATGCCTAACCAAGAGAAGGTCAGTAACATGGCAGAAGTTTGCTGAACCTGAACTTCACCAACCCAGTACAGGTAAGGAGTTGAACCACCAGTTACAAGGGGAAGCGGTGGACCAACTAACACAGGTTATCCAGGAACATCGTTGAACGTTTAAACAGTACGCTGCACCAAAACAACCACAATCATACACGAGATACACCTGACAAGCTCGCTGATAATCCGCAACTGGTCAGGTGAAGTCTCCAAAGCACTAATAGAGAAGAAGATTGACGAGTGGGTCAGAGGAAACAAGTTAGCTGCGATGATGCTACCCAAGATGATGGAAAGGTCAAGGACAACTAAGGTGGTGGCAGTGATGTCATCCAAGTTGGTGCTGGCTCCTCAGCCTTCAGCCGTTGTTCTTGGTGCCCCCTTTTCCTACTACTGCGTACATAGAGTGTGACAAGCTGGCTTGTATGTCTGTATAAAAGGTGCAGGTCATCAAAAGTCAGTCACTAAATCAAACCAAAAAAACTTTACCAGGCCAGAGTAAAAAAAAAAAAAAAACTAAGTATATTAAGTTATCAACAAAGAATAAAAATAACCAAGAGAAATCCAAGTCATATCACAAGCAAAGTGAGAAGGCAAGTGAGTGAGAGCACAAAGGCATGATAAAGTAATGGTAGTCTTGCGCTGAAACATTCAGCTGCCTTGAGTGGAGGAGTGTGGGAGGAGAGGCAAAGTCAATAGGTCTTGGCTACGGTTGGCGGCCTAAGGCTCACTAAGAGAAATACAACTCGTAGCAGCAAAAAAAAAGGTTAAATTTATTTTTCTGTCAATTTCCCCTCTCAAATTTTCAACTTTTTCACTTAAATTTTATGGTTCCTCAAAAAATGAGTTGTTATAAAAAGACAAATGCTATAAATGGCATTAGTGTAGAGTGGTTTTACTGTGTATGTATGTATATATGTATATATGTGTATGTGCATGTAATTTATATATGTTCATAAGCAAAGCTAACCTCAACCAGTTATACTGATTATTTTCAATAATTCCTGTCTCAAATCTTTGTTCCTTGTATATTTTGGTTTTTTTGGTATTTGGTGAATCTTAGATTTAGTCATCTCATCCCTGCTGGATAGTAACATTTTTTCACATCGTCCATAACACATTTCCACATACTGCAATCATACAATAAAATTGTTAGATTATTGCCAAAGTGTGAAGAAATTTTGTATTTTATTTCACAAATATATAGTGATTTTTTCTTATTTTGCAAATGCGTTTTTGGTATCTGAACCTTGCAGTGTATCAATATTCATCCGAATTCCAACTACGTGGCAACAGGGTCAAGTGATCGTATTGTTCGTCTCTGGGACTGCACAACAGGAGATCCTGTGCGGTGGATGACTGGCCATAAGGTTAGTAGCTAGTGTTGAAGCTACAAATACTGCTCTTCTAGGTTGGTGGCTTGCCTTGATAGTGTTGCATACATCGATAATTAATTTAAATTTTTCCCTTGACAATTTATCTGAGTGCTGTATAAAAAAAAGTGTACAGTAAAGCCCTGCTATATCATCCATAAAAGCATCTAAATAATTCTTCTGTACATAAAAGAAAAATATAGGGTAATTTCGTTGTGAATAACAGGTTTTTCGACCTTGTGAAGACAATTTATTAAAAAGTAAAATGTTGAAAACAAAATACCAAGATATCACATGTGAAAATAGCCTGCATTAATGTGCTAGGATTTGCAAAGGGTCATGCAGAATATGGACTATTTAGATGCAGAAAATTACATCCTTAAACTACCTGTTCAATTGTGTGCATGTTTTATAATGTTTCATTAGCTGTGTGCAAATTAGGGATGGGTTGAGTCAATCCTTCAGTTCCTCAATACCTTCTATTCTTCATTAATAGTCAGAATCGAAGAATCAATATTTTGACAATTGATTCAGAATATTGAAGTTGTGCCATGTTTGTTAGCGGAATGTGCATTTATTTTTCTGTTACCTACCAGTAAACCAGAATAATAGAAGACGCACATTAATTATTGGGTAATACCATAGTCATACTTCTTAGTAGAAGCAACTATGTATTATTATATTTGGCTGTTGTCACTTAGTACACATGCATACTGAAAAAGTATGTAATTATTTTCTAGCTCTTTTATCAGCACCAAAAATATAACCCTATAAAAATTTTCCATGTTATAGTTGACAAATTACATCAGGGATAATTATTTTATTTTCTGGAATCAATTTAATGATACACTAATTCTTATTGGCTGTTCTAAGCGTCACATATTTTCGTTTTGTGACAGTCATGACAGTCGTACCTCATCGTACACATATTGCAAAAATTTATTTTTGGTGTGTCTCCATTAGTACTGTTCTACAAAGATGGTAGCATGAGTGTAAAATACTTAATTTGAATTTCTGGTGAATAACAGGAATGATCCACTGTTTTTCATTGTAAAAGGTGTGCAACTTTGATAAATATGAAACCAGGTGTCGGGCCCACGGAAACCACGGGCTGAGCCACTAAAGATGAAGCAGGTAACCGTACAAAGTAGTATTTATGGTGCAATGTCATCTGAGAAATTCAGCAAGTGTACATCCCAACATGCAGTAGCAATTATGGTGAAAGTACAACTTAAGACTTAATACTTGAAACTTAAGACGTAAGACTTAAGACCTAAGGTATAAGGTCTACGAGGGCCCAACTGCCCATGAGGGAAGGGGGGGGGGGGGCACGGAAAGGCAACCCTCACCCAAATGTGAAGAAAATCAATCGAAAAATGTATTTTCCAAATGGAAACATACCCTCTTGTCCCTCTTAACTCTACATAGAAATAATGAACTTTGTTATAAACCAACTGTTAACACTCAAGGTGATATCAATAATTTTTAATTTTGGTGGGTGGAGGGGGGCACTTTGGGGAAGAGGGTTTTAAAGAGGAAGGATAGGTCATCATTGTGGAGGGGGGAGGGGGTCTGCTTCTTTAGGAAAGATCCTCATTTCTTCCATTCTTAACATAAATATTTCTTACATTACAGTGATCAAACATAGAAACATGTACATACTGTTCAACACAATTTTTTTCTATTAGCTTGAAAGCCTACCTTTACAAAATCAGACATATCAAATTGTAAATAATTCCGTTTGCCTACAGCGACCCTCCAAAAATTGGTATCTAGATATTGAAAATGGCCTGTGATAAAATATTTCTTGCTTATAATGATTTTAGAAATTCAAAATCAAAACTTCTGTTCTTGATTAATTAATATGATTCTCACGTTTAAATATGCAAGAAGAAAGTTGACTAACTTTTGTGTTGCTCTCTTGCGTCCTGCATTGTTTATAAACTGTAGCTTTGAAGTATGTACATTTGACTGTTTGCATCTTTGCATTTATTGCATGGTTTATAAACACAGTCATAGGCTTATGCATTCACCTTAATGTCTGTCTGCCTCCCCCCCCCCCCCCAACCCCACTCTAATAACTTTTAAACCAGTGAACCAAATTTCATCTAACTTGGTCCACATAGCATTTGTCAAGTACATCCGACACTTGTACAGTTTTTGACCATGTCAAATACAGTACAATCCTGCTGTAGGGAGCACGGCAAGTGTGAGGACACTGGTATAACGAGGTCTTTTTCAGGAACCGTCAAAAAATTGCAAAAATATTCCATGAAAATTTTTTATTTTATGAGTTGAAACTGTGCGGCGAGATTGTGTGAAGCACGCTTGCGGCGGGACTCGTAACCGTGTGAAGCGTGTTTCTGTTTTCTCTATTCTGTAACTTCATTCCCTCGTCCGACACCTCGTTTCCGTAAGTACCTTGTGCCGCTCTCCCCAAGCGCATTGTTCTATAAATAGAATCCCGCCCTTTGTACCTTGACACCACTTTCATGTACCAGTTCTGCTTTTCCGTAGTTATTCGCGGTCATTGTGCTGTCAACTGTGTTTCGTTTCAAGCAACTTAGCGTATGTGGGTCGAACGTTACTGTTAAATGAAAACAAATTTCATTGAAACATAACAGTCCAAGCGATAGCTGAAATCGAATACAGCTACATATGAACAGATTTTCGCTGGGTTTTTTTCAATACTGTGGCATACTAATTAAAGATAGGGATACAACTACTACTACATTTTATTGCTGTGCTATAATGAACCTGGATTTTAATCCATTTTTATAAAGTTTTCTTGAATTTTTGTTGGTTTTGACTAAGTCTCGCACCATGCAGGTTTTGTTAGTTGAAAGCGTATAATTTTCGAGTGGCTACTATATTTACTGGTATAATTCTCGCACTGATACAATTCATGCAGCACATTTCTCTCAACGAGGCATGTAATGCTAACGGGCCCGCGGCACGCACTTTGTTCGACATTTCAAGGTCACTGGTCCCCTTATTGATTTCTGGCTGCTGTGCCCGTGCTGCAAACATGTTAACACAATCAGTCGCTAAGTTTATTTGTATGCGGGCGGTTTTTTTAAATACGAACGGAATAGTTTACATTTATATTAATTTTTGTTTAGTACAAATGCATAATGGATAAATATGCCAGTCAAACTGCTGCATTTAAACTTCAGGTAATTGCATATGCAGAGGAACACTGCAATAGAGAAGCGGGCCGAAAATTTGTTGTTTCTGAGTTTAATGTGCATGTCATGTTTTCCCAATACCGGACCACTGTTAGGAAGTGAACCGGACTGACCAAACCTGTAACGACGGCAGTGGTGGGAGGCGTAAGGCTGCAACCCACCAGAGTAATCGTGTAGCGACCGACCGACAGCTGCCCGCCCGAGGATCTATCTAGGGCCGAGCGAAGCGATAGCGGCAAGCTGCAGCGCCCGGCCGCGCTCTTGAGGATCTAGGCACTCTCCTGGCCGCACTGCAGAGGATCAAGGTGCTTGCCCGGCTGCACTACAGAGGATCTAGGCGCTCTCACGGCCGTGCTGCAGAGGATCTAGGCGATTGCCCAGCTACGAGCACACTGCAATGTTTTCACTGATAGCCCCAGCATGCGAGTGATTTAATTTTGAAGATATATCTTCATATCTATTATCAATAAATGAAGTGCTGTGTTTTTTAAAATGTATCCCCCGCGGTTGGCGAGGGATTACTTACAGTGGACCCCATTTTAATGTTTACATGCACGTGTCTTGGTGATTTCTTGCATATCTCACACACCTTAATTTTTTGCACTAAAATCCTGTAAAATAGGTGCGAGTATTATGCCAGTAAATACGGGTATTTGGTTTGAGGCGGTTGTGTGGAGCTGTGATGGGCGAGTTATCGCTTGCAGGGCAGTGCTTCGGTGGCCGAGTAAGTGACAGCGGAAAATGTTGCGTAGGCCGGGCAACTGATTGCGGGGCAATGCTGCATAGGCAGAGCAACTGATAGTAGGTAGAGCGGTCAGATTTTCTACTCATTTTCACATAATTAGTTTTCATATAACAGTATATTTTTACATTATGGTGGTTTGAACACAATTTTACAAACAGATTTAGGGCAATATTTAAGTAGTAGGCCCTACGGGAGATCATAATCGGTCTAATTCGGGGACAGCGAGGACACTTTTATAGCAAGGATCAAACCTGGAACCGTGACATCTCGCTATAGCGGGACTCTACTGTACTTCCTATATAACCAAATTAAACCAAATTTGGTACATTGATAGTGTATGATGTAAGCATTGAATATTGTAATTGGTTGGCCATTTTAGAAGATAGTGAAATGTTAAAAATTAAGCTTTTATGTTATATTTTGGGAATAACTCAACCGATTCCTGTCAAATTTGGAGTATAAGTAATACTATTCGAGGTAATGTTAGTATTTGCAATTTAAATGGATAAGGTACTTATATTACCAAACTTGGTATGTTGAAAGTATCTTACATGTATCAAATGGTTCAATACATAACTTCTTTTTTTATCCATCATTATGCAAGCATCAAATGAAAAATTAAGTTTTTATTTCATATCTCAGGGAAGAATGAATTGATGCTTACCAAATTTGGCAATCAAGTAATACTACAGTAGGTCATGTAAACTGACTTGTTTTAGTTAAACACTTTTTTTTTAAATGGCAGATATAGAAACATTTTAAGATTACCAAGTTATATTTACGAAACATGTAAGAAATTTCAACTGAACTTTGTATGCTAGATATTTATTACAACCATCAATTGCGTCTACCCAGGGCACATTGGCACATGAATATCAACTGATTCCTATTAAATTTGGGAAACAAAGTACCACTATGGTAGCCTATGAAAACTGACATTTTTTTAAGTAGACTAGATGCTATTTACAAAATTTCATTAACTTTGTATGCCAGCAGTATCTTTTACTGCAATCAAATGTGTCTACACTGGACCTCTTTTGTCCATCATTTTGTAAGATAAATTGGGATGAATAGAAAAAGTTTTGTCATACATCATTGGGAAACCGTTAAACAATCCCTACTCAATTTTACAAACAAATAGTACTATGGTAGGTCATGTAAACAGACATGTTTTTTGTGGGTCTGACTTATTTTCAAAATTGCGGCCATATAAATATTTTAGTTTAGTATATGGTATGTGCCAATAAATAACCATTTTGTTCTTCATTGCTGATGAGTGATGATAGCATTACATGAAAAATTGAGCTTTTATGACATATTTTGGGGGCCAATCAACCAATTCCTGCCAAATTTTGCATACAAGTAGTGCTATAGTAAGTCACGTAAACCTATACTATTTAAATGTGTCTGGTATCATTTGCTATAAGACTGCCATACAACAAATTTAGATAAGTTAGTCACACCTTTTAAACAATTTAACCAATTTCAACTAAACTTTGTATGCATAGTGTCTATTAGAAGCATTAAATGTTCTACATTATTTGACTCACACACTTGTTTTTAAAATGGTGTTCCTGTAAATATTTAGGTTGGTAAACACTGTCTACCTGTCTACCAAAACTTTAGACTGATTACAACCAAAGTTAATGCTCCGAATTCTACCTCTGTAATGTATGTTACGGTACAAAATGTTCTGGGTTTGAGTTCTGGGTAAGACACGTGTGTCTTTGTAATTGTCTCAGCAGTATTTAATTTGTTTCTGATTCCATCTTTAATGGTACAGCTGTCCAACATGATTTCAAAATCCAGCTACCATTTAACCTTGTAAGAACTTCATCATAACTATTTTAATTCATGTAGAGAAAAGTAGGTTCGCAAGTTTGTTTGTTGGTTATGTGCAGGACCCTATCTACTCGCTGTGTTTCTCAGTAGATGGTAGGTTCCTGGCATCTGCTGGAGCAGACTGTCGGGTGCTAGTGTGGGACTTGGCACACGGTCACCTGCTGGCTGAGCTGACTGGACACACAGGCACCATCCACACCCTGGCCTTCAGTCGAGATGGCCACATTCTTGCTTCAGGTACGTGTGTACTCTTGAGCACTGTTGTAGGAGATTGATGGACTTCTAGAAAAATTCTGAAGTTAATATTGTCTGCCAGTTGTGAGTTTTTCCTTGTCACATGCAAGATTGTTCCATGTCACATGTAATCAATGCCTTCCCTTCCTTTGACTGTACAAAATTCTCAACTGGCATTAGGGTCCCGCAAGATTTAGAGGAATAAAATTGATATAATGTAGAGTTGTTCCGATACTAATACTAAGTATCGGTATTGGCAGATACTTCACCTTTTTCCGATGTATCTGTATCGGGTATGGTATTGGGCTGATACTTTAGTATCAGTTGTAGACATTGAAGTCAGGTTATTACTTTCTTTAGGCACAAAAATGACCGTATTTCTGTTTGTATAGTTGCACATTAATAGAAAAAAGAAAAAGAAGAACAAATTCTGTATTTACTGTGGATAGCACACCCTTTTTTCCCAAAATAATGGAAAACAATTCTGGGATGCCCACTATACATGGAAAAAAAAAAAAAAAAAAAAGGAAGGGGGATGTTGAGGGAAGTGGCAGAACTGTCTTTTGTCTGATCTCTCGCTCTTACATCACTCCTCCTCCTTCTCACTCTCACTCAGCGACCTTCAGTTGTGTGGGTAAACCTCCCCCCCCCCCCAAACTAATGGCATTCTGTCTGCCACAATACCAGAGTTGCCACATATTTAGCCCTACGCCCCCTTGTAATAACACCCAGATGGTTGCCAGCCAATAATTCTGCCATCCCTGGAGACTTTTTTTTTAGATAAGGGTAGTGCCACGGCAAAAAAATAGATCGGAGTCACTGCTAAAAGGAAAAGAAGAAAAAAGAAAAACGAAAAACGAAGCTGGTAATGTTGAGTAGTAGGAGCATGAAGGTTCCAGATTTTTTTTATTTTGGCATTTTGCGCCCAAGTTATTTAATTGAAGTATTTTCAAAACATAACACAATAACCAAATATTAATGTAAAAAAGAATTATTTGTTCAATACTTGCTAACAGGCGCTACAAAATTTTGGTGCAATTTGATTAAAAATAATTTTTTCCTGAAACTTGTTGCAAAAATCATGGTGCTTGCTGTACACAAGTGCACACTATACTAAAGTAAATACGGTATGCGTCGTTACACCTAACATCACTTGAATTTCAAAGCAAATGGTTTCACCTGAAAATGTTATGCAAAACATTTTAACGAGGAATTATCATTTGTAAAGATGTTTTATTTTGTGTTTAAAGGTTGTTTTATCCAGTAAGGTTGGTGTTTCATTGTATCTGTCAGAAAATTAACATGACTTTAAAACTTAATATTTCTTTAACTGAAAGGGCAGCATCTTCATGAATAAAATTATATGTCCAAAGTATATACTCTACCACTTGTCAGCAAAAAATTATTTGAACATCGAGCAACTTGTATTATAAGTGTTAATTTTCAGTAACTTCTTGCGGGGAAATCGGAGGATTTATGTTAATTTATTTCAATAGACACTCATCTTTGAATAAACTGAAAATATGTAAGTGCCTATTTGACACCTTTTACCATCTAATAATGGGTAGGTAAGCACCGAGCCAAGTTCAGCGTAACTCATGACAGGGAAAACCAGAGGACATGGTTTTGAATGATTAATTATTAAAGACAGTGAAGAAATCAATTATAATCGCCTCATTTGTGTCTCAAAATTACAAGTTTTCTTTGCAGTAAAATATGATTAATTAATTTAGAAGACAGACATTTGCCAAGTGTGCAAGGTGTCACCAACAGGTAACAGCATGGAGAGGTCATCCTCCCGCTGATACCCTCCCCTCACCATTAAACCAACAGACATGACACTGGCCGATCAATAAATTCTCTGTGCACTCTTAGCTTATGTAAAATTTGACTTGTATTTGGTATCATATTATTTGCATTTTCAGAGGTTTTGAAAGTTTTAGGTCAGCTTGCATGTTTTGTAGGATTACAATAAATTATGTACAGTATTTTAAGACATTATTAATTTATTTAAATGAGTCTAGGAAAAATGTGGTTAATATATTATTAACAGTAATACTTTTTTCTAAAATTCAGTGTGGAGGGTATTAGCATAGGTTTTTGGTATCGAGTATCGGTAGTGGTTTTGGTATCGGAAAACATGGTATCAGAAGAACTCTAGATATAAGCACAGTTAACTTTTGATTCTACAATCTTTCATGGTTCTCAAGAACAGGGTTGGTATTTCACAAGGGTCATTATAGTAAAAACGTTTTCATTAAATTTTGAGGCACGTCAGTTTGAAATGAAACTCAACTTTTAAGCCATCCAGTTCAAGGGGAGAACTCACCACCTTGTACCTGGAGAATTGGCAATATACAGGATCAATGATGTTGGTGGATGATGGTTTGAACCTCTTTTGCCAGAGCGTGACTGACATTTGAGAAGTTTACCCTAATCACAACTACAGTCGACTCTCGATGTATCGTTACCGCATGTATCAATAAACCGCATCCACCAACAATTTTTTGTGGTCCCGGTGAAATACCTTTGTAAATAAAACATTAACATAATCCACTTGTATTGTTTATCGCATGGAGCATTGATCAAAGTATATTTTGGTACCCTTCACTTAATATTTCTCACAACTATAATTTTTAAGCTGGTTGTTTATGCAAACGTCTAGTAACTGGATGTGAAATACATCATGTGCGCCTGGGGCCGTGGTGGCTGAGCGATTAGCACTCTCGCCTCTCACCAAGGTGAACCAGGTCCAATCCTTGGCCGAGTCACCGGATTTTACAAGTGGGAATTGTGCCCTCTATATTCACTTCAATCACCCTCATCAGTTCTTAAGACCTAACTGTTAAGAGCTGCCCAAATCTCTTCACTCATTCACTAACGTCATGCGCACTGCCGTTTATATAACTGCTCTGCGGCACGCTGTGTAATGTCTTGTCTTCTCAACACGTCTGTTGACAATGTAAGACTGGCTTGCTACTTACCCTGACGAGAGGGGAAGTGGTTACCCATAGCAACGAGCGTGGCGACCTAGCGTCCTCTCTCTCAACCCCTCTTTCTGTCTTTCTCAGCGGCACACCTTCCTTCATCCCCTCACAGACCATTTTTACTGCCAAGAGGGGAAGTTGTCTAGCAAAAGATAAACCATATCCTCTTTCTCTCAGCCACGCCTGCTTCGCTTGCCTTGTCTTCACACGGCGCCCTGCCGGTAGCAGAGCAAATAAAGTGCACCTGGCTAATGTAATTTTATCAAGATTATGCATCGCTCAAATAGTTGCACCTAACATCACTTGTATTTCAAAACAAATGGTTTCACCTGAAAATGTTATGCAAAACATTTTAACAAGGCATTATCTTTTGAAAAGATGTTTTCTTTTGTAATTAAAGGTGGTTTTTCTCTGTAAGGTTGGTGTTTTATTGCATCTGGAGTAAAATTAACATGATTTTAAAACATAATATTTATCTAACTCAAGGGGCAGTATCTTTGTGAATAAAATTATATGGTCAGAAGCATATACTTGAACTCTCCTTGTCACCAAAAATTGTTTGAACATCGAGCAAGTTTTCTATTATAAGTGTAAAATTCATTTTCAGTATCTTCTGTGGGGAAATCTGAAGATTTATATTATTAGACATGCGTCTTTTGAATAAACTGATAAAATATAAGGACTTATTCAACACCTTTTGTCGTCTAATAATGGTTAGGTAAGCACTGAGCAGAATGCAGTGTAACTTACGACAGGGAAAATCAGAGGACTTGGTTTTGAATGATTAATTATTAGACATTAAAGAAATCAATTATAATCACCTTATTTATTTATTTTTGTCTCAAAATTAAAAGTTAACTTTGCAGTAAAATATAATAAATTACTTTAAAAGACAGACATTTGTCACACACGCAATGTGTCTGCACTCTGCAACAAGTAGCGGCGTGGAGGGGTAATTCTCCTGCCGCCACCCCTCCTCCAGCAGCTGCCATGAGTGCACTGCCTGATCAATAAATTCTCCCTGCGCTCTTAGCTAAGCAAATGCGCACGGGGCATTCAAAATTTGACTTTTATTCCATGTTATATTGTTTTCATTTTTAGAGGGTTTGAAAGTTTTAGGTCAGTTTGCATGTGGTATCAGATTACAATCATTTATATACAATATTTTGAGATGTTATTTTTTTTATTTAAACAAGTTTGTGTGAAATGTTTTTTAATGTATTATTTTCAATAATATTTTTTTTCTAAAATTCCAATTTTTATTTGCTTATTAGCTAAACAGTATTTACAGATAATGTACAGCCCTTATTATACTCAAAATCAAATTTTATAATGTTAGAAGTTGTATTTTATTTATGTAAATGTCAGGACCATCATCTACTGAAATCCCGCATGTATGGCCTTATTTTGGCAGTCCCCTGAATAACGATAGATTGAGAGTCGACTTAATTCATCTACGGAGCCACCAGACGGTCGCACACAAGTCCCAGGCTAGCAATGAGTGGGTTCTATCCACGTTGTCTGGAGAGTGAATGAAACGTGATATCTTGTTGCGCAAGTGATGTCGGTGACTTGGGGATCGTAATCCAGATGAACAATTTGATCTTTAGGGAACACTCGTACACTGAGTGTGAACGGGAAGATTGGGTGGCCCCCAAATACCTGGACGCAAGCATCGCAGAAATCATGCCCGGAATAGACTACTCCCTTTTGGGCAAGGTGGCAGTATATTTCATGGGACGCATAGGTTTACATGTGGGGACAAAGTCAGGAACACTGTGCAACACAGTACTCCGATGCTGTACCTGTTGTCTTGCAGGTGGTGAAGCTCTCCTCTGCTCTGCTGGCGTGACTGGGGCGTCCGGCTGAGGAACAGCGGCTGGCACTGGCTACGGTGAAGTAGTGCTTGTGCTACTCATTGAGGGGAGGGGAAGGTGTGGAGGTATTGCGGTATACTCAGGTGTCAGTACTGTGGTTTCAATATTCAAATACGGTTGTGTCACAGCGAAGTAATATTAAGTATTCAAATGGCAAACGGCCGGGTATCCTTGTGGGCGTAGAAAAAGTGATTGGCTATCCTGAGATTCAGTATTACTTGGAATTACGAATAATTTCCTCCTCAAGGAGTCACAGGTTACGTTTGAGCCAGTTTCTGGTACCGGTCTTGTAATTATTTGGCATGAGGCCAATCTACTGTAAGAATTCTGAGCAAAATATAAAAGAAATAATTACCAAAAGCCAGTACTGTGTACGTGCCGTGAAGCCAGGTCTGATATAGCTGCCCTAACAGTGTACGTCCTGATACCCAACTAGACCCAACGAGTCTTGCCCCTTGACTTCTCCTGGCCTATCTCCAGCCCAGTGGGTTAAACAGCAGATCAGGTGAGCAGCTGAAGTACCAGGGTGTATTGGGTTCTTAGAGAAGGGTTCCCCCAAGATCACCAGTGCAACACCCTGAGTGATGCTAACCAGTGCAACACCCTTAATGATGCCTAAGCCAAACTCTGAATACCGCTTGATGTTACTTGTACGTGCCGTTTGGCTGTTTCCACAAAAAACCGGCATTACTTTGCGTACACAAAAATAAGTATTCCAAATAATTCCGACTTATTTGCAAACACACTAGGGACTTGAGGTTCCTACCTGCTAGAATTGAAAAGTCATTCTGTTCAATGGTTTGATTGTCGCTTTTAATACATTTAAGAACTTTGGTAGAAATGATAATACAATATAACAAGATCGACAAAGACACGTTTATAAATGATAAGTGATAAGATCAAATACAAATATAATCACTGGAAAATAAATACTGCAGAATCAAATATACAGTCGACTCTCAATCTATCATTAATCAGGGGACTGCCAAAAAATGTTCATACACGCGGGATTTCAGTAGATGCGATTTCTGACATGTATATCAATAAAATACTGTACCTCAAATTCATTAAAACCTATGGAAGTCAAGCTAACTTGGCCCATCTGGAAAATTTTTTAATTAGTACAAAGTTTTTTTTTTTGTGAAATGGATTGTGCTGTAATGAAAGATGAGTCCAGCCAAAAAAAGTACCATTATTTGTTTGTATTTAAGTGAAAATAAGGACCTCAACAATATTTGATTCTTTGAAAGTAAGAGGACAAAAAATGTTTGGTACATTCTTTACAGTTTTGCTATTACACATGAATAATAGTCATTATATGTGGCAGTGTTAATTTTATGTATAGCAGAAGTATACAAATATCCTAAGCAAGTTATAAAAAGTGCTTAAAATTATTCCTTAACAGTAAATACAAATAGCATATATATATATATATATATATATATATATATATATATATATATATATATATATATATATATATATATATATATATATAGAGAGAGAGAGAGAGAGAGAGAGAGAGAGAGACACATAAGCAAATGCAAACGCACGCGAGGGCTGATTCAGAAGTCATGGCAACTATTGTTACCTCCCGAAAATGATCCAACACAGGAAATGTGCTATGTATTGTTGAAAGTGTACGACAAGCAGACTTACATTTTAAAGGTGACACCACATTGGATATAGATGCAGGAAGGTCCGGCAAGGAACAAAGACTAACATGGCTGCTTGAAATCACAGTTTAATCGAGTTATTTTTGTACACTCTATATACACTCATTTCAATGGGTACGTATTGTACATGCACAAGCTGTTCAACATCCTTCATAGTAGTCCCTGAGGTTGTCCACAGTCCGTCAATGCGTGCTACCCCACGTCGAACTGCTGTTGCTGTCAGATGGGATATGAGTGCATCCGCCCGGCCGTGAGCACGTTCCGTATGTCAGTTGTTGGATGACAGCGGTGAGAAGTGGACGTAACCAAAGTCGAACAGCAGGCGTACATCAAGATAGCTGTACGCCACTGCAGCAATGCACGCAAATGTAATGCAGAACTATGTGAAGCATTGGATAATCATGCTATGTAATCGTACAGCGGCAAGGTGAGTAGAGGCCTTCAATCAGGAGGAGAGTCTAAAGCCAACCTACCTTGCAGTATAAGTACTGTGTCAGCTGACCACGACATACAAGTGGCTGTGGTCGATCAGTGCCTTATGTACAATACTCGCTGGACTGCTATGGAATTAGCTCAGCATACAGGTATTCCTGCATCATCAGTGTGCCGAATACTACGGCGGGAGTTAACTTTACAGAAGATTTGTGCTAAGTGGGTACCACATGATTTAACTGAGGTACAGAAGTGAATCCAATATGAGACATGTAGTATCAATATGGAACGTATTCACCATAAAGATAAAGGCATGCTGAACCGCATCATAGCAGTTGTTGAAACATGGGCACAAGCATACAAACCAAAATTGAAACGACAGTCCAATCAATGACATCATCCTGGATCACCATGCAGACACAAGGTACAACAAAACCATTCACCCACAAAGCTGATGATAATTGTGGCATATGGTAGTTGAGGTGTAAATGCGCAGTACTCTCTGTCATTTCTGTGGTACCATCTTTGTTGTGCAGTTCGAAAGAAACGTCCTGAACTGTTGGGCAACGCTATAGTCTTACATGACAATGCTAGCCCTCATACAGCAGGTAGCATTACACGTTTACGGCGTTGGGGATGGGAGGTGTTGCCACACCCTCCCTATTCTCCCGATCTTAGTCCATGTGACTATGGTCTTATTCCCAAAGTGTAGAGGTCATTGCGTGATAAATGCTTTGCCAACAAACAAGATATCGTCACAGCATTTTGACAAGAGGTAGCGCATATTGACGGATCTCATACAACTGATGGTATTTCCCATCTGCCTCATCACTAGCAATGAATCGTGGACAACCTTGAAGACTACTTGGAAGGATGTCAAATGGCATTTACACATACAATACGTACCCATTCAAATTTGTGTATGCAGAATGTACGAGACAAAATCATTTAAGCAGCAATTTCAAGCAGCCATATATGTCGACGTGCTCACCTATCTCGAGGAATAGTGGTTAGGGAACTGACTACCCTCCTGTGTTCCTCAAGTGGTTCTACCACGCCATGTTAGAGATTATACTAGCCCGGTGGGTCATGGTAGATTCTGTGGGAGGCCGCTTAGTGGGAGGATACCGTCGGAAGAGAGGGGAATCAAACCCCAGAGTGAGACGAATCGAGATTGTTTCCCTTCCAGGGAATTCAATCTTCCTCACTACTAAGATTGGCAAGAGGCGGGACACCAGTTGTCCCGTGGTGTATGAATGGTGAGGGGGGTTTAAACAATCGTGTTGGTGGGGCTGGGTTATCTGGCTGGAGTGATTGGGGCTATCCGCAGTGGTTGTGTAGGCCGACATGCAGGAACATAGTTTGCAGGGGAAGGAACTATGCGAGGCTTGGGGACTACATTCGGCGGGAGTCGAACCCGGACCGCTTCCCCAAAGCCAATTTTATCAGACACTTATTGTAATCATCCTTCGGCGGGACTACCTTAGGCAGAGTAGGAGGCTTATCCGGTCTGGATCATAGTCCGGCCAACAAGCACCTAAATAAGCATCTAAAGATGACTAATTATCAAGGAGGATGAACGGAAAGATCAGTCTAGGTACTACCTGGGGTTCCAAAAGGGGTGGGGGGAGGGTGACCTCACTTAAGACTTCAATGTCGGCTGGGGTGCTTAATGATCTTTGCAAAGCTCAGCGTTCTCTGCGCCGAGCATGACACTTAAGTCCACCCTTCTTGCTGTGCATTGAACCAGCCTTCTCACCTTTCTGCAGACGACAGTCCTTAGGGGTGTGTCTTGGTCAATCACACCTAAGGCCCTAACATATAGATTTGCAATCCGGTATTACGATGCCACTGAGGGTAGGTGAGGGAGCACCGGAAACCCAGGAGCTGCGGCGTGTCTTATGCAGACTCTAAGCTTCCTGCAAGTTCCATCTCCTGTGGAGCTCGCACACCTCACGACTGTTCCTCAGCGGGGTTTTCTATTGCACCTGGTGCAAGACTTACTGACATAAAATATTAGGAACTATTGATGAACTAGGAACTAAAGTTAAAATGATGGTAAGCAAAATAATTCAAATTCATGTAATATTATTACGTTACTTGGAAAGTAGGAAATGAAAAACAAATTAGATGAAATAAGCGCCTGTCAGGAAAATGACATAAGGGAAATAAATGCGCAACTGGAACAAACTTCTGGGTAATTTAGGAAGGAGCTTGTACACACACACACACAATGAATTGAAGTCAGTTTCCAAAAAGTTCGAACACTGCGGATTTCGAGGAACGAGTAGCAATACAGCTTGAATCGCTGAGACACCAAATAAGAGACAGGTTAGATGAGGAGAAGGTCACAACCGAGTCCAAGTTAAATATATTTATTGGGGAAGTTAATTTGGTTTCGGAAAAATGGGACGATGTAATAAAATCAGTAGGTGAAATCCACATTAATCACCCTAATCAGAGCCCGACATATTTGATTACCAATGCGAACCCAGAGGAATTTTCTTGTTCGCCAGGCAGGTCAGAATTTGTCCAGGCTAGCGACAGTCACACTCGAGCAATGTGTTCAGCCAGTTCCCTACTACACCACCCTAGCAAGTTGTGGGTGGTCCAGATACTTTCGTTCGAAGTGAGTAGTGTGAGAAATCCACAACTGACGTACTCAGCATTGCTGTTTGATCACATCGTCGTGAAGCTAAAAAGAAACACTGTGATGAGAAGAAGGCAGTAGATGAAGATAAAAATGATAAGAAGGAAGAAAGAAAGGAAGATGAAAAAAAAAGAAGAAAGGAGGCAAGATAAGGATGAAAAGGAGTAAGAAGAGGAAAAACAAAAGAATAAAAATGAGCAGAAAGAGAAGGATAAAGATGCGAAAGAAAATAATGAGAAGAAGGAACCTGAACAAAATGCTGTGGGATCCTGAAAGCATTACTCAACTGCATACACAAGACTTTGAACCATGGGATCCTGGAGGCACCAACACATTTGAGATACGAGACTTTGAGCAAGGAAATTCTGGAAACATTGACTGATTAGCGATCGTTAATCTTTGATATGTCAAAATTACTAACTCCGCCTGAAACAAGAACCAAACCAGAAGATGAAGATAACAAAGAAAGAAGACAAGAATTACTAGAATTCGTGAGAAGAAGGCAGATTCTAGCAGCAGAACAAAGGAAGAAGTATGCTAAAAGTTCACAGAAGAAAGACTTAGTTGTGGGACAGCTGGTTTTAGTAAAAGCACATTTCATTTCTAAGGCCTGGGATCACATATCAAAGAAGTTAATGCCACTATTTATACGACCTGTTAAGATCTCAAAAGTTTGCAATCGAAATTGCTATGAAGTAGTTTGTCCCGAGATGAATAGAGTATTAGTCAGATATAACAGAATGGCTATAATGGAATATCATCAGCCTATGATGCCTGTTTGAAGGCTATTGGGAAAGTAATTAAGTATATGTTTGCTGCAGAATAAGAAATATGAGTTTTGAGATATAGAAATTAGAAATATAAGAATCATGAGAGAGATAGAGAGAGAGGGGGAGAGGGAGGGAGAGAGAGGGAGAGAGAGGGGGAGAGAGGGAGAGAGAGAGGAGAGAGATAGATAGATAGATAGATAGAGAGAGAGATAGATAGATAGAGATAGATAGGGAGAGGGAGATAGGGAGAGGGGGAGAGGGAGAGGGAGAGAGGGAGATAGGGAGAGGGAGATGGAGAGGGAGAGGGGAGAGAGGAGAGAGGGAGAGAGAGAGAGAAATGTGCGTGCGTGTGTGGGGGGCACACGTGTGCGTGTATGTATGTATGTGTGTATATATATATATATATACACACACACACACACACACACACATACACACACACACACACACACATACACACACATAACATGGCAGTATTCCTCTTTGCTATATAAGGCGTAGTGAATTATTAGACAAAGAGGAATACCGCCATGTTATGAATTCAAATTTGTTCCACGTCCATAGAGACTTTACTGTGTCCTAAATGTGTGACACATTAACAATGATATTTTGCAACAAATTGATAAATTTATATTGGATTTTGCAACTACGTGTGTTTAATTTCCTGACTTACGTACATGTATTATGGCGCAGTAATGATGTAATGCCTATTCTTATGGTAGCCTGATGTACAAACCTGATATTCTGCATATATAGGACAAGATAGCCTGAGAGGCGCATAACTTTGTTAGAGAAAAACAATAATTTCTGACTAATGGGAATTTTACAGGAAACAAGGTGGAAGGGCTACCAAATTAATGTGACATTAGTGAACCACCAGGTAAAAACTTCAAAAAGCAAGTAGTACAAATTTCGAGGTTTGAACTGATTAGGAAATGAAGAGAAATGTGACACTTCTGTCTGGCTAGCGGAATTATAGATTATGAAATGCTGATCTTCTTTGAAAAGGATCTTCTGTTTTGTTCAAAGTTTGCTTAAACGAGAGCAAATATTATCATGTTGAATATGATGAATTGGCATAATCACAGCGTTATAATATTCTTGTCATTAAAATAATGAAAATGATAAAATTATTATTTCATTCTAATTATATCTGTTTTGTAACTCAAAAATTAATTGATTACACATTTATTCATCCACTTAATTATTGGTGGGTGGATTTGGAATGACATTTATGTGTAATGATTACTTCATTATGCCGCTCTTAACACAAGGACATAACTTAAAAAAAAAACTGTGAAGTGTTTAATGTTAATTAAGTTCTAATAATTGTGTTAGACAGTTGCCTCACTGCATACTATAGCGTAGGGTCAGAAGAAAGGACACCCAGGAGGAAGGTACGCAACAGGATCCAGTGCAAGGCGCCGATAAGAGAGACACTGTGCAAGGACATCTTAGAGGTGGAAAGAAGAATGTTACCCCTATAGTGTTCACCTCAAATGGGTGACGAATTTTGTTTTATTGAGAATTAAGAAATTAATAACGCAAAGAATTGAAAGACTTGGTTAAAGCAGTATGCAGGCTATACACAAAAGAACATTTGTCTTTTATTTGGTTTTTGTGTAAAATATATAAAACAAAAATTATGTAACAGGGTACTTAAGTGTTATTAAATTGCTCCTCTATTTTAAAATTCATTTAGGGTGTAATAAGTATCAAAAATTAATGGGTGTAAATACTTCATATAAATATAGTTGTTACACATAATGGTTTTGAATATTTCACTTGAACTAGATTCAGACCCAAGTGAAATCTTGGGCAGACTATTATGTAACAACTGGTTTTTCTTTTTCCTGTTTCAAGGTATCATTTAATTTTTATTTTATTATTTTCTTTCTTTTTGTACTTGTTAATTTATGATATTGAGATAGGTTTTAAAAGTATTATTATATTCCTTGGAGATGATTTAATGTTTTGGTAATGTATTTGTCTATTACTGAGCACACAACCTTTCTCGCAGGAATAATAAACACTGGTTGATAGGGACAAATGACGTGACTGTTTAAAAAGAAAGTTTTGTTTGGAATAAAGTATAGAACAGGAGTAAAAAGGTTCGTAAAAGGAAAGTTCTGCAAGAATATTGATGTGATGTTTTGTTGTATAAAAGTTAAATTATTTTGAAAAGGAAAATTATAATTAATCACTGTCATGTATAAACAAACATTTTACTTCCACAAGAAGTTGATTATAAATACGTGAAATTTGCAAGATGATTTAGCTTGCAGATATATTTGAAAGAAGATTCTCCATAATATTTAACTGTATGCAAGATTGTAAAGACGAGATTCCTGATGTTGGGAAGTCCCATCTCATCAAGGGTTCCAGAGTCAACTGGTGAGTTTCTGTACAACTGGGATCATTCTGCGGCGGATCGACCACGAAGCTCGATGCCCGCACACCCGAGAGCAGTGACAATGTGCTTCACGAGGTCCCATCAAGTGAGAGAGAGAGAGAGGGAGAGAGAGAGAGACAGTGAGAGTGAGAGTGTCTACAAATCGTTTGCCATTCCTGAAGTTGCAGCGTCTAAGTCCTATGCAACCTTATTAACACTAAAACTGGATCAGCGACGAGGTTGAGCTAATTTTATTGAAGTAATCCTGATAATAATGTTGTTCGCTCCACTACTAATAATTTATGGATGAAAGCTAGAATTGTGTGATGCAGAATTTTGTTATAATTTGAAATTTTTATTTATTTTTTTTAAATATTCTTCAGAGGAGTATTTAATTTATAAACTGTTAATATCTTTTGAAGTTAATAATTTTATTAAAAGAAAAACGAATCTTACAAGACTATTTAATTCAAGACTTTTGATTATAATATTTCCTGATCATTCAGAATTCCAATATTATTTTATTAATGTTATATTAAATCGGAGTTGAACTGCAATATTTGTGAATAAGAATATTTAATATTATCTCTGTGACAGCTGATGGTAGAAATAAGAAGTTAGCTGGAACAACTGTTTAAATTAGCATATTTGTTCAAGTGAACAGATTTAAAGTAATCTTCTTTAATTTGAAACTAGTTGTTACAGTATATATGTTTTCAAATAATTTTTTCATGACTAACCTTCAGCCGAAGTTTGTCAGTCGAATTTAGATACATACTGTATATAAATGTTGGTTTAGAAGCTAATAATATACATACCTGATGTATTGCAGGTTCTCTTGACTGCACTATCAAACTATGGGACTTCACACAACTTTCAGAAGAGGTTTTGCTTGAAGATTTTAACATATCCTACAGTCCAGACATCAAGAAAAATGGTTCACATCTTCTACGGTCCTATGCCACCAAAAATTCTGCAGTCTTAGCACTTCATTTCACTCGCAGGAACTTGCTATTTGGTGTGGGTATATATGACTCGTAGAAAGTACTTGTGTGCATAAGGTGAAATGCCCAAGTGTATTTTAGAGAACAGTTGCAAAGACACTGAACATCAGTACAGTATTATGTATTGCTTTACAATGCCAGTACAACAATCTTAGTTTTTTATTGTTCATACAGTAAACTCAAGATTCTAAGATCTTCTGGGTTCTTAGGAAAACGGTTGTTATTTCGAAAGGATTGTTATTGGAAAAACCATTTCAATTTTTTTTATTGTGCCCCAAAACTAAGGTCACTCCTCAAGGGTTGCTATTCCAGGGGTCTTTGAAAAGAGTTGATTGTAATTGTTTGTCTGTGTAATAAGTAAACACTGTCTTTTTACTACTTTAAATGTATTCACTGGCTAGCTGCAGCTAAGGGTTTGCAGTCAATTTTTTTTCCTAAAAGGTATTGTCAGAATGGTGTTAGAATTTTTTTTACTGCCATACTTGAAGTGTAGAAACCTGAAAATTTCTTAATCAAAATTACCCCAAAAAATTGTTAACTCCCAAAATAATGATGTTTTATGGTCCTCAGGAAAAAGGTTGGTACCTTTGGTCTCATTGCTTTTATTTTATTCTGTATTGAATCTTCTTTCAATATATCTACATTATTGCACTACGTATCCACACTCTCTTTGTGGTTGTGATCATAATTTCACTCTTTTCCATCCACAGCGTCTAGTTGCTCTTTTACTTTTTCTTCTGTTTTACCATATCATCATGTCACTTGCAACTGCCATAATCCTTGTTTTTTATTCTCTACTTTTCCTACTACTCTCTGCATAAACTTTTCTACAACCACAATATAAAGTAATGTTGAAAGTGCACTTCGTTGTTTCAATCTCCTCCTCTGTTCAAACCAGATTTTTCTTCCCCATCTTTCACACAGCTCAAATTCCATAGTACACCTCCTTTACTCTCTCTATAATTGTCCTTTTCACCTTTTTGTTTTACATTGCAACCCATACCATACTTCTGCATACACCATCATATGCCTTTTCAATGTACAAGAATGCCATTTGCAAGACTTCCACAAACCCGAAGTGGTGTTTGTGTAACTGCTTTACTGCAGATATGAGTCCTTGCACTCTTTTCTACTTCCTTTTGTGAAAATAGGTATAATTATTTGGGATGGGCGATACAGATACGATCAACCAGCCGATACCACCACCATCGTCATTGGCAGCATCTGAACTTTATTAGCCTATTATTATTCACAGATAAGTAGCACTAATTTATAATGTTTAATATCCCTGCATGCTACACCTCATAAAGTATTAATTTTCTGCATCCATCAATCAGATATTCTGTCTGAAACCCAAAATATATTCGGAGCAATTGTTTTCCAATGATTTGTTTCCGTTGTTTACATTTTACAGTGTTTCCTCTTGGTACATTTGCCAAAGATTGTCTGCATCATTAGTTTTTGGGCACTACGTGAATGCAGAACAACTCAGTTACTCAGAACAACTGGTGCTATTGATACTATTGTTCACATCCCGCAAGAGTTTTTTGTTTTATTTTCTTCTTATATTTTTACTGCATTTGTAGATTGGCGACAATGAGTAAGCAACCTGTATTCTTATTCTTCTTATGCGTTTACTGCACTTGTAGGTTGGTGGCAGTGAAAACGAATCACACATTCTATGACACTTTTGTTATTGAAGATCGGAAGTTAAAGCAAATACACTAGGTTTTGATGGGCGTAGTTATTATTGGAAATGGTCGGCTGCGGTTTTGGTTATAGTGTTAAAGTACTGAATAAGTCTCAGCAAGTAATAATTGATAAAAATTGTCGCAAATATATCAGTTATCATTTCAACCAAGGGATTGGGTATTGCTCGGCCGACGAAGGAATACTTAGCGAAAATATTAATATAAATAAAAAAAATGGTGCACAATTTCAAGTGACATCTTTAGGCTGTTGGTTTAAACAAACATGCATGTTGAGGGTTTGTATGGTATTTCTCAGATCTAAAATCCAAGTCTGCATCACATTGCGTGAAGTTTTGAAGGTTGACTTTCATGAACTCAGTTTGTAATGAATGCTGTATTGTCTGGTAACAGTTTTTCCTTGACTGTTCCCACTTGTTTGCCCAGTTAAATTGTCTATCTTATCATTTATTATTAAAATTAGTGTTGTATTTCATATCTATGCTGTAAACACCTAATACAAAGTGCTTAAAGTGTTCACAAAACTGAATACTTAAATTTAAGTAATAAAAAGTATTTCCAAATATTTGGAATTGGGAATTATGATTGTGCTCATCAAAACTGCTATTGGCATCATTGTAATCAGTGGCATCAGCAGTCGAGGATCGATATTGTTGGTATTGGCAAAATGTGCTATCGGCCCATCCCTAATAATTATGCCCTTTTACCACTTGTCTGAGGTTTTGTTCTTAATCCACACTACTCTCATCACCCAATACAGCCACTATTTTCCCATTTCTCCTGCTGGTCTCACCACTTCTACACTCAACTTGTCTTTTACCTTTTACTGGTGCATTTTCACATTGCATTTGCTCAGTGCTTTCTCCACCACCGCCACATTAGATCTCTTTCTGTTTCTTGGTTCCTCACTATCTCTTCTTCTGTCCTCTCTTCCTCTGTTATTCCAGTTGGATTTAACAGTTCCTGAAAGTATTCCTTCATCATTACTTTGAACTGATTTTTTCCCCCCAAACTTCATATCCATTTTTATCTACCATGATGACATCCTCCTGAAACCATCTCTTATTTTTAGTTGTTCTATACAATACCCTGTTTGTTACCTTTGCTGTCTTTTTCCATAATTTGTGTCCACTTTTCCATCCAGTTTCTCTTTTCTACCCTTACTATTATTTTAGCTTCATTCTTTCTTTTGCCTCACACTCCTCACTGTTCTGATCTGTCGCCTGTTTGAAAAACATCCTAAAGGCTTCAGTTTTCCTCTTTACTACTTCTTTAACCCTGTCATTCCACTATGGTATCTCCTTCCTCTTTTTTGTTTTACAGTTCTTCCACAAACTGCTCCTGCAGCTTATACCAGTGTACTTATGAATTTTTCCATTCTCTCTCTCTCTCCTGTCTCTACCCTCATCTAAGGGTATCTTGCTTCTTAACTATTTCCTTGTACTGCTCCATATCCTCCTTATCTTTCAGTTTCCACACAATTTTTCTTTCCTGCATTTTTGTCTGCTTTATTTTCATTCTTGCTGTAATATTCATATGAGTCCTTTCGTAAGCATGACACAAGAATAAAAAACACACATGGCTTCAGTTAACTTAAAACTAGTCCAGAAAGGGCCTCCCTATCTTGGTAGCCAACTTCTCAATAAATTACCATAGCACCTTCAAGAAATTTGCTTCTCTAACCAAAAACTCTTTAAAAAACAGCTGATAGAATTTGTTATTTCATGTGCATTTTATAGTATAGACGAATATCTGAACTACAAAAATTAAGAAATCACTGTATAATGGCGTCACACAGCATGTTGGAAGAAGATTAGTCACATTATGAAGAAAATTTATTATGTGTGTACGTGCAATCTGACATATATATATAGTGTTTACTATGTCCAGTGTATAGACTTTGTATACTATAATTTGACTTGTCCAACATCTTTGTACAGCTATGTATTGAAAAAGGATCTTACGGACACAAACAAACAAAAAGCACACCCTTATTTTACTGAGTGTAAAATTGAAGTACTGCCAGTTGTCAAATAATTAATGTCAGTTTTCATACTGCTTTAGAAAGATTTTAATACTGAAATGACAAGGTTGAGCTGCAGTGGCCCTTGCAAAGCTGGTAATTCGGCAACCCGCAATTCAGGCTGTAGATGATTGTCTCTTACAGCCAGCAGGCTGCCACTGCTGGGTGGTGGGAGCGGCATCTCACTCTCCCTAACACTTCCCAGTAGATGATTATCTCTCAGCAGGGTAGCTTTTCTCATCCCATCCCCCCCTCCCCCCGCGCTTTTCCACTAAGAGACAGTCTGTCAGTTTAGTTCTTAGAATAAGCAATTGAGCCTATCTTATTTCAAAGTCATCACTCTATTTCTTATTATCTAGTGTTATGGCCAAGCGTAGGTAAACTGTGGTATCGGTGCCACGTTTCTGAATTTATTTTGTCAAATATTTACGATACTGATACTATAAATATCCTCAAATACTGTGGTATCGGCCCAGCACTAATTGAAACTTATGTATGTCTTATTTTGGTAGATTCAATGTTTGTACCATTTCCAGTGTTATTTGTTCTTTTTTTTTTCTGTAAGACAATTACTATGGTTTTGTGTCATGTTCTCTTTAACAGGCACAACATGGAATAAGGTAAAATATTTTATTTACGTATGTCTTACATTGATTACTTTATTTTAAGTGCAAATTAATGGTTTTCTTGTCACGTGTTAATTTTCCTAAACACATTAAAAGTGAGCATATCTGTGTGGAATTAGTATTGTCAGATTCTATCTTCACCTAAGTCTGCCGCTTACTGTTATGCTTCATGCAAAGAGCAGGTAAATTTTATTAATATGCAAAGAGCCTCCCGTCCCAGCTTTTGAACGAACACACATACACTCATCATATCTCACATCCTCACTTATGTAGATTTTAGCATCTCCTTTTCAAAACAGGTATCTTAATTTTTATCATCCTGTCACTTATCCTCTTCACTTCCTCCTTCAATCACTTCCTAACCATTAACCCAACCCATTTTCTCTCGCCTTCTTCATTTCTGCTGTATAGTTTGCATTATTTTCTCATTTCCTTCATGCCTTTCCCTTTCCACCTTGTCTTATCATCACAGATCCATTACCCAGACCTTCACAGACTTTATACACATGCAACATAAGGTGGTAAAAGGTCCTAATGTAGTTTTAATATAATTGGCATTGCTTCCTTCACTATTGTATGGAACAAGCCTTGCACACACTGCGGGAAACCAAGCGACCTCGGCAGGGTGACAGGTAAAAGGCAGCTGGCTGGCCCTTCCTCTGAGATTGATACAGCTTGCTAGGACCAGCTCCTGCGAGGGTAGCTCAGCGTCGCGCTGAGGCAATGCGCGGGGCGACCTCGGCCAGCTGAGCCTCTATTTTAAATAAAAAATTCCGGGGATCGAGCACGAGGTCAGGGAGATTGTATATAAGCTCAGGGCTCTGGAGGCTCTGGGCGCCATCTTGCCTGCTGCAGCTGGAGGTGCTGCCCGTAAGACGCCCAGATGAGAGGACCGCAGCCCGTGGTCCACCATTGATGCCTGACGAAAGCCCGTCGTCGAGAGAGCTATGCTACTGCGATGAGACAAAGGGTAAATATTGAATCCCTGGTAGGGCGACGTAAGGCACTCTAGGGTGCGGGACTCGCGACAGCGTAAGCTCTATAGAAGCATGGTTTAGCCGCAAGTAAGCAAAGTTATTTCAATTTTAATTAAGGGCATCAGCGCCCCTTGGAAGTGAAACTGTGACGTATACTTGCTATTTGCTATAGTCTTGTAAAGATCCTTGACGGAGATTGAAGAGCCTACTTGAGGCTTACTTGTACTTGATTAGTTATTAATAAATGTAGTATTTTGTATAAGAGTGCTTTATCCTTGAGTTACCTTGATCCCCCTAGTTAATGCGTGGCCTGCTCCCTCAGGAAAAGTCACAGCAAATGGTGAAGGCGTTCGGTTCTCTCAACCTCCTCTGAACAGTAAAGTAAATTAAATTGGATACAGTAAAGTAAAGACATTCGTAAAAACGTGTTGTGCCGTCCACCTGCCGCTAGGGTTTGAATTACCTTGCGTAGACCAGGTCAGCGCATCCGGAGTAGTAAATGTTGAAAGCAATAGTAAGCACTCATTCACACAAGTGTTGTTGTGTCAGTCAGCACTTTAATCGTGTCCGAACAGTCGCCCAGTTTATGCTGTAGAATAAGCATGTGTGCTTGCGTAAAGTAATTAATGCATGTTTAAAACATGCATCCGCTCTTTGGACTGTATTGTAACTTAGGTTTCACAAATTTCCACAACTGTGTGGCATATGTGGAAATAGTAGAGAGTAGAAAAGTTTGCTTTATTGAGAGTGTACCACACATGCTACACAGAATACACCACACTACACTACTCTAACATGCAGTGATGAGCAAACAAGGCATATCAATGTCCAAGAAACTAACAAAACTTATTAAAACAGTAACAATCAGCACAAGTGAAGCTGAGCGCACATTAGAAGCACAACAAAACAAATTAACAAGCAACTTACAACACTACCTGAACATTCGAACACAGCATCTATAAAAGCGTCGGGACTTGATTATTCCTTCTCAGACACCAGTGAATACACCTTGTACCAAACAAGCACGAGCAGGTATCTGTGACCCTGCCCATTACAATCACTACAGGCAACACAGCTGTTTTTAATTTCAATCCCGCCCACCGAATATGTCTACAATATAAATGAAAACCCAGAACACTGCTATGTGAATTCTGCAGATAGAAACGACACACATCCCTCAACCACCCAACATTAATGAAACTAGAGATGTGTCACAATTATCGCCACCCCCTGAAACAACAGCCGCCTCAAATAAATATAAAGTTCGCTGAGACCATTCCCTTATTTACAGGGGACAAGGATGAAGACATTAACAAATTTCTGAACACATATAACTCAGCAAGTGACATAAATGGGTGGTCGGAAATCGAAAAATGCAGGTGTATAGCATTTTACTTGTGAGGCACTGCTAAATGAGCATTTGGAAACTTGCACTACTCTCACACAAGAGAGTTAACATGGCTGCAGGCAAAGAACAAATTAAAATCAGTTTTTACACCCATCAATGAAATTGATAGATACACCAAATTACTCCACAACACAAAATAAAAACCAGGACAAAGCTCTCGGGCCCATTTAGAAAATCTCACATTCTATAAAATAAATGTAAGCCTAACTTGCCAGAGGACGATTTCATTAAAATCATTTAAGACCCACATTACCACAAATTGCATATAAACTGAAACCACTCCAGAACGACACACTGGTACAGCTATTCCAGAATTTAAAAAATGTCAAGTTTGGGTTACACAATCACTACCAACTCATGGAGAACAGGAACACAGACATTGAAAACACCACACCTCAAACAGAAATAAATACATTGAAAAGTCAATTAGCCACACTAAAACAAGAATTGACCAAACAAAACACTGACACGCCAATACAAGAGGACTTGCACACATGTAAACACTTTTCAAAAAACAATACAAACACCCTACCCACTGCATTATGCCAATTCACGTCAGAAACGAATCTCACACACAACTATACAGGCCACAGAGAAGCAAAAGTACAGAAGACAGACATACCATAACCAATTCCTGTACACATCACACAAACAGACAGGTCCCTTAAGGGCACAACGGGCACAAATAGAACACCTGTGGAAACAGTGCATGCAACGACATGTTCACATATGCAAAAAGAAACACTGGAAATTCAGGACCGCCCGCAGGGCAAAACATGCCCGGAAAGACACGTACAAAGACTCGTGCCTGCGAGGCACTCTTTAGTAAAAGTATTCCGACGTGATCGTATGCGGAAGTGCTAAATTGAATTCACTTCCGGTGAAATTTCAACAACCCCCGGGATGGAAAAGTCAAGTTACGCACCAAAGAGACAAACGTGATACCATCAAAACTAACACGTCAGGTATCACCTTCAAAGCTCAAAAATGCAGATCAAGGAACAAACAGGGGAATCCCGACACGACACATGAGGACACTGCATCGCATCACCGAAACATGGCGCCTGTGAAAGCCAAGATGGTAGGCACCACAGAAGCGGCGTGGCAAGCCGAGGTTGAGCCCGTGGAATGCACGTGCCAGTGCGATCGTGACAGCGCACGCACAGCCTTCATCGGACCACGGTCGCTGGCAGCCATGACATTTGCGCTGTGCTTTTACCAAGGGCATCGAGCCAGGGAATGCCCACTCTTTCCAAATAAAACAGAATACTTCCACACAAACATACAGGACAGATTCAAAAGTTTAAAAAGACGTTTTGGCTTAATGAAAGTTAAACTACGTATCCCCTTACCTGATACTAACAACACACAACATTCTACACAAACACAGTAAACAGTGGCAATGATGACAAAGAGAAACCGAGCCACAATAACCTTCAAGCCTCGCTGATCGGCAAGGACGAATGTCATACGAGATACGTGCAAACGTCGATGCCGCGCGCCCTTGTCCGGCTGCTCGCGAGCAGGTCATATAACACGCTGCTTGACACATGATGCTCGTGTTCTTGCATAGCCACGAAACTTGTTAATAAACATCATCGGCAACCAATTACCGAACAATTTTCATTAGTGGGTGCCACAACAGAAATCAACCTACCTAAATATAAAACAAATTTTAATATCAATATAGCAAGATACAACTTTAACCATGATTTCTTACTCATCGACAATGAAACTGTACATTATATTGGGAGTAGACTTTATCAAAAGATGCAACATAGTGCCAGTACTCACTAAAGACATCATGTATATTCACTCCTACCATAACAAAGGTGACATTGAGATCCCAATCAACACAAATCAATTGTATCTTGAAACAAGTAATAGTATAGAATATCATGTTAACAAAATTGAAGCACAAGACAACCCGAGCATTGTGACAGCAACAGGTAACATAAATGAAAAATTGCCAGCACACATGAGAGATGAATTAAGAGAAGTCCTTGCTTGACTCTCCTATAAAGATCGGTTCACAAGTAAAATCACAGAATTAACAGAAACAAAAGACCATGAGATTAAATTAGAATTAACAACAAACAAACCGATACATACCAGACCATATAGAATTAATCCCCAACTGCACGGACAAGTACTGGAACAAATCTAGCAGATGCTCGACGTGCAGATAATCAACTCTTCCGAATCGCCTTATGCCGCGCCAAGCCTTGTAATAAAGAAACGCCAGGGCGGCATAAGATTCTTAACGGACTTTGGGCTACACAAACAACATCTTAAAAAGGTTCAATACTCCATCCTGAGAACTGAAGATATAATTAATACCTTGCAACATTCTAAGTATATTTCCTCTATAGATATGTTCAGCAGGTTTTATGCCATCACAGTAAGGGAACAAGATAGGGAAAAACTTGCCTTTAGCATGGATGGCGTCAGTTTATACGAGTACGCTCGTATGCCAATGGGGTTGGCCACAAGCCAAAACTACTTTCAATATTTTGTGGACATTATGCTTGGGCCCCTCCACTGGAACACAGCAGTAGCGTACATAGACGACATTTTCATTTTATGAATTCTTTTCAAGAACACACAGACAATATTCGAAAAGTCATGGAAAGACTACGTATATTTAACATCAAAATCAATTTTTAAAAATGTCACTTCGCGGAACAAGAGATTAAGATACTAGGTCACTATGTGACACCAGAAGGGATAAGAACGGCCCCTGATAAAATCGAGGCAATAAAACAAATGGCCCCACCAAAAAACAAAGCAGTTACACACATTTTTTAGGGGTTTGTATCATATGTATGAACTTAACTATGCCAAATTAGCGGAACCACTTACAGATCTCATTAAAGACTCAGCACCAATAAATGGAAAGATGAACACCAGATAGCGTTTACTAATCTAAAAACAGCCTTATTAAATCCGCTGATACTAGTAAAGTTTCAGGACAACTGTCACATTATACTAGCATGCGACATGTCTCAGACATCGATAGGCGCAGTACTGATGCAAGAGATTCCAGGGTGCAAAGAGCGTAATATAATCATATTCACATCGATAAAGGTTTCGCTGAACTAAAAGAAATGGTCAGCAATGTAACGTAAGCTTTTGGCCATTAAATATTTTGTAATATACTTCAAACAGTATTTATATGGTAGAAAATTCACTATCGAAACCGACGATGCCAGCCTTCGGTACTTGAAAACAATGGCTGAACATAATGTACAAACACAAAAACTGGCGATTGCATTAACAGAGTACAATTTCAAACCTAAAATAGTCAAAGGGAAGTTAAATACATTGGCGGACACCATGAGCAGAATTCCCATGACTGGCAAATCAGAAATAACCCACATTAAAGTAATTTATCAACACTATCCCATAAAACCTGAATACATTAACTGCACATCATTTTACAAAGCACTTGCGGAAACACTATTACAAAACCCGCACAAAGCCGGAGAAGTAAAGAATAATATAGCTAAATACATAACCAACAGTTGGAAGGAAATACAGCACCTGATTAAACCAGAAATCGTGACAACTGACAAAAGCAGTGTAGCTAAGATAATTATAAATGAGGAATACCTACCCCTTGGAGCGACAGCAAAAATAACAACAGCAATATATCAAGTCAATTTTGAAGTCACAAGGGAAGGCAACCGTAATGTAATTAAGTCAACCTGCATCGACCTAAGATTACATTGTAAAATTGTTATCTCTACAAAGAACTATCAACCCCTATACTACCCCATTTACAAACACGACCAAGAATATATCAAGGTCGAAGGTGACACTCACTTATTCCTGGCCCCTATCACACAAATGCAATTGTCACCATTCTTAGCAGAATACGCCAACGACCCTCACATTGCTCAACTCAAATTGGCACTTACTGACCCACAAACGGCAAAGCCCAAATACATAAGATTAGCAAGACAGTGTGGCATAACTGGCAACAGCAAAATATTTTTCAAAGTCCATACCCCCAATGGGGAAGAGAGATTAACATTAGTACCGCAGTACTACATACCAGAAATCATTACGGCATGCCACAATGCGTTACTAGGCGGGTGGACACTTAGGCCAATTTAAAACACTACAAAAAAATAAAACACCACCACCATTGGTAAACTATGGCCAAAGACGTCAAGAACTATATCGAAAATTGCCCCACCTGCCAAAAGGTCAAACATAGCGATCAAAAACCAATAGGCCTCATGACCCCAATTAAAGCAACTTACCTCCCCCCCTCCCCCCATAAACAATTCTTGTGGTCTCGATGCGAAAGGCCCTCTACAAACAATCGGAAAACAAATACATACTAGTAATGACTGAATTTTTCACACAATATGTAGTGACCAAACCAGTTAAATCCATAGATGCTAACACATGCGTGAAGTTTATCAAAGAAGTTATTCTGATGTACGGATGTCCAAAATCCACCCTCACAAATCGCGGAACATCTTTCAATAACGAGCTTATCGAGGAGCTGTTACAGAAATTACAGATTAAAAAAATTACAAACGACAGCATATAACCCACCCTACGACAGGATGACGGGACAAGTAAATAAAGTCCTGTCCCAATAACTCACAGCATGTGCCAATGAGGGTCAAGCACATTGGGGCGAATATGTCCAATATATAGTTTTTAATTACAATTCAACTATAAATAGAAGCACAAAGTACTCCCCGTCTTTTTTTTTATTACACAGTGTCGAGGCCGCTCAGCCAAGTCATGTCGTTGCTCACATCTTCTCACAGCGTGCAGAGGACTGGTGCGAACAGCTGCACCAAGCCCATGAACAGGCACGAGTGAATTTAATTGAATCACAAAAATTACAAAAGGAAATTTTTGATAGGAAATTTCGCCCAAACGGTCCATACAGGATACATTACATATTGGGACTGTCGACAATAGCCATCAAATTTAAAAGGCGAGGGTCAACTAAAATCGATACAGTTAACACCAGAAATATCAAAGTTGCGAATATAAGAAATTAACACTAATATGTATGTTACACGTAACGAGTGTTTGTAATGAGAAATATGAGCATTGGTTGCTGCCGTTAATCACGTGCCACATAGAGTCGGCGTCCAATGAGACTTCCTTTCAACAGCCACGCCGGCCGGCAGCAAGACAAAATGGGTCTGCAGTGTCACAACAAGTAAGCCACCATTCCGTATCAACCCAGCGAAGATAACATCGCAGTTCAGCCAGAGGAGTAATCGCCATGCTCAGCTGGAACAGGATGTAATTGCCAGCGCGAGAGATGGACGATAACGCACTGCGATGTCGCCAGTGAGACGTTGCTGTTACAATTAAAGAGATACAAAAACCTATGTTCATTAAGTGCCATGTATATCCCCCACCTTTTTGTTTCAGCTGCAGCATACGAGCTAAGAGACAGCGAGCTTAGCCAAGGATGGTTCAGGTGAAAGTATTTAATAATGTAGCGCAAACAGTCAAATTTCTTCCTTACTTGTTTTAAGCCATTAGAGGCAATATTTTTGAAGGAAAAATACGTAAAATTGAAACTAAATACTCCACATTAAATGTAGGTATAGTTTAACTAAGGTACTATAATTACATCAGCTGTTCCACCATTATAATTCTGACAATAGCCCTAGTCAGCATTTATTGCAAATTGATAAAAATTGCTATTCTAATGGAATAATATGGCTAAAGCAGCTCAACCTTAAAGTGGGAATGTTGTCACTTGGGCAGACAACTCAGTAATTAAATTAGCTTCCTCTAAGAATAATCGGAAAGCGAAGTACTCTTTAACAGGAGAAAACATCGAAGTGTTCGGAGACAATATGAAATACAAGGCACGTGCAAATAGGCAGGTTACAGATAATGTTAAGACGTTTCAAGGTGCGTAGCAGGCAAAGAAGTTTAGGCGATAACACACGTATAAATTATGGAATTAGTTGTCTTTCATTTGTGCTATATAAGAGATATGACTATAAAGATATAGGGCTTAATAGCACAGCGCACAAATTCTGGCAAGGCGAATACACTTCTGCAGCACTGCGGACATTGCCAAACTCAGCGCTACCCAGTGGGCAAAGGAAGAAGCGCTGACTCATTGCAACTACAGTCATTATTGATGCAGCAAAGAATGTGTAGAGTGCAGCACGCACTCATTCACTTGCAGAGGTACCTTTTTCACGCACTAGAATGCGCTTAGGCGGTAATCACAGCTGTCTCACCATATAAGAAAGCCCAGGATGGATGACCTCAAAGTATTAATTATGTACAATTTCACCATTTTGTAAAATGAAAAGGAATTTGTAAATATTTAATGTAAGCACGTAAATTCAAATTAAAATGTAAAAATCAAAGGGTTTGAAATAACCATACAGGAAACATACCTTACTATAGTCATAATTAACATTATGCCTGATTGGAGATAACTGTGGTATTGCCGACTGTTGCATTTTAAAAGTGCTCTACCCACAATCCCCACCTTCCTGTGTTCGACACTGGGTTAACAAGAACATTTTATTTTTAAGGGAGTTTTTAGTCTACAGCGGAGTCGAGCACTGCCCTTCCTTACTCCAATAACCAACACGACAGCAATAGCGACTAAAGTGAGGTACCGGCACAAAACACTGTTAGAAGTAGCTAATTATTGATTTTGTTACAATTTAGAGCAGAAGTGTAATGTAAAATATTGACACAAACCCAGACAATCTTGTACAAATAGAAGTTAAGAAACAACAAACATTTACCTAAATTATCATAATGAGACTAAGTATAATAGAGTACTATGAAATAAACTAACTTATTTTCTGGCAACCCAGAATAAAAAGTCATAAAATTATGAGCTAAATGTATTTCTTGTACCTCATTCATGTAATTAACAACTTAAAACCGTATGACAAAAAAAATCACAAGTGATATTGTAGAGTGTAAAAATATTGTAACATGCGGTCATATTTCTTCAAGCCAACTGTGTATAATGCACCAACTCTGCCATATCGGCTTAAATAACATAGCAAATGTGGTTTAACATTGCCACAGGCTGCCACTCATGTAACGCAAGCCCGACCCTACATGCCTGACACCGCCTTAGGGAGTCAACGAATTGGGGCAGGGGGTTACGAAATCCTTCAATTAGGGACAAATTAAACTTTGGCACCAAGCTTACACAACAGCTCTTTCCAGCGGGCTCCACAACTCCACCATGGATTGGACGCCCCAGGCGCAGCTATGCCACCTCTCTAACCAACCGCCTGCCCTGACCCGGCTGATCCCCTGCAACCCGTACTCCAGATGAGGGTGTCTGGACACTCGTAAGAGAGGGGGTCATGTTGGGACCAGCTCCTGCGAGGGTAGCCCAGCGTTGCGCTGAGGCGAGGCATGGGGTGACCTCGGTCAGCTGAGCCTCTGTTTTAAATAAATTCCGGGGGATCGAGCACGAGGTCACAGAGATTGTATATAAGCTCAGGGCTCTGGGTGCTATCTTGCCTGCTGCCTGTGAGATGCCCAGACGAGAGAACCACAGTCCGTAGTCTACCATCGACGCCCGACATGATCCCATCGCCGAGAGAGTTGTGCTACTGCGACTAGAGAGAGGGTAAATATTGAATCCCTGGTATGGCAACATAAGGAACTGTAGGGTGTGGGACTCGTGACAGCATAAGCACCATAGGAGCATGGTTTAGCCGCAACCAAGCAAAGCTATTTCAAGATAATTTAAGGTTATCAGCACCTCTTGGAAGTGAAACGGCCAAGTATACTTGCTATTTGCTATAGTCTTGTAAAGATCCTTGACGGAGATTGAAGAGCCTACTTGAGGCTTACTTGTACTTGATTAGTTATTAATAAATGTAGTATTTTGTATATAAGTGCTTTATCCTTGAGTTACCTTGATCTCCCTAGTTAGTGTGTGGCCTTATCCCTCAGGAGAGGTCACAGCAAGCTGTTCTGCCAGACTGCTGCACATGTACACGTGAAATCATATTCGAGGGCTCAGTCAACAGAAAGTGTTAGCTATTTTATGTTAACAAAGTGAATAATTTTTAATAGTCGAGATAGTATTTTCATGGACGAAACAAACAAAACAAAAATATATTGCAAAGAAAATACTGTTTTGTTAGAGATAATAACGGGAAGAATCAGATTAATCTAAAATAAGTGTGGTGTCAACTTGAAATGTTACAAAGAGGAAAATAAATATTTATGTCTGTGGAAAATTGCATTCTTAAAAACGTTCTATGAAACATAATATGTAACATGAAATTGGCATTTTGTGCACTGTACTAACGACTTCGTCCCCATCTTGGATTTAAGGTTCAACCTTTTGGGCAAATCATTACTCCACACAGTACTGAAGAGGCGGGACATGTGATTACAAGACAAACCGGCACAATGTCTGAAGCCCTTACAGACACGTGAATCTAGCTTGTACTGTCCGCCAAGAATCTCCAGTCCTACGTTACGCAACACCCCTCGACTCAAGATTTTACTGCCTGACTGAACCACCGCTCCCTCCATCCTAGGTTATGCTAGTTCCAGAGCATGCCACTGGATGTCAGCACCCATTCTACCAGCACCCTGTAGCCAAGATAAGGGATGATAGCGCCGCATCAGAACTTTTGAATTTTGAACCCCTGCGGACAAGGCTATCACTCCCTGCACCTCTGGCCTCCGAAAACATGCACGAGATTAGTATAAATGGGCTGGCACGACCAGCAATCTTCAGTCTCTGCTCTTCCACAGCCCTGGACGGGGCCGGAAGTAGCTATCACATGGGACTCGTTCTACAGTCTCTGCACCTCCACTGCTTCATACAGGGCTGGAGGTTGCCATCGGGGTTGCACTTGGCTGGTACATCTGCAGATTCCACCGCTCTTCTTGAGCCAGAATCTCTACCAGATGAAGACAACACTAACCAGAAGTTTTTTCTGCAGAAGCCGCAGACCCTCTGATTCTGGGAGACTGGACCTTCCAACAGCGCCTGGAGACTTCGCTCCTTCCTTACCAGAACTGGTAACAGTCACAACAAAGTCCCTTCAGGACTTCCCAGCCCACCGGTCGGTGCTGGCATTGTTTACACCACCCTTCTGGTATAGACTGTTCTTGGTATAAAGTGATGCCCTAGTTACTTTTTCCTTTCAGACATTTTGTATCCTTTAACTATCTTTTTTTATAGTAATTGCCATATAAGTAATAAACACAGCATGTATTATCCACTACACTCGAATGTTAACATCTAAGGCTAATATAAAATGTATTTATTGACTATTATTCCAAATGAAAGGGCTTTCAAAAGTTATCACTTTACCGTGAATGGCTTATAGCTTGAAACACTTAGTGTTTCATGAGTGTAAAATCACCCCGCACTGTTATGTCTGTATACGTAAGGGCGGCCTGCCTCGTCTACCTGATGCAGCAATCGGCTGGCAAAAATCACAGTGTTTGTGAACTTTAATTTCTGCAAGACATCCCTAAATTTAAGTGACTATAATCTACGTGAGCATAGTCTGAATAACAATTCCCTACCTTTGACAGTCTCTGGAAGGCCTGTGTTGCACGGGCTCCACTTAGACTGTCCGGCCGACCGGCCCTGGGACCATAGTACCTGAAGATACCACTTCATGCGCATTGCCGTCGCAGTCACGTGATATGGTGGAGTTTTGAAGAGTGGCACACCACCGATTTGAGCGCCGGAAGTGCTACATTTTCTACCCGAATTATAAACTTGAAAGAATATAGTCGAACATTCTGTGATGCAAGTTAGCTGAAATTAAATTACCCCTAGTTTGGTGGGGGTGTGGTAATGATGTTCTTGGATATAAATACAAGGTGTGTTGATATCTCGAATGAGAACAGCGCTCTTGGATTGAGATTTCTAAGTTAAGTATGATCCCATATGAGTATTGCCCTTCAGGCTGCTATACAGGATAAATACCGAATTTTAAAAATCTTGCAGGTAGTGAGGAAAATATGTTTCAAGAGTAATGTACATGGTCAGGAACTAAAATTTTCCAGCTGTTTAAAATTTAAGATAATTGTTTGTCTTCAACAACTGAACTTAACAAAACCAAAGTAAGGTAATTGAACCAAAATGAAGAAAGAGAAAGTAAACTATTAGAATTTTTTGTAATCAAAAGACACTTAAAATGATGTCCCGAATTTTAAAGTCAGATCATGCATGGTCATGTAAATATAGCAGTATTTTTCATGGCTTTTATCCTGTTGATTTTAATGAACATGCCCTGATAAATGATTAAATTTGTACTTTTTAGAGGGAAATAAGTTAGACATAATTTTTACAGCAAAGGGTTTTAAAAGACAGTCTCGCAAATGGAATTGGAGATTTAAAAATTTTAGTTGCAGCACTAACATGTTTTGAAATTATGCTGTTTTTGGAGAGGAAAGATAACAATCAGTGTAATTTTGATCATACATTTTAAGATATTCCAGAAACCCCCCTGTGATTGAGGCATTCTTGAGAGGAGAGGAACCTCCCCTAGGAATTGCCAACTCCTGGTTTGGAGGTTCACGGACCTGTGACAAGCAGCACCCAGCAACAACCACATGTTTATGTAATTCATTTATTAGTAGCTAAGGCTGTGAAAGTTTGAAGAGTGAAGGTAAACGAAAATGAGAACAACAGATTCAATCATGTATTTACACGAAAGTAAGACGACCCCTTCCTAAAAAATATTTTTGAGAGGAAAATATTTACACTTGAATTCAAGACTACCCCTGTGAAGTGCTGAAAAAATTATTTAGGTTGAAAGTATTTTTGCATGAATAAATGACAAACCCTTCAAGAAGAAATGCTATGATATGAATAATATTATATATTTTATCTACTTCTAAATAAATTCAAGTCACAATGAAATAGGTGTGTCTAACCTGGCTGTATGGTAGCAGCATCTTTCTTACGCTGTAAAACTTTTGTGGGTGTTATATTCGCGAGTTGAGCCATTTTGTTTCCCGGCAAAGCGCTTCCTCTTTGCAGCCATTTGCAAATTAATCGGATTAGGATTAGCCATTAATCCCCACAATGTCATTTGCGGAGTGAATTAGAACCCAGCCGCCTATACTACACGCGCGGTTTATGTGTTTTGGTGACATCAGAAAAGTGGACCCTTGTTAAAGTAGACAGGTAGCAATACAAAAATATGTCAAGCCATATGGCACACGGTATTTAAGCATTAAAAGCATTTGTAAATCCTCTGTCTCATGGCATGCCAATTTTGGAGGATTAATTGCTTCCCGAGTAAAAAATTATGAATAGAAGTGTAACACTTTTATGGTATTTGTGGTTTTGAATTGAATACGACCCCGAATTGCAGACGGCTTCTTATTTTTTCTATTCCTTTTCTGTAAAAAAAAAAAAAAAAAACTCGTCTTCCTTTCAGGTAAATACGGTAACTTTTAGCTCTCCGTGTAATAAAATTGCTGTTTGCCGGGCATTAATGGCAAATTACCTAGTAAACCAATACAAGGCTATGCCTTATTAAAAAAGTTACTCTTGCAACTTTTTTCTACCCAAGCCAGAAGAGTTGCAGTGACAAACAAGAAATCACAGCTGTTTATCAACACAAGAATATACAACCAAATTAGTTCGCATAATTTTAACAGCTAGTGAATGTAGCCTTCCTGATTTGCAATTTCCATTATCTCTCGAACTCATTCCATGCAATTTCTGAGGTTATTCATTAATAAACGCTATGACCAATTCCTTCCTTGTATTCCCTTCATGGTGTTCTTGGTGTACCATTCTCTAATGAACCTGCTGTTAACAAGATATTAATTAAGTTAAAAAAATAGAATTTACGTAGGTATTTAGATGGTGATGTATTTAACTGTAGGCTGTAATCATTACAGTAAATGGAAAATTTTTACATTAATTTAAGGTTTTCCAAAGGCAGTTAAAATAAAGAAAACTTAGATAAAGCCAATCCTTTCCTGTAACCACACCATCTGCAAAATTGAAAAAGTCACATAATTTTCTTGAAATGCTATTTCACCCTTCTTAAGGATTTCCGAAATTCTAATTGTGAGGGCAACTAATTGGACATATGGTTATTTTAATATTGATGATGAATCATCTGTATTTAGAACGAAGTGTGCTTCGTGAAACAGCGTGTACTCTAGCCGCTACACCACTACAGCCGCTCCAGTCATCTTAAGAAGGGAGGAAATGAGAGAGGTCTATGTGATTTGTAACAATTAAGGCTTTGAGAGCCAATGAGGGTGAAATTTGGCAGATATTAAGTAGCACTGAAATGCAAGGGTGGGGAAAACAGGAAAAACATGAGAAAATATGCCAGTCAGCAGTGTCAATCAGCAAAATTCCTGTATGTGAACATCTGTGAGTAACCTTGCAGGGAAACAAAATGGATCAGATTAGTGGAAGGCAAGCGTCCTACCGCTATTCCCAATGCAGCTCTCCCCCCCCCTCCCTCGTAACCAGGAATGGAGGAGACTAACCTCATTTCTTCAATTATTTTTGGATAAAGTCAATTACAAAGTTGGATTTAAAAAAAATATTGTGACAATTAACATAATTCTGTACCAGTTTATCGTGGTTTCTAAATGGGAAGGACAGTATTTAGCACATCTGCATTTTATTTATTTCTATAATTATACTTGTTTCCTTTTTAGGTACCAGTACATACTGGAAGTTGTCAAATATAATAAATAGGTTGCAATGCACCTACAAACATGTATACATACAGAATTAAGAGATGGGCACTATTGACAAAAATACAGAAAAGAAAATTAAATGAAAAAAAATTATAGAGAATCATGTATTCCTGGAATCGACAATTGAAAACTTTTGCAGGAGATCTACTCAATTTTAAAACATTGGTAAGTATTTTGACAAACTGATGATAATGTTTAAATAGTAACTTCATTATCACCCACAGTTTCGACTGTTCGCCAGGTCTGCAGTAGTGAAATATAAATCAAATAATAAATTGTTTTGGCTATGCACTGTTGTAGCAGAGTTTATGTTGCAGAAAACTAGAATTACACATATAAACACACAAAACTAAACAGGAATAGTTGTAAACAGGTACATGAACACGCACAATTCTGCAGAAGTGTGTTTGTCTGTTTTGGTTGTGCGTATCAGTATTTTTATGTTCTGTTTATTTGCTGCTTACTAACTGAATTCCTTCTAGAGAGTTCTCTGTGTATTCTTCACGCAGGCCTACCTATTGGAAACTATTCTTGTTTGGTTTTCTGTGTCTGTATGTTCGTATGTGTAATTATAGTTTCCTGCTACATGAGCTCTACTGCAAAGGCAAGTGTCCAACACAATCTTCCATTTAATATACAATATTCATATAGGCCCACATGATTTATAACGCATATTAAATTTTAGCTAAGAGAAATCTGTTTACAAGAATTGCAGGTTCAGCTGAATAAACTGCTGCTAGCACCAATGATTTTTCTTAGAGAGGTGATTGTTTGTCAAGTTTCTGCAGCGTGGTTCTGAGATATTGAAACTAAAAATAATAATTGCACGCGTTGGTAGGTAACAACAAAGGATTTTTGTCACAAGTGTGTCTATGGATCACTTTGGCAGTGGTTAGTCCATGTGCACTTGTTATCGACATCATTGCGATGCATGCACCTTTCACTCATTGTAGTTCAGTGTATCCTAATCTAATTAAACTTACCTAAAACTTTGCTGAATAAGTTTCCATACAGTTTAACCTAACCATAGGATGGTTACTTTATTATTCGTAAAAGTGTATTCATAGAAGGAAATTTAGTTAGGGCGTAAGGCCCACAGCCCTGGGATCAGCAGGAGTCGTTGTGTGACAACAATCATCTCGGCATCGCCTTGACGACCCCTGGCACCTAGTCAGGTAAACCACATCCTAGACCTCATCTGTACTGTCCCCAAAACCATATCCAACTCTTTATCAGTCCATTCCAGGGGACCTAAGCTCAAACTGCACTCGTACACGAAATCTTCGAGTTGCGACTGTAACTCGCACGATTTTAGAAAACTATAAGATCGAACCATACGAGCGCCATCGTATACGTCTCGACCGTGCGAGTGGCTACTCTCTCGATCATCGCCGTGCGAGATTGGAGTCATATACGAGTAGCACATCAAAACAAACAAACTATTAGACATAAGATGACTGCTGACACGGTGTGAATTCAATTTACACATAATTTATGCTGTGCCGAATGTATAATCGTATGCAAATTAAGAACTTATTGAATCGACAAGAATTAAAATGTGTGTTGAGAGTGCAAATGAGGCTATGAGTAAAAGTAATTTACATAGGCCTACTACTGACATTCAATATTGTTCAGTGACTCGTAGTTGGTTGGTTATACGCCATAAGTTATTATTTTGTCAGTCTTGCATATAACACTCTGTAAATAACATATTTTATTATTATTGCACAAACTTTCAATTTTACAGAAACTTCTTCCCACAACTGGCTTGCATCCTTGGCTGTCCATTCAGCTGTCAGTTTGTCTTGGGCAAGTTTCTTGTTTCCTACAATTTTTTTTAAGAGTGTAAATTAATTAAATTCAATAGCACTTCAGACTACTAGCCAAAAACTATAGCCCACTAACCAAAATAACCGATACCTTAAGTATGTCTGCAGTGTTATTACACTAAAAGTATCTACGGACTTCACAGTTGCTCTTACTCAAATACGACGTCTAGCAAAGTGCCATGTAGCTGCTAATACTCTCCAAACGATTGGAAACTTATCATATACTTCACATTTTATTATTTATATTGCAATGTAAACATTATGGCAATGTATTATATACAACTGTGTTCTTTTAATTAAATTGTATGTAATTTACACAGGTAAGAATTTTACTGACCAATCCCTGACACGTAAACTATTTGAAAGAAAAAAAAAAAAACAAATCTGCTGTTCCGTGTAACATTTAATATCCATATTATTAGCTGTAAGGCATAAAAATACTGCATCAAGCATCTGTAAAACTGCCTGCTGGGCGAGGCGTGTCGCTCTCTCTCTCTCTCTTTCAAACTCGGGAAATTTCACTTCCCTAGAAATTATTGATTTTATAAATGTTTTCAATTGTAGCATATTTCATACTTATTACAGCAAAAGAATGATTTTTGAATTTGTAATTTAGAACTGAAGAGAGATTTTAATGTTTGAATACTTAATTTAATATATTTATATATGATGGCTGGGCAGTTACTAAGTGAAGTTGGCAGACATGGCAAGCCATGACATGGCGTGATGCTTTTTGCCAAACAAAACGTAAATTATTCTTCCTCCGAAAAATACTTCAAATTACCACATCACGTTTGTAGATGCTGTGTTTTGTTTTTTAACGCACCTAGGCAAGTTACAGTGTTGTGATAATCTGTCTGCGGCAGTCATAAATATACTGTGACATGTGTTTCGTTAATCATTGTGTCTGTGAAATGACGTGCCTATGTGCATCGTAGTCGATACGCTGGCCCTGTGTGTGTGCATGATTTCAAATATTTGACTAGCACTATTTATACGTTTCAACTGTGAAGTGTTTTTATGACGAAGTTAATTATTTACATCCACGTCTGTTTATTTATCACAATGTTGTACCTTTGCCCTAAGGGGTTTGAAACACAGTAGTGTAACGTAATTTGCCACAATCCCAGAAGAAAAATACTAAGTTCAGCCCGATAAATTTCAATAAACCTAGTAAACAGTAAGTAGCAATAATATAAATTTGAGCGGAATGAAAGTTATCGTTGGCTTATTTTTATATGCATTTTCACAACTATCTTCTAAAGTTTGTGTGACAAAAATGAGAAACGTGAGTTGTGTGCTTAAATGCATTGTTTTTTTTTTTTTTTCCTTTTTTCGTTTGACTGGGCCTTCGTTTAATATTTATGTCAACTGAGGCCGTCCTTTTAAAGAAATGACCAAACACATATCAATAACAAAAGGTTAATTAGTACAGCCCTTTACTTCGCAGTTGTAACAGTGTTAAATACAGTCGTGGCAAAATACTGCCATGCATTACATGTATTGAGCTATTTTATGGAAATTAAATATGTTATAACTGTAAGAATTGTAGTCAATTCAGGCATTTTTAAAACGTCATAAAGCTGACCTAAATAATGTTAGATGCCTAAACTATGAATATTCGTATGGAATGGTCTTTGGAATATGACAGAATTCTTTGAAAAGCTGTAAGCAGTAAACAACGCAGGCAGGTATAAAAGTAGGCGTGACGTTTCAATGTTTATGTTTAGGCGTAGCGAAAGTATACCAACACATGTACACAAAAATACACAATGAATGTAAACATTGATTTTGGCAGATGCTACATGACAATGTTTGTTAAATTTGGCGGAAGGATACGAAATGGGCCTGCAAGTTGTAAGGGATTGCCCTTACATTATTTCCAAAACACTGTTCTTGATTTGTTTATTTACTTTAATGCCAGTTTATATTTGAAAGGAAAAGTAACTTTTTATTTACCCTAGTTCTCTGCACTATCATACTTTCCATTCTAAAACTACTCTCTTTTCTATGACTGGGCTCCGGTGCGGTATCACACACTAATGATCGGCAGTTTTATGAGGGAATTATTTGATTGCACAACTAACACAAGCCGGTAATAAACTAGTGAAACTTCACACGGAATTGCTCGCGCGCGCGCTCTCTCTCTCTCTCTCTCTCTCTCTCTCTCTATATATATATATATATATATATATATATATATATATATATATATATATATATATATATATATATATATATATATATATATATATATATATAATAGTTACGTTTCTCGAAACATCATTCCAATATAAAAACAATGTTTTGTGCTACACCATAATGGCGGCTTGGTAGTCCAAACCAACCGCATATCTTCAGTGGCATCAACTACATCACAACTTGCCATCTCCGGTATACTCCTAACTCCATGGTTGCGAAGGCAAGCAAGCGCACCGAGTAGCAGCAATGGCAGCGAAAGTTGAAAATCCTTGTGATTTAACGCCGGAAAGGGCTCGTGGTAATTTATTTATGAACATATATTAATAATTGCGTAGAAGTAAAGCAGCAAACTCGCAGAAATCTGAGGAACATACTAATGTAATGTATGAGGAGGTGATTGAAAGAAACCTAAACGAAAAAGTTAAAAGGGGTTGGCAGATTATGAAAACGCAGACTTACGACTTTTACACTTGAAGGATAGATTTAGTTGCGTTTGAATATATTTTGGGGTTAGTGTACAACCCGACTCCCGTGTGTTTACACGCGCTATGACGCCACAATACTGCGTGAATATATGTTTTTTACTATTGCCCCATCCCTCTCCTACAACAATCCTACGGGGCATCCACAGGAATATGGTGGTTTTGGCGGGGACTACATTATTTATATACTTCGGTATCGGGAAGTACACTACAGCCCATCTGACGTAGTGTACTACCCGATTCCACATATGGTATTGGATAGTACACTTGAACCCAGGTAGGTGTAGTGTACAGTTCTATACCAAATGGTTTGTGTGCATATTTGAGTAGGTTCGTAATGAAAAAAATATAACTTTGGTAAATATATTGTGTTCAATCAAGATTAAATTACTGTCATTCATATGTGCAATAGGTGCTCACACATGTGTGCACAAACATGCCTCCCCCTTACTTACCCCGAAAGTAGGTTTTGTTCGGTTAAGGCTGGGCTACAATTGATTTAGCACAAAAAACAGCGTAGGCACAGATAGTAGAATGCATGAGAGACACTACAATCACACACAGCACATGTACTGAAAAATAGTGCAGGGGAAGTGAACAGAAAGTATGGCTAAAAATCCTATAATTCCTCTGTGTGTGCACTGTGCATCGCCAATCAGAACATCGATACCACCAAGTTCATGTGATGATAAAAATTGCTACAAATGTTTGTTAAAATGAATGGTATAACATTCTATTTCTACAAATTACGACACATGCAGCAAAGTAAGCATAGCTGTCAACAGCATTTTTTCATTCCAATGTGACCAACCCTGGCACGTGCAATTAACCAAGCATTTTTTTTTCTTTCATTTTCATGATTGTTTTCTGTTACCATCTTTTGTTTTTGTGTGTGTGCTATTTTGATTGTAGCTTTCAGATTCAAGCTGTGCATGTGTTATGTGCTATTGCACGTGTTGTGGGTGTGCTAAATCAATTGTACACCGGCGTCTAGGTCTTATGGTAACCACCAATGGGTGCTGCAATTTCCACATAAACATATGATCATTAAAATGATGAACAACGCAAATGTTTTTATTAATTATTATTAATTTGCATCCCATATACATCCATTACACTTTAGACATGATTTTATTATTATAGCTGTTATACAATATGGATATTTACACACAGTGATATTACATTACGTTAATATAAAAATAACATAATAGAAAATAGTATAATTTGTGTACATCTTAATTCCATTTGATTTACAAATACTGTCATTAAATCTACATTATATTAATGTACAAGTTATTACACTTCATATACAAATAAATATAGTACAAATATGTTATTCTACATTAGACTAAAATACAAGTTATTGCATGAAGTCTCATGTTAATATGATTGGTAACCCTCTGCATAAGCTCAATTCATCTTATTAAAGTATTCTTATATGGGTAGAAGGCGTTATCTAAATAGTATGATTTGAATTGAAAATGGTTGGCCTGTCTAGTGGAGTAATTATTTCTCACCATTTTTTTCCCCGTGTTTTCCATATTAAATAAACTACTACAGTACATATAAATGCATGGGTGAATGCGAATTTTGTTACAGTGGCTTATAGTGACTTCTTTTTTTACTTATTGCTTATTATTCTCACTATTTTCTTCTGTAGTTTTATAAACTTTTTCCCAGTTTGCAGATTTATCTCAAAATATGATTACATAGTTTGTTATAGACTGAATATTTGAGAAATAGTATGCAAGTTTTGTATTATGAGTACAGGACTTTATTAAGTTAGGCTATGTACTACAAAACACATTGAACTTAATTTTTTACAAACACTATCATCATGCTCATTCCATGTTAAATTACAGTGTACAATGGGCCCTAAAAATTTAATAGAGTGAAATCCAAATGAGAAAATAATGCGCAGAAGTCGAAGACATATAGGACAAGTCAGGAAAGTAAGGCAGTCAAGGGCTGCTGTGTGTGTGCATATTACCAGTCGAAAAAATGTAAGTCATGCAGCGTGGTATTTAACAGCGCGTTATAAGAGAGCAATGTTATTAGTTTGGCGTGTACAGCACCAGCAGTGTCACGTGGCTCCTCAGGAGAGAGACCCCTACCTTCCCTCCCACAAAGTTGTGCAAAGATTATATTCTCATTTAAACTTTAGGGCTACCATACTATTATTGTTACAAGATGCCAAAAGGGTGTATCGGAGTTCATGAGTATGGAGGTCTTAATAAAAATAAAATAACTACATTTGAATTTGAATTTATTTACAAAGCTATTATTAATAACATAAAACTATCTTTATCACCACTATTACTCCTTTTAATTGCCAGAGAGCACATTATTTAATGTCTATCTAAATTCTAATTAAAGTCCTTCTCAATGTGTGTGTTTGGTTATAGTCAATTAACTTACTCTCATCATTAACACATGTTCAGTCTGTCTGTTGCCATCATTTACAATGTCTTACACTCATGCATCTAGTTTGTCAGTCGCACCTTCACTGCACCATTGCTCGCCATAACATATTTTCTCCCACTGGTGACTTCCCTTGCCACTTGTTGCTCTTCTGGTTCATCATCTATTACTAAGGTCACGCAATCACCCAGACTCCTGACTCATAACCTCCCAGCTTGGAGGCTCGTAGTGCTTATTATCATTCCAGCAGCTATGACTGGAACATTCTTCGCATCCCAAGTCACACTGACAGAGACAAGGACGATCAAAACTAGAACATTTTTTCAGATAAATACAGGAATTCAATCTGCTGAAGGTTAGGCGTGGGCAAGCAGAGAAAGGCCTATCGCTGCAGAATGCTTCTCATAACAAGATACGCATGTATTGGATTATCGCTCGCCAGACCTTCCAACATTCCGCCGTTCTCGCCACCCGCTATCATATCACTACTCTGGCCTCGATATGCTCTTCGTCCACTTGCCAGATGCAAAACAGTGACACTTAATACTATTTACAGTGTTGTAACTTGTCTTTATCTATTGTTGAGCATCTTTTGTCCTGCATGGTGTCTATTTCTTTGCATGAATCTAACGAGCACAGATTTGTTTACATTTAGTAGTAATTTATTACTCTGGAACCATTTGGACATTTCGATCACTATTTCTTTAATATTTTCGTCAAGAATAGTTATTTGAGCTAGTGACCAATATGTTTGCATCATCTGCAAGCGTTATAGCTGAGCCTGTATTTATGTATTCTGAAAAATCATTGGTAAATAGGTATTAATCAAATATTACCCATGTATCTGCCGGCTAGCAAAGAACCACAATTGTGATCAGTGGGAACCACACTCCACAAATGTTCATTATCAAGTAACAATAAATTAGATTGCAAATAACTGTGAACCAATTTGCAATTTCCACGTATAATGCATTAATGACTAATTGGCTGTTTTCAATGTCACAACATGATAATATGACGTAAACATAACGTGGCAGTGCTGGTACATATAGAAAAGGCTGAACGCCTTTTACAATATATATTTTTTTGTACCATTTCCATGGAATGTATTACACTTCCCCTCCTGCTCCATTAATAAATTTCAACCTGGTAAACCTTGCAAAAACTAAATACACAATTTTCATAGCTCATGGACCTTCTCATTAATTACCACATTTCTTGAATAAGTACTGCTGTTATAACTTATCACTTGACAACTTCTAGCAACAATTATTTCTGGAGGCTAATAAAAACATTTTATTCTTGCCCAATCTACTACAGAATTTTTCAAATTTGTTGTAGCAGTGATAGTAAGTTTAGTGCTAAAATGTGAGTGCAAAGTTGTTACGTTGGCTAACATTGCTCTGGTTTCTGTATCAACAAACTTCAAGCATCATACTGATATGGTAAATTGTTGTACATTTACATTTTTTGAATCATACCTTTGAAAAATCAACCTATGCACGACTTGTGTGGTTGTTCCTAAAATATGTTGTGCATTTAAAGTGTTTTGTGTGTCTGTTATTATAAAAGTACCGGTAATTCTGAATAATAGGGGCTTTTTTGGAGAAAAAAAAAAAAAAAAAAAAAAAAAACCTTTGATAGTGGTATAAATCCACTCCACTAATTATACACAAATGTACTAGGGGCATCAAGATATAACCAATACAAATGCCAAAAATGATAGTGGGGAGGGCTATAAATATCATGGAAACTGTGAGGTAAAACAAGTGAAAAATATGCACATAAACCATAATATTTATTCACGAAAATATGTGAAATTGCAAAAAAATTTGGTCATACAATATCTAAATTGACAGTATTGCCAATACAAGCTACAAATACGATAGTGGGTAGAGCTATGAAGATCAGGGCAATTGAGGGGTAAAATGAATATCAAATATGTACGTTTACATGATAAAATTTTACCCTGCAATTCCTCTTATTTCATACCCCTTCTTACTATTGTATTTGCAACTTGTAATGGTAACATTGTCAATGTAGGTATTGTTCTATAACATCTGTATGCAATTGTGAGTGTTTTCGTGATTAAATATAATGATTCTATCACGAATATCACAAAAATACATTAAATTGTAATATTACCAACACACACACATTATTTCTCGGTGCAAATGGGTTATGCTTGAAAATCGTCGCTACCAAAAAAATAGCAGATGAGGTTGAATCACTGTTTTGGGGATTTACTCCCCTGCTGATGCTAGGACTCTGGCTCGGTGCATAATGTATGGCTACACTTGATTAGTATTTATCATTGCAAGGGGGCTATGCTTGGATATCAGACATCACCATAGTAACATTTGGGTGTGTGTGTGTATTGATATTATTGTGAATTTAGGTATTGTTTGGTTATGTCTTTTTGCAATTTAATGCATGTACATAATTAAATATTACGATTACGTACATATTTTTCACTCATTTTACCATGCAATTAAGATACACACACATACACAATACTACACAGTTAATTTCACAATATAATCACTTTCAAACAATGACAATCTTTCAAAGCCAAAATTGAAAATGTATTACGTTACTCACCCAATCAATACGTAGAAAATGATTAACCACGACCCAAGGTGTATTCAATTTGATGACACTCTATAGACACTCAAAATACCACACAAATATTATATTTTAACTTTTCCCATACACCTAATATCACAGACACATACTTATTTTAGCACAATTATTCCATTTCACACGTCAAACAGAATGAAATGCAATAAAGCACGTCAAACAGCACTTTTACCTAAAACCTTCCGCACAGTGAACTATCTGAACATAAAAAAATGCCGGACTAACCCACAATACACCTGTAATGTCTATCAATTTGGACGCACATTTGTTTCCTTTCTTTTGTCCATTATTGGTCACCTTGTATCGTAAAGTAGCATGGTGTTTTACAGCACCTGTTTATAAACACCATCTCTTAACTACCATACCTATATTTATTCTGGTAAGAATACATTACGTAGTACAGTCCTCGGAAAATAAAGGTAAGCCTTGAGTAATTCACCAGAATTACATAATGTTCCGACACTGATTGCTGTTTGTTACCTGTCTTACCTAGGCGTCTCCATAAATATATCCGGCAAGTAAAATTTTATACATTAAGATTTGTTTCAAACTGTATTCTTACATGTAATACAATTGAGCGACCCAATATTAATATATATGGATGTAAATTATACACCTTTTACTGTATAAACACCGCAATCTTCATAGGCATAGGCACTGTCACATTTCAATTTTTTTTTTTACAGCAAACTACATGAAGCCTCCACCAAAATTCCTATTAAGTGTGATTAGTTATAATCATATCTAACAAATCCAGGAATAATTTTCCAGATTTTCAAAAAAGCCTTCTCTTCAGAATTACCAAAGTACCTAATTTTTTTTTAACTGAACATATTTTATCTACAAATTATTAAATTTAATCTATAATTAGGGCTAATATGAATTTAAATGGAGAGAAAATGTGTGTTGGTAATGCCTAGTATAGTCTATTCGTTAGTTCTTCACATATTAAATCATATATTTGAAAAAGCACCCTAAAATTGCCCACGTGTTTTGTTGTTTCTTAAAAATGTCACATATTGAAAGCATTTTATATTCAGGTTAACATACAAGTACCTTACTTTTGGTTAAACTGAACTTTTACTCATATTCTATCTGTAAACTATAATATTATATTTATAACTAATATAAATAAAAACAGGAAGAAAATAGGTGTGATGGTAATGCTTAGTAAGAAATTGTTCTTATGCAAAGTATTATTACACCGCATGCACATGAATGCAGTGCACTGTCCCTTTGGTGTATTTTTCTACACTTGGTTAAGCTTTGTTACTATGAGGCAGAGGAATAGCCTGGAACAAGATTTCAGAAGAGTTGGAAGTAACAGTGAATGGACTATATCATAGAATCTCATATTGAACACAATTTACTAAATACTTTATTTGCCTGAATATAGGATGACCTAGAAAATAACACCATCCCAAACGGATTTACTTTAGCATTAATTCAGCAAAAAAATGTATTTCTCCACAAATTATTTGGGCATGTGATTTAGGAGGATTATTTTATCTTGGTACATAATAAATTACTTTTATAGCGTAATTTTTTGCATTTAATATTATACAGTAGTGTTACAAGTCACCAAAGGGCGCATTCAAGTTCATGAGGGATGGAGGTCTTAGTAAATATAGAATAATTAAAGTTAATTTTTTAAGTAATATATTAATTTATAAAAATAGCTATTATTTATAACATTGAACTTCCTATCTGTACTATTAACACTTGTTATTCTCAATCCCTTGATGTCAATCTCATTTATAAGACAAGTCCTTTTCACTGTCTGTAGGTATATTGGTTACAGTCACCTAATTCACACTCACTGCAACCTGTCTTAACACCATCATTATGAATTTCTGTCACTCATGGGCCTAGTTCAACAGTCCCACCTTTCAGTCTCGCTCTCTACTGTACTGATGCCTGCAGTCCACAGACTTCATTCTCGCTGGTCACTGTTGTTGCTACAGCTTGTTGCTTCGTTGGTATTGCACACTTAGTGCTTAAGGCCATACAAGGCTCCAGACTCCAGATTCTCTACTCATGTCTACTCAGGGGCTGCTGTCTCTTATATAGACCGACTGGCCTGATCCAGAATGTTCCCTGCACATTGAACCTTGCTAAGGCAGGAAAGAACGATGACCAGAACACTCTTGAAGTGATAACTCAAGTTATTCAAAGTCCCAAGAATGGGAGTTGCACAAATCCCAATAGCCTTATTGATCATGCACTAATCATCCCCTTCTGCTTGTTAGTAACTTCACATTTCTCAGGTTACCAGTGATATCAGCATGCACCTGAGGAGGGAAAGATGAATAGCACGTAGACATAAGCTGTTGCCCGCAATCTCTGTGCATGCTTCTCTGGTTATTAATGACATCCTTGAAGCACAGTACTTTGCATGCCCAAAGGGGAGGATAAGAGAAATTACACACAGTGACGGTATGTAACAGTATGCTACATCCACCTCAAATGCGTTAAAACTTAAAGAAGTCATACTTTTTTCACCCATCCTTATATTTTTATAATTATAAATCACAGTGTATTAACATTTCTTTTTTAAGATTGTTAATGGGATGATATTGTAATTGAACACATGCCTAACTAAAAACGTTGACCATAACTTGCTACTACAGAAGCAAAAACATTGATCTCAAAATTTTTAGGGGCCGTGGTGGCTGAGCGGTTAGCCTGCTTGCCTCCAACCCAGGCGAACTGGGTTCAATCCCTAGCTGGGTCACTCCCGGATTTTCGCATGTGGAAATCATGCCAGATGATGCTGCTGGTCGGTAGGTTTTCCCGTTTCCCCTACCCTTTCATTCTGGTGCTATTCCATACTCCTCTTGCTTCACCCTCATCGGCTCTTAAGACCTCACTGTTAAGAGCCACCCAAATCTCTTCACTCACTCAACATTTTTAGGATGTGAATATAAGATGCCCCTAAATATTTTTGGAAGTAAACTAAAAATTGGAGTAAAAGGCAGTCTTATATTTGGGTAAATATGGTATATTGTTTGTGCATATATGTTTCATAATAATTGGAATTATTATTTATTTCAGTTGTACTAACAAGTGTGTTAGATGCACTGAGTCTTCCAGAAAATGCAGTGAGGTTGGGGGAGGCCAAGGACAATGCAGGAAATGACATGTTGAAGATGATGCAGTATATCTTTCCTATTGTTGTGCAAATCCAGATGGGTGTGATAAAAAACTTTGGATTTCCAGAAGGGCGAGAAGGTATGTAACACTATTGGCGAGAGGGAATGTCAAGTATAACAGGGTTTTTCACAAGATGGCACTCTCTATTTGCAGGGTGATATCTTGAAGATAATATCCTGGTTGCTTGTCCATAGAAGTGTAGAGAATCAGTAGTAGCCTACTATCCCGGAGTAACTCTTGTGTGCAGAAACGTCTTACAGTCCTTGAATGTAGTGTTTGCTTTTAGGGCCTAAAAAAGTCCTTGAATTTTCTTGTTATAATAGAAAATGTGCATTTATCTATGTGACTAAGGGTGCGAGACACATTTGGTGTCTTGCCTGTATTCTTCCATTAGGGCTTGCGTTTACAGTATTGTAAACATGCAGAGCATTACAAAACAACTCTGATGGGTGAAAAGGTCATCTTGTGGCAAATGTATGGTATGTAAAGTTAATTGAGAACTAATTCTGACTAGATGTTTTGAATGGCCATTTCACCTCTGTGAAATTGTTGGAGCCAGAGTTGCATGAGAACTGCCAGAATGGGCTGAACCCTTGTAATTAACTTGTAAGTTAATGCAATAACTTCATCAGCATTAACTTGCGACTTGCAATTTAATTACAATGTTTCAGTCTATTCTGGCAGCTCTAACTTGACAGAAATGCTTCACAATGGCAAAATATTTCTTACCAGTTCGTAAAAATTGCTGTTTGGAATTGCCTACGCAGTTTCATCATACCTCCATATTTTCTGCAAGTCATGAAAGTAAAGTAAAATTTCTATCCTATAATTATTTTAACTAATTCAAGAATTTGTATAAAATTTGGCTTCAGAAGGTTAATCGTGTCTATTTATTGTTTTATGCTCTTACTTGGTTTTGAAATAACAGGTGTCTCAAGAACTGATGAAGGTCCTTGAGCTAATCATTGTAGCATATTTTAATTCAAAATGTTCTACTCAACCCAAAATTTAGAATTTATATCTTACTATAGTCCATTCCCGACTGGAAGATACTTTTGAAAACGAACCTTTGAAAAATCAACCTAGGTGTAACATGTTAACCTGTTTTTTCAATAGCCTGTATTCCACAAATATGTAACACTGTGTAGAGTACTATATTATTGAATAAATGAAACTTTACCTTAGTATCTTCTATAACTTCAGATATTTATTTCGTATTAAATATGAATTAACAACAGTGAGAGTAGCGATGTGTTGGCAACGGCTAGTAAGAAATAGTTAACTGATAAATATTGTTTTAACGTAGTTTTTTGGTATGCTATTGTAAATTAAACGTTGCCTATTGAAATATTTAGGTAGCCCCGATGGCAACATATTTCATTGTTATGTTACTGTTTAAAATAACAACACAAAATATTGTGCATAGGCCCACTGACATGACGGTGTTTTCTTTATTGGCTGAGGAAGCAACTATCCTCTGGGTGGAGCTTGTCGCTCTCTCTCTTTCTTTGTCTCTCTCACACTTGGCAAGTTTTGCATCGCTAGTAAGCAGAAATTACACATGTTTTCAATTGTAGTATGTTTCACACGTATTACAGCAAAATAATGATTTTTGAATTTGTAATTTACAACTAAAAAGAGATTTTAATGTTTGAATACTTATTTTAATATATTTAGATATGATACGGGATTATTTCCATCTGTGAAGTTTGCAGATGTGGTGAATCATGACATGGCATGTTGCTTTTTGCCAAACGAAGCGTAAATTATACTTACTTCAAAAAATACTTCAAATTACATCACATTTGTAGACGTTGTGTTTTTTAAACTTACCTGGGCAAGTTACGACATTGTGATAAACCTGTTTTTCCGCGGCAGTAATAAATACACTGTTACGTGTGTTTCGTTAACTGCTGCATGTGAAATGGTGTGGTGTTGCTGTGTGGTGGTCGTTTGGCTGGCCCTGTGTGTGCGTGATTTCAAATATTTGATGTGCACTTGCAGCGGTGCTGCGTTCTTTTGTTTAGTTTGCGCCACCGCCGCCAGTGCGCGAGGACTTTCTCCATGGCCAGCTGGTCCACCCTCCCTTCTCCTTTCTCTTCCCCCACTCCCCTTTCCCCTCCCGGCACATGATTAAATTTCATTGGATCGGGTCACGTGATAACTGGAGGATAGGAGCGCTGACCTCTCTCAAATTTATTCTGCTGCCAATCACTACATCGAGACAACCTGCATATTGTGAAGAGGGAATCGTAGACAGGCATAATGGATATGAGGTGATTGAAATTGTACATTTCAGCTTGACATAGTTTGTTTGCAAAGACTTTAATTTTTAGCTGTGTAAGATGGTCTGCCTCGACGGGAACGAACAGTATCGGAGAGTGCTGGCCAGTTTGAGAAAAGATAATGGGCCAAGTTTTAAAATTTCTTGTAACTGTTGAGAGTGCTTAATTTTGGTGGTGAGCAGCCTTAATTTTTTGAGCAGCATGTTTGTATATTTTTTTTTTGACTTGCATGTTCTAAGCTTTAAATGACAATCATGTGTGTAATTAATTTTGAGTCTCAGCATTTTGTACTGCAGACGCATAGTCTAGTTTGCTAGCCGCTGCCCCGTTTGTCCTGGCCGGCTTAATGTTGTTTGTATCTGCGAACTGTCCACACTTTGCCTGAAGCAGAAACTTTTTAATTGTCTTTTCTTTGGAGGCCCGTAAACTCATATTGGGTGCCATTGTGTAAATTAAGCGTGTCAGATTCTTTTAGTGTGATATATTTTAATGTGTAGCTTTTATGGTAAATGCCCTTTGATGGGTCTTTTGGCTGCAGCATTTGTCATGTTTTTAATTATAAATTATGCTTGGAACCAAGTAATATTGAACAATTATGTGTATGCTCCGTTACTAAACTGCGTATCTTACGTGCATGTTCATGTTATGCACGAAAATGCAAGCAGCAAGCCTTAAGGAAATTTTTGAATAATTAAGAGTGTTGGCACCTTATAGGAATTGTGACCACCCTAAAAGGGAGTTTCATTATTTTTTGTTCTCTACTGGTAACTAGGAGTACATTGTAACAGTTAAATGCAACTTTTAGGCCCGTGAGTTCTTTATTTATTAAAATGTAGTATTGATGGATTGATTAAATTTCATGTGGCGACCAGCTATATTTACATCTTCCGGAGAAATAAAGGGTATATTTGTTGAAAATTGCTTTGCGCAATCTGGATTGGCGATAGGGATCTTCCTTTATGTCCACTGACTGGTAATATTAAGGAAATTGTATTTAATCTTTCATTGATATATTTTGGGCACTGCGTGCCGTATAGTAAATGTGGCGTGTTGTCGCGACAATATATTTTTTATGTCATGATTTCCATGCCGTGAGTGAGTATTCTCATAATTTCTTACAGATCAGTATTAATTATTGTAAGCTTGTGATTTTAAATACCTTTGTCATTATTATAGATTGGAACTACATGATAATCATGTTTTAATTTGATCTATGCTGTTAATTGATTTAAACACTTTTAATCCTTGTTGAGTTTTTGAAAATGAAATAAAATGCAGTTTTCATGTAAGATGGTTGTTATTTGTATGTAACGTGCTGAATCAGTGCACCCTATTTATACGTTTTAACTGTGAACTGTTTTTATGACGAAGTTGATTATTTACATCATGTCTATTTATCACAACATTGTACCTTTGTCCTAGGTGTTTGAAACACAGTGATTGGTCACAGTCCCAACAAAATACTAAGCCTGGCCCGATAAATTTCAATAAACCTAATTAAAAAAAATCACATTACATAGAAATATGAGCAGAATAAAAGTTACCATATGCTTAATTTGTGTGCATGTTCATCGCTATCTTTTAATTTTGTATGACAAAAAATAAGCAACACAAGTTGCGTGCTTGAATTTAATGTGCTTATTTCATTTGGCTGGTTGTTTCTTCGTTTCAATATTTATTCCAGTTGAGGCCGTCCTTTTAAAGAAATAACCAATCACATAGCAATAACAAAAGCATAAATACTACAGTTCTTTACCTCGTAATTGTAACAATGTTTAACACAGTCGCAGCAAAATATTAATGCGAATTAGTGCTATGTTGTGGAAAACACATATGTTAATGTAAAATAACCGTAAGAACTATTGTCAGTTCAGGCATTTTAAAACATCATAAAGCTGACCTAAATAATGTTATAGGCCTAAACTGTGAATAATTGTATGGAATGGTTTTTGGAATATGACAGAATTCTTTGAAAAGCTGAAAATAGTAAACAACACATTTGATAGATATAAAAGTAAAAGTCACATTTCAATGTTTATGTTTAGGTGTAGCGAAAGTATATGAACACATGTACACACAATGGAATGTAAACATTGATTTTGACAGCTGCTACATGGCAGTCACATGGCAATGTTTGTTTACATTTAGCGGAAGGATACGAAAGGGGCCTGCAAGTAGATATTTAGCAGGGCTCCGAGAAAGTTTCTTCCTGTCGGGAATGGACTATAGATATTATCTTCGAGCTAAATGTAATATTGTAAAATATGTTTACCAATAATGCTGGTAATAATTGCACCTTGAAACTAGAGTATGATGTACAATAAGCTGTAATAGTATTACAGCTTATTGTACATCTTACTCTAGTTTCAAGGTGCAATTTTGGGAATTGACACACACAATTTCTTCCTTGCCATCACTGACTGGTTACTTTTTAAAAATAATGCAAGACAGTTTAAGAAAAAAACTAACTAAATGTTTGTGCAAAATTATGGAAAAGTTACACCATGAAAGTAAGATGCTTTAAAGATTTTTTTAAAAAGAGAGCTGGGGGATGTGTCTGGGAAAGGAAAAAAATTTTACATGAAGGTGTAGCGTAATTGTTATTGGCCTGGTTTTCACATAATGGACTGACACGTTTAGGGGATTCTATAGTCAGTGTGAATTATCAGGCATCGGGTGTAAACAGTACATAAAACTCTATACAGTCGACTTGCAATATATCGTTATCGCATGTATCAATAAACAGCATCCACCAATAATTTTTTGTGGTCCCGGCGAAATCCCTATGTAAATAATGTTTACATAAACTGTATCATTTATCGCATGGAGCATCAATTGAAGTATATTTCGGGTCCCTTCTTCTAATATTTCCCGCAACTATTGTTTTTAAGCTGGTTGTTTATGCAAACATTTAGTAACGATGTGAAATATGTAGTTTGTGCAGCCATTTTTTATAACTACTCTGCGGCACGCTGTCTAAGGTCTTGTCTTCCCAACACGTCTGTTGACACTGACTGCGGCGTGTGAGAGAGTCTGCCTTGCTACTTCCCCTGACGAGAGGGGACGTGGTTACCCATAGCAACAAGCCTGGCGAACTAGCATCTTCTCTCTCTCTCCCTTATTTCTCTCTCTCTTAGCATTACATTAGAAATATATCTAGAGCTCCCAGAAAATAAAAACCCTGGGAATTCATCCACAAGTCATTTTATGGGGGTGTGGCTTTCGAAGTGAGCTGCATGCGCTGGCCAACAGACAGCACAGTCACCTATTCCGTTACGCTTCAAATCAACGTGGCACTGAAATAAATAATATTTAGTTAGTATCTCCTCTTGTTTTTATACAATGAAACACCAAAAATGGATTAATCCAAGCAGAAAATTACAGTATGCTGTTCTCGTGAAACTGATTACCGCTCGCTATAACATGACACTCAAGCTTTTCTTGTCAACAAGATGTTGCAGTCATACTTCTGCAATATAATTGTACTCTAAAAAATCTACACATTAAAATAATATTTATATATTTTTACTGATTCTCTGGTTTTATTGCGAGAAGCTACTAAAAATAAATGCAGCGGTCTCTAGGAGTTATGTTGTGCACTGCTGAAATTTTTTTTTCATGCAACTAGAAGTTAGAGGCTATTTATATATCTGGGGCATCATCTCATTCTTATGAGATACATTTTTTTATTTAATCCATACATAATTTAATTTTGTCTTAGTGCTAGAGGCGATTAAACCAGGATGTAATCCACTCCATAAAACATGTGTTTTACAGTTTTTATGACAAGTGGAAGGTAAATACAGTATATTGTTATAGGGTATAATTTTATTTAGAGGACTTCTGCCTATAAATTAGAAAAATATTTCAATTGAAAAAGTGTTTGTTTTACACTAGTGACAACACAAACTTTAAGCAAAAAACACAATTGATTTTTTTATGATGGCAATCTTGGGAACCATAAACACTCATAAAATGGAGGTTCTATTGTATAGAGATGCTATGTGAGAGAAATAAAAATGTTAAGTGTAGTTAAGAGTAAATCTTATCATAGTCCAGGTTAAAAACAAAGTGTTTCAATATTTATATTTATACAAAAAAGTAGACACATTTTTTTAAAATTATTATTTTTAAGTGAATGCATTTTGATCTCTACAACAATTCTGTTTACTCCTCCTCCTCTAATATAAATTTAAGACGTGGTTATAAGCAGCAAAATAGCTTATAACTTAATTTTTCATTCCTATGGAGTGTCTCATTTAAGGTTTTTTGTTTCAGAGGTTACTGTAGCTGTAATATTGTTGTACACACTGCACAATGCTTAGGAATACCTTCTGAAAACTCATTTGCTATTGGCTAATGCACTCCTCTCTTCCCCTCTCATCTTTGTTCTCCCTCAAACTGTCCTCACCCCCACTTTGTCTCTATCTTTCTTCGCTTCCATTCTCTCACCCTAGCAACACTTCGTAATGGTGCAGTTAATATGGACTTGATAGAACATGTAGTTAATTTTCTTTTGTTTTGCGAGGAAATTTAATTGTTTTTAAGTACGTATTTCAGACACTTGACCATGTTAATGTGAGCATTTGTCATGAGTTTGATTTTTTATAAAATTGTTGAGGTTGAGTCAGTGATTGAGATAAGGCCCATTAGGATGTTTCCAAACAACTGTGTGTCTACACTGTTACTACAATGGATTCTTTGCCTTAGAAGTCAAACAGACTGCCCATATTGCCCCATCTGTTAAACTTTCAGTTCTTCTGTTATTAATTATGAGTTTTAACATAACAATTGCTGACAGAATCCAATGGTGGCTCGCAGTGGATGCGTTTGACACACCACTTTACCTAAATTTTATAATTATGATTTATTTATTTGATCTGATCCATTATTCAATATCATTCCTTCATTAGTTCACAACAAAAAAAAAAAATTAGGTTCTTATGCCATTCTTTTATTGAGACACTGAACACCACTAGAATACAGAGCCACAACACAGTTGATGCGCTACGAGTTTCACCTCAAAATGCAGGTCAGGAAATCAAGAATGATGTAATATAGACGGTTGTTGATGGGGACGATGCTTGGAAACTGCATGTGGCTTTCCTGTCCGCCAATGTGCTCTGGCGGCCCTCGTTTCACGTCAATACCAGAATGCTATCCAAGTTTTTTTCAAACTGGGCCTAAGAAGTGTCTTGCCAGTAATCCGCCCATGTCCAGTATTGCCAACTGGGTGATTTTCTCTTTGCGACAAGTTGAAAAGTTAGTAAATTATGTAAAAATCTGTTGGCAGATGTGGTGATTTGAAGGAAAACTGAACATTTTTTTTCCTATTATCAAATTATTGCACTTTTGTGTCTTTAGGATTATTCATTTCCCAGGAATATATGATATACACATGGAGAGTGCATGGTAATAGGTTACAGATATGATAGTTATATATTTTATTACATATTATTATTTCTTTGTATGTAATAATGTGGGCTCTTGCGGGAAAAACAATATGGTTTGGCCCAGTTGTAAACACAGTTTTGAGAACTCCCAACACTGAAATAGTTCCTGAGTATCTATTTACACAGCTTGAGAGTACTGTGTATTTGTAGGTGCATATGTATAAAGATTACCATATTAAAGATTTTCATATATATATATATATATATATATATATATATATATATATATATATATATATATATATATATATATATACACACACGCACGCACGCACAGAGAGAGAGAGAGGGATGGAGGGAGGGGGCGGGAGGGAGCTGGGAAGCAACTGTAAGTGAGAAATAATAAATAAATACGTGAAAACAAATATTTTTATATAGTTTGCCTAAATTTAATTTGATATGATCAAATATTACAATCTAGTGATTTTTGTATGGCGATTTACACTTTCTCTCAAAAAATGTGGTAACTCTGCCTACGCCTGCACGTGACATTTGCTCATAGCTTGCACAGGAACTACCTACATGACTTGGGACATCAAAATTTCAGACTTGTAAATGTAAATAATATATTTTTAACATTGGTGTTCTTTAAATTTATTGTTACTTAAAAAATAACAGGAATACAAGGCTACAAAATTTTACAGTTTTAAGACAATCTGACTTAACATAAGTTTGGCATGAAATTACTTGCTGATATACTAGAAAATGTCTATGATACAAAAGAAAAATTATAATTTAGTTAGTTCGTTTCATACATCTTTTTCCAAGACCCACTGTTCTTGAGATATTATGCGAAATACAATTTGATTAGAGAGTGAGTAGAATATGGAAATTTTCTGAGTTGTGATTTCGGAGACCCTTAATATCCACAACGATGTATGTACCAACATGTCATTCCGAATGAAAAGTTTTCAATTTATGGTATTTATTGGTCAGTTAAATTTGATAGACTAGTTACTTGGAGTGTTTTGTGTGTGTGTTTGTGTATGTATGTGTGTATATACATAAAGTTCATGATGTGACATAATTTTTGAAAGATAACGATCAGTTTTATTATCACAATTTTTAGAAGTTTCTATTGATAAGACTCCTAGGAGCAACACTTTTTTTTAAACCAGTGAACGCTAAATTGTATTCCCATCCATTGCGCATGGTGCTTCACCTACTTTCGGGCTCAGCCACCTCTGGTAGAATCTGTTTCTGTGGATTGTGTTCATAGAATCAGTAATTAGTAACATAATATCAGTGTACCACCAATTTTAATAATTTTTAATGCAGTGTCTGTGATATACAAATCCATTTATGTAATTTTTGTGCTGCAGCCCAGAAATACTTTCACTCCCTGTAATCCTATACATCAGGGTGTTGGTATGTAGCCAACTCAAATGGCTGCAACGCAATACTGTAGCCAACCTTGACCTTGTTCTACCAACACTTCACTTGCCAAATTTCTATGCTATCTGCACGTGCAAACAATAGCAGCCAATTTATTATGACAGATGACTAATTGCCATCTTCGGCCCTATCACTTTTCTAAATCACAGATAAACTGTAACTTGATTAACTCGGACTGCCTCTCCCCCCACAGTCCAAGATATCAAGAGTTCACTGTATTGACACCCACTAATCTTAAAGCCCCATACACGTTACCAGATTTTTTTAAAATAGTGCTACGTGTATTTAATCATATGAACTTCAATTAAATTTTTGTCGTAATACAAGACAAAGCTATGATTCTACATTTACGCTTTTACATTCATACATTTTTTAGAATCCAGAAGAAATGAATAGCCAAACAAGTTTGCTATGTTTATGGCTCCCAGTTGGGAATAATGTGTGTTGAATACACATATTAGTTATTTTATTAGGCTGAAATATTCATTATTACAATGTTGATTATTAACTAAATTATGCGGCCATGACATTAGATCTGAAAATTTAAAGCCTCTGAATGTATATTGCCAAATAAATATTGTATTGTGGCCTTTACTTCTCTTCTGAATTTCTTTTATGTATAAAGAATTAGAAAATAAATTGTTAACAAGCAAGATAACTCTGTGGTGGTACATTGGATTAACATTAAGGACCTGGGATCATTTCCTGGTCCATTTGTTCTGATTTTGGTTTCCTGTCATTTTCAAAATTCAGTTGAGATTTGATTGTTCCTCAATGTAGGCCGTGGCCAATTCAGTCCCTTGCATGTTCCCCCATGTAGTTTAGGCATGTAGTTGTGTCTCCAATGGCTTCGCTGTCAACAGAATGTTAAGCCAAAAGCAAAATTATAAAATATAAAAATAGTTGTGTGTGTGTATGCAACCTGTGTGTTGCAGGAATGATGCAGTTTGCAAAACTGATAAGGAAATTGGAACGAGATGATGAGGAGGTGGCGCACCTTCATGCTCAGGTACGGGCCCACTTCTTGCCACCGGTAACAATAACTACTGAAACCACCACCACTGCCACTTGAACTATCTACTGCATGAAGCACCGAACACAGATATCATTCCAACAGCAACGTATTTGAACCGAGCACAAATTGCCCCATTAGATCATAGTAACTCTAATTCGGGAAAAATGATCTGAAATAGGCTGCTAGGCTACTGATGATTATTGTTGAAGTAATAAAAAGTACTCTTAGGTTGTTACTTGTCAATAAATATGGACAAAGTCAAATAACACTTTTTTCTCGTGCAGAGATATAGTATCATTATATTGGTTGGAACAGTTTGTTCAGGCAAAGAATATGGCACAGTGTGAAAAAAAATGTCAGCGTGGATACTAACTTTTTAGTACTTGTGCTCATGTCAATTTCACTCGTAAGGTAATAGTTACTAATTCTGATATTGTGATGAAAGAGAGCTTTTCTATAAAGTAAAGTGTTAATGTATACTACTCATTTGAATGCAAATTGATTATTTTTGTTTAAGAATATAAGTACATAATATGAATAACATATTATACTAATATTTCAATATAAAATAATAATGTTTTTGAATATTGTGGCAATTTCTAATAAAGCATTTTTTAATTGTGGATTTCAGAAAACAATTTAACTACTTGAGTTCTCCACTCATGTCAAGTTGTGTGGTCAGGCCAAAAAAGGGTGTTAAGGAGTAATTTGGTTTAATCACTCTCTATTCTACCTTCGCTATGTAATGATTTGTCATTATTTATTTATTTATTATCACAAAAGGGCATTCACTAAACAGCTAACTTTCCTACCAACACCAGAGCAGTGGCTTGAAAAAGAAAGTTTAATGTTTTACTTTGTCAGTGTGGTGGTGGTGGTGATGATGATGCACCTATACATTCAGTGGCAGCCGGCAGTTGAAACAAACCCCATGCTATGGATGTAATAAGTTTCTACCCCACCTTTTTTTCCATTTTTTTTTTTCAACATGTGGGTAAATGGAGATATCTTCCCACCTTCCTACATCCAGAAAATATGAAATTTAGTGGGCCACAATATGGTCATCTATGTACAAGCTGTTTTGTAAAAAAAGTTTGCCTTCTTAGTAAATCTACACTTATCAGTAAACACTTTACAAAAAAAATCTACTGAATATTCAATTTCAAAGCTGGTTCCATTCTGTGATTTTACTACATTTCAAAGTTACTCTCCTGTAAAAAAAATCAGTACCACGCGACACATTTTTTGCCTAAACCAAGCTACAGTTTGTCTTTTATTTTGTTGAGATAATACAAAAAAATTGAAAGATATTCATAAAGATAATGCCCAGTGTCATTTGAAAAGCTGACTGGGTTAATGAGGATCTGGAAAACGTGTTTGGGACATTATCATACTTGCCAATTTTTCAAAACAGAAATTTGTATAAACATAAAAATTTCAATTTTTGGCAAAAAATGATGCAATGTTTTGCCAGTAGCCTTTTTAGTGTACCATGGACTTCTAACAATTGGTATACAATATTTTTTTAATAAAAATTGACAGTAAAAATATGTACTGTATATTCTTAAAAATCATCCTTAAACCAGCAGTAATTACTATAACTTACCTGATGCTCTTGTCCAAATAAATATGCACAATGTTCGAAGATACACTATAAAATAACAAAAACACTCCTCTTGAATGTACATCTAAACTCTTTAAATGCCACATTATAAATAAAAAGTTTAAGCTTTACACTTAAGTAATTCGACACAATAACCTCTTTGGTCTCTGTAGTCATTTTGTCCACAAGCATATTTTTTTGCCACCTTCGATTATGGGAAAATTTTCCAATATAGGGGACTGGCTTGGTTTATTACACTTAAGTGGTGCATCACATTTTAGAGAGTTCATGTGTTTCTGGGACCGTGAGTGTTTTAAAATATAATTTTTGCCACCATGGCCAATTGTTGTATCACAGTGCTAATTGCTACAAATTTTATGTTTGTTTCCTCTTTCTCTAACTTATCACAATGAAGCCACGAAATACTTATGCACTTTTCGACACACCTCTAACCAAATGGTTCATCTTTATACGTTTTCACTTGGTCTTTTGTCGTTACAGCCATTAACAAAGACTTTCCAAAAACCAAGACTGGTTATCAAAGAAGGTATATCCTCATTAATACATCACAATTATCAAAAATTTCAACCAAATTATTTAAAACTATGGTCTACAAAATTTACAAATGCTTACTTTCTGCCATTTTGTGCACATAATACAAAATACATGATTGGTCGAGAGCAGCCAATAAAAAATAAGAATAAAGTTCTGGTTGACATGAGCAAACAATAACAAAACATCTTCATTGTTTATGTTAGATTGTTGGAAACATAAGTCGTAAAATATTTGTCACAAGCATTACATAATAAAACAGTATGGTTTTTCGTACATTTTATGCTAAAATCGGAAAAGTTGGCAGGTATGCATTACATGTGTCAGCACTGATAAAAACAATTTTAATACTGACTCGTGACATACCGGGAACTTGCACTCACGTGGGTCAGTGGTTAGAAGTAGCGGCTAACTTTTTTTTTTTGGCAAAGAACTGACCAGTTTCTCTTCTTATGGGTTCTGTTCGACCGGGGTGCAGGAGCTTTGCCGGTATATAGAACTAGCTTTGTGGCTACTCGACTGGACATGAAATTTTGACTTATTAGAGCAAGTTTACGTTTGGCAGGTATGGCAGATGCAAGGGTACCTGGACGACGTTTCAACAAAGCAGAGGTGTTCTGGGGTGTAGGTGGAGCTGGTGGTGTGGGTTTAGTTTCCTGAGGTCTGTAGATAGATTGTGGAAGAAGTACACTTAGTGTTAGGTGAGCAATCGCAGTAGTAGGTGGCAAGTCTGGCTTTCTCAAGTACTCAATGATGCACTCTGCGTATGCAGCAGGTCCGGAGAGTATAAGGGGTGTTAACAGATTCAGTGGCACAGGAACTTCTCTTGGTTCTTGGAAGTGACTCAAGAGCTTGCGCCTGTTCTCTAAGTGGAAGACTAGAGAGAGGGTTGAAATTTGTGAGCTTGACCCGATGCAACAAGTCCCCTCCTTTTGGCAAAACTCATCAGGAGATTGGAAATTACCCCACCAAGCTGTATTGTACCTGCAGGTATTTGCTTGTATGAAAGTTATGTTTGTCACTGCTAGGACGCATGGCCTGGTAGCCGTCTGACTACTTTAGGGGTTACTGATCCCCAGCGGATTTCCACTCTGGGGAGAAGTAATCAACAAACTAGTACTGCGGTTTCACAGACAGTGTACCTGTGAGAGCACTTCCGTTCCCACAATGCAATATTGGTGGAAGGGAAAGCTAGTGCTAGTGTGTGAACTGTGCAGTGGTTACAGGCATGGAACATGCCTGATGGCAGTTAAATTAAACATTACTGTGACTGACTGTGTGGTCAAGTACAAAAAAGCGTAAATTTATGTGAAAAATACATTGAACCCTGAAATAAATTATTGCACATACAATGTTACATAAATAAGCTCTCAAATGTGATGATGGTGTATTCAAAGACTTGGCGTCGATCAGCCACGTGGTTATATGTAATGTCGCCGTAAAATATTCAAACACGAATAATACCTTCAAATACATACATACATAAAAATAAAGTTCTTAAAATTGCGGTAGCAATAATGCAGAAATTGCAATGAAATACCATAAAAATAGGCGGATGGCGCCTGATTCGAATTGCACAGGTCACATGACCTCTGACACATTTCTCCTCGTCGATTTAGTTAAAATTGCCACAAGGGTGCAAGTAATTAATAAAGCGGAAGCATAATGCTGGGGAAAATATCTGGAAAAAATGTACGCAAGCAAAGGTTAAGCGGTAAACTAAATCTTACCTCGCCAGCTCTCCTCAACAGACTGTCCAGATACAAGCGTCGCACGGACCTACGGGGTTCACATAAGCGGAAGGGCTATGCACGCCACTTAAAATATTTAATTATTGAAAATAAAATGGCACAAATTAAATTTAATATTGTTTTACATTTCTATAATTTTGTTATGAATTTTTCATATTATTTTAGTGTCTCTTTATGATGGCGTTCATGTCGGAATATTAAGTGTTCTTAATCTCGGTGCCGTGGGCACTTTGTACTAATTTTAAATAGTTTGGTTATAAAATTTGAACACTTTAAAACATTTTAAGACATATTAAACACTGCAATGACAATATAACACATTTGACACTGAAAATAACATTTATATGAAAGTTCTAAATTATTGGCCTGTTTGCGCACGTGCGGGACACATGCGTGGTGAGCATCTTCATGGGCTCTAGCTCCGCTGGCTGTTAGCCGGCGTCAATAGCCACAAGGCATAAAAATGTATATGGATTTCAAATGTTTGTTCTAGAATTTAGGATTACAACCACAATATCATATGGGCTTATATGCCTCCAAGCAAATAAATTGGAGTAAGATATTTCAAGTAAATATAAGCAACCCGCCCACCATGGCGATACTCAGTTCCTCCAGCAGTTCACAAAAAAAAAAAAAAAAAAAAAAAAAATGAAGTTTTGATTATACTGCTGTCCTAAACCAAGTTCCTGCAAAATTTAAAGGTGGCAATATAATTGTGTGTGTGTGTGTGTGTGTATATATATATATATATATATATATATATATATATAATGTCTGTGCATGTGTGTAATGGATAAATTTTCTCTATCACCAAGGATGAGAGAATACTTAATATATTTTATACTTACAGGTCACCATTATTACGATTAGCCAAAATGTATAAAGAGAACGTTCTCATTCATAACTCTGGGCACTAACATGATTAATTTTTTGGTTGATTTAAAGCAACACCAATTTAGGTGAACAAATTTTAAATTGAAGTATTTTCAACATTGGATAATGAATAATTTCATGGCTTTTGCAATTATTACGAGGCTAACAAACATGATGCCTCCAAAATCAGCAACTGTACAAAAACCCCAGCATTAATTACTATTTTCTTTGGTTTGACCTTGAGTTGAATTTAAAAAAAAATCTTATAACTTGAAAATTATGGGGAAACTCACAAGTTCTCATTTTTAAAACCTACACATGGCGAGCCAACATTTTAAGGCAAGATGGAAAATTCGCTGCCAGTTAAAATTCTTAAGAGTGGTAATATTATCAAAAGTCCTCTCGCCTTCTTGGTGCCTATCCAGGACATCAGGTGTGCCTGCTACAAATGCCATAAGGTCTGTGCTGAAAAGTATTTAATAATGCATTACGTAACTAGCGGCATGGCGACTCCTTTTGGGGCAGTGGCAGAATCCGACCCCCCAAGCCAGAGGTGCACCAGCCATTTATACAAAATTCAGGACAATATCCCCTAGAGGGGTTTACAAATTAAACAACCAATGGCATTAAACATGGCCAAATATGGGAAAAGTCAGTTGAAAGAGCATTGCTCCTTACAGGGGTTAAATCAATGTAGTCCAATGGTGTTTGTTTGAGCACCATCACCACCATATATGGGCTGCACACGTCACACATCTCCCGGTACGCCACCAGGCTGTAGGAAATGAGGTCACAGACGCAGGAAACCTCGCACGCCCGTTTATTGGCTGGTTGGACGTGACGAGAGCTCTTAGTTTCTCAGGGCGCCCCACAACTGTCGCGCCAGCGACAAGCAAAGACGAGTTCCTGCCATGCATGATGGAGGTTGCTGCAAGGATTGATGCCAGTGGTGAAGGAGTCAAATAGGCGCAGCCCACCCCAGACTGCATCAAGTCAAGGTACAAACAGCTGTAGTGTAGGAAACCCACGTCTTCTTCACAAACTTGAGCAGGTAGAAAAGTTTTCAATGTTGTTGTGATGAATAATAATTCTTTTAAGCAAACTCCGTGCTCAAAAAGATGCCAAAATTTTTGAGTGAGGCATCACACAATCTCTCTCTCTCTCCCCCCCCCCCCCTTCCCTTAAGGAGAGGTGGGGTGAAAATCCAGTCCAGGCGCAATCATGAGGGCCCCCCCCTCAACTGCAAGTACAGGGGCAGAGACCATCTTCATCAAAGATCAGGATCGTTCCAGAACAAAACAGAAAAATTTGCGAAAGTATCAATCCAGGAAAAGTTTATTCAAGTTTAGGATCCAGTCTCCTCCTCAATGAGGCTCAACATTTTTCCACCACTGCACCAGTTACACCCTAAATGCCTAATTATTGAGAATATTTGCATCTGAAATAATTACACAAAAATCACTAATAAGTGTCCCTATTATCAGATATATATATTTGTTTGTTTTTATAACAACTCTCAGTACATTTTGCATCCTGCATGAAGCATGAAAAAAAATTGGAATGAATATGAACATCTCAACACTAAATGGAAATAAAACACTAGAAGAAATGAGCATGAGAAATGGTCGGAAAACTACACCTGCACCACAGGGAGTCGCCCTAAAAGTCACAAAAAATGACAACAGGCAAAACCCTTCAAACATTTTAAAATCTATCAACCCAAAAGAAAATACATTAGTGGGAAAACCCACCCTCATTTCATTGTGAGGTTCCTAATTTGAGTTGAGTAACATGTGCTTTATTAAACATACCTGGACGACCTTCAAGCTCCAAGAATACTGTCACTGGGGTCAGAAATTGCTTTATGCGATAAGGTCCTGAATACTTCGGTGCCATCTTGGCACTGAAACTAACTGTCTTCTTACTCAAATAATGTGTTTCCAAAAACACCGTATCACCAACTTTAAATGACACAGAACCAGTGGTATTCGCATTCTGAGATGCCAATGTAGAATGATACCTTTTCAAATTCTGATTGGCCTCTGTCCAAATCTCCTCTGGATCTTTATTTTTAAAAGAGTACAAAAAAATTTGTGAAGTCCCCAGGTGTTTATCAAGGGATGAAAAAGACATCGCCCAAAAACAATTCGCCTGGAACCTTTTTCGTAGCACCACTCACCATGTTGTTAAAGGTAAGAGCAAGCTGGCACACCACTACATCCCACTCCTTATGGGATTCAGATTGAAAGGTCCTCAAGGCCACCTTGAAATTTCGGTTATAATGTCCCACAAGATTTGCCTTGGAATAGTAGGGCGTAGCCAGAACTAATTTTACCCCCCATGAAAAAAAGTAAGATTCCTTATCTCTGAGGAAACAAAAAGGTAGCATTACCAGTTACAATGCTAACAGGAGATCCAAACAAAGGGAGAAAACGTTGTCCTAAAACCTTACAAATTTCAGCACATTTCACATTACGCAAAGGAAAAGAAAAAAAAATACAAATTTAGTTAAAACTGTCAACAGCAACAGAAAAGACCATTTGAAACAATCTGTTTAGATATTATGGGGCCTTATCCAAAGTCTGCCGGAGGGAGATGGTTCATACTAGTAGTGAACGACAGCTTTTCGAGATGGATCGAAGCTTACCCGGTAAACATTGCTAGGACAGCGACACATTTCAAAGTGCATGGAGACAGAATTTTTCACATGCTGGGGGTATCCGACAGAATTACTAATGGACAACGGATCTCAATTTACCAGGAAAAGATGGCTGGAACTTTGTATGAGCTGGGGAGTGCGGCATATCAAAACTGCTATTTACCATCCCCGCATGCACCTCATGGACAGGCACAACCAGGAGTTGAAGATGCAATTCTGGCTCCGTGTGGGCGAGCACCACAACAGCTGGGCTGAACATCTGACTGCTGCACTCTTCAAACTCCGGCAAAAAGTAAATGCTGCAACCAGACAAACCCCAGCACAAGTCCTGCTAGGCAGGAATATCACGCTGCCGAGCAAATGAAGTTCTCTGCGAGAGAGACAGTAGCGAGACAGAAACGAGTGATGCAAGAGATGAGAGGTGCAAGCACCGTTATCGCGAGCAATGGGATTGGCAGGTGATATACAAGAATTGCACGTTGCCAGAAACCAAGCAACCACCAACAGTACTAACGGTAGGCCAGGGTATATACGGCCGAGCTCATCCGCAGTCCGCAAGAACTTTTGTGCAGGACTAGAATAATGCTGGACGGGGCCTCACCGGGTAGTAAAGACCTTGGGCCCGACCACATACCTGGTCAGAACGAGTCACAACACGGTTGAGAATCCGTGACACTATTCGGCTAACAGCTGAGAATGCTCCCGAGGACAGCGGGGACAAGCCCCAGATCGGCCATGACGTCCATGCTCAAGATGAACACGTTAGCAGAGGTAGTGAAGCCGAAAGTGGTCCAGGATCTGAAGGAGAGGTCAGGCCAACGAGCGCAGGAGCGTCAACGCCGAACAACATGGAGTTCACCACAGGTCTACATCATGCCAGCACCACAAACTAGCAGGTCGCAGCATCCGAGAGGGACTCTATATACATTAGTAGTATGACCGGCCATGTCACGTGAACTATGTCTGTCTTTACACGAGGAAGGTTAATTTACGTGATAGGGAAATCATACAGGCATTCGACTTTCCTGGTGTCTATCATTGAATGAATGAATGTGTATGTAGACACAGATTCGATATGTAGTTTTTTTCCTCTGTGGTTGAAATGGCCGTATTCATTGTATTTTGTTACACTAATATTGTTACAATGTTCGTAAACTAAGGCATTATTACATACCACATTTCACAAACGTGCTTAGCTTCGAAAACAAAAGAAAATGTCTGCTGAAATGTGCGCAAACTATTTATCATCATTAGCAATTATTTTCTTTAGATAGGCTATTTTAACATACATTTTTTGATTAAAAAAATTTTCGAGGCCTAATTTTTTTAATTGTTTAGTTTTGTATAGGCTACTAAATACGTAAACAAAATAAAAAAGATCAGTTACTCTAGACAATTTATAAAACTTACTTTTGTCTAAAAACGTTTCATTAATTTTTATAACATGTATTTAAATGTCTGTGTCAAAAGTCTTGTTTGAGATGATAAACAGCACATTGCTTTACAGTATTTTTTATTTACATGCTGAACACTCATCTTACAGTTATTCGAATTATCCTGGGAAAAGAAAACACAATATTATGGTATATTAAACTACTCTAAATGCCGTCATTAGTTTAACCGGTCTAAAGATATAGTTAAATTAATTTGGAAATTTGAAGAGAGTATTTAGTGTTTTTAAGGTACCGTGGCTCTAGAAAAATTGGAAGTATGGAGACGTTTACTAAATGTTCAAAACAAAGTGAATATTTGGAGCGTTGGCCGGTTCCGAGAACTGTCTGGTAGGAAGGTGGCAGTTTCCCTATCATTTTCATACAAGCAAGCTACCTGGCTCTGAAACTGCAGGTAGCCTACAGTTAGGCACTTTGGTCCCTACCCACCACACCTCAGCCCCCTCCCCCCGGCCGTTCTCTGCGAGCCCATGTAGTTCCATGACGAGCCACACTGACAAGGAGTGCACCACTTCTCGGGAACTATTTTCCAATAATTAGATTGTCAGGCGTATTCCCATTATATGTTATTTGAGCTCGATGATCAAATATGTTATGGAACGCACAAGGTTTTTCTCATGTTACTGTAGCTTTGTAATCTTTTTTCATTACTTTGCAGCCGCTACATTTAGAAAAATTCTACGATTCAAGTACTCTGGAAGAAAATTAAAAAATGCCTCACACATGGCAAAGAACATATTTTCACAGTTTACAGAAAACTAAAATTCATGAGAAAACACGTACTCAATTTATGTTTAAGTTGAAAAAAATATTGGCATAATTTTTTTCTAAACCATTACAAAATTAGTTTAAGAGCTGATAAAGGCAATTTTTAACATTCGATCATCAAGTTATTGTGAATTTATTCAAGCTAATAAGGAATTTACCCCCTCAATGCTTCCTAGAGGAGTCTTAATAAAACCCAATGATCTAACTTAAATGTGTGCATTCCTATTCAGGTTGCCTATGGGCCATAGGGGAGTGGGGCTCCTGCCTTTTCCAGCAATTCATTAAGGGTTATGAATCAGTGTATATATTCTTTTTCAGTGTTTTATCTACGTACAACTAAATATGGGTGTGTGAGCCTCCCTAAGATCTCACTGCGCAGGTTTTCAGTATTGCAATTTTTTCCGTATCAACCACGACGGGGGGACACACGACCCCGGGAGAAGAAGTCGGCTCTGTCGAGCTAGTTGGAATTTCGCTTCAAAATACCTGGCACCTATCATCTATAAGCCGAAGAGTTGTGAGAATCTACGAATGCTTACCTTGTCCGCTCCCAACCTTTACATGAAGCCACTTTCTCCCTACCTTGCCAGTCATGTTGTCTGCACTGTGTCTGCTTGGCAGATGTATCATTTTATTGGGAAGACATGTGTTTATTAATATCGGCAACACTTCGTTTAGATATCTGGATTTTAATTTTTACAAAAAGCCACCAAAAAATTTAATTTCCACTTAGCAAAATATGTTATATTCACATTACAGTTTTTGTAATTGATTGGCAACACAGGAGGTTGCAGATACCTTTCTGTGTTGTCATTTTATTCTGAAGATATTTTTCATTGATTTTATTCATTGATAAAAGTTAATGTTTCATTGAAATATCTTTTAATTCTTTAGCAAAAGGCCATCAATTGAATTTTTGCTAGATAATAATTTGTCTCCTGTTTCAGTGTGTGTAATTGGTTCGCAGCAAGGTAGGTTGTACCCTTCTGTGATATTCTATTTGGAAGATGTTTTTTTTTTAAGGTTTGGTGTCAAGGGAGGTTGCAGATACCCTTCTGTGGTGTCTTGACTATTGAAGTAAATTAATATTCCACACAAAAATCACATTGATATGACGGAGTTGATTGAACATTGGATCAGAATACTTGGTGAATCGTGGTGCTCAATGTTTTTAACATTTTGAGAGAGAAAACGAGGCTAAGTAAATGCCTCTTGGATATATTATTTTCAGATGTCTGCCCATTAAAACAAATTTATACTAAATTTTAAAAATGTAATTTTTGTGCTAGGGGTGATAGAACATTGGCTTCATGCAAAAAGTTGCATATTTTAATGCAGGAACCAACCTGTCATTGTGAACTTATTTCAGAATACAGCGAGGGGTCATTTCAGTAAGGTTCTACTATATAATTGAAAGGGAATTTTTTTTTCTTTAGACCATGAATATTTCAAACATTCTAATAAACCATTTTGGAATACATTGTATTTATAAAAATCACATACTTACAGTTTGTAATCCTAATATCCATCCCTTGCTTTAAAATTACTTTTTTTTTTTTTTTTTGCAGAAGCATTCACGTTTCCTTAAACAAACCAACTTATACTTGGGAACATAATTTTTGTGCTGAGCTACTTCACTTCAGTTGGATCAAGCTATTTTAAAAAGCAGTTTTTATGTGCCAATATTACATTGCACTAGAAAAAACACTAACAATAAACTATACTTAATGAAAGCAAATACAAAAATTAATAACAGCTGGTCAAATATTCTGATAATGCCCAGTACAAGCACATTAACAAGGCAATCAGGCTGTGCTCTCACTAAGCATAGTTTCTGTGCACGTGCAAGCAAAAAGAATGGAAAGCTATGCATGGCAAGGCAGAAAACATGGTATCAATTGGGCTGGATGTGGCGGAGCTCTGCTGCTGAAGTGGAATAAGCTAGTAGCCTACCTCTTACCATTCACTTTGGCTAAGTTCCTTGGTCTGATGCTTTTACAAATCTTGTTCAACCAGAGCAATAGCAAAGGGAACCACACCAATTGCAACTTCATCACGACACCTATCTTTTACCACTCTTATGTTGAGTGTGTGTAAAGCCTGTGAAAAACTGTGTAATGGACCAGTGATGATAAGTTAACATTTAAATAATAAATCAACTGATTTTCCTGAAAGAGGCCAGTGACAACGTAGCTTGCGTTTGCTAAACACTGCTCGAAGTGCTGTGTGTGGGCTTTTTTTTTCGCCACAAGGGGAGGACCTATAACGTCTGTCTTGCGGACATAATTTCTCTCGAAAGACTTCAAAATATTGTAATACATTAATATATCACTAAAACAACATATTTTGGCTCTAGAAATAATTGAACGTCAAGTGCTCGTTAAGAGCCACCCAAATCTCTTAACAATTGAATATTGACACAAATTTGGGCTTTTTGAAGGTCAAAGTCAATCAAAATAAGTCCAATTTGATCTTACAAGCATGTAGATCTTATGAGTCAATTCATGGGAACAATTTAACTTTATTCAACAAATACAACATGCATAACTTTGCTGTTAAAGTTGTGCTAAATTGGCCTAAGCAAAATTTTAATGCAATTTTTGCATCTTATACATATTCATGTTTATCTTTATGACGATTCCCATCACGTTTGTTGTGTAAAAGTGGAAGATAAATACAGCGGGTCACAATTGGTCTAGAATCCAACAACTCCTTCAAAGTAGCAATTACTTTCCTGGGATCCATGAACGGTCTTAATTAAGAGATTTGACTACTCAAATAACACACAACTTTTTAACAATGTAAATGAAGCATTTACTCATTCAATATGCAAACAACTGCAAAAAATATAATTATTGCACAGGCATTAGTGACACACAACATAGTATCACGGAATGTTCAATTTATTTTTATCAGTTCCCTAAAAGTACACTTTGGCATTTCCCTTACACTTAGAAGCACTTGCTAGGAGTCGTATATGCCCACACCAAACAGCAGATTCCTGCGAGTAAAATGCAGTGCCAAGATAGCAGAATTTTTAGTAGCATAGGACCGCAGAAGATACGAGCCATTTTTCTTGATGCCTGGATTGTGGGAGACATTGACATCTTCAAGCAGAACCTCCTCAGTAAGTTGTGTGAAGTCCCAAAGTTTGATAGTGCAGTCAAGTGAACCTGCAATATGACAGGTATGTAGGTGGTTAGCTTTTTAACTTCATAATTTTAATTAATAACCAATAAAAAAAATTGCTGTTATAGGTTGTTTAATGTTAAGCACTTTTGCAACCTGTTTATAATACACAGTAAAACCTGATTGTTCTAACCCCATTTATTATAACCCAATCTAGGCAATGAGTAAATATATACACTAGAGAGGCCATGGGATAAGGAAACGTCTGACCAGTTTTGTTTGTTAGTTCTTGGGCTGATGCAGAGAACGCTAGTGTTCTTAATGGGGAGTTAGTCGGCAGCAGACAACGCAGCAGTCAAAATACCTCTCCACCCGTGCGGTGTTGCCAGTTCCGCAGCACGCAAAAGTAGGTAATCACTCTGGCCTCGGCTCACCCACATGTTCTTTTATGTTCTGCTAAAGGTGAGCCTGTCTTATACGCATTATCAGCTTTTGTTGCAGCTGTGAATACCAAATTTATGATTTCTTAGTGGCGACCATGACATGTGTTTCGTCTCTGTAGTAGAATTCTGTATTTGCTGAAATTTGCAGCGATATCAACTACTATTTGGTTTTATTTACCTCTGTGAAAATGAATAATAAAAAAATACAACTGTCATTGATTTTAATTCTAATTTATTATTTTACTGTAGTTTAGGTATTCATTATAAAATCATGAATGATGTCCTACAACATAGTAACATTTTCATTCCGTTCTTATGTGAAAGGAAATTTACAGGAAATGATTGTTTGCTAGTCGAGAAATATATGTCAAGACACACTAAGGTCTACAATGAGACTCAGTGTTTACAGTTTGGGTCTGTGATCTACTACAAAGGTAATGGTTCATACACATAATCAGTACGTTCAATTTGTTGATTCAAGTGTCATTAAGGCTGTGTCCGAATCTAGGAATGCACTTATGTATATAAGCATACTTTACACTGCTCTATACTTGATACATTCCGACAGGCATACTTATTTGCATCCTTTACAGCAACTAGCCAGCTGATAAGATTCTGAGGAAAATAAATACTGAATCTGTGCTGAAAGTGTTGCTATTAATCAATCACAGACATTTTTTCAAGAAAGGAATGAATAAGTATTTAATGCAGTTATTTATAATGTATTATTAAAACTGGTAAAAACTAGAGGTAAATTTTATTTTAACACTAATAATGGTATGAATAAAAGTGTTCTTACATTCTCACTGCCCTGCATATTAGCTATAAATTCATTGTAGAGCCTGGTTTATAACATACCATGAAGAAAACTGGTTGTGTTTATCTTGGCTCTTTTAGATCATTTAAGGGTTACAGGGTTGTTAGGAACTTTTCTCAGTGGCTTTTTTCGAAAGTTAATGCCGCCATACCATTCTGTGGAAAAAGAAATATTAAGAATAATGATTATGAACTACATATACATCACTTTTCAAAATAGTAGCCTATGGACTGTAAGGGCGCAAGACGTACGTGCATATGTTGTTTTCCGAGACATGTACAACATTTACGTACATAAACGGATGCGAATGCTGTATGAGTGTGCATCTCATTAAGCAGAAATCCTTATGCATACTGTTTGAAAAGGAAATTGATGATCACATGTAAAACTCAACTCAAACAGATGTTTGTTTTAAAGTGACAATACAATTGTCATGTCTGTAAGATCCAAGTTTACAATAATGATGTGCATTAGTGGTTATTGTCTGAAAAGCTGACAGCTGTGTGTGTTTCCATTTACATGAGTGTAACACAGCACACCATTGCACATTCTACACTGAAACCTAAGACTCATAACAGTGCGAAAAACGTTGACACTGAAGTTTTTATAAGTAATTGTTAAAACTAACAAACACATAAAACTAGACATAACAAAGAGAATCGCAATATTCTTCTTCAGACTACATTACAAAATATAACTATGTCTACACTACACATCGGTTGAATGCAATGACTTGATGCCAATCGCTAATAGTTAAGCTAAGTTTACAATGAAAAACATCTCGCAGTAAGCGCTTAAGTATCATACGGAAAAACATCTCGCAGTAAGCGCTTAACTATCACATCTCGCAGTAAGCGCTTAAGTATCATACGGAAAAACATCTCGCAGTAAGCGCTTAACTATCATACGGAAAAACATCATCTTTATTTCCAGTTTTCAATATTGTTTTCCTTCTTAATTCTAGCCAATGGAAACAGGTGGCAAGCTCGTTATCTTTACCTTTGTTCCTAACCTAACTTTGTATATCGCAACTATATTTATGCAGATTATACTTCATTTTTATCAAAGCAGCTTATTTTTGTAAACAAATATAATTGTTAACATGTGCACACACACATCATTTTAATATTGTTTTTATGTACATTACTGTAAATAACCGTTCCCTACCAACAATATCATCTGCTGTGTTCTGAATGGTCATCGCCTCACAAGTTTCACTCAAGATATAAAATATAATTACTCCTTTCAACGCTTAAGGAAATCCCAAAATCACACATGACCTGCTAAGTTCCATTGGAAATATACAAGGTTAACACACTTTCTTTTATTCTGCACACATCTTAACACATAATTTAATGCTTAAATTTTATTGTAAACCTAGCTTTACTTCAGACTTCACAGCTTATGCTACATTAATGTGTGCAAGTGTGTTTAAATGCAGCCAAATCAAATGATTTCTCTGTTTGTACAGTTGTTACCAAAAAGAACAGAAATTATTTATAGTAAATATCTTCACTGTGTCAAAATTATTTCATTTATTCTGGAATGTTTGTTGTCTCCTAGCCTACAAATGGATAATGATAACAATTTACGAACAATATGTAACAATTTGAATTATTTGTAACAGTAGGGCATCCTTGTGTGTTAACGGTCGGTGGTCTTTTTCAGGCAAGCGGTATTGATTGTGCATGCAGCCCAGATGCCACCCACTTACCCACCCTCTCCTCTAATAACCACAGCAAGAGAACCCACACGTAGAACACTATATTCTCAACCTCTATTTCATGAGTACATATGGTCGCCAAGACCTGTGTAACAGACTTCAAATACTGCGTTAAAATTCCAAATAAAGCTTCCAATATGCCTGCATGAAGTCAAAGAAAATGAACTTCATGCTAGCTGAAAGTTATATGAACTGTGATTTGGATTTTTTCTTGACATGCTGCAGTCCAGTATGCTCTTCCAAGGTTAATTTTTTTGTAACACTTAAGCCTATTAAAATAAATTTCTGCATGAAGTCAAAGAAAATGAACTTCATGCTAGCTGAAAGTTATATGAACTGTGATTTGGATTTTTTCTTGACATGCTGCAGTCCAGTATGCTCTTCCAAGGTTAATTTTTTTGTAACACTTAAGCCTATTAAAATAAATTTATATTTTACTTAAAAAACTTATGATTTTCATGCCAGAAAATATTAAACATGGATTTCATGCAAAAAAAATTGCAAATTTTGTCCTATTGGAGATGGAGGTGGGTCAAAAACAGTCCAAAATTTCCCAACATATCTATTACAACCACATCTCACTAACAACCCACTCTGTATGTTTTCATGCATGCAATGACTTAATTCAGATGATGAGGCATGTGTAATTGTAGAACGCTTATGAATGTACCAAATTTACCTGAATCTAAAATTGTGTTCAATTTCAGTTTCTACTTCCAAAAAAAATTGACAAGTCTTATTTTTGCATACTAAAAATTTTGAGGCCACATTTTATAGGTGTGTGTGAGTTTACGTTACCACAGTTGTGCACTACCACAACAAAAACGTCTTTGTACATACCGCATGCCTCATGTGATAAATACACAATTTTTTTTTGCTGGGAAAGTCCAGCAGTTTATTTCTGCAAAAACATTCAGAAGTATACAATTTTTATACATACCCAGTTGAGGGTATCATATATTTTATTTATACACTACATTGTAATTTATAATTAATATGACAAAAAAAATGAGAAAATGGGTGTATTTGTAATAGCTAATAAGAAATAGTTATTACACAAAATATTTTTACACTGAGCAAAAAAATGAGCAAAAAGGGCGTGCATTGTCCCTTTGGTGTAGCCAAATTTTATTGGCTTGGTTAAGCTTTGCTTGCAAGAGGTGGAAGAATATCATGGAAGTAGAACTTAAGCATGGCTTCGGAAAAGTTGGAAGTAACTGAGAATGGACTATAAACTATCTCCTCTTATAGTTGTGGTTTACCAAGGAAAGAGTTTGGGGCTAGTTTCTACCACTAAGAATAATCATTCACTTGGTTAAAAGATTCACGGCACTGCCTTTGCCTTTTCCCTCCTGCCGAGAAGTGAATGAATAACTGGTAGGTAGGAAAGGTATAAAATGAAACAGTAATGTCAACTACTTGATGCTGATAGGAAAAAAAAATTAAATAACAGTTATAGGAGTGGAGTGGAACGGTAGCTTTCAGTCTGGTCTGTCCGCATGTTGCAGAGTGGGCGGACAAACAGTTCAGATTAAAAGTCTTTGTTTGGTCTTATTTTTTAATGTATTGTTTTAAAACAACACTAATTATGAGGAAAATAATTGCAGGTGTAGTGTATCTATGCATGTTTCTGCTGAAAGTGTGATGTGCCATAAGATAAATACACTTTTCATGTTTAAATACTATGGTTGTATGTATTTGTGTTGCCCTGACACTGTACCTGTCGACTTTGACAATATCTATCACCCGCTGTGACACAGCCGCTATTCAGGCGACAAGAGAGAGGAAGCATGGGGCGTGTCGTGACAAGTTAGCTTTTATCTTTATTGAACATCACAAACAACAACCTAGCGTCAACACATGTAGCAAAGTTGTTATCATTACAACAAAACTTTAATGGTTTAGCAACGTAAAATTATTGATTCATGAGAAACTAAAGTGATTGTTAGGTGCAAATATTTGTTTGTTTATAACCTAAAAACACCATGACTCGACTTGCACGTTCAGTAGCTCGCTACCTGCTGGGAAATTAACTCTACTAGAATGACGAGTTGATCTTTGCTAGTTCGACTCGAGTAGAATTTTTGAGAGTCGACCCATCACTAGAATATCCTGAAAGCACAACTTTAGCGGGGCTTCAGAAAAGTGTAAAGTAATCATGAATTGACTATAGCTATGGTGCATCAGTTAAATTGGTTGCAATTCGCAAGTCGGTTGCAAGCGTTTAAAACAAAAAATTTGCATTTACGAAGTGTTTCATCTACTTAAGGTAAACAAATTATGTTACAGACTCAGGACCCCCGTGGTGAGAAATTGCAAACACTTACAAACAGTTTGGTAATGGTGACAAGTAGGCTGCTAAGCTACCAGTTAGGGCTGGCCCGATATTTATTGGCAGCTGTTGATACAGCCAATATTTTAGGTATCAGCAATATAATTTTTGATACGATACCCGTGTCCCATTTTGCCGATATTTGTTTGGAAAAATAAAAATAAATGTCAGTTCAAAGCCAGTTTTCCTTGTGCAAATAACAACAAGGCTACCATAACCTGTTAATTTTTTTATACAAGTTTTAAAAATAAATAATAATGGTGTTCAACACTTAAAACATCAGTCAATTGAACTTAATATAAATAATTCATTTTAGCACCTGCATACTATAAACAATACATAACAAACTTGCAATGTCAACATTCACAGATAAAATGTGCAGTGACGTGCATAAAGTGAACACATTTCAGCCATAGAGGTGGGAATGTACAGGAGATGGCAAACTAAAGTAGAGCAGTCTAGTGGCAGGTCACGAGGAACTATAGTTACACGAGTCAAAATTTAATTTTTAAAATTTATTTTAAAAACTATTTACGTTAAAATTATACACTAATAACTCAAAATGGCTGTGCGTTAACGTAAAATATGACACAAAACACATTTAGTCGCCAAATGCATATTTAATTATTATTATTCTTAAATCGATGCCATCGTTGTTCCAAACAAATCCAAGTTTTTTTTAGTGATATGTTTTACAAAGCTTTCATGCCCTGCCGCATGACAGAACTGTCTATTTACCCTGTGCGCTGCTCCAAATTATTTTGTTTTCTATTGTATTTCTGGGTGTATGCGTTTGTTTGCAAGGCCAGGTGTATTTTGGTGTTTTGTTTGTTGATAAGTTGATAACCTAACAATACCAGAGTCGTTCATCTACATGTTTGGAGACCGCGAATTAGACCACAAATTTTATTATACATACAGTGATGTCACACGTGTGGCAGTATTTTAGTAAATTAGACAGTGACGAAAGTTAAGTGAAATGTAAATTGTGTTCACAAATTTTAAGTCGTGTTGGAAAAAATTCAAGGCAGTACAACACGACGAATATGTCCAAATATTTACTACTGAACCATCGTCATGTGAAAACCAACAGAGACTAATAAACTAAATATAGACATTATGCAATCACAATCACCCAGTTTGAACTGGGTTGTTGTTCCATCTTCATTTTCTTATAAATTAGTGTATTTGGTAATGTGTCTATAAATGTGCATAAGAAAATGAAGATGGAACTTAGTGATCAGATTCGGTTGTATCGTAAATTAGTTGGTACTACTGGTGACATGCATATTCTTGGTCATATGGAATTGTACTTTAATCCGTAATAAATAGTAATAACCTTAAATTAATGGTCATTTATTTTTTACTTTTTTTAAATTTTGTTATCTTTATATGATCTATTTTGCTAACATGGCATCCATTTATTATAATGCGTATGTATTGTTATTGTAGAAGACAGGGAGTAAAGAATTACACGTTTATGATTCTATACACACACACACCCACACACACACATAAATATATACATGCTGCTTACACCAGCCTGGGAAGAGAATACTGCTATGCCGGATGTTCAGTGATACATGGGTACATAATGATATACTGGCATAATGACATATGCTCATGATATAACACAAGGAAGATTAGTTGTATTTTCTGGGATCCCTAGTAATTTAGGAGGAAAACATTTTTTCGCTCATTCCTTATTGTAAATACACTTATCAAACACACATATATACAGTAGAATCCCGTTGTACTGAGCACGGAAACTGCGAGAACACGGCTATAACGAGGTATTTTTGAGGAACTGCCAAAAAATCGCAAAAATATTCCATGAAAAATTGTAATTTTACGAGTTGAAACGTGCGGCGAGATTGTATGAAGCAGGCTTGCAGTGGGACTCATGACGGTGTGAAGGCTTTTGTTATCTGTCTGCCGTAACTCCACTTCCTCGCCCCGCCACAAGTTTTCCAAAGTACCACGTGCCGCTCTCATGTGTCACATTCTTCCGCCTTGCCTTCTAACCTCCCTCTCCTTCAAATGGAGCGTATTGTTCTATAAATAGAATACTGCCCTTTCTCTACCTTGACACCGTTTTCATGAACCAGTTATGCTTTTCCGTAGTTGTTCACGGTCATTGTGCTGTTGAACGTTATTGTTAAATGAAAACAAATTTAATTTAAACAGAACAGTCCAAGCAATAGCTGGAATCGAATACAACTACATATTAACAGATTTTAGACGGTTTTCTTCCCCATACTGTGGCATACCAATTAAAGATAGGGACACAACAACTACTACAACATTTTATCGCTGTGCTATAACAAACTTAATTATAATCCATTTTTATAAAGTTTTCTTGAATATTTGCTGGTTTTGAGTAAGTCCCGCACCATGCAGGTTTTGTTAGCTGAAAACGTATAATCTTCCAGTGACTACCGTATTTACTGGGATATTCACACACCCATTTTTATAGTGCCAAATTGGGGTAAAAAAATTTTCCTTTCATATTTCACGCAGCATGTTTCTCTCCATGAGGCATGTAATGCTAACAGGCGTGTGCTTTGTTCGACCGCGCCAGGTCAACCAGCGACCTTGAAGTGTTTGCGCCATGTCTGTGACATGGCGCAAGGTCGCTGGTCCTGTTATCGATTTTTGGCTGCCACGCCCACGCTGCAAACATGTAAACAAAATCAGTCACTGGGTTTGTGATTTTTTAATGCGAAGGGAATAGGTTACATTTATATTAATCTTTGTTTAGTACAAATCCATAGTGAGTAAATATGCCAGTCAAACTGCTGCATTTCAACTTCAGATAATTGCGTATGCAGAGGAACACAACAATAGAGAAGAGGGCCGAAAATTCATTGTTTCTGAGTTTAACTTGCATTTTATGTTTTCCCAATCTCGGGCTGCTGTTACGAAGTGAACCAGACATGTAACGACGGCAATGGCAGGCGCTGCTGCCCACCAGAATAATTGTGTAGCAACCGACTGATCGACAAACAGCTGCCCCGTCAGGATCTAGGGCCGAGCGACAAGACGCCTCACCCCGCCACGCTACAGAGTATCTAGGCGATCGCCCAGCTACGTACACAGGGCAATGTTTTCACTGACAGCCCCAGCATTGGAGTGATTTAATTTTGAATATGTATCTTCATATCTATTATCAATAAATAAAGTGCTGTTTTTTTGAAAACTGTATCTCCCATGGTTGGCGAGGGATTAGTTACAGTAGACACCATTTTGATGTTTACATGCATGTGTCTTGGTGATTCCTTGCATAATTCGCGCACCCTTAATTCTCTGCACTAAAATCCTGTAAAATAGGTGCAAGAATTATGCCGCCAGTAAATGCAGGTATTTGATTTGGGGCAGTTGTGCGTGCGGAGCTGTGACGGGCGAGTTATCGCTTGCAGGGCAGTGCTTCGGCTGCAGAGTAAGCGATAGTGGGAAATGCTGTGTAGGCCGGGCAACTGATTGTGGGACAATGCTGTGTACGCCAAGCAATTAATTGCAGGTTGAGCAGTTATGTGGCATGGTCAGATTTTCCACGCAATCAGTTTTCATATAACAGGATATTTTTATGTTATGGTGGTTTGAACACAGTTTAAAAGCAATTTTGGGGCTATTTCGATTTAATTAAGGAACAGCGAGGACACACTTATAGCAAGGATCATGTTTCCATGACTGCAGCTCTGGCTAGCAACAGGACAATGGCCAGCAATGTCAAGAGAGGAGTGAGGAGGTGGTAGGGTATTGAAAGAGAAGAAAGACAAATTCCTATCTTTTCCTTTCGTTTGTACGAGGGAAGAAAAACTTGTTAACATTCTTAGATCTGTCTTTGGGACATGTTTGCAGTCAAAAAATAAAAACATTTGCAGGTGTTTAAACATGTAGAAAAGTGATGCTGTTGTTACATCAAGGTGAGAACACAGTATGTTCAAAAATTAATGCTATAGTGAACGTATCATTAAAACTCATACTTATTATAGCGCGTTCCACTGTATTTACTTCATTATTCTGTGAGGCCACCACTCTCCTACAACAGTGCTCAAAGCACGTTCATGTACCTGAAGCAAGAATGTGGCCATCTCGACTGAAGGCCAGGGTGTGGATGGTGCCTGTGTGTCCAGTCAGCTCAGCCAGCAGGTGACCGTGTGCCAAGTCCCACACCAGCAGCCGACAGTCTGCTCCAGCAGATGCCAGGAACCTACCATCTACTGAGAAACACAGCGAGTAGATGGGAGCCTGCACATAGCAAAAAAGATCAATACTCACTGTAAAACAAAATAGCCATTTTTAAATACAGTGGCCCCTGTTAAAATACATTGACTCCAAATGTGTGCAAATGGAGGAAAAAACACAACCCATAATGGATGTCAGTTATAATGTTTCATTCCACTGAAGCATCGTTAAGTAATGTGCTTGCCAGATCAGTTATACACATCCAGATAAGAAAGCAGTTTGATTCAAGTCAAGGTGATTGAGGTGACGGTGTATCCTTGAGATGAAAGGCACATGCACCTACCAGGCCCATTAGTGAAACAAACCAACAACCTGCATAAGCTGAAAAAGAAAGAGTTCCATTCAGGGTATTAATGTGTCCTAGTAACACACATTTACTTGAACATGTTGAATTGGGTACAAAGGCATATATGTACACAATCAAAGCTGTAATATTCTGCATGTTAAATAATTATTACTCTGCATGATCTTTTGCACATTCCTAGCATACTAATGCAAGGCTTTTTTATGTGTGGTATCCCATACAGTCAAATCGCGACAAAACTACCTCTGTAATAATTCCCTTGAAGTAAAAACAGAAAAAACTAACGTGGTAGAATTTATTTTTGTCGCTAAATGTTATGATTCTCTTCATTGCTCCGAAGAGGAAAGATAAAAAAAAAAAAATAGACAGCACGCACAAACCTTTAACTGCCTGTCCCTTCCAATAAGGGCAACAATTTTTACCCATGCTAGCCTGCAGGCATTGTTACAAATAAAATATTATATACTTATTTGTTTTTATTTTTAGGCTCTTTTCCAACAATTACATACTAAGAAACCGATATTCCTAGTTTGGATAGCGAGCAAGGAGCTACTGGTCTTTCATAGATAAAAACCAGAACCAAAAATATTTCCACGATACAAGAGGGGGAGAGAAATTAGGATTGTTTTCCTCCATCTGATCTCGGCTGAGTAAATCAATATTAACAATCCAGGAGAGCCTCAAAACAGCAGACACAAGATTATTAACATCAAAATTAGCATATAAACAGGGTAGCAAATTGGTCTATAATGCAGCACTGGAGACGTTTTGAGATTAAATAATTCCTGAGAATTGCTGATATAAAAATACATTACTGTCAAATTTAGGATATAAACCAGGCTGAAAATCGACCTAAGAAACTGCCCCCAATTAGACAGTATGTTCAGAGTTTACTAGAAAACAAGGCACTAGTTGAGTCCCGATGTAATGAACATGTAGATAACGAAAACAGCTATCTAACGTAAAGGTTTTTAGGAACTGTCAAAAAAAATCCCAATAATTTATGGAAAGAATAAAATATCCTTGCTAAAATCAAATAAAGTGGAATGAAAACATAAAATACATTCACTGGCCCATGGCAATAAAATGTAGGAATTTGTCAGTAGGTACCCTTAGAAGATCTGCTGAAACATAGAGGAGGAGGGTGGAGGAAAGGGAGGAAGAGGTTAAAATTTGTTTAAAACTACAACGGCTATAATTAGTGCAGCACATGACATCACGAAGGGCTCCTTTGTTCTTCACACCGGCCTCCCGGCCAAGACCATCCCTCCTCACATGCCTAGCTGTCAACCAATCATGCACAACTGTGACCACGCCATTCTGATAGGTTTGAAAGTGTCGAAAAGGACTGTATGCAGAGAAGTATCTAGTCACCACTAGTACTAGAGCCGAAGTGAAATCGGCACTAGATTACTCGTGCATATGCTCAGTTCTTTAAGTTGTAGTGGCCCTTACTTTTTAAATGGAGAAATCCAGTCACAGAACGAACTCCCTAAATTACCATTTTGTGGAGATTTTCTGCAAAATGGCGGCAACAAAACCCACATTTTAATATTCACACATTCTGGCTAAGAAAATGTATTTATGGAACTGGAACACTACATATACAATTATACTATAATTTTTCATCCAGATTCGTTTCGTAAAAATAACATGTTAATTTATATGAGACAGTAACAAATGCATTGCGGTCACTAGCAAGTGCTAAAGATAATACATTTTATTTATTACAACAATTTTGAGTTGTTCTTGTATGTAAGTGTAAATTATTAAAATGTACACATTTTAATTCTCAAAAAATAGGAACGTTTACAGAATGTCTACATTTACAAAATAAACTACGTTTCTATGACATCAAGCATATTATGCCAGTATAATAACAAGCATGTATAGTATATAGTGGAAGATGATCTAGTTCTAGATTATCCCTTTCACAGCCCTTCTGCCAAACTGCTGGATTTGTAAGCATCGCGCCATTGCGTTTAAATACCATAGGTATTTAAAAAATAAAATCTCTTTTCAGTTGTAAATTCCAAATTAAAAAATCATTATTTTGCTGTAATAAGTATAAAATATGCTACAATTTTCAACATGTATAATTTAACTCGTCTAGCAATGAAAAATTTCTCGAGAGAGTGACAGAGAGGGCGGGAGAGAAAGCAATAAGTTCCGCCCAGCCAACAGTTTCGTCAGCGTTCGTCAGTTGAAAAAACAAACACCACGTCGCTATGGCCTACATACGTTATTTTGCGCTGTTATTTTTAACTGTAACAATGAAATGTGTTTCTATCGGGGCTACCTAAAATTGAGATATTTAATTTACAAAGAGCATACCAAAAAACTATGTTGAAACAATATAATATTTGAACTGAAAACTATTTCTTACTAGCCGTTGCTAATACACTGCTGCTCTGTCTGTTTTTAATTTGTACGTAATACGAAGTAAATATTACAAGTTATAGATGTTGAGAAAAGTTTCATTTATTCAAAAATACAGTACTTTAGAATTAATCACAGTGTTATGAATTTGTGGAATACAAGTGATTTAACACATCAGGTTGACATGTTACGCATAGGGTGATTTTTCAAAGGTTTGATTCCAAAAGGCTTAAGAAAGCATGAATGGACTGTATTAAACTAGACAACAGTATAACATTTTTGAGGTTATTTTCTTCTATATCGTATCAAATTATAGGAATCAGATCTGATTTTAGGTGACGTATCGGATATCGAAAATATCAGGTAATTTTCCATATCGGACTGTCGCTAACCGTGACGTTTTAAGTTGGGGTTTATCTGCATTCATTCAAAATAATACTTTAAATTGGTAGGCGAGTACCAGTTAAATTATTCCTCAGAACTGCAGATATGAACACACATTAGTGTTCATAACACAAATTTTACCGTCATTGTAAAAGTTAAATAGCCCAAAACGTATTTTTGCATCACAGCTATTATGCCAATGAAGAAAAATGTAAAAATGCTGTGAATCCAACGTACACATTTTTCTCACCTTTTAACTTTTGTTTCATTTCATGGCAGGCACTGAAAGATGATGCAAGATATTAGATAACTTAAATCCAGTACTCATGTAAGGTGTTATGGCTGAGACTGTTTAGTTTGCATAATAGGAGGGGAAAAAAAAGAGCTGGATTAACATCTTTCATGAGATAGCATTGCTATTCGGTTCTTCTCTTATGAGGCAATTATCACTTCAAATTGCATATTGTTTTGATGGAGCAGTGGAAAATTTTGCTTATACAGAAATAACATTAAAATTATAAAAACTTGGAGAGCTTTAAGTCTGCAGAAAGAATAAAATGTGCTGGGTAATGGACCAGTGATAGTAAGTTAGCATTTAAATAATATATTAACTGATTTTCCTGCAAGAAGCCAATAAAAATGTAGCTTGTACACTATAAAAGCTGTTCGGCAAACTATGTGTTTAGGCTCTTTTAAGTGACACGGGGAGGGTCTTTGTGTTAGTGTAGGAATGATTTATCTTGGAAGACTTCAAAAAATAAAAACTAATTAATATTTAATTAAAACATTGATGTAATTTTTTTTTACTTTTTGGAGTCCAAAGTCAATCAAAATAAGCCAAATTTTATCTTAAAAGTGTGTAGATCTTACGAGTCAATACATACACTGCAACTATCAGACTATTTAACAAGTTATGATGTGTGATTTTGCTGCTAAAACAATGCAAAACATTGCCTAAATAAAATTTTAATGCAATTTTTGTATATAGGGATAGGGGTGGGTCAGAATCTGTCCAAATTGAAAAGAAGACTTTTATGAAATACCAGCCGTTTTTCTGTGAAACATACATGTTAGTCATTGTAAGTTTTGACAATATATATTTTTAAAACATTTTCTTGTTTTATATGTTACATTCACATCATGTCACAAACCTGTTATTCAATAAAAAAAAACTACCCTAGACAATAGAAGCCCACTGATATAACCCAATATTTGATGGTGGCACGAGTAGACAGCAAGAATCATTCGTTTGAGGCATATACATAAACTATATACTGAACGTGGCTGCAATTGGCATTTTTTACGTACTGTATTTGTAAACAGAACTGTGTAATTTTGGTTGAAAATAGTATTAAAAATACCAATACCATTATGTAAGGTAAAATAATCTTTGTTGTACTGAAAGTTAACATCAATTTTTCATGTCAAAGTGAAATATTTTAACATAGTTTACATATGGTATTTGGCCAGGAATTGGAAAATTGTACATTTTACTCAAAGATGCACTTATGTGAAGTATGTTGCATCAGAATTTTACCATATTTGGTTATCAGATAATTTATTCAAACATGGTAAATGGTTTCTGTTAATCTTAGTTATAGCTTTTTTTAAAAAATGGGCTTTTGTTGCTTCAGTTTTGCTATTTTTTTTAATGCAGACACTGATTTCACGTTCCAGCAGGTGTGTTTAGCAATAATTATTGCAAGACATAGGCTTGACAGGGGGAAGAGGACAGAGAGTAAGTCAGTATTCTTTGCCTCTTTCATCTCTCACATATGCTGCTCTCTCCTCCTCACCATACTTTTTTTAGACTCACGTGTGATGCACTGCACAACTATGACACACACTCGACTTCCCCTCATCTAAATGCAGTTTCATTTCGCTAGGCAAGTTACAATCAGTACAGAAGAGGCTGTTCATGTGCCTATACGACATGCCCCTTGTAATGAGGAATGACATTACAAACACGTCAGTCGAGCTTGCACTGTTCACTCTCCACTCTCGGCTGAGCCACTGCACCCACCACCAAAGGTCACTTAGTGTATTTACTCATGTATAGAGTGCCCTTTTTCCCCCCAAATAAAGGAAAAAAATTCTGGGGTGTGCGCTATATACGAAAAAAAAAAAAAGGGGGGGGGGGGGGAGTCATAGCCATAAATTGTCCGGGGATGTTGAGGGAAGTGGCGGACTGTTTGTTGTCTCATCTCTCGCTCTTACATCACCCCTTTCTCTCTCAACGATCCATCAGTTACACATAGGTCAACCCCCCGCCCCCTGCCCCTAACTCTAATGGCATCCTGTCACGCCACAATACCAGAGTTGCCACATATTTACGGCCCCCCACCACCTTGTAATAACACCCAGATGGTTGCCGGTCGATAATTCCACCATCCATCTTTGTATCCATGGCAGAGGCTAGTGAACCTATGTCATGTGGGGGGGGGGGGGGGGGGGGGGGGGGAAGGGCAGAGCCGAGGAGAAGGGGCAAGGAGACCCTTTTTTTTTGAGAGAGAGAAGGGTAGTGTGACATTTTAGCGCGGCAAAAAAAAAATACAGCCGGTCACGGCTGAAAGGAGGGGGAAAAAAAAAAACGAAGCCAGAAGTGTTGAGTAGAAGGGCTGGAAGGGTTTCGGAATTTTTTTATTATTTTGGCTTTATGCACCCAATTTATTTAATTAAAGTATTTTCCAAACATATCACAATCACCACACATTAATGTAAAAAAGAATAATATGTTCCATACTTACTAACAGGGCGCCACAAATTTTTGGTGCAATTTTATTTAAAACAATTTTTTTCCCTGAAACTTGTCGCAAAAATCATGGTGCGCATTATACACAAGTAAATACGGTAGTTCTGGTGGTGCCCTCCCTTGGCACGCCATAGTACTAAGAGATGATAAGGGCTGAAGCTTGCTGTCAGTGATTCTCCACCAGCAGAAGATGCTAGCAGATGACTCCAGCAGACAGCTCGAGGGGCGGAGCTTATCTCCCCCCTTACCACTCACCACCGCAGACCAGCAGTCAAGCAGAATATAAGCCCATGTGCCGTCCGAAGACAGCAGTCTATGTTTCCTCCACAGCTGTGGACAGGACCAGAGGAAGCTACCAGCAGCTTGCTCTTTAGTACGCCTTGCTGATTCCCCTGCTCAATCTTGGGCCAGAAGAAGCCTACTATTACAGCCTACACCTCCAGCACCTAAAGATGTTGGCAGCAACCACCTTACCCCTCCTCTAGTAATTGTCATTGAGACCCTTCAGGACTACCACATGCTTGCCTTACCGGACGGTACCGGCAATACTTACCATTCTACCCTTCTGGTAGTTGATCACCAACTGTCCCTTCTGGACAACTGTGCAGATTAGTTAGGACCAGTTGTCGTTAACTACCTAGCAGTAATCGCCTTATTTCATGTCAGGACCAGGTCTCCTTCACCTGGCTGTGCGTAGCTTAACCTCCATTTCAACTCAAGGTTAGCTTTATTCAGGGACACTGTGTATATTCTCTTGGGAATATATAAGTGTTCTAAATTATTTCTTAGTATTGATTTCTTGGTGTAACTGTGTTAATCATACATAGAAACCAGCCCACCAGAGTGAAGCCGGAGATCACGCTTAATGCCCATCTAACAAATACACCCCCATTAGTAAGCCACCCATGCTGTGTCCCTGGGTATAGTAAGGTAGAGTCACCCCTACCACTAACAAGACCTCCAATAGGTGGCTAACCAGTCAGGCCAACCTATACTCCATCTATCACTCTGACCTGGGCCGGAAGGGAGTAGAATTGTAGAGGACTAACCCCTGTGGAGACCACACCCAAATGTCATTTGACTTATAACTTGATGCAACCTGCCACTCTGTATCACTGCTCACCATTGGGCCAGAAAAAGAAGCACTGGGCACACCTCTTGTCTGTGTGGCTGAGGCCTTGGCAGTACACTAAAGTACGGGAACTATCTCTCTCCTTCGCTCTAGTGAGGCTGGTAGTTGTAACTTTTTCCCTAGCTGTACACCTGGAAAGGCGATCTGCAGTGGAAGTTAAGAAGGGGCTCTAAAGGTAACTTTAGTTGTAACCCAACTCCACTGCCTGCACTTTGCAACACATCCTCGTGGGGCAGAGCCCTCGCCGCCTGCCCACTGGAGAGGCCTCACCTCCCAGTTCCTCCATGGTATCTTTTTACGCCGCTCATCAAGACCACTGGTTCCCCACATCCAATTGTTGAAGCCATCCTTAGAGGGTAAGACATCCCTCCGGGCATCTGCAACCCTTGGTTCGGGGGCAACCAGACAGCCGAAAGCAGCCCATCCTGGGCACCTTCTAGCAACGCTTCTACAGCAGCACCAGGTAGCAGCCACAGCCACCACAATTGGATTAAAAGCCTCCCCAGGCCAGCATTCACAAAGTAAAGTTGTAGCAGTGTGTACACCACATCGACACAGAGAAAGCAGTGGTTGATTTTGTACACAGGAGACAGGCCATTCATCCTGTTCTACCTGAATATAAGACGATCCCCTACATTTGCCCTTTGCTGATGGGAAAAAATTCGATTTTGCCACAAATACTTACTGACAGGCTATGTATATTTGCTTTCGCAAAAGCCTCAGTTGTTCTTAAGACCAAGTGTTCAATATCAGCCTTTTACCATTCTGGACTGTTAAAACTTCCAGCAATAAAAGTCTAAAATTCTTTTTTTGGGGGGCCCGGTGACAAACTTTTGTTTACTCAAAACATGTTTTTCACTTTTGACATGTTTTAAAACAGCAGCTCGCCGCTCATATGAAACTTTACAGTTATAGTGTTGACACAGTAATGTAGATGTGTCTGAAGCATAAAGACTGTCACTACAAAATTCTTCTGCCAGCAGTCTTGCACTTACTTTGTTTTTAAGCATTTTAAACAATTATAATTTACGACACATTGAGATAATAACACACTTAGCTACAAGACAAGATAAAAAAACACAATAATTCAATTACATAATATAGTTTACATTAATAATGGCACACAGCCTCCTCTTTATTTTCAATTTTCGATTATGAAGAAAGGAGAAATTTTGCCAAAACGTAAATACATATTTTTGTAAACAAAAAATATTGCGCCAAATATTTGGCTATACAAGCTCGATAGACGTCAACATTTCACAAAGTTACTTGATTTTGTTGTGGCCAAATAAACTTTCACAGCGCTGTGCATTGAAGAGTTTACTTAAAGTTACTCATCACCTGTGCTCGTTACACCTATGGTGTAAACAGACGTGATGAAAAGTAAACATAACCGTTCGCATGTACTATGAATACTGTAATTATCCAAGAAAACAACCGACTGACTCCCATTTTCGCTTCTAAATCCACACAACCACATCAAATCAGTCCAAGATGCAGGTTTGTGGTTTATGAAATTACAAATTCGTGATGATAATAATACTTTTTTTATAAATTTCGTTAATTGTAACAAAAATAGTGTTACTTCGTGTTTTGGATGAAAACTAGTGTTATTTCTCGCATTTGTGCAATCGCAAAATTTTCAGGTCTCTTAACACTAACATATGTGTAAATATTAACCCTATTTTTTTGTAATACGGAAATAAGACGACCCCTTAATTTTTGAAAGTGAAATTTGGAACAAAATATAGCCTTATATTTGGGTGAATACGGTATATACCGGACGAGCTCCAGCACGTCAAAGCCACTCAATCTTGGTCACTACTTTTCTTATTGTCATGTTACTAGTGGTACAAACAATACTTGTACTGATCACTGCGACCACCTCACAGCCAAAGGTCGGCATGTAACCGGGGTTCACATGTCACCTACCATAGGCTGTTGTACGTCAACACTGTCATTAATGGATTGGTGTAGCTGCTGATGGCTTAGGGGCTGAATCTGTCGCTGCTTTGTTTATTACTCGAGACATGATGTTTAGAAAGGAAAATAGGAGGGGGTGGTTAAGAATTGAGGTGGGGAAAGTAAATTCACTCCACTGGTGTCATTAGGCTGAAGCCCTGCTTCAAGTCTGACATGAGTATCAATTAGCAAAATCAAGCAATTTCGTGAGTTCGCCTGTAAAAAAAAAAAAAAAACCTGTCCTGCCTGAAAGATTTATTTTTCATCCCGCCAGCTGGTAAAATATGTCATGCTCACAATTTCCTGGAGTACGATTCAATGCTGTTATTATAGGGTTGGTGTGTTTATGACATTAAAGAACTTGGTTAGCAAGTCTACTTGGTTATTTGCCATGTCTGTATTTGGTAGCCCAGATTAATAAACTGTTATTTTGTTTTAAGAGGGGTTACTATTTGAGGAGGCAATATTTTTGCTGCAGAAAAAGGTACTTTGTTTTTCTACCGCCCCCCCCCCCCGCCATTCCCCTGGGGTGGCACACGTCTGAACGCTTCCAAGTGCTGAGCTATACTAAAGAGAGGTGTGCGGCGCTCCTGGCACAGCCGAGTGCTGTCTGGTGGCTACTACTGGCAACGAGTTCAGCCTTGCACACTCTGGCAGCTTCCATACACCTCTCCGCTATTCCTGCGGCCTCCTTAACCTTCACGAGCCGTGTTTTCGCATATAAATGTTCATCGCCAGCCTGAGCAAGGGGCAGTGTTCCTCTTCGAGTTGCACGGCCTGGCCGACGATAGATCATGTCTACACCACTTTGTACTTTGGGGCTTCAGCATGCTAGATGCGTTTTCGCGTAATATGAGTACTAATCAAGTTAAGTACGGCAATGACTGTAGTTGTTATGCTGGAGGTAGAGTTTCCCTTTTAGTAGTGTTATTTAGAGATTTTTGTAGGGAAGTGTTTTCCCTGTTTTGCTTAAGTGAATTTTCAATATGGTATTTTATGGGAATGTTTGTAAGAGGTGGATTCTTCCTTTTTTTGGCGTGCTGTAGGAATGGTCTCCTGGACTACGATTTGCCAAAATAATTTTGATGCTAAGGAGTTTAGCGGATATTTTATGGTGTGCCTTTATGCTCATGGTTAAGTGTAATGAGGGTTTTTGCTCCTTCCCAATTGGTATTCTTGAAATTAGTATTCCATGTTGTACTTTTTAATGAATCATCAGGTGTACTTTTACTTTTAAAGTTGTAATGGTGCTTGCTTTGCTCAGGGACTCATTTCACCTTTTTTAAAATGGGATTTCACAAGTGTTTATTCATTAAGGGTGATTTCTCAGGATGTATTAATATTGTTCTTTTTATGTTTGTTCCAGTGCATGTGTTCTCTCCTTCCCCATGTTCACCAATTGGTAGCAAGCAACAGAAATTTAGAGATACAATTTATATTTTTCATATCAAGTTGTAAAGTTGGTGTTCTTGGTGATAATGCATAGATGAGCTTCAATATATTCGTATTGATTTTGGAATTTTTGTGTCCAATCTTTCTTGATTTTTTTTTATGGTGTGCGTCGTCCTTGCCTTCCTTTAGTCCTGCTACACTCTAAAGGGGCGTAACAAGGCTGTGTCCCAAACAAACTGTTTACAATCTAAGCACTGCCGTGCAACACCTAAACTGCATAACTGTAACGTTGCGTGTAAGCCAGACATGTTTCCTTTCAACACATTGCCAATATAAAATCACAAATGACAACAGGAAGTGAAAAACACTCCCTGCCAGGCCATATTATTCATGGCATACAAAAGTAAATACAGTTTTGAGTTTTTTAATTTTTATTACTTGTCCAGCATGTAAGGATTTCTTCCTGCCTCCAGCAGACAGACAAAGTCAAACACTGACTGCAACGGTAAAATAAGCTGCACTCTTAAAAAATCAGCAACCTTACTCAAATAATCATGACATCTGTGATTACCTCTTAATTTCAGTGGTTCTTCTTTAACTTCCATAACTGATAAACATTCCAAGTACAGCACTTGCCAAGAGAAACACAATGTAGAGTGCCCAAAAAATGTGCAACAAACTTATTTTTCGGCGGATTTCCCTTAAGTTTTGTACTTTTTTAAAAATATTATCATTATAGAATTTTTCAGTTCTTTGCGAAAGGGTCTTAAAACATAGATGCATTTTTTTTTGTTTACAACACTCAATTCAATTTTCCTAGGAAAACTTCATATTAATTATTTATTTCTCCACTATTACGAAGGTAAACCACCTACCCAAAAGCATTTGTACAGCTGTAACAAATGGCAAGATGGATGCCTGCAATCTTCAAGGCTAACTACTAACCTTATGGCCAGTCATCCATCGCACAGGATTTCCTGTTACACAGTCGCAGAGACGAACAATACGATCACTGGACCCTGTTGCCACGTAGTTGGAATTTGGATGAAATTGGACACACTGCAAAATCCATAGATAGTATTTAAAATAAAAACATGCATGCATCATAGAAATGAAAATCAAAACTTAAGATTTAAAACCAAAAAGTAATCAATAATAGAGTTGTTCTGATACCATGTTTTCCGATACCAATTCCCCGAAACCAATGCCTGTCGCACTGAATTTTTAGAAAAATTATTACTGTAAATAATATGCTAAAAAACATTTCTCCTAGACTCGTTTAAATAAAGAAAATGTCTTAAAATACAGTATATAATTTATTGTAATTTGACACAAAATGGAAACTGACATAAAACTTTCAAACCATTTGAAAATGCAAATAATATGACACCAAATGCAAGTCAAATTTTAAATGTCCAATGCACACATCAGCTATGAGCACAACGAGAAGTTAATCAATCGGCAGTATCACATCTGTTGTGTTCCTAGGGGAGGTGTGGCTGCAGGAAGATGACCTCTCCATACCAGCTACTTGTTGGTGACAACTTGTACGTGTGGCAAATGTCTGTCTTTTAAAGTAATTAATAATATTTTACTACAAAGAAAACTTATAATTTTGAGACACAAACGACGTGATTATAATTGATTGCTTTACCATCTCTAATAATTAATAATTCAAACCACGTCCTCTGATTTTCCCTGTCATGAGATGCACTGCACTTGGCCTGGTGCTTACCTACCCATTATTAGATGGCAAAGGGTGTCGAATAGGCACTTAGATATTACCAGTTCATTAAAAAATGCATATCTATTCAAATAAATTAATATAAATCCTTCGATTTCCCTGCAAGAAGTTACTGAAAATGAACACTTATAATACAATTCGCTCTATATTCAAACAATTTTTTTCTGACAAGTGGTAGAGTACTATATTTATTTGTGTATAGCGCGCACTCGTATATAGTGTGCACCATGATTTTTGCAACAAGTTCCAGAGAAAATTTTTTTAAAAATAAAATTACACCAAAAATTTGTGGCGCCCTGTTAGTAAGTACAGAACAAATTATTCTTTTTTACATTAATGTGTGGTGATTGCGGTATGTTTGGAAAATACTTTAATTAAGTAACTTGGGTGCAAAAAGTAAACATAAAAATAATACCAGAAACCTATGCTCCTACTACTCAACATTTCCAGCTTCATATTTCTTTTTTCTCCTTTCTGTTTTTAGCACTGACTGGCTCTCTTTTTTTTGCCGTGCTAGTGTGTCACACTACCCTATGAAAAAAAATCTCCCGCTGCCCCCCCCCCCCCTGAAAATGGCTCACTAGCCTTTACCATGGAAACAAAGAGGGATGGCAGAACTATCGACTGGCAACATCTGGGTTTTATTACAAGGGAGTGGGGAGCCACATGGCAGCTCTGGTTTTGTGGCATGACAGGATGCCATTAGTTGGGTAAGTGGGAGGGTTTTGACCTACACATAACTGACAGGTCTCTTAGAGAGAAAGAGAGAGAAGGAAGAGGTGTGATGTTAGAGCAAGAGACAAGACAACAGACAATCCTGCCACTTCCTTCAGCATTCCTGGACAATTTATTGCTACCACTCCTCTTTCCTCTTTTTTTCCATGTATAACGTGCACCCCAGAAATTTTTTCCTTTATCTTTTTTTTTCCATGTATAACGTGCACCCCAGAAATTTTTTCCTTTATCTTGGGGAAAAAGGGTATGTTATACACAAGTAAATACGGTGTTTTTTTTTTCAATGTGCTGCGTACACACACCGAATTATGGCCAGTTTTGTGTGTAAAGAAAGTAATAACTCGACTTCACTGTCTATAACAGATACTAAAATATTGGGCCGATACCATACCCGATACAGATACATCAGGGAAAGGCAAAGTATCGGCCGATGCCGATACTTAGTATCAGTATCGGAACAACTCTAATCAATAATATATGTATTCATGTTAAATAAATCTTGAAAATTATTTCATGGTCATGAATTACTTTAATAATTTTAAAAAGGAAATACCACATTTTCCTAGACAAGGTGTGTTATAGTTGACCCCATGGAAAAATTCTATTATCCACACAACCGATGAAAGTAAAATTTGAAACTAGTTCTTAAGAAAATGAATCATTATTTATTATAACAACTATACTGTACACTCACATCAACATCTGAGAAGTGACCAACAAATATCCGCAATGGCTGATGCTGATCAGTGGCCCAGAGACGGGCAGTCTTGTCATGGCCAGCTGTGGCGAAGTAGTATCCATGTGGAGAGAAACTTGACATCCCAAACAGGATACATGTGGCCCTTGTAACACACCAGCGCTGTCCATGTCAGCAAGCTCCATAACCTGACTGCAAGTCAAACAACCATCACATATTTCCATTATGACCAACACGTGCCATGGTATTTCAAACTGAGCTGCTACACTAACTAAACAGCATACAGGCTGCTGGGAAAACAGACTCATCTAGCACCTGTTTAATGTGCACAATAGAATATTTACATCCAATTTCCTTCGTTGGACAAGCCACGCTCAATCCCTCGGTTAAAATTACCGTAACTGGTTTATTTGTGACAATTTTTGCCAATCATTTACTTGCAGAGTATTTTTTTCAAACCTTTACGATTCTAATTACTTGCAGCTGATAGTTTCTGATAATAATCACACATCACACCCATCAAAATACCGCCAGAGCTATAACCTCATCCAAAATTCTGTTTAGAATAACGAGACCATAGATTGTTGAATACAGTGTCGGAGAATGTGAGATTCATTCTCATCGCCAAGATAAGATAGCAGTAAACATGTAAGAAGAATAAGAATATGAGACAATTTCTCATTGTTGTCAACCTACGGATGCAGTAAAGATGTAATAAGAGGAATAAGGTTAGTCCATAGTACAGGGAAAAACTCTTGTGGGATGTTAACAATACTATCAATAGCAGCAGTTGTTTACTATCCAAGCTGTTTTACATTCACACAGTGTTTAAAAACTGAATGATCTGGACAATTTTGGCAAACGTACGGATATGAAGTACAGTAAAACGTAAATAAGGGGAACAAATCCACTGTTCTTCATAGCTAACAATTGCCCCAAATATATTTTGGGTATTGGACAAAATATCTGATTGATGGAGGCGGTAAATTAATGCTTTAAAAGTCGTGGGATGCAGATTTTTTTAACATTGTTTAGATAAGATATTTGTCGGGACCATTAAAAAAAAAGAAAGAACGAAACTTGTGGGAAAACTGAAGACGGGGCCATAGCAACAAAGTTCCATAGTGAAAGTATACTGTATTTATATTACTCACTCACACTTATATCTGAAAATAATGGGTGGATTAAGCACTGAAAAATAAATAAATAAAAATAATGTCAAAAGAGTTAAACAATTTAACGCACTAGCAGCTAGATTATAACTGAGACAGGAGAGACTCTATGAATAAGATGCTGGTCAGGACACTTCTGGTGTCTGCATCCAGTTGCGACTTGTTCACGGTCAATTACAACCATTATCTGAGCAGCCTACAATTATACTTGCATTTCTCTGCCAGCCTTTCATCTGCAAAGTACATTAAGTAACAAATTAGTTAATTTTATTGACACAGAAAGGCAGAGCATACAAACTGAAAATAATTACGTTTTCCTAAACAAAATATAACTATTTTGGGAATAAGCGAGTATGTTGTAACTGTATGGAACTGCAACAATGCATAGTTTCGAATATTTTGATAAACCTATTTTGTAAATAAGGGCCTAAAATTTTAAATCATTTTCAGAAGTTTTATTTTCACTTTTTTTTTTTTAAAGGAGAATACATTTTTGGGGGCTCGTGAGATTGATCATGTTAACATACTGTATATGGAAAGAACAATATAAAAATATGGGCTAGGATGTTTAATTTTAACGGGTGTAAAAAGGAATTAATGTATAGAAAATAACTAAAATATATATTTCATGTTAATTTTGGTACCTTAGATGTACTTTGTTTTATTAAAGTGACGCTGGCTAACAGCCAGCGGCGCTAGAGCCCATGATGGCGCTCACGTGTCACGTGTACCGCACGTGCGCAAAGAGGCCGACAATTTTGAACTTTCCTATAAATTTTAATTTCAGGATAAAATGTGTTATATTGTCTTTACATTGTTTAATATGCCTTAAAATGTTTTACAGTGCTTGTACTAATTTTAATTGTTTGGTTATGAATATTCAAAGTGCCTGTGGCACCGAGATTAAAAACATTTAATATTCTGGCATGAATGCTATCACAAAGAGACATTAAAATAATACTGAAATTTGTAACAAAATTATAGAAATGTAAAACAATGTCTAATTTAATTTGTGCCATTTTATTTACTTTAAAATATTTCACTCGGCGTGCATAGCACTTCCGCTTATGTGAACCCTGTAGGCGGCCATGATAGGTTCGTGCGACGCTTGTATCTGAACAGTCTGTCAAGGAGAGCTGGTGAGGTAAGACACTGTCACGTGCGCACTACAACTTTTGTTCACTGATGTAGGTTTCCATAGTCCATGTAGTTTACTGGTTAATATTTGCTTGCATACGTTATTGCCAGACATTTTCCCCAGCATTATGCTCCCACTTTACTAATTTCTTATGCCCTTGTGGCTTTTTTAACTTAATCGAGGAGAAGGAAGAGAAATATTTCGGAGAGGTCATGCGACCCGCGCATTTTGAATCAGACGTCATCTGCCTATGTTTATGGCATTTTATTGTAACTTCTGCATAATTGCTACAAATAATTTTAAGAGCTTTATTTTTCTGCATGTATTTAAGGGTAATTTTCATGTTTGAATATTTTATGGCAACATCACGTATAACCATGTAACCGACTGAAGCCAAGTCTTTGTATACACCATCATTGCGTTTTAAGAGCGTATTTCTATAACATTGTATGTGTAATCATTTATTTCAGGGTTCTATGTATTTTTCACGTAAATTGATGCTTCTTGTACTTGATCACACGGTCACAGTAATGTTTGATTTTACAGCTATCAGGCATGTTACAAGCCTGTAACAACGCTAATCGTAAAGAGAACCATTTGCCAAACACGAATAATATTTTATCAGAATTTAGTTTGCAGTTTCCACCCAGAAATATTGCAATTTCACCTGCACCACGTGGTCTGCTAAGAACTTCATCCAGAGGCATCCGCGCCAACTAAGCTTGTTTTCACACGTGTGTGTTTATTGTGAATATTCATCTCGTGTCCCATCATATTTCATGTATCATTCAAGAGTCTATGTAATTGTGTAATTAGTGTACGGTGCAATTATTCCCGTCCTAGCCGGCTCTGTGTATAGGCCGTAACCACACTAACCACGTGATGGAGGGCGAACCCCGACGAGTTTGCGTTAGTGATGCCGAGTAATCACTCATGTTAATGTGTATTAAGAGATTCATTTGTAATTCACAGTGTCCTGTCTTCAGGGAAAAACCGTCAGTCCACCCTAGTGGCTGTCGGCTCTCTTCCCTTGTGAAGGCTGTGCTTTCACACACCTCGGTGAGATCATCTATTTAGGCGTGCACTAGATTAATTACGGGTTGGGGAGCACCCAAGCGGAATTGGCTAGTCATGACCGAGATAACCATTTCATTGGCATGTTGATGTGTATAAATAATATTAATAAAAACAAATCTACAGTGAACTCAATTTTTTATTCAGTAGTGACAGCGTCCTAGCCACACATGTTTTATCAATTGTTTATTTCTGTGATTTTATTAAAAGTTTAGTATTGTCAACGTGTTTGTAAGTACGCATGGGTGAGACACACACACACAGAACCCACAACATCCCTGAGAACCCTGAGTCTCAATAGTGCGGAGATTGGGAAGCACCGCTGGCGCCCAAATTACCAGTAAGTATTTGTGTCATCGTTCGTCTCGTGTCTCACCTGACGGCGTCAATAGTAACACACCAAAATAAAATTTAAAAACTCCCCAGTAAATCTGTATTTGAATTGAGCCAAAATGTGCCATAGAAACTTGGATGTTAACGAAAACTAAAACCATTATTGTATAGTATTAGGGCTACACTACACCCACTGTCTTCTGACCCCATCACAAAATAAATAATCTACAGGAAAAAAAAAAAAAAAAACTTTTTAAATATTATTTTTTACATAATTATAATAAAAAATAAAATATTAAAAAAATTATTTTATTAGTTTATACCTTTTATGGAACTGTCTGAAGGTAGAAAAAACATATATATTTTTTAGAGCATTTTTAAAAATCATGCAGAAACCAAATATTTTATAATGGAATGACTCCTGTACTCTTCTCTGGTTACATTTTGTTCAGAAGACATCTGCCTATTGAATTAAATCAATATTTAACTTTTTACAACACAGAGAATTAAAACACAAACTTCACACAAAAAAAAGCATTGAACATAATAAGTAGATTGTGTTGAGGTCAAAATTGGTATATTTTGATTTTGCGACAGTAGATATTATGCAACAGTATTCTCAGCAACCGTGGATAGTAATGAGTCATAGGTCTACAGTATCAATCATGATCAACACTAAAAAACTAACTTTTGTACAATTTTACTTTGTATTAAATTTAATTAATTTGCATAATAAGCACAATGTAATGTAATAATATGTTAAACATTAACAGAACTAACCAGTAGCATCTTCCGAGCAAGAGAGCAGGATACTCCTATCTGGGCTGAACGTTACTCTATACACAGGTCCACTGTGGCCGTAGAGCATGCGACTTACTTCAGCTGTTCTGTCATCCATCATCCGCACCAACACATCAACTGTTCAAAAACACCATTCTACATGACAACATATAAGTTCCACATACAAACGAATTGAATCAATCATAAATTATGAATCTGATATTCCGAGTCAATATTAGTACAGTAAACTCTTGATTCCAAGACCCTTCCCAGGGAAAGAGTACTAATTATTTCAAAGGGTTTGGTATTGGAATAATTTTTTCAATAAGTTTGTTTCATGGTTTCTCACAAACGGGTCATTTCGAGAGGGTCACTATTTCACGGGTCTTAGAAACAAAGTGTTGACTGTAGTGACCACACATGCTGTAGAAAATGATCTTGCTAGAAGTGTAAATAACACACACTTATCTACAAAAAAAGGTATTTTAGTATTTTATTTTCACCTGTATGCATTGCTGCTGATTATATAACAACCGATAAATGGAGTGAAGAATGTGTATACATTACAGTAACAAAAGCCATGTGAGTACCAAAACCATTATGACCAAAATAATTAAAATAAAGAAATGAACAGAACCACAAAAATGCTTGTTCGTTTATAATTAGCTGGAGAGAAAAATAACCAAGTGTAGAAAGGATACTTGCTGTGATGACATGGTGGTGTGAGAAGAAAGACATGCAAAAGCCATTAAGGACTTCAGCGAGGAAGAAAGGAATTATATGATACCATATCCACTTGAGTTTATACAATGCCATTGATTTTAAGGTGCATCTCAGTTTTAGTACTTAAAATGCCTGAATAATGTTTACATACGGATCTAAGTTGCACTTTGAAAAGGTCTGCATCTCTCTCCCTCTCAAACCAAGTAACCCAACCTTGGTGTTGTGGACAACTGCCACCGATGACCTAACAGATAAAGTTAGGTTACCATTAAATTATTGTGTGTTGCAAATTATGCAATAACTGCGGTTCTCGCACACAGAACTTCATCTTCTGGATTGATGATTCAAATGTTCTTGACATATTGTATTATTTTCTGTGGGACAAATTTCTCCAACAAACATTCTCTCTACAATTCCGCTCAATTCATTCCATGTTCTTATTACACTGTTACCATCAAACAATAGATGAAGTAGAGTGTGTGAACATTAATATTACTATCATGTGCAACTGTTTGGCAAAGTTGAGTAAAACGAAACAAGCACACGTTCCACAAGCCGTCTACAAGTTTGCCAGAATAATTCATGATGTGCATGCTGTAAGTGTACATCAATGTAATATCTTAAAAAACTATTACTGAAAAGCGACATTGCATAAAAACCTTGTTATTGAATGGAAACAATTCTAAACGAGAACAAGATTCATACTGGTGTGTTTGTCCTCAATAAAGAAAAGGATGGCAGTGAAATTACTGTTTGTTCCCCCTTGAAAATTTAAGTTTTTGCACCCCTGGGTATATGAGTCCTAACTGGTGCAGTAGCTAATTAACAACTACAATTGGGACAAGAAAAAAATGACACTATGTCACAACCACAGTAGTAAAACTCATTTGGTCTTAGCAAAGCACATTTTACTCCTGTGCTTTACAACTGAAAATTTGTATTTGTTTGTTAAATCAAATGAACATTACATATAAAATCACCACACACATATAACTTAGGAATGATTCAAGCCAGAAAATGTTATAATCCAAAATTTACATATTAGCAATCACCAGCCCATGGGGTTACAGAAGGCAGACAATAGGGATGCTGAAAATTAAGAGCAATGTGAATGCAGTTTTCAGGAGTATGGTGGCAGTTGTTAGATTAAAGAGAATTATGAATGACCTTGTACATTCAACAGTAGGAGTGCAGGGTTTGTACACAATAATAAAAAACTGAAATTTCATGTAATTGCTATGTCTAAAAAAAGGAAGAAAGAAAGCAAGTTAAAATGATACAGTCAAAATATACCGAAATACACATTATTTGCGTGCAATGACTGTCTGGTTTGCCACTACCATCATAACTGGGCATGGCTACAGAGCAAAGCCCATGTTATATCTATATGACAAGACTATTACCGTACATCCAAAACAATGTAAAACATTACAGCCAATCACCCTTAATTTTGAAACTCACTGCAACAAAGTGACAAACCTGCTTCTCTGTCAATGTCTTGCAACTGCTCAGCACTCTTCATGGCACGTAACTTTTGAGGGACTAGTGTCCACACTTTGATAACAGCATCACTGAAACCCACAGCGAGCAGACTCGAGTCCTCTGCCACTTCTGCACACGTGACACTAAAACAGTAAAATGTCTCCCTAAAACTATACTTACCATAAAAATACTTTACTTCATGATTGACATGAAATACTTTGCTTGATGATCAAATTAAAATTTAACAGTATTAAAATTTACTGCAAAAAATACAGTTTGGGAAAGACAGTTCTGATTTTATAACATTCAAATGACTTGTTTACACAACTACTGAGTATACTTATGCAATGGACTAAAACCAAATACAAAATCTTTCAGTAATAAAGTAAATATTGATTACTTAATGATAAAAAATACTGTAAAACCCTTTTACAAAAATTTCTGAAAAATGTATGTTAGTGTGAAAGATACATTAATGCGAAGTACGTTGTATTGTAATTTTACTGTATGCACCTAGAAAATGTTTATTAGGAATAATGTGCATCAAGATATAATTTTAAGTTGTTTACAAACTACAAAATACTTTTTGGGCAGGATAAAATGTGAACAAAGCAGTAAAAGATCAAGATATTGTTTATACGAGTTTATTGCAATAAAACTCATGTAACTCAGCCTGTGCCTAGGATGCCTAAAGGGCAGGGTAACCTAACTGTCAAGAAGATAGTTTACTCATGTGAGGATGATGGGGTGAGGGCGAACACCATCAAGCAAATGGCTAAGCATCCAATGTGGATATGCCAGCATTGCAGTATGGATTCCCTAACTTTAAACTGAGAATATGTCTCGAGAGAGACATGCTAGTGTGTGGAACACAGAAGATAGTCTTGAAGGCAAAGCTTGCAGGATGACTGACTGATAGCATGATGAGTGAGCAGGAGTGACTGCAGCAGAAAAAGAACTTCCTCATTAAGGTGGGGTGCAGGGGCCCATGGAGCAGATGTAGACCACATAGACTGGTAGAGAACTCTGCAACACGGAGTACTGCTGGAGCTACGGTGTGAATGTAATTGCCCAAGAAACAGCCCCGACAGGCCTGTACAAGCCCTACTTATACCTGTCTAGCCAGGGACGTGGGGGAGCGAGCATTCTTCCTCAGGTTGTGCAAGCAGAATGCGCATTTGGTACCCCTGCTTGGAAGGCTGATCCAGGGGCAGCATGCAACCAAACCGCAGGTACGCATACAGGACAGTTGCCTGCGACCAGGTGACAACAGACTTCTCTCTGTCTGTTAGTGGGTGATGAAGCTTACGTTGCAGGATTTGGTGGCGGCGTGGCTTGGCGTGAAAGGAGGCATAGCTGAGACGGAGTCTCAACAAGGTTAACGGACATTGCCTGTGGTATTTCAAAATATTCTTGAATACAAACAGTGCTTCTGGTGTCAATTTCACAGTCACACTTTTGCCACCCATACAATGTATTTTAGTTTGTTTAACTTTTGTTTTTGGAATTGGCAAACACACACACACACCCATGTGCGTAAACACACACACGTGCGCACAGACACGTGTGTGTGTTTACGCACATGGGCACACTGACTGACATGCACCCAGTAAACTTGTTACCAACGGTGACGTAGCAATTCCACGTCTTAAAGTTGAATTAAAAGTGTTAAGTAAACATTTGTGAATACTGAAATGTATTCTTTTGCTGTCTTTGTTTCATGCACATAGGTGTAAGAATAAGCGAATTTGTATAATATTTACTTTTCTAATAATTTCACAGTTACAACATTCAACATACAAACAATATATATATATATATATATATATATATATATATATATATGATGATTCACAATTAGACCAACGAACTTCGGGAGGTGATTCTTCATGAAAAAGTAAAATGAAAACATACGTGACTCTTTACACCTAAACTAAATATTCAGGATTCAGGGAGGTACGAGCCCTTAAAAAAATGAGGTAAACTGTATTTGTGCAAAATATCGGTAACAAAGTAAAATACAATGACAACTCTCGGAACATTATTTTATGTTATCAGGACCTTCAACGTAAGAGCCAATATTTTGCACAAATATGACTTAAAATTTTGTTTTCTTAAGGGCTCATACCTCCCTTCATAATATTCGGTTTAGGTATAAAGTGTCTCACATGTTTTACTTTTTTGTGAAGAATCACCTGTCGGTCTAATGGAGAATCATATATATATATATATATCAACTAGATTAAAGAGTCAAAATAAAAGTTCTGCTAAATTATATGTTTAAATAATTTCAGCAATTTTAATACTTTCAACAGTATAAATAAATGTGTCATCAATTGATATGCTGTATTAGGGAGCATTATCTTTATTTTTTAACCCTCCCCCCACCAATTTTTCACCATTCCATCCTTCCTGGCACTACCAGATAAAACAGTGTGTCAATTATCAGAACATTGGTTAATAAAGAATATATAATACTAGAAACTATTTAATGTATCCTATAGAACTTACATTTGTGCAGAATTGAGCAAGGTGTAGAAGCAGATGGATGGGAGAGTATCTGGGCCCAAAGTAACTCGCTTTGAAGCCTCCCTTAGTGCCTTTATCTTCTCAAGTTTGTCAACATCTTTGCTACAACATGTGAAAAACAAACACAATGAAATCTAACTGGGTGGATGTGCTACGCACTTACAAATCCCTTTTGACAAAACATTTGCATCCTCACAAAAATTAAACCACCAATTCCTTGACGGCACACTATGAATGATAGTATTACACTGCCACTGATCAACTGTGATGATATCAGCTGCCTATAGACTGTTTATGGTTAAATGGGCAGTTTTGAAATTAACCTTTGAAAAATGTGACTGCTCCTACCTGCATGTATTTTAATGGGCACACTGACTGACATGCACCCAGTAAACTTGTTACCAACGGTGACGTAGCAATTCCACGTCTTAAGGTTGAATTAAAAGTGTTAAGTAAACATTTGTGAATACTGAAATGTATTCTTTTGCTGTCTTTGTTTCATGCACATAGGTGTAAGAATGAGCGAATTTGTATAATATTTACTTTTCTAATAATTTCACAGTTACAACTGATTGAAACGCGAAAAAGTGATCAGGTCCATGGCAATGTTATCACATGTGGTGGAAGAATACACAGTGTGCATACAAGAAGATCTTAAGCAAGGATTTCAGAAGTGCTCAGTTTACCGTGAACAACCTATAATAAGATTACTATCACCTGGCATCAACAAATAAATCTCACAATGATGCAAAGTGCTCGAAAAAAATACTTTATGTCCTAATGTAGGCCAATTGGTAAACAAAGTCAGTACCAAAACTTAGGTCAGGTGATGTACCATTAATTAACAGTACAAATTATAATTTATGCCATGTTAGCACTCAACTTGCCAATAATGCTCTGGTGAAAATAGGCTCCTATCTTTACCATGCTGAACAGGCAGTGTGTCTCATTAGAATATACGGTATTGGCTTAAGAGGTTAAAATTAAAGCAGGAGTCAACAGGTACAAAGAATGTCACATAGTTTGTACTTGCATTTTCATATCTGAGGCATACTCACAGTTCTGGTAATGGCATCCTATCCAAGGGAGGGGCATTTGGATCAGACTTGATTTTCTTAGAGAATAAGGGATCTTTCCTATGCTTTTTCTTTTTGGGTTTATCTCCACCTTCTGCTTCAACTTCCTCTTCTTCTTCCACTTGAATGTGTGGAATATCTGGTTCCTTCAGTAGTCCATAGTAGACCTTTGTCTTGTTGTCTGGGTAACATGAAACACATTCACAATTACGTTGAAGCAAAACGGATTTGAAAGTTTAATCGATTTCTGTGTGAAAATAAATACAGAAAAATTTATTTCAGAAAACAGCATGGACAACTGGCCAGGAAATCAGAATAAAATAAATATAAGTAAAAAGTTGTGACTAACCTCAAAAGTAAGTAAGGTTGTGTGAATACATATTCAGTATAGCAAAACAAAAACAGAAAACTACAACTTTCACGTTAATTTTGGTAAGAAAATATTTTTCCGGAAAGTTATTACAAAATGAAAATTCTCTACATCAACAAATATTTGGATGTTTACTTAATGTTCGTTTAGTGCACCAACAAAGAAAATTTTTGTCTGTATATCATCTTGTTTGTTTTCATTATTTTATAACTAAAATAAGTATGTAAAATGGAAACTTAAATATAGGCAAGAAGTACGTACACCTGTGATAAATACTTCAATTTCCTTAGTTTGGTTCTGCAACAAATTTGTCATAATGAGTAACTTAATAAAATTTGCTAAACTTCACTAAGCCTAAGCTGTTATGAAATTATTTTTAATTTGCATTTCAGATTCATTAAAGTTTATAACATGTTTTTCATTTTTATTTCCTAAGAAAAAATCTGCATAACCCTACTTAGAAGTGAAACTAATGAGACAGACATACATACACACAAGACACATGAAACAAATTGAACAAGAACACAAAAGGGCACTTCATAACTCAACATGCACTCAAAACTATCCTCAACATGCAACAAATATACAAAATAAAAATGTAAAATAATTTCACTGAATGTAATTAGACGATGAAAGGAATACAAATACACAGAAATCCGATTGATAAAAGAAAATATGTGAAATACTGATACCTATTTAAAGTTTCAAAATATATAAAATATGTTTCTGAACCCTTCTACATACTTTCTTACAATATATGATTATGAGGAAATACAGAGGGAAGCCAATATAGTTTATATGTTGCTGTTCACTTCATTGAATTAAATTAACGAAAAGCTTTGTCATGTTAAACTTTAGTGTGACTTTAAAAAATATTTCCAAATCTGTTAATAATTAAAATTTAACTGAATGTGAGTTAAAACTGGCTGAAAGTTCAAAACTTAAACAGTCTAAAAGAAGTTCCTTGGCAAACCACAGTCGGAAAACGTAGTACACTGTCCTCTGGTTTCAAATGGACAAGAAAGATATTAATTTTGACAAAATTTGGAATCAGAAAGCATATTGCAATTTACTCGCTACAGGCTGCACTGGCTGATATTTGTGGTGGTGTCACATGGACAACAAATACTGACGCATAATGCATTTCCCCATTGTTGGTAGCAGACGACCTAGCTCCATCCAGAGATTAAGCATTGTTAGGGTAGAATTTTATTTTACTGTTTAACTTTCCCCGTAAGCTGAGATTGTACTGTCTGCCTACAGTTTTATTCACCAGCCCACCGTAGCTGTGCTAGGAGTTCATTCATGTACTACTAGATAGCGTTAGTAGTATAATCATCTGTGTTTTGTTTCCCAACCTCTGGCTGGCCAGCCACATCAGATAGACAAGTCATGCTTTCGCTATTCCTCGTTGCTCCACCACCCCTCGCCCTCATGATACTACCAGTCAGTGGTGGGCCGCCACTCGTGAGGACTATATAAGGAGGAACCTCCAACGTGGAGGCCACGCGCTCTCTTCTCCGAAGATCCCTGCTAAACCTAACTCCTCAATATGGGTGTATTGCAGTACGGAATCGTATTCTCAGTCCATCTTAGTTTCTCAGCGTCGGTATCCAGCACAATGCTCCACCACATTAGGGAACTATGGTTTAACAACATCAGGAACACTCGCGTCGGCCATGCAGTACACTTAACAATAACCCTGCTACACCGGTCACCTCTACTGGCTTAATTGATTTAACACAGCTTCTAGGCCACCCCACATGCAATCCCCAATGCGAGTAAGTTGTCACATTTTACAGGAAGTAAACAGAGTGGTGTCGCAGCACTACCTCTTTCACATTGGCAAGAGCTTAGGGAAGCTTAACCTATGCTGAGCCTGGTAGAGGCAACCTGGGCCTAAGCTAACAATGGCAGGGTACATGAGCATTATGAAAATAACAAACTGGTGCTACTTCCTACACACGTGTTGTCGAGAAAGAGCTGCAGTGTCTCTGTGTGTAGACAATGTTGGCAAAAGGTGTATCTTCGGTACAAATGCAGTGAAGATATGCTAGAGAGAATGGCTCTGATGAGTTGCGGTGGATCCTCGCGAATGCGGTGAATGAGGGTAGATTTGGAGTGAAGCGAACATGCTGATTAAGTTCTCTGGCAAGGGCTGCGGTGGAGTAATGAAGACTGGTCAAGGAGTGGGTCACTTAAATTCTGTTGAGACCTTCGGCAGGAATGTGGTGAAGGCCCGGAGCAAACTGGTGTTTAAGGGCGGTGTACCGCTATTTATACTCTGACTGGTCCTTCCCCTTCAGTCAGCTGGATAGGGGCAGCGTTGGAGAGAGGGAGGCTGTAACATAGCTTCCTCAAGGCGTGATGTTACCGGCCGGCTTGGAGAATCGAGATACGGTGAATCATACTGCTAGAGTCATCTAGCGATGTGCTGTGGTACTCATTGCCTTGAATGCATAGCTTTGGCGGCCGGTGAATAACACAATCTGCAGGCTGGAACGTCCATTCTTGAGCAGTGCAAACAGTACAATCTTGAGTCCCGTGATGCTTGTCAACAATACAAACTCCATTGGAATCAGGCAGCAAGACTTGTTCACTGATGAGGTGAAGTTGTATTATCATTGTTGAAAAGACATCATGCATCAATTCAATGTATTTGCTTTTATTGCAGAGATTAAGCAGTTTACTGTAGTCAAGATTCTTTTACAGAAGATAACCGGAATATGCTTAAACCTTTACAATGCTTCTTTACGATTTTAGTTCAAGTTTTAACAAATTGTTGTCTGGATCATTACATTGATTGGCAAGTTCATGAATTACCTACATAGTGGCTGGCTTCTGTAACTAACCCAATATTTTACAAATACAGGGTGCTGGATAGGTACAGAACTCTAACAACATAATTCCATAAATATTTCATAATAAACTTTAAAGGAGGCTGAAGAAATCTAAAAATAATCTAAGATATCTAAATGGGCATAGCACAGCAGCCTCTTACCACAGTATACAGTGGTTACAGTTAACTATCTGCGACCTCCTTTATCACCAATCAATCACAAAAAAATTTAATATTGGACCCTGCCTATGAGTTTCCAATCAAAAATTCAGAGTTTGGTGGCCTCTTGTATAAAAATCTGACAGTATTTCAATGCAAAATTAATTAATATTGATAAACAGACATATACCGAATAAAGTGCTACCATAGAAAGTTATTCGTGACATTCTTTGTTGCCTATCAATTACAAAAACATTAACACTGGACATGGCACATCTTCTCAATAAAATGGTGCCACAGAAGTTTATCTGTGACTGTCCTTGTAACCAATAACATTAGACGCTGTGTACTTTTTCGCACTATATTTTGACGTATCCTACACCTAGAAGAGGCATTCATTACAGAAGCGAATTTGCCTCATCCAAAAGTTACTTTATTTACATGGGCAAGTCAATCCTAGCTAAACACGGTAATGGAGGCACGACACAAAAATAACCTACGTTGACAGAGTCTCAACACACCCAATTACATTTTCCTAGCTTTTACAGAGCACCTGAACTCTCCAAGAAGCCGCCACGTCATCGCCTCTCCCCGAAGAAAGAACGTTCTACTTCGGTGCTAATGCTGGAAGAACAGCACTTACTTTGAATTGCACGCCGCTGCAGGGAGGTTGGCTAATCATCAGAAGGTCATGGCCTCCGCAAGAGCGTGAGCGCAAGAGGTGTCAATGCCTTGCACCACACAGACAAGGATCCATGGTTCATGCATGTGATGTCACAAACTCTACCTCCAAGAGGCGGGGCTAATTCCTCCACACCCTTCGGAGTGCCTAAAAGTGAGATAAATTTGTATAAAAGGCAACCCCATACATGGCAAGTCCGTGTGTGCAGGGCTGCAGAAAAGCCCTGATCCCTCTGGCTGTAGAGGTCGTGGACACCACAGAATCGCCACTCGTTCTGGTTGCAAAAGCCAGAGTATTAAGTAAGCACAGAGTCCCTCTGCCGCACTGTTAAAGGTGCAAGTGCACCAGTGGTCGCCGACGCCGGCAAGCTCCGGAGAGCCGTACCTCAAGAAGACCTCAACCTCTTTGACTGCCTACAGACACCACCATCCACAGGATTCTACCCCTATGGCCTCCGCCAGCTACTTGAGGCAGTCACCACTGACCACCAGAGGACAGCACCATCATCATTCCTGACCCTTCTCCAAAATACCTTCTTTCCGGAACATTACCCAGGTATTGAAGGTCATGACGACGTAGTCCCATCTAGACCCCCTTAAGGCCTTGGCCCGGCCACATCTTTACCGCTTTGGTAAAGACCCATTTTGGAAACACACATCTAGGTCCCATTTGGACAACTCCCTTAACTTCAGCTAGGAAGCCCTGGCTATTATTTAATAATTTACGTAAAATAAAATTTATTCTCCTTTTAGCCAGTACGCCTTCACCTGGCCGTAACAAGACACGCTCCTGCAAATAATTAAATATTAATTATTTTATATTTGAATTGTTTTCAATATTATTATTGTGTGAGATAATGATGCTTTATAATATCTTTTCAATACGTGTCATCACATTTTATTAAGTGTGTGATTTTAATGTTGTATTATTATATCCTTTATTAGATGTTAATAAACACAATCATAACAGTGTAATTAGATGCCTTCTTCATTCACTTTGAATATTCCCTATGTAAAATTAAGAATCATTGGGAATTTAGTTTTATCCCATGAGTTAAAGCCAACCCTGTGTATTCACCACAAAGGCAGAGCACACACACCTTAAGAAGTAACCCCAAGGTTGGCCAATAGATCAATTTTGGTAGAGCCCAAAGCATTAGTAACACTATTCCATCCTTGGAATCGAGTTGAACTGGTAGCTTCCTACTCTGCCTAACTTGAGGGAGATCTACCATCCTCACTCGTCCATCGGTGGAAACTCACCTAGGAGTATTGTCATTTGCACAAACTTTGCATACTTTGTAACGCATGCTCAGCTGGCGAACGACTAAGCGAGTGGTACACAGTGAAAGTGATATGGCCAGACATACTCTTAAAAGTACATGCTAGCCTGCTTAATAATTACCTTGCTTATTTCACCAGCTTTCCCGCACGAGGAACATTAGAAATATTCAAAGTATTATTTATTTCCTGTTGATTTATTCACGTTATTCAGAGTGGCAAGAGATAAAAATTGAAGCAGACCTTGAAGAGACTAGAGTCAGAAATTAATAATACTCCTATCCGAGAAGCAGACACAGAGAATCCCTTATTTACACCTCTCATATGTATAGGACAACGTATTTTATTTGAATATTAATTAATATCCCATTGTAACCTTGAGGTCATGGGGATTCACCCAGAACTCCTCCCCGACTCATACACTGCCATCCCTTCACGCCCGTACCAGCTACCCATCAGCAGTAGCAGCATCAGCACCGCTGCAGCCAGTGTAAGCCACTGTTCAGCCACCACCAGCAGCTGAGAGAGCGCCAGTGCCGAGCGGACAACAGGTAAAGCGACAGTAGGTTACTGTGCCAGTGTCACTAGACTACGTTCCCACACACAAACCAACACAGCCCATTCTATATAACTGCAAACTGCCCAAGTGAGAGTAACTCCTCCTTGGAGCATGACCCCAGCGCTACTGACATCGCTGGTTTATTTGAAGGCCACCTCCTCTGCTAACGTAAGATCTGCGTACCGCAGATAGTTGGAAGTGAAATTCACCCTGGGGGTTGTAATCCCCAAGCTCTTGACACGTCAGAACACTCGCAAGGCAGATAAATAAACGTATCCTCATCACGTGGGGAATATCTGCCCCTTTCGCAGAGCTAGTAGAGGGTTGGTGTGTGATTCCTGTCGAAGCTAGGGTGCTTATATTTACCTACCTAAATAGCAAACACCTTTTATAAGGGGATCCGTGATTTTATTTTTCACTTCGCCCATGCCAGGCTGGCCATCATTACAACCCTTCATTGGTATAGTGATCTCGTATCATTGTACCCGGTGGTTTAAAGCTACGGCACGCTTCAATTTACAAACAAACAGATGCATAGACACTCCTTTCCAAAACCCAGATTACTGAAACTCTAGTTTTGATAAACAATTGATGTGTGACGTCTTTCTACATATTATTAATTCAACTTTTACTAATCAGTGCAAACGAACCTGGAGCATTGTTAATGGAGTATGATTTGCCGCCAACCATGAGATGTCAAGGAATTGTTCTACCCAAGACAAAGGACTGACGCTCCACGCCAGATATTATAATTCACCAGGTGAGCTGCCGAGACCATGCTTCAATATCATTCCAAGTACAGCAACGTGCTGCCAGTAGCCACTACTAATACAATCACAGAGGCATGAGTCTGGATCCAGCGCCAGCACTGACGTTTTGCACACCGAGGAAGAGAATAAAATGGGCATAGTCTGGTGCTCACCAAAACATTTTTCTGTGTGACATACTAGCTACCAAAGGACGTCATTCGTCAAAGCATACATAAACTGAATGTTACAATTATTATTTTTAATGAACACAAAGGGATGAACCTTGTAAAACGGTGGATGATGAATAGGCGAGAAGATGGGGGAGGGAGGAAGAAGGCTAGAAGTAAGGAAATGAATGTGTGTGGCGTTCCTCAAATGTGATGGATTGGGGGAGAGGTGGAGGCTACAATGGGAAGACGACCTGCTGTGGTTTCTCAATCCAGAGCTGTATTTGTGAGTCAATTTGTAGGCACGGCTGATGACATGTTGAAAAAACCTAACAATACTAAATCATCAACAAACAGTAATCAAAACCCAAGAGAAATCCAAGTCACAATAACATACGGAAAGTGCAAAGGCAAGGGAATGAAAGTACAATGGCAGGACAAACACTAAAGGTAGTTGTGTGCCCGCCTGAGGGGTGGTGGTTGGGTGGGTGGAGTTAACATACATTGGCTAAGACTGGCAGGAAACAGGCAACAAGTTTGTTTTCGAAATATTTCCCTCACATTTTTTAATTTTCTCACCCAAATATTTTATGATTTCTTAAAAAAAAAAAATTGTTAACGAAAGATGGCTGGTTTAAGTGTGGTTGGCATAGAGAAAGAGGTTCTCCTCTAATGTCTTGTTTTAGAAATACACATAAAAACCATATAGCCCTCCCAAAACTTAAAGCTCAGATCTTATAACATTTGGGAACCACTCAAATAAAAAAAAAAAATTGAAATAAGCAAAACCAAATGCAAGGAAGGTGATTCCAAGTATACAATACTAATTTGCCTAGAAAGGGGTCATCAGAATAAATAAATATCTGAAGAATGAACGTTTTAACTGAAAATTTTAAAAGTGCATTACAACAATATATTATAATTTCTTAAGTTATTACGATTATACAGTAATATGCAAGCTAAACTACACAATTTGAGATTTAGAGAAATTTGAAATATGTTTCTGAAGTAATTTTGATTTTACGACAGTAAACCACCAAATAAAGGTTCACGATTTTCTACTATATTATCCCAATTAAACACAAATGAAGTTTTAAAATTAAATTGCACACAATGACATGCTACCATAAAAAAATTTAACTTAAAATTGGTGAATACCTAATTTTTAACACAAATTCCTTCACTCCCCAAATGTTTGCATTACAGCTGCTTTATATGCTGAGAATTTTAACAGATTTTATTTTACAAGTACTGATATCAAAATCACCAAACAATAATGGTGTGGTAAACAGACATAACCTTGTCTTGTAGCTTCTCCCACCATGGAGCCAGCTGTTGCCTCTATCTGTTGTTTGTTGCGAGCAACTCCTTCATACATGTCAAAGTACAGCCGCTCATGAACAATGTTAAACAGCACACTGTGCTTCTTCTCCTGCAGATGTCTTTTCAGGATTGACAATGTGTCACGTGACATGCGAACGGTGAATACATTTGATCTGTAACACATACATATAATGTACTGTGACAGCACTGTCACACCAGGTGACATTAGTTCAACTAGAAAACTAAGCCATAACTACACCTGAATGTTTCAGACAGCTCATTGCCTTTCATGTGGTTCTTCTTTGTGATGTGCGACAGCTTTGTTATGTCTTCCTGATAATAATCATCCTGATCACTGCTAAAGAGCTCCATGAACTTGATGGCTTGTTCTTCGTGCCCATTGTACACGAGCTGCAGATACATGTGTACGAACACTGGATACAGGATCATCCCCAGCTCGTGCTGCAATTCACAATTAGAAAAACTGTATAGTATGCTACAATCTGCTCACACATTTTTAAACATACAAACTTGTTTTCTTTTTCCGGACTGGAGAGGTTTAGGCATCTCCCCGAAATGAAAACTTGAGAGCCAAAAAAAAGGGGGAAGCGAGTTGGGTACGGAGCACCAGGTGGGGTGGAGATCACAGAGAAAATCAGCTGACCAGTGGCATTGTCTGGCATGATTCCCACTTGCAAAAATCTGGGAGTGAGCCTACTAGGAATTGAACCTTCGTTCGTCTCGGTGGGAGGCGAACACTAGCTGTTACACCAACCGTGACCCCAACTTGAATTTTTAACATAGTGTTATTACACAATGAAAATGTCCCAGCAAACAGAAATGTGTCTTTAGAATGTTATGTGATCCAGACAGTGTAGTGACAGATGAACTTCAGCCAATGTCTGTTGCAAGCAGGCTATAGCAGCATGTGTGTGGCAAGTTGGGATTTGAACCCACACTGAGTACTATAATGTTGGGAAGTACTTGCACAAGCCATTCCCACTGCTGAGAGCTATCACATGACTCCACATAGGCTAACTAAGGGTGGAGGGGTCTTTCAAATAGTCCCAAAGGCAAGGCAGTGCAGGCAGTCATTGGGATCCTGATTAACCGAGCCTAACTGACAGTCATCTCAAGGCAGGCAATCAGTGGAATTGGTTTAATGAAAGGTGTTTGTAACTATACTGATAGGACCAATGAAAACCACAAAAAAGGTTCACTGATCCAATACTTTGGACCAGTGCTAAGTTCAGAGATGAAAGCATAAGTTGCATTAGGAGAATGAATTACACTGAAGGAGATATAGCAGCAGTGGGGAATTTGGGAACAGCTACCCCACTCATCTAAGACTGCATATGGTATCAATGTTATACGTGATGCTGCCTACGGATCAGAACACTGGACACTTTCAGTAGGCCTCACAACTTGGTAGGAGAATTTTGTAGACTCTAGGGGAGAGACATACTGCAGTTGGCCTTCTCCGTTATTGCAATCTCATTGACCTTACCATCACAAGTGTCATGATGGTAGAAAGCGTTTCATACATGATTGGGGCAAAGCTGTACATACATGCCACCCCAAACAATATGCCCATAGGATAAGGAGACAGGCCATGGCCCAGCACATGGGGTGTAACATCTGTTCTGTCTGTGTACCAGTAGCAGGTAGCAATTTGTATGATACTTCTTCAAATTCCTTTATTGCAATGGAAATCAAGCATGCAGTAACAATTTATGTATTTTTTCCTCTCTAATACATAATACAACATTACACATATCACATTAAACTGCAGCAATTTAAATTTCTAAAAGAGAATAGGTAAATTGCAGGACTGATATTTTGGTGTTGAATATTACATGTTGTGACATTGCAGGTGACTAAGGTTATTGATTAAATTATATTTTTTGAATCTCTCAAAAATAAGAACAAATATATTTAAATAAAATTTTCTATAGATCTTGTAAATGACGCTGGTAACAAATAGTCATGCCTATAAGCTTATGTAGAATATAAGAGGTAATGACCATATATAATTATTGTAAAGTGTAATTTAGAGAATATTTGCACTTGTAAAATAACTTTGGTTGTTCAATATCATGAGAAACTATTTTTATATTAATTTGGGGATGTATGTACATTTATATTTTCAGTTATGGTGTTTAGATTGTTATGACCAGCAGGAAGACAGCAATGTAAGTTTGGCACCACAGAGGAATCAGATAATAAAGAGGTCATTGGTGGGACAATACATCACGCAAACAGCCTGGGCCAATCAGGCGCTCGTTTTTATGTTGATGTACGTGCCCAACGCCATGTCATACCCAACAGTTTTCATCAATATATAGCAAGGGAAGGTTGTTATAGTGGAAGCCCGGGGTAATTTCTAAAATAATGTGAACTCCTGGACAAGCTTACTTAGCGTAGATCGAAGGCTGTGCTGAGAAAGTTTTGTTAGTTGTTTGGACAGTTAACCTCCAGCAAAATAATTTAAACATCATGTAAATTAAGAGATCTGTGCAAGGTGGCAGCCAGGCCTTAGCAAGAGACTCAGACTCTGAACTAGTACGGTATGCAAGTCTATGACCGGACATAACTTTCACCAGCTCAATTAAAAATAATGCAGTAACTTGGTGGTGCAATTCTCAAGAATTGGCAAGTTCCCCGTGGTAAAATTCAGCAGTAAGTCAATAGGAAGTGATTTCTGTAACGAGTGCAACATAAACAATGGAAAATAAATTAACATAAAAATAACAAAATATCTGTTCTTTGTTCTAAAGTCTTTATAATAAAATACAGTATTTACGACAGAGTGAACAGGTAAGGATTGCAGGAGTGTGTTTAGAGTGTGTATGTGTTTCATCGAAAATGGCAAGCAGAACACTGCATTAGTTGGGAAACAACGGTATCATCCCTGCTATTGTCTCTTTTGTGCTTTCAGGTGCTGTTCTATACTCACCTTACTTCACCCTCATTGGCTCTCAAGACCTCAATGTTAAGAGCTGGCCAAATCTCTCCATTCCACTCTAAATATGTCTTCATATTGAAGCAAACTGATATATTTCTAATGAAACCGTGATTTTCCTGTGAGAAACAACTGAAAATGTAATTCATGCTTGCTGAGAATTACAAAGTGCTCTGTTTAATTTATGGTTTGGCACCAAAGAGTAATCATATATAACATTTTACTATTATTTTATTCTAAAGATGTCTAAATGTTATAGTAATTTAATATATTTTTAATAAAACTGCTGATTTTCCTGCAAAGGGCAAAATGTAAATCGAATTCACACTTGCTGGAAATTACACGGTTACCGTAAACTGAGGTGACTTAGGACATTTCAAAGTAATTTTGGTTTGTGCATGTGGCAACCCTGGGTGAAAGATCGTACACACCACACAAATTCCTAATAAAAACTATGTGCAAGAAATTAAATTAGTTTTTCACTCAGAGTTGACACATATGGGAAAAAAAATTTGTTGTAAAATGTCCCAAGTCACCCTAGATAAACTTAATTTTTGGCATTAATGAATGGTCATACGTAAACTTCTGAGCCATGTTTTTATTGCGAAGATGTCTATATATTGAAACAAATTTACATATTAAAAAAAATTGATTTTCCCACAAGCACCAGAGAACGGGCTTTGCGATTAAAGTAATTTATGTGGTGCTCAATATATCTTTTTTTTATTTTTAAAATAAATAACCAAGTAATTCTTTATTTTTTAGATGTTAATATGCTACTATGAACAGGTTACCCCTTATTGCTGTTCCTAATATTGAAAACAAACATCAGTAGCATTATTGACTTGTGGTATTGTACAATGGACAGTTACTTTGTACCTTACGTTGACACACTCTTAAATGCACTTAAAAACTTTCTGTATGAATGTTTTATTCACTTTGTTAAGCAATATGTACTTGTGCTTTCAAACCAACCCAAATTCAAAAGAACCTCACATTGCACCATACAATGCTTATGGCCATCCATCAACAAATGCAGAAGATTCACAGATAAGAAAAATGCAATTGCAAAATATTTTTCTTCTTCTGTACTTACTTAGCAAATATGCCAACTGCTGCATTCAAAAGCGCAGAATCCATAGATACTATTGCATTATCATGACCACCACTATACAGAAGGAATAATATTCTTATTGATATAGGCTAGGCCTACTAATTTCGAGATTTAACTCTGTGGAGCAGTGCCAACTTCTGGTACATTTAACCTATCTGCTAATAATTATCTCAATGACCTTACAACCCCCTCCCCCTTCTCTTTCTCTCTCTAACGCATTATGACAAATAAAGTGAAATCTTTGCTAGAAAATCTTTTGAAATTGGCAAAATAATTAACTTGGTTTGCAATGTTCAATTTTATCGAGTGGTAAGCATTTAATCTCGGAGACTCCACGATCAAACCTCTGGTAATGTACACTGAAAATAAATAAATTGGTAATTAAAACAAGGTCAGTTTCAAGACAAATTAAAATATTAATGGAACAAGACATAAGCAATTGGGACTTCTTTCTTTAGCTTACTACATCTAAGGCGTAGCTAGCATCGGACCAGGATAGCTGCTTGATGGTGGCAATCGGTCACTTCAAAGATAACAAAACAATGCTTTGTGGCCTCTTCACAACTAGCTGAAAAACATGCCTCTCAAAACATTATGATGAGTAATCAACACACATTTGAAATGATGAATACCTGTCAGCATTACGCTAGACTGCCTTCCTCAGATGCCAGAAAGCGAGTGGTCTCGTTAGCATAGGCTTCAAAACAAAAATTTGGCTGGAAATCATAGATAAAATACCTTAAACAATACTAAGTTATTTGAGATTTGCCATATCATACTGCATAATGCTAAGATATACTATAACTTTTTAATCGTAGATATAAACATATTTTAATGTGAATAAAACCAATAAAACATTCATGAATTTGTATAGAAGTGTGAGGTGCTCCAACAATTTACAATTCTAACTGGCAAAAACTCGGCATTAAAATTCATAGTCAAAACAAATGATGTGAGCACAGAAAAAATGTAAACAAACTGATGAATTTATCATCATCTATAGGCATACTGTTACAACAGTTGTTTTAAACAAGCCATATGCCTCTTTCATACTGCTTGTATTAACTTCCACATATAGTAGTACCTTATATACGTCGAGTGCTCCTTCAACAAATTTCTTAAGTTCAACATATGCACTATCGTACACTTGTGGATCTCCCTCACTCTTATATGCTGACAACATGTTGCTGACCTCCGAATCGCTTTGTCCCACTTCACCTGAGCCATCATCATGGATGTTGGCCTCTTTTTTAAGTAGTTCCCCTGTGTCCTGTAAACCACATAACTCAGAAGTCACTTGGCACAATAAATTCTACAACTAGATCACGTGTCAAGTATGAACAGGAAGGAGAAAGGCATTTCATGCTGGTAAACAACTAACATTTGTACACTTACAGCATGCACATCATTAATTATTCTGACAAGCTTGTAGATGGCTTATGGAATGAATTGAGAGGAATCGTAGAGAGAATATTTGTTGGAGAAACTTGTCCCACAGAAAATAATAAAGGCTGGGGGTGATCCTTTGCACTATGGACAGTAGGCCTATATAACAAGGTCAAAGAGAAAATTAAGACAAATGCACACATGGCGGAAGAGCGCAGGATCAGATAGTACAAGAGATCCTATAAAACAGATGGCGAGGAAATTAGGAAAGCTGATTAAGCATGCAAAGAATGAATACTTAGGCAGCATGATTGAGGAAGAGGAAGGAAAGAAATGGAAGAAATTGTATGGGTATAATTATCGAAAAAGTTACAGAAGGGGAGGGAGGTATTCCAGTGTTTAATAGTACCTACCGGTAAGTAGGGTTTGAGTGCAACAACTGAACAGGAAAAAAGGAGGGTTGCTGCAAACCCAGTATAGTAGGGAGCTGACGGGAAGGCATCTCTATAGAGAGGGGTGGTGGTTGGGGCTGCAGAGCCTGACTCTCGCTAATGTGCACCCACGGTAACAGTACAGCTACACTACTAGCCACTACAAAAACAATAGGTCGTTAGCCATCTTCGTAAACTGGGTTGTGTAGTGTTGTTGCAAAGTCAGTAGTACAAGCTGCCAACGTTACGGGAGTATATGGCAAGTCTTTGACGAGTATTATACATGGAGCCAGTCCAGAAGAAAGGTAAAACAATTCACAGTGAGGCACGAAACATTATAGGACATATGACAACATGATTAAGAGGCACGTGATGGACAAGTGAAATATCCATTAAACCAATACAACCTGTGTGCATCTAACTATGCAGGTATTTCTATACACACAATTAGTAGGATACATCGCTGTCAACCCCAGGTAAAAATCACTCGTGCCTCGAAGACAGAAACGTTAAATGTAATAATTTTGATAAGTGGGTAATAAGGGTTCTAATTGAACACTTTTATGTAGTACAGAAGAGAGTATCTACATTTCCCAAATTGCTGAATGTAATTAAGCACAAAATCGACTTTCCATGAGGAGAGTACACTTTGAGGCTAAATTTCAAAAAAAGGAATTCAAGCGGAAAAGGTGAGACAGCAAAAGAAAGATTTTAAATGAGTGTCCAAATATTGTCCAGTGGCATGGTGAATGTCTAAAATCAATGTGATGTTACAGATAACAGAAGAGGTCAATTGTTTACGTTGATAAATCGTACGTGGACAGTAATTCAACCTTGAACAAATGTTGGCAAAGTAAAGCTCAGTTTGGTGTTTTGACCAATATGAGTTCATCAAACTGCTTAGTTATTATGCACGTGGGAACTCAAGCCGGATTTCTGGATGGTACTCCACTAATATTTAGGCTTGAAAGTCATCTGGAGACTATCGTGGTCAGATGAATGCAGACAATTTTCAAAAGTGGACTAGTGAAATATTATTACTCTATCTCCTCAAAAAAAGTGTTATTTCAGATAATGCTTCATATCACTGCGTGCAAAATAACATACCTGTAAGAAGGAAACAATAAATTGATAGGAATATAACAATATAGTATTCAGCGAAAACACGAGAAAGTCTGAACTTTTCAGTCTAATTCAAACTCATAAAGGCAGTGAAAAAACATACAGAATAGATGATGTTTTAAAATTGCATGGCCATTAAATAATTAGGTTACCTCCTTAAATGTATGAACTCAATGCCATAGAACTCGCGTGTGCAAAGACCAAGAGACTTATATGCAGACGCAATGCAATGGGAGACTTTAGTTTATCAAAGCTCGAAGATGTAACACGAACAGCAATTTCCTTTGTCACTAAGCAAGACTGGGAAAATTATTGTTTACATGCAAAAAATAGAGGAACGGTAATGGGAGATGGATGGGCAGATGGAAGATACTATCGACAGCTTTATTATATGTATGGGCAGTGACAGTGATTCAAGTGATGAAGATATTTCCTCATCTGAATCAGAGCTTGCCAATCCTTTGTCAGTCATGGATTGCCCTACGCATAGTTGAAGGGAATTTGTGTGTTATTTTCATTTTCATTATTTGCTAACATGTTGACACTACATATATGTTAGGATTAGATCAAATTACAAAGGTATGAATATGTATACATTCCTTCTTTCTATTTCTTGTCACCGTGAAACTTGTGTCTCAGAGTGCCTTTTGGATTTGTATAGACACATTTGCGTGTCTTTATTTACTGTTTTACATGTGTTTGCAAAGGCAACTAATTTACCTTATTTTATTGCTTTTAGGTTATACATATCCTACTAATTCGGTTATTTAGATATGTAATGCACAACCATCACAATAATATGTGTGCGAATAAGGCCTCACATATTAGATGATATTTACTTCTAATGCGATGTTTTCAGTGCATCAGCATGTAGCAGCCTTCCTGGATTTAACAACAATTAATTATAAACCCTAAGTAACAAATGTCTTAGACATGCTACCAGTCAAGTGTTGCAGTGATAAAGAAAATATTTTCAGAACCATAAGAACATACACATAGGCTTGGAAGGAGGCTGCTCTCGTTGACAAACACCCGCATTCTTTTGCCTTGCCTTCTTGTCAGCTCAATACAATACTTGTCATTGTCAGTGTTTAAGGAGCAAGATGTTTGGCAAAGGGAAGGTGAGGAGAAAAAACAGGATGAATAGAAAGCTCAGGATAATGGAGAAGAAGATAGCTAAGGTCATAAGGGGATCAAAAAGTAGCAAGGCAGTGGGATCAGATGCTATCTTAATTTATTTATTTCCTGCTAAGTCATTGACAGGCACCAACCGAATTGATTGCATACAGATAATGGAGCCCTAACGTTTGATGGGAGACAGCTGTGTAGATATCTTGAAGTGTTGTTTATTGTTAGAATATGCTGCAGCAGTATGGGACCCGTATGTGTAAGGTGCGAGAACTGGAAAAGGTGCAGAGAAAGGCAGCAAGATGGGTGAAGGGTAGGTGGAGAAGGCAAGGGCAGGATGATGAGGAAGAAGGGAACTATAGGCTATCAGAGATGAAGAAAGAAATGGGGTGGAGCTCATTGAAGGACAGGAGGAAAGTTGAACAGTTAGTCAGGATGTACAGGATGGTGAATGAAGAGGGAGGATGGGGAGGGCTACACTGCAAGCTAAGTAAGGCGGTGTTTAGGGGAAGCGGAAACAACAGTGAGAAGCTTCAGAGGGTGTGGAGGAGAACAGAGCAGGGTAGGCAGTCCATGCTTGTGAGGTCTGTGAGGGAGTGGAATGTGTTGAGGGAGGAATTGGTATCTGTGAGAGGGGTTGGTAAATTCAGGAAGGGAGTGGAAAAGTTGTTGGTTGGGTGAAGGAGAGTTGAGAGAGCTCGCCACCGGGCGGTACCCTAATTGCGAGTGTATGTATGAGAATCATTGTGTATGAGGACTGATAATACTAATTAGTCAGAGTTGTTAGGTGGTACTAAATTAATATCTTTGTCTGATTTCGTAGGAACATAACCAAGATTGTAGGCCTACATGTTTAGAAGATCTTTAGAGAAAGGCAAGTTGCCACAAAGCTGGAAGTAGGCATTGGTAGTTCAAGTTTACAAGCAAGGGGAGGAAAGGAAAAATGTTGGCAGTTACATGCTTAAGAGTCTCAAATTGAGTACAGGAAAAGTGATTAAGAGGCTCGTAGTACAGTATGCGGTAGAGATTATTTAATGAAAAGAACTGGCAGCAGGTATACCAACATTGTTTTAGGGCATATTACTCATGTGAGACACAACTAGCTGGACTAGTGGAGAATTTGGTGTAGGAGGGAAGCAGGTTGATGCATGTTTCATAGACTTTGAGAAGGCCTCTTGATAAAAAAACAGATTAAAATAATGTATTAGTGATTTGTTAGGTTTGTAAAATTTATGTGTGTTGTGCAGGAAATGAATGGCTGGTATGCTGCAACATTCAAATACTACCACCGTGTGTACAGTATGTACATGGGGTTTGAATAAAAGAATGTGTTAACCTTATTGTTCACAAAATGTATTTTCTGCAGGCAAGTCCGGGACACTGCAAAGGTTTGTTAATCACATTTACAGTACTTAGCTTAGGTTTATAAAGGTTTCTCTACAATTGCGCTATCCCAACCTAAGTCTTAGGACATGGATACGGAGATTGGTACACATGACCCTCTGACATGGCGCTGTCCCAAACTCCAGTGTCCAAGTCAACCATGTCCCAAGTTAAAGCATTCAGAAAATTGAACTTTTGTCCCGTTGCATCCTAAATTAATAGGAAAAGAAAAAGGCTTCCAATACTTTCGAACACATTCGTGGAATGTTTCGATTGGAAAAGTAAACAATTGACAAGCAAGGTGAACTTCCTTAAAACAAACGTAACGAAAAGCTAATAAATAATTAGCAATGTCTTTGTTCTGCTTTTAACTATTTATATTTAATATGAAGGCTAAAACTTTTAGAACGTAAAGTTTAAAAAAGAAAATTTGGACGTCAGTTGGCGAACTTATTTAAAATAAAAAATTTAAGGTATACCCTATATTAGAAATAAATATTCAAACAACCCATTTCGCAAACATGAAATATTCAATAATCTAACAAATTAAAAATTACTATACTAACAACAATTAATGAGCAGAATTTACTGTGACCTAGTGTCAGATTCTGAAAGCTTACTTCAGACAGAGCACGCACCATATTTGGACTGCGTCAACGTGCCATCATTTGATGCAGATTTTCGAACACGTCAACGTACACAGGAACGGCTGTTTGTAGACAGGCCTTAATGGTTGCACTGAACTAACTGCAACTCTATAGGGATAATATGCAATTGTTTATATTTCCCATTGCAGAATTCATACAAAACATAAATAAGTGTTGAAGGCACGTGGGCCAGCGAATTAACGAATGAAAGCAATTTCCTCCATGGAACTATAATAGCTAGAATCTCGGTGCCAAGAAGTAGGGGTAGTAAGGCGGGGAATGGTGTTACACCTTTTTAGATCTATATCATTAATTTGTATAAACATGCACAACCATCGAGACAGATCCAGTATCAACTTGCTTTAAATCAGAGTGACTTTGCATACATTTGTACGTACATACATACACTCGCAATTAGGCTACCACCCGGTGGCAAGCTCTCTCACCTCTCCTTCACCCAACCAACTCCTTTTCCACTCCCTTCCTGAGTTTACCAACCCCTCACAGATACCAATTCCTCCCTCAACACATTCCACTCCCTCACAGACCTCACAAGCATGGACTGCCTACCCTGCTCTGTTCTCCTCCACACCCTCTGAAGCTTCTCAATGTTGTTTCCTCTTCCTCTAAACACCCCCTTACTTAGCTTGCAGTGTAGCCCTCCCCATCCTCCCTCTTCAATCACCACCCTGTACATCCTGACTAACTGTTCAACTTTCCTCCTGTCCTTCAATGAGCTCCACCCCATTTCTTTCATCATCACTGATGGCTTATAGTTCCCTTCTTCCTCACCATCTTGCCCCTGCCTTCTCCACCTACCCTTCACCCATCTTGCTGCCTTTCTCTGCACCTTTTCCAGTTCTTGCAAAGGTTTACTATAAAATTCTTAATTGTGTGGGTGTAGAAGAATAGTATTAGACATTGAACCATACCCAATAGTAAAATAATTCAGCATCTTTAAATACTCTAGCTACTTCTACACTACAATCATGATAAAGAATCTCAATTAAATTAAATCTTCATTTATTGGAAGATATCAGGCCAAACAGGATCATATTCATGAATTCAACTGACAAATAAAAAAACTAATTTTATTCTTACATGAATACAAATGCAATACCTTTATGGAATTTAAGCTGACCAATTTTAAAATTTTGCAGGTAAAGTGGGGTTTTTGCAAAATATGAATAAAATGTTATTAAACCTTAAAATTCACCTCTTAAACCTACATTAAGCAGAATGCTAATTGAATGAGTACTTTTCTGAAACTACCATTTTTCATTGCAAATATTAACATAAAATTTAAAATTTGTGTTTTCAGATAAACTAACAAGCTCTATCGTGGCCTGATAATCAAGGTAATCTCGTTGCTTCTGGATATCTTAGTTCATGCCTTCAAAATTTATGCTAATTCCAATTAAAAATCATACTGTAGGTACTCTAATTTTGGAAATATTTCTGCCAACATAGTTCTTAAAACACGTGTAAGAAAAGTTTAAAATATCTACAGTACTGAGATGCTTCGTGTATGATACATATTTGGTAGATATTACAAGCTATGCCAACTGCAGACATGGTAGGCTTACTTCAATCCCCAGTGGAGTCTTCATTTGCACCAAAATATTTAATTAAATATTAATGGGACTCTTTTAAAAGTGTCCTAAACATTTTTACAGACTTTGTCTCTCTGACACAACGGTCTGCACTACCCTTACGTCGACAGACATTGCAAAAAAAACTGTCAGCTTGCGCCCTACAAATTAAGCTGGTCCATTTTACATGGCATCTAGCAGGAGAGTCATTTACTAAAATTAACCTTACAACCAAGCATTATTGCAGGCAGAAGTAACATGGCCCCATTGTCATTCAAACAACAGTCTGGAATGTTCTTTCCAAATCATTGGGTCTCTAAGGCCATATACTTCTTATTCTCTTCATAGTAGGTTTACAGCCTGTTCCATCCAGAAATTAAGAGTGCTTGCATCTCTTTCGGTCTTCCAGGCGATCTCTTGCCACACGCACAATTTTGTCCAATGCCATGCGGGATACGTGTTGATTCCATTCCAATATCTTTCTACCCAATCCCCTATTGCTTGGATATTCCTTTGTCTTCTAATCTCTTCACTTCTAAACTTGTCTCTCCTGGATTTATGTACAATTTTCCTCAAAATATTAATTTCATTTGTGTCCTTATTTAAACACTTATTATTCCATGTGATGTTCAAGCAGCTGCTATTCTTGCTGCTTTACTGGCCTGATGTGCAACTTCATTCTGCAGTGATCCCCAACTTGGTATCTCAACATCTAAGTATTTTATAGCCATTGCCTGTTCAATAATTTTTCTCTCTAGTTTTAACTTACATCTTAAGGGGAATTTACTTATAGACATTGACTTGGTTTTTGTTAAAGATATTTTCAAATTGTACTTTTGGCAACCAAGATAGAATCTATATAATAATTTTTGCAAATTGTCTTCAGAATCTGCCATCAAAACAGCATCATCAGCTTAACATACAATATTAAGATCTTTATCTCCCATTCTGTATCCATCTTTAGTTCTAATATCTTTTACAATTTCATTAAGTATTAAATTAAATAACAGTGGACTTAAGGAATCACCTTCTCTCTTTTGATTGGTATTTTCTCCAATACTTTTCCATACACTTTTATTCTGTTAAACTTACCATTAAAATGTCACTAATAAGTAAAATCAATCCATTTGGTACATTATTCTCTTTTAAAATATGTAAAACATCTTTAAGTTCCAGCCTATCAAAAGCCTTTTCGAGGTCGATAAAACATAAAAATGCAGGTTTATTGTATTCAATAGCTTTTTCTATTACCTGTCTAATTATAGAAGTAGCATCTGTACAAGATCTGTCAAGACGAAATCCTTGTTGTTCATCTTGGAGACAAATTATTTCAGATAACTTTTGTTGGATTATTCTTGTTGTAATTTCCAATACAGTATTAAGTAAATTTATTGGTCTATAATTTTCTAGTTTGTGTTTTTCTCCCTTTTTAAAAACTGGAATCACAATACTAGTTTTCCAGTCATCTGGGACTTACGATTTTTTAAATATTTGTTTAATTAATTTTGCTATTTCTAATACAAGTTTTATCCACCATATTTTATCATTTCGTTGGTTATACCATCCTCTCCTGGAGATTTCAAATTCTTAAGTTTCTTAATAATACTTAAAATTTATTCTTTAGTAACATCTAACATTATTTTAGGAGCATTACGGTCAATATTATAAACATAATCATTTTCTGTGTTATATCGATCTGTGAGGTATTGGAACCCATTTACTTTCTTAGATTTTATTGGTTGTTATAAAATCTTTTACTTTTAATTCATTGATTCCTTACTGTTCTCCATGTTTGCAGTTGCATGCCATGAAAGTCTCTCTTTAAATTACACGTATAGGCTTCCCAATATTGTTCTTTAATGTTTCTTATATTTGCATTAACATAGTCATCTGCATTTTTTCTCATATACTTTAAATATGCATTTTCCTTTTCTTTGAACAAAGTTTCGACATCACAAAACCATGGTTTATTTCTGAATTTCTTTTGTGATTTACTTATATATCTAGTACCCAGTGCTTCAGAAGCAGCTTAAGTAGATGTAAAAGGCTGATTCTGGACCACCAAACATTTTCATCGAAAAATCAAGCAATTCAAGGCCAAAATCAATGTTTTTTTGCTCCAAAACCATGGTTTGAAATTTAAGAACTTATGCATTCTAAAAAACAAGCAATTTTTCCACTTTTTCAATAATAGTGTGCAGCTTTGTCCCACCTTAAAAACATTAAATTTGAGCTAAAATCAAGAAAATTTCTCGCTTTTCAAGCAAATTTATGACAACATTAAGCAAAATCAAGTGAAAAATAGAGTAAAAATATTAAAAATGAGAAAATTTTAATTAGAAAAATGATTTTTTATTTGATTCAAAATTTGTAAAAATTTCTAATGCAACCACTCAACTTAAAATTTATATATCTTCAGTGATATTTTCTTTCCAATAATCATAAGTTAAATTTTGTTGGCTGATTAAAACATTACAAATTGTACCAACCTCGACAGCTTTTTTTTAAAAACAAACACTAATTTTTATATTTGTTTTATCTTTAACTACTGCTGTTTTTCTATTTCGGGAGCCAATAACATATAAAGGTCTTGTCCCCAGAATGAATAATAATTGATATTGCCATGATAGATAGTATTTGGCTTATAATAAAGTTCATTATTTCTATTTCTATATATAGTATCCAATTTTGTTCTTGAATTTCTAAAACCATTAAAAGCGAGAATCATTTTAAGACAAAGATCATTTTCAATATCTAGATTCCAATTTTGCTTTGGAAAAATTTCATTTCTACCATTTTTAACAAAAATATTTCTCACATTACAATTATCAAACATTGAAGCATGCACTTATTGCTCGGCACAATTTTTTCTATTAGTTTGCACAATTACAAGATCAGGAATGTTAAATTGTAAATTATTAAACTGATCCCAGCAGGAACTTCTTTTTCTAAAAATTGCCAATACTTAAAACCAATATGAATTTGAGGATTATTATATATTTTTCTTTAATTGCAATTGATGTGTTAGCTTCGTATTCAACAATAGGCCACAAAATTTCTAATTTTTTAATAAAAATTATGCCTCTATTGACACAAGTTTTATCAACCGAACTATCTGCTTTTTTAGTTTCATAAACAAATAAACTGTTGTTATAAGATGAATTACGAATAAGAGTGATTATATAACCACCTTTCCAGTAAACTTCATTATTACCGCAAATAAAGCCAAATGAAATATCTTAATGGATACATTATTTCATTAATTTTATCACTACGAACAAATTCAATGAGGGGGAACTTGAATATTTACAATAATATAATCGAGTTTGATATTCCCACAGATGGCTTTTCTTTTCCAAATGATGCTTATGATTTTGAAGAATATCACCTACTAAAGAGAAAATAAAACTGGAATAGAGGCAAAATACGAAAAATTAGATAATATTGATGTTTGTTCTAATTTTTTTCCATTTCAGTTTTCTAGAGTAGAAATCTCAAAACATGGACATATTATTGAGGCTGTTGATAATCCAGGAATCATTTCAACAATGATGAATATTTTGCTAAGATCACCAGGTGAACAAAATTATTTAGCGACTTCTGGCGTTGATAATAAATTGAGTAAAATCTGTTCATAGTAATAAAATAAACGAAATAATGTATCCTTTTACATTTACTAGCTTGTAGTGTAGCATTTTGTACTGATTTCCAATTATCATTAATTTCTTTATCTTCCTTCGCACAATTTTTTGACAGCCTTTCTTCTAATCTTCTTTGATATAGTTACTGTATACTTTTATCTTCTAGTAATTCCCTTTTAAGTTTGACGCCGGACACTCACCAGCAGCACTCAGCCCATGACGGTGCTAGCCGCTGAGTGCACTTGCAACACCGACATGTGGCTAGTTATCGTAACAGGCCACAGACTTCTCACAAAAATTTGCTACTTAATTTTTTTGGCATAAGTATAAACTGTTTTGTAGGGTAACATGTTTGTTTTGAAAGTGTTGTATGTATTTGAGGGTCATTGTGTTCTTTGAAGCTGGACATTTTGAAACAGGCAGGACACTAAGAATGATAATCATATCCCAGGCAAAGAGGCCGTACAAAAACATTAAAAAATATTATCAGTAAATTGCAATTTAAATTCTGTATTTAAATATGCCTTAATTTTATTATGTGACATTTGAATTTGATATTTATACTTTATGAAGCGTGCTCGTAACTTCTGCTTGTGCAGACCCCATAGACTACCATGGTAGATCCATGCCACCCCTTCCTCTGGGCAGTCGTTCCCAAGAAGCTGGCTAGGTAAATGCTGTCCATATGCACCTCAAACTTTTTGCACTAACTTAAATTTCAATAGCTGATTTTAGCATACCGGTTAACCTATGCTTGTGTATGTTGCCAGAATTGTACCCAGCGTAATGCTATCCACTTAAATAATTTAGTAGCAGCCCTTGTTGGCTTTTTAACATGTAAACATTGAGAGGAGTTGTGTTAATACATACATACACTCGCAATTGGGCTACCGCCCGGTGGTGAGCTCTCTCAAATCTCTTTCACACTCAACCAACTCATTTTCCACTCCCTTCCTGAATTTACCAACCCCTCTCACCGATACCAATTCTTCCCTCAACACATTCCACTCCCTCACAGACCTCACAAGCATGGACTGCCTACCCCACTCTATTCTCCTCCACACCCTCTGAAGCTTCTCAATGTTGTTTCCTCTTCCTCTAAACACCCCCTTAATTAGCTTGCATAGTAGCTCTCCCTATCCTCCCTCTTCATTTACCACCCTGTACATCCTGACTAACCGTTCAACTTTCCTCCTGTCCTTCAATGAGCTCCACCCCATTTCTTTCATCATCACTGATGGCCTATAGTTCCCTTCTTCCTCCATCCTGCCCTTGCCTTCTCCACCTACCCTTCACCTATCTTGCTACCCTTCTCTGCACCTTTTCCAGTTCTTGCACCTCCACATACGGGTCCCATACTGCTGCAGCATATTCTAACATTGGCCGTACCATTGTGCCATACGCCTTCTCCTTCACCTCACAGCTGACTCCATTCAGCACCCTTCCCAGCATACCCACAGCCCTTCTTCCCTTTGCTACCACCCTCTCTACCTGTTTTTTCCACCTGAGGTCTCCCTGCAGTACAATCCCTAGATACTTATATTCTGCTGCTTCTTCCATCTCTTGTCCCTCCCATCTGTACATGTCCCTGCTTATCATCTTCTTTCTTGTGAACCTCTCTACCTTAGTTTTTTTTACATTTATCTTCATTTTATTTTTTCTGGTCCACAACCATATCTTATCAATGTCCACCTGTAAATTTCTGCCCCCCTCTCCCACCTCAGCATACACAACACAATCATCTGCAAACAATCTGATATTTCCTCTAATCCCCAAACCCATGTCATTTACCATTATGGTAAATAACAAAGGACCCAGCACGCTTCCCTGTGGTACCCCTGACGTAACCTCCTTTTCCTCCGATATTGCCCCCCCCCCCCCCACTTTCACCCTCTGCCTTCGGCCCCTGAGAAAGTCCCCTATCCATTCCACTACCCTCCTGTCTGGTATCAGCACCTCCACATTCCTCATCAATGTTCCATGGGGCACCTTATCGAATGCCTTCTCAAAATCTATGAAGCAGGCATCCAACCGCTTCCCCTCATCAACTACCTGCACCAGATCCTCTAATAACCCAGCCAGCTGAGTCTCACATGAGTATCCCCTCTTGAAACCATGCTGGGACTCCTCCAACAAATTGCTATTGTTCATTACCCTCACCACATACTGCACCACCAGCCTCTCCATTACTTTTCCTGTACTTGATGTGAGACTCACTGGTCAGTAGCTGCCAGGCCTCCCCCATCCTCTCCCTGCTTGTGTATAGGTACCACCATAGCATCCTTCCAATCTTGTGGTAACTTACCCTCTCCTAAGGACTTTTTAAACAGCACTTCTAAATATTTCGCCAACTCCTTGCCACCGAACTTTAGTGCTGTGTTTTGCATTTCCTATCCCATCTGGTCCCCGTGCCTTACTGCTCTCCACCCCTAACTACCTTTTCTATCCCCCACTCCCTCATCTTAAACTCACTATACACCCCCGAACCCTGTTTGTCCCCCTATTCCAACCCTCCTTTGCCTCAAAACACTGACAAGTACTGTCCTTGCAGCAATGCCATGAGGCTCGTGCAAAACTAGTATCTGATTTTATCCGTCTATAAGGTGGGATTTTGAGCACATTACTTGTGTTATTTTAATGAAATTGATTATGTATTTTGCGGATTTTGTATAATTATCAGGTGCTATGTAAACTTTGCTTCTGACCACGCGGTCGGCTAAGGTAATTTCTGCATCAACGTCATCACTAGATTCTAAGGGCTTATTGTATTGTATTATTGTGCACCATTATTATCAGGGTTTCATAAATGTTTTAATAGGGTTCCGCGTAATTTCTGCATTTTTATCATGTTTGTTCTTTGACCATGAGGTCATCCAGGATACTGGAGTTCTTCCACCATCCAATCTACTGCTTGGATGGCAGGGTTCAAGTGTTGTGGCAGTATAACTTCGGGATCATGGCACTATAATTTGTTGCTCAATATTTGCTTTTGTAGGGAATTTAATGTGTATTTTGTGTTTAATACGCGTTTGCCGCCGTACATATCCGGAGCCATCCATGCTATACTCAAGTTCTTTTGCACTGACTGTGCTACATTTTAATATTTCATCCCGTATCTGTACCATGTCTTGTCATATAATTTTCATAGCAATGTGTTGAGTGTCTCCTGCCATAAGGCCTAGCCGCCGACCACATGTCTGTATAACCTAACCCTCCATTGTCCTTGATCGTCACACTTCGTGTGGTTAGGGGACGTATCCCGATCGGTAGGCGTTAGTAGTAACTTTGTAATGTAGTGTTCATTTTCATCTTTATCTTCTGTCCCTGGGTAATCCTGCGGTCCACCCCAGCGGCTGTAAGTTCTTAACCTTGTGGGGACTGTCTCTTCCGACACAGCGGAGTATCATCCAGCATTGCGGGTATTTTGTCAAGTGCCCAGTGTGTCACCGAAAAAGGATTTGCGAACCATGCAGTAAACTTAAACTTTAACAAACTTGGCACAACATGTAAAATTAGGCATAATAAATATCTTCAGTGCAGAGATTGAGTGTTTTCATAGCATCTTAACCATAGTCCAGGTCGTAATGTTGAATATAAAGTGTAATGGTGTTACGTAAAATGCACAGGTGAGACGAACACACAGGGGAGACGAACACACAATACCCATGGAAACCCCTGAAATCACCCTGAATCTCAAAAGTGTGGTACATAGGGAGCATCGCTGGCGTCCATCTCCAGTATATCAGTGTATTTGTTCATCTCCGTGTCTCACCTGTCAGCGTTAAGTTGTGTTTCAATTACTGGTTTTCCTTGTTTGGATTTTATGGATGAATTAACAATTTTGCAGATACTAAACCATGATCAGTTCCTACATTAGCTGAATTGAATGTTCTAACAGTCGTAACTTGAGTTGGAGGAGAAAATTTTTATTTGATATTATATAATCTATAGTTGAGCATTATCATGTAGTATTTTCCCATGTGTATTTATATTGTGGTTCAAGATCAAAAAACGTATTATTTACTCTAAGATTGTTTATGCAGAAGTTTATGACTCCATACACACCGAGATATTCTGCTATTTACCAAAGAGATAAGAAAAATAGTAAACTGGCATTTCAATTACTAATACATGGAGCATTCAACCTACGGCAGTTCCAAATCCTGATAAAGTCTTTATCTTGTATAACAGAACAGTGTCCAATATAATAAAAGATAATAAAATAATCATGTATTACATTAAGTCACAATTATTAGTCAATATTTATGGGTCTAGTGTAAACATTAAAATGATTTTTAAAGAAGAAAAATAAACACTACAAAACGAAAATACACAACAAACTTTAAAATCTGTAGGAACATCCCTCTACGAACTGAACTACTATAATTCTAGGTTAAGTTTAACTGACAACACCGAAAATATGAGGTGATTTGGCTTTATGGTTATATTCAATACTTCTGTACCACAGCCCTGTCCCGAATGGGGTTTCTTGGAATGTTGTGAAGTCCAATATTTCTTTTTTGGAAACAAACTTACACAATTTTAATTGTATGTACAAGTAGCTACGCAAAACGATCAACATGACAACCTGTAAAATTTCATTACAAACCTTTAAATTGTATTTCCTCAGTATTCCTAAAATTGCCAATGCTGTGCCTTTGTCCATTTTGACTGGTCGATGAGTATTATCAGACGAAGAAGCAAGGGGTTGAATGTTCTGTGTGTCCGACATAGTTTCTTTTGTCTCACTTCAAGTTGTGGTTAAAATTGGTTGACTGAATTTAGGACACAAACTCCATCATTCTAATATGTACAATGAACGGACAAGCCGACATACTTCGCGATAATACGAATCATATTCGCCCGCGTCGGGGATCGCGGACGATTAAATAATAAAAAGCATATTGTTTACAAACATTAAACCATTATTACCACTAAAATAAAAATGCATTCCTTTCAACGACACTTAACTAGTCGAATGGTTCCATCTTTTGCGAATGAGTAATGGGTTTTTTCCGATACTTCATAATTGGGATGATTTCCAGCACTCTTTACATCTCTACATTTATAGTTGTAGCCTTCAATATCGGAACACGACCAATGTTGTTGTCTGAAATTTTCAGCTGTCACTTGTCTCCTGACATCCTATCCTTGACATTTTTAACTTTGTAATAAGGGACCGTGTTGTGACGTGCGTAAAGAGTGACAGCCGAAGGAGGAAGAAAAGTACTGCAAGGGATGACGTACAATGTTACGTGTGTTAAAAATGAGAAAGTAGGAAATTTTTCTACCTAGGTGATAGAAGGTAACGTGCACTTCAGGTACTTATTTTGTATATAAATGAGAGTATGTCGTGCTTACGGTAGTCAATGTTAAAACAGAAAAGCATATAGAATTAATTTTTTTAAATATTATTTTGTATGAAGTTTGCCCATAACTTTCTTGAATTAAAGTAATTTCATTGTATTGAAATAATATTGCGTAGTCTCTTCTTACTTTTAATTTATCTTGGGCACTAAATTGCAAAACACTTGTTGATTGTGGAGTGGGCTGTGATCAGGGAATCCACTGCCTCTAATCCTTAAATTCATACACACATGCAATTAGGCTACCGCCCGGTGGCAAGCACTCTCCACCCAACCAACTCCTTTTCCACTCTCTTCCTGGAACTTACCAACCCCTCTCACAGATAACAGTTTCTCCCTTAACACATTCCACTCCCTCACAGACCTCACAAGCATGGACTGTCTACCCCGCTCTGTTCTCCGCACCCTCTGAAGCTTCTCACTGATGTTTCCTCTTCCTCTAAATACCCCCTTACTTAGCTTGCAGTGTAGCCCTCCCCAACCTCCCTCTTCATTTACCACCTTGTCCATCCTAACCAGCCGTTCAAGTTTCCTCCTGCCCTTCAATGAGCTCCACCCCATTTCTTTCATCATCACTGATGGCCTATAGTTCCCTTCTTCCTCCTCATCATCTTGCCCCTGCCTTCACCCATCTTGCTGCCCTTCTCTGCACCTTTTCCAGCTCTCGCACCTCCACCTTCACGTATGGGTGCCGTATATTCCATATTCTAATGGCTGTACCATTGTACCATATGCCTTCTCTTGTCCCTCCCATCTGTAAGTGCCCCTGTCTATCATCTTCTTCCTTGTAAACCTCACTACCTTAGTTTTTCTTACATTTATCTTGATTTTATTTTTCCTGGTCCACAACCATATCTTGTCAATGTCCACCTGCAAATTACCCTCCCCCTCCCCTACCACTTCCTCATACACTACTCATTTGTCTGCAAACAATATTATTTTTCTTTTAATCCCCAAAAACCATGTCATTTATACCTTCGTTCACTTGCACTTAATGCTTTTAGTATCCAATATTCCCCACATTACCTTGATACCTTCGTCCATTTGGTTTTGTTTTGTTTCATCCATAAGTTCTTTTTTCAATGCATAGCTGTACAAAGATATTGGACAAGTCAAATTACAGTATACGAAGTTTATACACTGGACTTAGTAAACACACACATACATGTCAGATGTAACGTGTCCGAATTCAAGAGAATACTAGTTTACTTGTACCTTTGCATACTTCAGAACTGGCGGGGCTGTTAGAGGCAGGCAGTTGTTGAGGGGAGGCAGGTAGATGTCAGTGTCATTTGACTTTGAGAAGGCCTTCATCGTGGTGCCCCATGGGATCATGCTGAGGAAAGTGGGTAGCTCCTTGTGGACAACTGGGGGGATGTTAGCTTCGAATCCCAGCTTCAAACGGTGATGCACCATGCGTATCTGGTAACATCCAACCTTGCGAAAGAGTTACTTGTGGCACATGTTGGAGCAAAAACTGCACATGTCCGAAAACTGCTCATTTCAATGATTCTAAAATTGAGTAACACTACGGAAAAGTTACTATTGGCTCATGTGCTCGATTCTGGGAAGCAAGTTTATGATGGCCATCTAGAATCAAATCCTTTCCAAATAAGTAGATAATTTCACAGTGCATTGTGAGCTAAGCTACCCAGTGTACTGAATTTATCAAATTCATGGTGATTACTCCAGTCTTGGTATAAGAGCCGTCAAACTTGTGCCTCGGAATAGTTGGTGGTTCTGGGAAGTAAGTTTACTGTCTTCTAAAATGAAAAATTACCCATGAAACTGAAGAATTCACACAGTATTGAATAACAGGTACTCAGTGTATTACAGATTGTATCAGATTCATAGCGAATGTGCTTTTTCAATATACCGTAATTAAAGGGACAATACTAGGTAGCAGCCTCACTGCTACCTCCTTCTGCAGGCATTGTCATGGCGGCCAGGGGGGACGGGACTGCTAATGGGAATCGAGGCTTGCTGGGTCAACGTGGCAGGTTCTTAAAACAACTCTAGCTAATTTCAGAAAATACAGTTTTATGGGTGCAGTGTTTATCGGCTAGCAGGTATAATTACCAATTCATAATTATTTTTAAGATAATGGGACATGTGCAGTTTTTGCTAGACACATTTCCTGGAGAGTGGAAAAGTCACTACCGTAGTGATTTTTTTCCGGTAATGTTGGCAGCACCAGATTGAAGCTGGGATTTGAAGATAACTTCACTTCAGTGTGGACAAGTGGGTAGTGGAATGGATCAAGGACTTTCTCAGGGGACATAGACCAAAGGGTTGAAGTGGGGTGATACAGGAATGATTACATCAGTGGTGCTGCAGGGATGTGTGCTGGGCCCTCTGTTGTTCACTATAATGATAACGAGAGTGGTTAGGGGAAATAAGATTGTTTGAAGATGACTGTGTTTAGTGCAGAGGTGGGTGGTGTGAGCAATTTGCTGTATGACATTGATCGGATATGATTATGGGCTGAGAGGAATAAAATGAAAATAAATGTATGAAAAAAAGGAAATTTTGCCCCCTTACCCTCTGTAAATGTCCCTGCTCTTCATCATCTTCCTTGTAAATCTTACTATATGCCGTTCACACTAAAGTGAGAACTTTTTAAGCTGTTTCTTCAGACATAATAACTAATAAATACATTTCATTGTGGCCTCAGGCTTTTGGTTTTTGGTATGGTGAATGTATACACCATGTTTATTAATCACATGGCAGGGTTTACATTAAAAAGTTGGGAAAGAATATAAATTGGTTGAAAGAAAAAAGTAACTAGGGCTTCAAAAGTGCTCACTTTATCGTGAATGGCCCATACCTTGTTTGTTTATACTTTAATTTCCAGTGCGAGAAGTATATATTATCATCACTTGTATACTTCAATTGCAATTTGGATAACACTGATGTTACTTCTGGAGATGGGTACAAATGAGCATGTACATCATGTAAATTTGGTCACAGTCTTTGTGACAAATTGGGTATAATTTCGAACACCTGTCTTAGTTTTGCAATTTAAAATGCAACTGTATATAAAAATCAACTTAAATGAATTTTATTTTGCTGCCTTGGTTTGTGTACAAAGAACAGTAACCAGCAACAGAATGAAGCTGCAAAACTGTTACATGCAGTGGAAAAAATTTAATTCGCAGTGTTCGTAAAATGTGAAGGGAACTTGTCAACTGACAGCAGTGTTTAAAGTGAATGCGTGAAAAGCCTGGGACAGTACATGTCTTTTTAGCTGTGTGTGTTTGTGTGTGTGTGTGTGTGTTGTGTGACCATGTCCGTGTGTGTGTGAGCATGTTCAAATAATCCAAGTCATATGATTCTTATCGATAAAATGAAATAGACATAGATTATTTTACTGGTCATGAATACAAACTATCAGGTTCAGCTTCTCTAGGAGAAAACTTATCAAACTTACTCTAACGGTTTAAAATAATATTTTCTTTAGTGGCAAAAGGAATAGTTACTATGACAGTTTGTAAAACGCATCGTTTAGTGTCACACCTAAATATTTACTAAAAATACAATAATAATAAAAATATTGGGCCGAATCAAAACAAATATCTATGAGGTCTTGCCTTACGCTGTTCACAGCTAAATACACACTAGATAAATAAAAATACACTACAAACTTTAAATTCTGTAGGAAAATCCCTCTACGAACTGAACTAACTATGATAATACTAAGTTACTGTCTGCGGCAACACAACGAAAGTTCCAACCTTCCTGCATCAGCTTGACTGCTCTTGCGATTTGTATGTGATTGAGCTGTTGCGTTGCATGTTCTCGGTTGAATACAATTTCCACAAATGACAACTTCTGTCTGTGTACCTTATTATGACACACAGTGACACACTTTGTTTTTAGTAGTCCCCCTGACTCTGTACTGCAGGGCTAAGGCTATAGATGGTGTATTACTCTACTCTGGTTTACGCTGAGTAGAAAATATCTAAAGCTATGCAATTAGACCACTGGTGTCACCTGTAGCCATAGGTAACATATGAGATCTTCAAAAACTTGTTTCGCTAATTCTTTTAGACAAGTTTTGGGTTATAGAGTCCCTTGTGTTTATCCAAGGGCCCATACCCGTCTTTATGCCTGGAAACATTTAATAGAATGTTCTACTGTGCCGTAACTGACCAAACACAAGGAGGTAATTGACAGTAATACACAAAAATCAAGTAACATCCTTTATTCTCTCAGTTGTTCTGAAAAATCGACAAACAATGATTGAACAATTTAGAGAGTCCTAAAATATTTATTTACAATTAATGTTTAGTGGCACATCATTGAATTAACAAGCTTGCAAAAACTAGTTAGTTAAAACCATTATAATAAATGCACAATAAAATAATCCAATCAGAAACATTCATATATGAATTCATGAGTTTACTAGATTTTATTAAATACATAAAATGCAAAGATTAAAACATAATCCACTATATCTGTTAAGCTATCCCTCACTTGATAGCATATTATCCAATGCCAATATATTTTCTTTAAAACCTCTAATTGTACAAACGTATACCATGAATACTTCAATACACAATATTTAATAAATATATTCTCCCATTTAGTGATAACATACGTTGGACATTTCAGTATAGTACAGTTTTAACACGTCAACAAACAGCATTACAAATGATAGCAACATTGAATTTACTCGTCAGCTATCATACTCACTGATAATACTCAGTTTCACAATCCCCTATTCTAGGGTTGCCAGATTTTGAAACTGAAAAATTGGGGGATATTGGCAAATTTCAGTTGTGAAAATAAGGGAGATTGCTTGAAAATAAGGGAGTCTTCAAAAACTGTTTAATAACAATAGTTACATCAATAATTATTCATACTTTAAGTTTGATCTGCTTGAATTTACAAACTCGGGATGGCTCTGTACGAAATTAAAAAATTCTTTCTAAGAATACTTTAAATTAACCACAACTTGCAACTCAGCTTTCATGAGCTCAACAGTAGTCTTGTTTCTTGACTCTGTCCATTTACAGTTCATTAAAGAAAACGCTCAGTATGTGCATTGGAACCTGGAATTTCATAACAAAACACAACTTTTCATAATTAGGTACACAGATTCCACATGCTTTACATTCCTGAAATAGTCATCCACGTTTGACTTGAAGTATCTTGTGCATTGATTTTACTTTTAAGAATCTCCTTAGCATTACAAAACTCATCATACAATGTATCTACATCTACCTTTATTTCAAGTAATTTAACAATGTTGTTATTTCATTGAAATTTATCTCTCTATTAAGGCACAAGGGAAGAAGAGAATTAATTGGCAGGTTCTGCGAAACAGTGAAATGACTATTCAGATAAGTGTGTAACTCTGTGAAAATTCTATGAAATTGTTCTCAGTTTCTTTCTTAATGTTAACAAAATGTAAATATTGCATTAATGGCATTTATTTTAAGGTTGTATTCAATTTTGACGAGAGCAAAACTAATTTATTTAGCACTGTATTTAATAAATATGTGCATAATTGATTTGATAATGTGGAGAATTCCTTCCTGTGTTTGAGGTATAATTAGAGTTAAGATTAGTGTTTTATGTGGTAATTAGTTATGAGTGAGTAGTGTCCGATTGTGTGCACAAGGCCGAGGCCTTTGTTATTGTACGAGGGTAAAGGGTGTATGGTGTAAGTTAGGCTAGTTAAGAAAGTGTGTGTATACGTAGGTATTGGTGTATTTTATAAGGGAGAGTATTTTTAATTTTAAGTTAGTTAAATTATTTTTTTTAATGAGGGTAAAAAAAATGGTAGGGAGGTGTAAGTGTAGGGGCTGTGTAAGGCGTGGAGAAGGTTAGATAGCGGTGTGCAGTGCGACCAGTGTGGCGGCTGGTACCATGTTGGCTGTATAGGGATCGGGCACTGGGATCACTACAGGAACATGAGTGGAAGTGTGAGGAATGTGCTGAGGGAAAGGGTTTAGTGACAGTGTTAGGGAACAAATTAAGTGTAGAGAAGTAAACACAAATAAGTGGAGAAGGTGGAAACTGGATTTGGGCTATGCCGAGGGGAAGCTTTGTAGAGGGTGTGCAGTGCCAATGGAAGTGGGTAAGGAGAAGAGGTGGAAAGGGGAGATGGTAGATTTGATGAGCAGGAAAGAGAGGGAAATGATGCATAGGATTGATAGGATGGAGGAAAATGTCAGGAATGAGATGGGTAAGAGTAGAAATGAGGGTGGATAAGTTAGAGGAGGAGTTGGAAGATGTAAAGGGTGCTAAGGAAAATGAAAGCCAGTCCACAGGAGGAAAAGCTGAATAGAGAGGAAGAGTTAGGCAGAATGCAAGTAGGGCTGCAGGAGGAAAGGCAGAGGAGGAGGGAGGCAGAGATAGTAGTAGGCAGGAAGCAATCAGAAATAGAGGAACGGGAAACAGAAAGCAGGGAACAGGCAGTGGTAGAAGGTAGGAAGCAGTATGCTGAGGCTTGCAAGTGTGTGATTAGCAAAAACCAGCAAGCAGGAGAAAGTGGACAGTTCAGGGCCAGAGGGGAGAGAGGAGGGCTGGCCAAAGGGAGAGAAACAAGGGTGCTGCAGGAGGCCGGAGACAAGGGTAGGCAGGTGGGTGGAAGAGCCACAAAGCAGGAACAGGTTGTAGGAAGGGAGCCAGAGGTAGTTTTTCTAGGCAGCTCTATTGTAAAGGGGGTGGAGCTGAGGAATATCAGGAAGGAAATTATATATAAAGCAGCATTTGGGGGGCAAATATCAGGGATTTGGAGGAAAGGGTTAGTGGTATGAGAGGTAACAGGGTGGCAAAGGTTGTTCTCATTCATGTAGGGGGAAATGACCTGGCTCATAGGGAGGTGGGGTAGGAGGTAGAGCGGGATCTCAGAGGATTGCTGAGGAAAGTGCGGGAGAAGTTCTCTGGAGCTAGGGCAGTAGTCAGTGGTGTGCTGGTTAGGAAAGGAGTATCCTATAGGAAGGTAGTGGCTGCGAGTGAGGTATATGAGAGGGTGTGTAGGGATTTGGGGGCTACATTTATAGATAGTAGGAAATGGGTAGGCTGGGAAAGTGTAAGGAGGGACCAGGTTCACCTGATAGAACAGGGGAAGAGGATTCTAGGTGATCTGCTAGGTAGAGATGTAGCTGGCTGCCTGGAGAGGGTCAGGGCAGAGCAGCAGTTGTTGAAATAGCAATCAGTTAGCAGCAAGGAAACGGAAGGGGGGAGAAATGGAGTGGATAGCATTGATGAGGCCGCACGGGTGGAGATAGGAGGTAAGCAATGTAGGATGGTAAAGCAGAGTACTAGTATAAAGATAATGGTGGTGAACTGTAGGAGTGTGTACAATAAGCTGGAGGGCTTCTGGGGAAAGGTTGAAGGATATGGGGCGGATATAGTGGTAGCTGTGGAGACTTGGTTGACTGAGGAAGTACTGGACATTGAGTGTAGGCAGGACCACCAGGACAGGGATGGCAGGCAATTGAGATTATCAAGGAGAGGGTTGATAGACTAAAGGACAGGCAGTGGGTTGTCGTAGCAGGGGATTTGAATATGCCAGGAGTGAAATGGGTAGAGGGTGCAGAAGGAATGGGTAGCATGATGCAGAGAATGGCAGCACAGTTAGTCAACAGAGGATTAGTCCAGGTAGTAGAAACACCTACGAGATGGAATGAGGAGGGTGTTGGGTCAGTGCTGAACGTGGTGTTGGTCAGACCTAGGAACGTTGTAGTTGGTGTTATAATTTTGGATGGTATAAGCGACCATCATATCCCGGTTGTGAAAATTGGGATTGGCAGGATGAGGGAAGTGCAAATGGCAGAAAGGTTGGTGTGGCAGTATGGGAGAGGAGACAAGAAGGGGGCAGAAATATTCCTGAGAGACAGGTTTAAAAATTGTCTATGGAGGAGGGTGTAGATGGGTTGTGGAGGGAGTTTAGAGGATTAATGGAGGTTATGTTGGTGAAATTTGTGCCAATGAAAAGGTTCCAGACTTGGGGAGATTAGCCATATTATGGACAGGAGATTTTGAAAATGAAGAAGTGCAGAATATTACATGCCAAGCGGAGAAATGAAGTGATGATAAGATCTAAAGAAATGATGAAACAAATGGGTAGGGAGCTTGAAAGGAAGATCAAACGGGCAAAGAATGTATTTCTGGGGAACATGGTGGAAGAAGGAAAAGGCAAGGAATGGGGAAAATTGTTTAGGTATGTTAGGTGGTTAAGGGGAGGGAGAGGAAGGGCTCCCTCTACTAACAGGAAGGGATGGTAGGCATGCGACAAATGACCAAGAAAAATCAGAGATGCTGCAAGGACAGTTCTTGTCAGTGTTTGAGGCAAAGGAGGGTTGGAATTGGGAGGAAAACAGGGTTCGAGGGGTGTTTAGTGAGTTTAAGATGAGGGAGTGGGAGATAGAAAAGGTAATTAGGGGTTTGGAGAGCAATAAGGCAGGGGGTCCAGATGGGATAGAAAATACAGCACTAAATTTTGGTGGCAGGGAGTTGGCAAAATATTTAGAAGTGCTGTTTAAAAAGTCCTTAGGAGAGGGTAAGTTACCACAAGATTGGAAGGATGCTATGGTGGTACCTATACACAAGCAGGGAGAGTATAGGGGGAGGCCTGGCAGCTACAGACCAGTGAGTCTCACATCAAGTACAGGAAAAGTAATGGAGAGGCTGGTGGTGCAGTATGTGGTGAGAGTTATGAATAATAGGAATTGGTTGGAGGAGTCCCAGCGTGGGACTCCTCCAACCAAACAGGAGGGGATACTCATGTGAGACTCAGCTGGCTGGGTTATTAGAGGATCTGGTGCAGGTAGTTGATGAGGGGAAGCAGGTGGATGCCTGCTTCATAGATTTTGAGATGGCATTCGATAAGGTGCCCCATGGAACATTGATGAAGAACGTGGAGGCACTGATACCAGACAGGAGGGTAGTGGAATGGATAGGGGACTTTCTCAGGGGGCGAAGGCAGAGGGTGAAAGTGGGGGAGGCAATATTGGAGGAAGAGAAGGTTACTTCATGGGTACCACAGGGAAGCGTGTTGGGTCCTTTGTTATTTACCATAATGGTAAATGACATGGGTTTGGTGATTAGGGGAAAAATCATATTGTTTGCGGACGATTGTGTTGTATGTGCTGGAGTTTGTGGGGGGAGGGGGAAATTTGCAGGCGGACATTGATAAGGTATGGTTGTGGACCAGAAAAAATAAAATGAAGATAAATGTAAGAAAAAATAAGGTAGTGAGGTTCACAAGGAAGAAGATGATAAGCAGGAACATGTACAGATGAAAGGGACAAAAGATAGAAGAAGCAGTAGAATATAAGTATCTAGGGATTGTACTGCAGGGAGACCTCAGGTGGAAAAAACAGGTAGAAAGGGTGGTTGGAAAGGGAAGAAGGGCTCTGGGTATGCTGGGAAGGGTGCTGAATGGAGTCAGGTGTGAGGTGAATTAGAAGGCACAATGGTACGGCCAATGTTAGATAATGCTGCAGCAGTATGGGACCCGTATGTGGAGGTGCGAGAACTGGAAAAGGTGCAGAGAAAGGCTGCAAGATGGGTGAAGGGTAGGTGGAGAAGGCAAGGGCAAGATGGTGAGGAAGAAGGGAACTGTAGGCCATCAGTGATGATGAAAGAAATGGGGTGGAGCTCATTGAAGGACAGGAGGAAAGTTGAACGGTTAGTCAGGATGTACAGGTTGGTAAATGAAGAGGGAGGATGGGGAGGGCTACACTGCAAGCTAAGAAAGGAGGTGTTTAGAGGAAGAGGAAACAACATTGAGAAGCTTCAGAGGGTGTGGAGGAGAATAGAGTGGGGTAGGCAGTCCATGCTTGTGAGGTCTGTGAGGGAGTGGAATTTGTTGAGGGAGCGAGGGTGGAACTGGTATCTGTGAGAGGGGTTGGTAAATTCAGGAAGGGAGTGGAAAAGGAGTTGTTTGGGTGAAGGAGATGTGAGAGAGCTCGCCACCTGGCGGTAGCCTAATTGCGAGTGTATGTATGTATGTATTTATTTATGTAACATCCGACTATTTCAAAATTCTTTGTGTAATGTTACCAAAAAAAAAATCTGTCATTCTTTCTTTCCATCACTTTATCAAGGACAGTTCTGATTGCCTTAAAAGTTGCCATGATACTCAAATCTGCAGTTTCTACATACTTTGAAGCCTGAAGTAAGATATTGCCAATATGAGATAAAAATCATAAGCAAGCCTCAATAATTAATTCCTTTTCAGAATCAATATCACTGAAATATTTTTAACAGCCTTGGGACAATCATCTGTACTTTTAATGTAACTTTTAATAGCCTACCAATTATTTACTAAGCGATCTACAGCATGTGTTACTGAGAGCCATCTGGTAGTCACATGGCGCAATATCTCACACCACTCTTAATGAACGAATTCAAAAAATATTTCAATGCCTCCCTTTATTTTGCAGAACAAGCAAAGTGATCATACAACTTCAATATAAACACTTCAATATCTATGCTAAGTGATTCACATGCACATTTACAATAATTATGTAATACATGAGTTGAACAATTGGCTTTCAACATATATTCATTGTCACTTTTTAGAAGTATCATTACTGAATGGTGCTTCCCATAGTTTACAAATGCATTGTCAGTACAGTAAGATGATACATTCCTTAAGTCTAAACCATTTTGTTCTACTGACTGCTTCAATAACTTGTAAATCTACTAGCAGTTTCATCAAATTGTTCAATAAAATCTAGAAGTTTGTTCTGAATTCTCTCACATGGATCAAAGTACCTCGCAACAACTGGAAAAATTCTATGGTTTTTGTAATTAGATGCATCTGTAGCAAGTGAAAGAACTTTCTTGCATCGTCTTCATTGCTAAGAATATCCACTAAATCTTTTACACTTTTTGGAGCTAAAACATTTTTGACAATCACTTCTGCCTTAGTATTACCATACGATAGTTAGTTTGCCGTTTCCGAATCTCTAAAGATTTCTGTTGTAAGTTTGTTTCCACAGTCCATGCTATTGTAACTTACACTATGCTTCACCATATGAGACAAGTGATAATTCTCTAGCCAACGTCTTGCTAGCACTTATAGTTTGCATTACTGAAGAAACTGTTTCTTTTGTACGATTGGTATACGTCTCGTTCATTGTTTTTATGACCTGTAAAAAAATGAGAAATTTTAATCTAAATTCACCTGTTTCTTTTTGCTTTGCACCTAGCTCCAAGCCAACAAAAATATATTATGGCAATATTATGCATTCTCAGTTTGAGTAACAATCTAACATCTTTTGTTGCTGAAGTTGGCAAAAGATTAATAAAGCCAAGGGTAACAGAGCTTCCATTAAATAAATATGATTTATTACCTGCAGTTGAAGCGTGTTGCGTGCAGTCGTTGCTTCCTTCATGTGCAATGGAAAACTCACTTTTACAAATAGAGCAATTCATCTTATGTTAATTTGTTTTCACTGGTCGCACCAAATGCACAAGTCTTCCCATTTAGTTAAATACACGTGCATGTATAGCACGTTTTTCATTTTTTCACTCCCTTCCATTATGAACAATTAACAGAAATTATAAAATCACGTGCACCTACAATCTTGCATACAAAACTAAAAGCAAAATCTCGTCTAAGTGTTCTCAACTACTTCACTCTATTTATACCATTTTCAATGTACAATGCTAGACTGCTGTATGAAGGGGAAGCACTAATGGCGGCATAGCTGATGGTGATAGAGACTAATCAGACAGAGAATTCACTAACCACAAAACACATTTATTAAGACATAAATTACAATAATAACAAGATACAAAACAGAATCAGTTATACAGAACCTATACGCAATATTAATGCACACTTGTGCCTCTACACTCTAATTGTGCTTTACTGAGCTCTACCTGTCCTTGCCAGCGAGTAATTAAGGTATTGGATAAACTGACTAACGGCGTCTCGACATGTAGCCTTACACCTAACTGTCTATTTGGATTATGCTCACCATATGAGAAGTACTGCAGAATGGCCAAGATCTCCTCTAGGCTTTGATGGTGTTGCAACTCTCATCTTCAGCATCGTTGATTCTTGCGTTGTCGGATCCGACAATCATATGATGTAATGCTTTGAACACTTGGTTGCGTCTGCGGGGAGGGGGTGGCGCGACGCGCTTTGTATTTATACCCCACAGGAAGTGGATCAGGCAGAGTTTGTTTAATAAATAAGTACTTCAATCTTGATTCTGTACTCCATTGTACCTTAAGTAAAATGTGTGCTGCCTCTTGGTGGCCGCTGTAAAACAACAAAATGAAATTTGATTTCAACCGCAAACACACTTCTCATTATCGGTTAATGTCCAATGGACATTGTTCATAGATGACAGAGTAACTGTTATTATTCCTACAACACCTCAGATTAAAATTTCCCAACAGAAATAAAAATTTTAAATAACTACGGGAGATTATCATACAAATACAGGAGACGGGAGATTTGGCTAAAACAAGGCCAAAATACTGGAGAACCCGGGAAATGCTGGAGATATGGCAACCCTACCCTATTCTTAAGACACCTTCAAGGGTAATTGATGCAACTCCATCATTGAATTTACTTTCTACAATATTTAAAGCTTTCCAAACAGAAAAATCACTACTATATATTGTACTCCAGCATTTCAATTATTAATGTTGAAATTTTGTTAGCAGTCATCTGTAAGTTGGTCCCACTTTTCCCACTTAACCACAATGATGACCATAACACAGGGGACTATGTCGATGTCGGGTGACAGGTGGCTTGTAATTTAACTACTTATCATAAGACCTGAATGAAAAATTGCTTAAAGCGAAAGCAATCACATAGTGAATGTAAGCAGAACAGTAGGCAAAAGCCAGGCAATAAGAAGTTAACGAATTCAGTTAAGCTTTAAATTAACATGTAAAAACTGTAGAAAATCATAAAAAATCGCTATGGCCAATAATACACACACTCCCTAAAACATATGGTAGGTACATAAAAAACTCCAGATCGGAAGCCGCAGGCGACATTTAACGCCCTTTCATAGGTGCAAACGTACCGGCCTGAAATTTTCCGTACTAACAAAAACATGTGCATACACAGTCAGTTAAATCTAGTGCACAGTATTTAAATGCTTTGACAAAAGTAACAAAATCAGCCCTCGTTTGCAAGCAAACAGTCAACGCTAAGTGACTCTGGCAGTTAAAGGGACCCCAATTGTCAAGCACACCTAACTACTGTAGAGAACTAAATATTATGCTATAACGGACACTGGGGACAAATAAATCACACCTAAAAATCAATTAAAGTGGTGCCAAACCGCTGCAATTATACAACACCAACTTTGATTAAATCCCCATCGAAAAGTCCACAAATTGTCGCGGCCGTCCATCTGTCTTGACTCGCCAGAAAATCAGTAACGTAAATGCCAGTCCGTCATAAAAGAGACTCAGTGCTGCCGGAGTTCATGTCGTAATTAGCTCAGGAGGAGCTGCCATCAGCTATATGGCCCCTCCATCTGCAAAATCCGTGCGTGTTGTGTCAACATCACTGCTTTGCCACATATTGTCGGAGCTGAAGGAGTAGAAGAAGAATAAGGCCGGGAGAGGTCAAACATGGGTTTATATAAACCTGGGTAAGGGTGGAAAGGGGGGATCAGGAGAGGCAATGAAAGAACTAGGGAAGGGGAACGAGTTGGCCGAGGACTCGCCGTATAGCCAGTAGAAAAGTATGTTAGTGTACTTCGGTGACAGCGCCACTGTCGCACTACATTAAACAAAATTTTTCACAAATGGTAACTGAAATTTGTTTGTTGTTTATGTGTAGGTTCAGAACTGTGTGGTAGATTTTTTAAAATGTAACAACAGTGTATTTTCAGGTCTTAGAGGAAAAGATTCAACATGACCTTCCTGCAGTTGCGGATGCTGCTATGGAAAAATTTGGTTTTGAGGAAACGACAGAAGGTGAGAACAGATTTTACAAATCTTTTGGCACAATAGAAATTTAAGCACAGTTAAGTCAATTTTTGTTTAATCAATACATGTGATTTTTCTTCAAATTGATGTTTGACAATCTTGAAATATACCTAATTATGTATTCATGCACTTATTTCAGACAGAATACATTATTTTGTATATTTGCTTATAAATAGAGAGTTGTAATTAATAGAATTAGAGTCAGTATTACAATATGTTTTCAGACAATAATATTTTACGTAAAACAAATTTATTGATATTTTTAAAAAAAGTTACTAAATTTTGCTGTTACTGTGCTTTTCCATGTTACTTTTTTTAAATATCATTTTCAGTACTTGCCACTGTGTCTAAATTATCTAGAGCAAACATGTATGTATTCCAACTTCTATGTCTTAAAGCATTTCATTTTTTTCAGGTGCGATGTGCAGCAGAAATAATATGGCCATTGTTTCTTTTCTTAATACTTATGTGGGTACGCACCAGGGAACTCAAGGAATATGTTCATGAATGTAAGTTTGTATTTAAATGTTTTCTATTTTTCAATTAAATATGGAGGTGTAACTTACCAAATGAAAGTAGCAATTATACAAATTAAAGCTTGATGATATATTGTTCTGTCTAGGTATTAAAGCAACATTTTGAAGTTCTTTTTGTACCAGCGCTGACTGTATGATACCATTATTGAATTTTATACACCAATACTTGGTATCAGTATCGGCCGATACTTCACCTTTTTCAATATATCTGTATTGGGTATGGTATCAGGCCAATACATTAGTATCGGTTGTAGACAGTGAAATCAGGTTATTACTTTCGTTAGACACAAAAATTACCATATTTTGGTGTGTGTATACACCTCACATTAATAAAATAATAAGAACAAATAAATCACATCCACCAACAATTTTTGTGTTCCCGGCAAAATTCCTATTTAAATAATGTTAACATAAACCATTTGAATTGTTTATTGCATGTTGTGCTGATCAAAGTATATTTCGGGTCCTGTCACCTAAGATTTCCTGCAACTATGGTTTTGAAGCTGGTTGTGTATGCGAACATCTAGTAACTAGATGTGAAATGCATCATGCACGCCGCAGTTTATTAGTGCTTTGTGGTGCTTTGTCTAGTATCTTGTTTTCTCAACATGTGTGTGTGACACTGCGACGGTGTGATGCGGCGAGCGAGACTGGCTTGCTACTTCCCCTACACACCGAGAGTGGAAGTTGTCTAGCAAAACATAAAGCATGTCCTCTATCTTGGCCACTCCCGCTTCATTTGCCTTGCCTTCATACGTCTGCCTAGAGCAAATGTGTGCCTTGCGAACGCAATTTTATCAAAATTATTTGTCTCTCAAAATAGTTGCACCTATTATCAGTTGTATTTTAAAGTAAATGGTTACATCTGAAAATGTTAAGCAATATATTTTAACGAGGAATTATTATTTGTAAAGATGTTTTCTTTTGTGATTTAAGGTAGTTTTCCCCTGTAAGGTTGGTGTTTCACTGTATATGGCGTAAAATTAACATGATTTTAAAATGTATTATTTATTTCACTCAAATGGCAGCATCTTCACGAATAAAATTATATGCCCAGAAGCATATACTTCACCTTCTCTTGTCACCAAAAATTGTTTGAGCATCCAGCAACTTGTATTATAATTGTATAAAGTTCATTTTAAGTAATTTCTTGAGGGGAAATCGGAGGATTTATATTAATTTATTTCAATAGACATGCATCTTTGAATAAGCTGATAAAATGTAATGGCCTATTCTGACACCTTTTTGCTGTCTAGTAATGGGAAGGTAAGCACCGAGCTGAAGAAAAATCAGAGTATGTGATTTTGAATGATTAATTATTAAAAATAGTGAATAAATAAATTATAAGCAGTAGAATATAATTAAATACTTTAAAAGACAGACATTTGCCACGGGCGCAAGGAATCTGTAACATGTAACGGCATGCGGGGGGCTAATCCTCCTGCCGCCACACCTTTTCCATTCGCAGCGAACACACTGCTCGATTGATAACCTCTCTGTGTGCACTCGCTGTGTAAGTGCGCTTGGGACATTCAAAATTTGACTTGCATTTGGTGTCATATTATTTTAATTTTCATATGGTTTGAAAGTTTTAGGTCCGCTTGCATTTTGTGTCCGATTACAATAAATTATGTACAGTATTTTGAGAGGTTATTTTCTTTATTTAAACATATTTAGGAGAAATGTTTTTAAATGTATTATTTACAGTAATACTTTCTTTTTTTTTAATATTCTGTGCAAAGGGTACTGGTATCCAGGTATCTGTATCGAAACAACTATAAAATATGTACCGATGTGCTTTTAATGCAGGGTTGATATGTATTGAATAATAGAAGGTTGATACAATTGTGGAGCCAACTGCTCTACCTGAGAATATGAGTGAAATCTAAATAAGGAAATAATGCTCAGAAGTCCAAAACACATTAGGCGAGTCGAGAGAGTCCATTGCCGCTACACAAAATGGTGGGGTTGTTCAGTTCAGAAGTGACAGCGGCTAAGAGCAGTTGGGCAAGAGGTGCTCTGCATGTGCATATTACCTGTCGAAAAATCATAAGTCGCACAGCGTGGTAGTAGGGAGCGATGTTATCAGTTTGGTGTGTATGGCACCAGCAGTGTTGCCTCCCTCTAGCAGCGAGTGTTTGGGAGAGCCTTCCTCTATACCAGGGCTGCCACCAGCCCTGAAGCTGAAATCCTGGTTCCTGTATATAAAAATCCTTTAAAATCCTGGAATCATTTGGTCAAATCCTGTAAAATATTTGCAATTAAAACAAATTTCAAATTGCAGAAAAAAAAGTGGATATGAAAGATGTTTACATATTTAATGTCGTTTTGGTTTGGAATGTACAAACCATGTTAATTCTTTTCTCCACTCACACTTATACTTTTTTTTATACGACTGTATCTGCAATAATTTTTGTTTCTTCACCAAATTCGGATTGCATGCTTAAAAACAGCAATTCGCGGCAAAAGTTCTTTTCAATAATGGCCTTGGCCTCTGCATGTGATCATACAGCTAGGAACAGAAATATGTAGATAAGTGTATATCCGCGCCAGTGAATAATTAAGCAAAATATTTTGTACATACACTATTGAAGCAGTGGGATATGTCCAAAATATTTTGCTTGATTATCCATCTCCATGATAAGAATCTTCCAAAAAAGTGCATCAGTGAAACTGACACACATCGCTGTGGGCGCTAGTGTCGTCACTTTCAAGCAAAGTGCTTTAGAAAATTATGTTTGGGTTTGGATTTTTCTAGAATGTTAAAAATCCGTAAAAACTGATAAAATCCATTAAAATGGCAGGCCTGCTCTCTACTGCTTCCCCATTGTTCCCTCCCTCAAAGCTACGTGATGTTTATTTACTCATTAGAACTTTACTCTGCCTGTTATTCCCAACCAGCCTGCAGATGGAAAAGGAAAGGAAGGGGAGGTCGAGAAGGTCAGGACTGCAGTGATGGGGGAACTGGAGTATGATGACAATAAACCAGCCATCACCACCATAGTCCTGTTTCCCACTGGAACATATTCCTTGCAGGACCATTCTCAGATTGGTGGATAGTCTTTCTTGTAGGGTTAGAGTCGTCTTGGATAGTTTCCAGAGGTGAACCTACAGCATAGGTATGAGCCATTTACCAAATTGTATTTAGCACCTTTCTAGGAATGTTAACTGTGTACATGTTCTGCTGGTATTTTTTATAATTACCTTGTAGCATTGCAGGTTATGTATTTTTTAATAGTTCTGATGATTAAATTTAAATAGGATTGTGCTTAAATCCCATTTTTATTTTGTTAGTGAATGTAATATTCTAAATTTTTCCTTGGTGCCATGTGGAGTAGAATAGCTTATCAGTTATCAGTTTAATTCGTGGCTGTATTTTGAGGTGTTATTGGTAGTGTGTTTGCCGTTTCTGCAGTTGTAGTGAGATTTCATCAGTTTTGTGATGAGGTTTTTTTCTCGACTTCTTTTAATTTTTCCCGTCTGTAAGCAGTATTTGTTCTGGAAGTCAACAAAGTTAGCTTAGACACACTAGAATTTAGCCAATAGTAGGCCTTGGGAATGCCTAATTTTATATTATTAGCTCTAGGAGAGGGGATAGCAATGCATGTCGATCATAGCAGCGAGGGCTTTTGTCCCAACCAATAATTTGCAGACCAACCACGATGTAAAGCCGACGTACCTCGTGATCGTCTCGCAGTGCAAGTGCGAAGATCATTAACTCATTACTACTGCAGCGCTGTTCAACGTTTATCTATGGAGTCAACCAGTTTGTGTTCGTGTTGTAAACCAGTGATTGGATTTTGAAAATTCAATAAAACTGAGTAACTTTTCCGATACGGAAATTTAATTTCTTGTTATTTAAAATTGGCACCCTTGAGTCTTATGCTTGTTACAGTAATGGTAGTGGGGCTATTATTTAGTCTTTGCCAATGCTACAACCTTTCTTCCAGATGTAACTACTTAGAAAAATGGTTTGATTGTACATGATAAGGAGGTAAAAATTTTTTTTTTGCAAAGAAACATTTTGAAAAGGTACAGAGTCCATGCTTCAGGGGTACACTCTCTTGCAGTAACTACAATGAAACAATAGTAAGTTTTCTGTTTTTCCATAATGTGATGATTTACATATAATTGGACATCATTTACATCCCAAGAAGAATGGAATCATTATAGAAGACATTTTTCCAAAGGTGTAGGATTAATTAATTCTGTAAAGCGTGTTATGTAGTAGTTTCTGTTGTGAAACTGTGATTTCATTGTATGAAAAATCTAGGGTTTTTTCCTGTAGCAAGAACGTCATCCATTTAAATATAATGCAATGTAAAATATTTCTACCTATACCAGTTAGAGGTGTATTTGTAATGTGCAGATTCACTAATTTGTGGCTGTTTATTTCAGTTTCTCTCTTACAATAGTGTTTTGTTTTAAATCGGGGTATTTTTTTTTTGTTTTCACCTGACTGTATTAAAATGTATTTCACTGGGATACCAGTAATTTTTTTTTGGGGGGGGGGGGGAGGTTATTTATACAGAAGTATCCTGTGTACCAGTACTGAATTTGCTATTTGTTGCAGGTCATTTCGACCCAAAAGCAATGCCATCTACTGGCCAGATTCCATTCCTTCTGAGTTTTTTCTGCACATTCAACAACACTTGCTACTCATCAGACAGGTCGCATAGCAATGGCCCGGAGTCGTATAACAATTCCATGTAAGTTAGTTTGTATTTTATTGTGCCTTGACTTAATTTTTCTTATATATTATGCTTTGTCTAGGAGTGAAACATAATTGGTTTTAACAAATAGCCAAAGTGTTATGTTAATTGAATAAGTCAGCACACAACAAACACTTTTACAATGTGGAAGACACTAGTCAATTCATTTCACTGAGGCGACTGTTCCAAAAAGGCACCTATGACAATCTACATTTAATGAAATACACAAATAAAAAAATTATGAACTGCATCCACAACCAACGAATTCCCGCATATACATAAATTAGAACTCAATTGCAACAGCATTTCACTGTGCTAGTTAACTCAATTCGGTCATAAAAGAAAATTGTAGAAAATAAACAAACCAATGCAGTTAAATGGATGGAAAAGGTACTTTATTTGAAATATGTGTTGCCTTTGAATTTTTAGTACAGCAAAACATTTCATCCAAAACATAATTGGAATTGCTGTCAAATACAATTTGTCTCCTACCACGTGCTGCCATATTGCTCATGCAGACAATTGGACAGGCTGATTGCTAGCTATCAGCTGGATGAAGTACCTGATAGCTTTATGAGCTGATAAACTGCTGAATAGGCAGTATGAGTGAGTCATAATACAAATTTTTTGGCTATCTAGCTGATAAGTTATATTCAGGACTTTACATAACAGACTGTGATAATACAGGCCCTTACAGCAGTATAAAATACATATAGCAGCATATACATATAATACTTTAATAGTATTAATAATAGTAGTGCGGAACTGCAACACTGTTAAATTGCCCACCAATACATCATAAGGTCCAGACAGCTACGTGGTTTAAACACCCATCCATCACATTTCAAATTTCTTTCCTCACCTTAGTTTGCCTCCTGCCTGCTAGGTTCCATGTTTGCCAACCGCTGTTCAGCAAACTGCAGCGTATCGTCACTCACTGCCTGAAAAGCTGGCCTAGCTAGAGAAACGTCACGACCGCTCATCTGCATGGAAAATGTGTTTTTTTAATTTTTTTTTTTACTTTTATGTGTATCTGTGTGTGTGTGTCTGTCTCTGTCACTATCACTCCTATTTCTCTCTCGCTGTCTTTTCTCTCTTGCTGTCTCTTTCTCTCGCTGTCTCTCTTTCTCTCTATCTCATTGTCTCTCTCTGGCAGTCTCTTCTCTGGCAGTCTCTTTCTCTTCACCCTTGCTCTCTCTCTCTCCCTCCCTCCCACGAGTACAGTCATATGAATAGGCCTACTTATGATTTTTGTCTCTTGTTTGCAATGTAATTAGTAGCCTAGCATTTTATTCCTGCCATGTCTCGACTAATACATTGATAAGTGTTGGAAGCTAACTAATTTTTTGCTTGTGTTGATGTGTTAGTAGAGAGTTTATTGGCAAATTTGAATTTAGGTGATAGTTTGGAACTTCAAAAATTAAATATTCCATTTTTGGTGCTTTCTGAATTTTAGATTTTCTCGACTAATGACGGATGTTGAGTACGTCCTGGGAAATGAAACAACACTGCAAAAAATCAGGAGTGTAAACAGTGTGATGAAAGACTTTGAAGATTTGACATATTTTATTCAAAATATTACATCAGGAGAAAGAACATTTAAAGGTATTATTCATAATTTATAATAACTAAATGTGAGTTTGGACTGCTTATTAAATATTGTGCCTATACTAGGCGGTTAGTGACTTGTAAGGTTTATAGCCAAGAAAAAGGAGATGGCTTCCTTTTTGTTTGTGTGAACACTTTTATGCATAAAACACAAACTGACGATGTTCTTTGAAAGTCAATCCTATTTCCTTCTGCAAGGATACATCGCCATTAGTCGTATTTTTCCTAGCCCCAAAGCTAATTAATTTTCAATATGTGTTATCGTGCAATTTGTATTTGATGTTGTTGAGTCTGATACTAGCATACCTGCCAACTTTGATGGTTTGCCTGCAAAATGTACAGAATTTATAGTATGTTTACGAGTTTATTGAAAAGGGCGGAAGTGTTACAGATTTTTGTTTAACTTAAAATTCTTGTTTTGTTTATTTACGTATTTTTCATATGATTGCCATAGATAGTGCCACAGAGGCACATCAATCTACAAAGAAACTGGTAATTAATTGCTACATGTTATTGTCTGATTGAAGTTGTAGACACTGCTGAAGTCATATTTGTTGTGAAATGTTCATGACTCAAATCATGTTATCTTTGCATCACGTGTGTGTGTGTGTGTGTGTTTACTGGTTGGCCATGTTCGTTGTGTAGTTGCGTATTTTTACAATGTCGTGTTGCGTGGTAATTGGCAAATTGAGTGGAAAATGCAAGAAAACTTATAGTTAGATTTTTAGGAAAAAGTACACTGAAGAATTTCTGTGTATATTGAAGTCTAACAAAGGAAAGATACTCACATTTTGCTGTGTTTGCAGGTGCAATATAAGCATTGCACATGGTGGTAGAAACAATGTTTTCAACCACTTGAAATACAGAAAACACATTGAAAATGTGAAAGGTGGTGTTAATAATTTGAAATTGGACAGTTTTTTTGTCAAAAGTTCTGATGTGAATAACGTTACAAGAGCAGAATGCTATGCTGTTTCATGTATTTTCTAGCCAAACACAATATTCCAATATGTGTAGCAGACCATGCCGGGCCTGTGTTCAAAAAGATGTTTCCTGATTCGGAAGTGACAAAAAAACTATACGTGTGAGCATACAAAGACGGCTGCCATTATTCATGAAATGGCATGTGAGGAGACAGTGTTGTTCAGTGTTTACAGACACAACCGTTTTCTGTTGCAACCGATGGCAGCAATAATTCAAATGCAAAAATCTACCCGATTGTTGTTATTTTTCGGATCAACTGCTGCAGAAAATAGTAAGTACCACTCTCTCGACCTGTATTGGAAGGCGACTCAACATGAACAAACATTGGAAACCGAATACTTCCAGAACTAGAGAGCTACAAAATACCAATTAACCACTGCATAGCTTTTGGCATTGATGCACTGCCGTGATGTGAAAGAAAAATGAAGTCTTGATAGAAAAATTAGAGTACATAATTGTTATTGGCTGATTGTGCCATCTGATTAATTTGTGTGCTGCGAAAGGTGCAGCATGTTCACCTATTAAAATTGATGATATTCTTGTAGATGTATTTGACTATGTACTTTGAGAAAAGTTATATAAGGAAGGAAAAAATTGAAATGTTTAAAACATTTTCATGGAAAAATAGCCAAGCAGGTGGTTGTCACTTAAATGAAGCGCGTTGCGGCTTGTTGAAGAATGGGAACCTCTACTTAGCTTTCTTCTTTCCACATTCCCAAGCGGAAACCAAAGCAGGAGGGGACTGAGAAACATCAAAATGTAAACAAAACTTTATAACAACAAACATTAAAAAAATCTAAGAACATTGTGAAGAAAGCTAAAGTAAGTACTGAAGAAATTTCTGAAGAAACCATTCTAGAACATACAAGGAAAAAAAAAAACCAGAACTAGGTACAATAAGATTTAGACAAAGTTCCAGTTCCAAGAGAGATGCTGCTGTTTCCAACACTAAACTGACTGCATAAATGAAATACCGTATTTAGAGTTGCAAAGAAAATTTAGTTAGGTATTTTGTCGAGTGATTTGAATACGGCATTGTGTTTCTTTTTACTTAAGGGTCTTAATAATTTGTGAAGCAATCAGTTTTTAAAAGTGGTGTTACATTACAAAAAACTGAATGATCATTTTTCACAAAATCAGAAAAATTATGGTTTGGTCAATGGAGCCAAAGTATTTCTGATGGTAAACACTTTTGAAGACCAAAATAAAAATATGTAGTTTATAGACTATGGTATCTGAATTACACTTGAGCCCATCCACCCAAATGTACTGTGGAATACCATATATGGTATCGGGAAGTACACTTGAACCCATCCGCCCAAGTGTACTACATGATACTATATGTGGTATCAGGAAATACACTTGAACCCATCCACTCGAGTGTATTACGCAATGTCATCTGTGGTATCAGGAAGTACACTTGAGCCTACCCGTCCTAATATATTACCCGATACCATGACTGCAAACCTTATCTAACACGACCTATTTAACCACAGTCTATTATACCCTTCAACCATCCTCTTCAGAGTCCCTTAAAAATATCAAACACTCATTGACATTATACGCACCTAACATTACCTAGCTACATCATCTTTTATTACACCCTTCGGAATTATTGTACACAATCATTCACTGCAAACTAATTGCTATTTACAACTGGCAAATACTCGACACTACAGATACCTAACCTAACATTACCTACCTACAACACCATTTATTACTTTCTACAATTTATTACTCTCTACAAACCACTAAACAATACCATCCATTGAAATCCGATTGAATAAAAACTCCCATGACTCGTTTGCAACTACAGAACACTAAAATAACATTACCTAGCAACAATGTACGTATATAACATCCTTCAAAATATAATATGGAACAATCCACTGTTATCCAATTATTAATTAAAAATTGGTAAATACTCATTGCCACTACAGAATCCTGGTCTAACATTACATACCTACATCACTGTTTATTGCACCTGATACATACATTTGTTTTTAAATATCTATACACTTACTGTTCCAAACATATCCATTTTCTGCCAACATGTAATACCACTCTCATCCTCTTTATTAGATGTAGCACACATCACATGCACTACGTATTTTATTAGACGTCGAACTCAACACTATAATGCACTACATATTTTTATATTACCTCTGTACACTATAGATCCTATTTTGTTCTACAGTTCACTCAGTATTTTCACCCAAGGTATGCTTTTTTATCATACTTACTATTTTATCACTCTATACGTATCCACAACACACAGCACTAAGGCCCATTCTACACAATGCACTGATGCTTAGGAAACCGACATTGAACTGTAAACTAGTACCTTATTTACTGTACGAACGGAACAAGTGGACGACTCGGAATTAATTTTAATTATCCTACCATACAAACAGCACACAGTCCTGTAACTTGTGAAACCAAATTACTAAGCTGGTGTGAATTATTGATACAGGTTTTAAAATGTACACACCTTATTTTTTATGTTTCTATAGTGTTTAACATTGCGTTAATGCTACTGCCAAACAATTGTATGTTATTAAAACAAAAATTGTAATAGCATCTGTAAATCCATGCCCTTGTGGCTGTGTACACAATTTCACGAAAACGAATATCGGACAGTGGCCATGAAAACAAATATCACTCAATGTCCAACGTTGCAAAATAGCTTCGTTTCTGTTACTAAACGGGATCCCTCCTTTTTATTCTATCGCTCATTTCCGACAACACTCTTTGGGCTGATTCGGATGCCTATCACTCGTTCTGGTTTCTATTCTCTATGAACCTATTCTTTTTTTTCACTACTCGTGATTAAGTCATAACTTTGACGCCGGCTAACAGCCAGCAGCACTAGAGCCCATGATGGCGCTCACCTCGCACGTCACGTGTCCCGCACGTGCGCAAAGAGGCCAATAATTTTGAACTTTTAATTTAGTTTACCAGTTAACCTTTGCTTGCATAAATTTTTGCCAGATATTTTCCCCAGCATTATGTTTCCGTTTTACCAATTTTTTTTGCCCTTGTGGCATTTTTAACTTAATCGAGGACAAGGAGAAGAAAGATGTCGGCGAGGTCACACAACCTGCACATTTTGAATCAGACGCCATCTGCCTATGTTTATGGCATTTCATTGTAACTTCTGCATAATTGCTACACGCAAGTTTAAGAGCTGTATTTTTATATATGTATTTGAGGGTATTTTACGGTAACATCACGTATAACCACGTGGCCGACCGACGCAAAGTCTTTTGTACATACAGTCATTGCGTTTGAGAGTAAATTGATGTAACATTGTATGTGCAATATTTTATTTATTGTTTCTATGTCAATTTTATTCAGGGTTCAATGTATTTTTCACATAACTTGATGCTTTTGTACTTGACCACGCTGTCACGTTAATGTTAGATTTTACCGCCATCAGTCATGTTTCACGCCTGTAACCACTGCAATCGTAAAGAGAATAATTTTCTCACCAAGAATAATATTTTGTCTGAATTTAGTTTGCTGTTTCCATGAAGAAATATTGCAATTTCACCTGCACCACGCGGTCTGGTACGAACTTCATCTAGCGGAATCCGTGCCATCTAAGCTTTTTTTCACACATGTGTGTGTTTATTGTGAATATTCTTCTCATGTCCCATCTTGTTCATGTATCATTCAAGGATTTATGTAATTTTGTAATTAGTGTACGGTGCAATTATTCCCGTCCTAGTCGGCTCTGTATAGGCCGTCACCACACTACCCACGTGCTGGAGGGCGAGCCCTCACAAGTTTGCGTTAGTGGTGCCGAGTAATCACTCGTGTTAATATGTATTAAGGGTTTCATTTGTAATTCACTGTGTCCTGTCTTCAGGGAAAAAACCATCAGTCCATCCTAGTGGCTGTCTGTCCTCTTCCCTTGTGAAGGCTGTGCTTTCACGCACCTTGGTGAGATCATCCATCTAGGCTTGCGCTAGAGTAATTGCGGGCTGAGGAGCACCCAAGCGGAATTGGTTAGTCATGACCGAGATAATCATTTCATTGGCACGTTTATGTGTATGCATAATAACAATAAAAGCAAGTCTACAGTGAACTTAACTCTTTTATTCTGTAGTGACAGTGTCCTAGTCACATATGTTTTATTAAGTGTTTATTTCCAGTGATGTTTAGTAAAAGTTTAGTATTGCCTACGTGTTTGTAAGTACGCACAGGTGAGACAGACACACAGAACACACAGCATCCCTGAGAACCCTGAGTCTCAATAGTGCGGTGATTGGGGAGCACCGCTGGGGCCCAAATTACCAGTAAGTATTTGTGTCATTGTTCGTCTTATGTTTCACCCGACGCCATCAACTTATGTCACACACACAAACTATTCACGGGTATCGCGAAATAAAAACTTGACTCGAATGTATTTTTCCCTATGTTAGGAATAACTTTATAGCAACTTGTGATTATGTTGACAATAAGTTCACATTTTCCAGTGAAATTCTTATACATGCAGAATTGCTAGACTGACAAACATTAAAAATGCTAGTTTCTCATCAGTTCGCTACTTTGTGAATTTTTTTCTTTCATTTTACCCTAGACAACTTTTCAAGTTTTGTGTCAGAAGATGACACCATTGATAAAAAAGGTCTAGTTTAAGTGATATGCATGTTGTGGATGAGGCTAGAAAATATGATAAAATAGCAACTATTATGCTGGCTGTTCTTGTGATTCCACACAGCAATGATGCTGAGTGCGAAATGATTTTCAGTCTTGTAAAAAAAACAACTGAATTTAGATCATCCATGCACCATAAAGTAGTGGAAAGTCTTTGTGCACTGAAATGCAAAGCTCAAAAGTGTGTTTTGAAGACATTTTCTCCATGTATTTTTTTTTAAAAAAAGCTAAAAAAGCAACTGCAATATCTCTGAAGAGCAGTGCTGGTACCTCAGACTAAGGTACAATGTGGGACACTCACACTATTCTTTCTGATGGCTAGTTAAAAGTATTAATTAGTATTAAAGTTTGAACTGTTTTTTAAGGTTGGTTGGTTTTAACGAATATGTGTGTGACTGTGTGTTGTAAATAACATGTAACTTACACAACAACTGCAGTGTACATGTGAACTGTTCATCACTGAAGTTGAAAGGAAAGTTACTGTGAAGGTAGGGCTTGTAATGTGTTAATGTTTACTGATTTGTATTATACTAACATTACTTCTTATTATACACTAAGCTGCAAAGTTTCTTAAAAATAAAAGAAAACGTATTATTCAAAAGTATTGTAGTAAACAATTTAACCATAATTTCTCACTTTTTTTTTTGCAAAGAAATTCCCTTTGAACTATTTTAAGGTTGGTGTACACCCATCCTCACTGAGTTAACCTATTGTGAAAACTGTGACACCGACGGGTGAGACACGAGACGAACGAAGAGACAAATTATTTACTGATAATGGGGGTCAGCGATGCTTCCCAATCACCGCACTATTGCGACTCAGGGTTCTCAGGGATGCTGTGGGTTCTGTGTGTCCGTCTCTCCCGAGCGTACTTATGATACACTTTGTAATACTAAACATGTACTAAACATTTATCACTGAAAAATGGTGTGGCGAGGATACTGTCACTACAGAAAAAGATTGAAATACTGCGAGACTTACTTTTATTTTACAGCTCATACAAATATGGTGCCATGAATTTAATTTGCAATAAACTTGGTCGTGTCTAGCTCCCCAGACCGCAATTATTCCAGCGCACGTCTAGATGGATGACTTCTACCATGGTGTCTGATAACACAGCCTTCACAAGGAAAGGGGTTTACAGCTGCTAGGGTGGACTGTAGGTGTTTCCTGAAGACAGGGAATGGAGAATTACAAAAATGAATCTGCATATGAAACACGTGTGATTATTTGGCATCACTAGTGCGGAATCATGGGGGCTCGCCCTCCAGCATGTTGTTAGTGTGGTGATGGCGTATACACATAGCCGGCTAGGACGGAAATAATATCACCGTACAAAATTACACAATAAGTATGGATGAAACAGGATGGGGCACGATATGAGTAGTCACAATAAATACGCATTTGCGTGAAAGCAAGCTTAGATGGCGCTGGATAAAGTTTGTAGTGGACCACGTGGTGCAGGTGAATTGCAATATTTCTCCGTAAAACGGCAAATTCTGATCCGACTAAATATCACTGTGGTTTGGAAAAATATTCCTCTGGTGATTTAAACATTTGTAGAATTGTAGCACGCGTGAATGGCGGGAAAAATCAGACATGAAAGTGACAGCGTGGTCATACATACAAAAGCATCAATTTACTTGAAACATACATAGAACCCTGACATTAATAAAGCACATATGAAATTACACAAATATACCCTGAAAGAAATACATAGAAATATAGTCCTTAATATTGCATGTAGCAATTATACAGAAATTACACTGAAACACCTTTAACATTGCGGATGGTGCCTGATTCAAAGTTATGCGGGCTGCAGGGCCTCTCCAACATCTTTCTCCTCCTCTCCTTGATTAAAATTCAAAAAGCTACAAGGGCGCAAGTAATTAGGTTGAGCGGAAGCATAATGTTGGGGAAATGTCTGGCTAACGTATGCAAAGCAAAGGTTGACCGGTATGCTAAAATGAGCTATTGAAATCTACATCAGTGTTCAAAGGTTGTAGTGCATACGTGACAGCGTCTTACCTCGCCAACTCTCCTTGATGGACTGTCCAGAGGCAACCGTAGCGTGGATCTACCATGGCCACCTATGGGGTTCACACAACCGGAGGTGCTATGCACGCAGTGTAAAACTTTTTATTTTAATATGAAATGGCACAAAAAGAATTCAGGTATTAATTTTCATGTTATTTTCAGATTGTTAATTGTCTGTATTTTCTCAATGTCTTTTATTACGGCGTTCACGTCCGAATAATACTGTTCATGCTCTTTGTGCAGCGCACATTTCAAATTCATAACCAAAAATTTGCAATATTATCAAACATGCAAATATTAAACATTTTACGACACTGAGCCCTGAAATAAAGAAAGACATGTTGCACACTTAAAACATAATATTTCCCGCTATGGGAAAGTCCAATTTAAGGGCTCTTTGCGCAAGCCACGTGGGTGGTGAGCGCAGTCATGGTCTTAAAGTGGCTGGCTGTTAGCCGACATCAACTGTATTGTCTGCAAGTTCAAAGAAGTCTTAACCATAAGCATTTTTAACTTCTACTTCATATTTATTTGTAAGTTAGGGTTAAAGTGTTAAATAGGCATGTAATAAAATAGGTCTGCATGGAAGAAATTTTCTTTAAAGTACTGTAGGTCGTTCGCAAAATTTTGTTAAAATTAACATTCTCAAAATATTTTACTAATTGAGGATTTGAAAAGTTGGCGGGTATGTACTAGTAAAAAATTGGGTATACATAAATTTGCATTCTAGTTTTACAGTTGGTCATTTTCTGAATGTATTTAACTGTGAGAGTAACCCTTCATATGTTGGAGTAAACAGTGTGTTGATAAAAGAAAGTGTTACATATCCTATTTGAAGTACTTATTACTGGAAGTGTAATGTTTTGTAATTTTGATTGTACCAATTTATACTGTGCTTGAACTCCAGTGGTTGCAATTTAAGAACTCGCTACATGTGCAAGGTGCTGAATAGTTCCAACAATAGTAAGACTGTTGATCTCATTGCCGTTTTGTTTTGACTGTGTTAATTGTTGAACTGCATGTTACAACCAAGTATTGCTGTCAAATAAAACTTTGTACTGTTTTATGCCATTGTCCCTTTTTCATGCATACGTCAGCTACTGTGGTCGCACCGTGTTTTCCAGGATACATCTTGACAATTCGAGCGAATAATTATTGCTATTTTTTATAGCCCATTTAGAACTCCACTTAACTGAAATTGCAGCGAATGTTCTTTTTCTGTACATGTTGTATAGAATTTATGGGATGTATAGAATTTAGGGGCAAGATTTTGTGGAGTTATTTTAAGGCAAATTTCGTTTTTAAAAATACCTAATTTCGGTGTTATTGGTTTTATTATTAATTATAACTTAATTTCTGCATTGTTAAAGCCAGCATTGTACTGTGTTATTTTAATGCAAATGTTATTGTTAAAAATTGTTTGTAATTTATTCTTATATGTATATTTCAATTTAAATTTTAAAAATTTCATGCAATTGCTTAAACAAGAGAAATTAATTTATTTGAACAAAGGTAATGCAGAGCATTACCATAGGTTTAGAAAAAAATCACTTTTTAAAAGTCTTCTTTCTTCATAACTTGTATGTTGAGGTTCCTAAATAGTGGGGATTTTTTGTTACAGTCTTACATAAATTGTTTCAATATAGTTTTATACAGAAAAAAACATTCAATACTGGAAATAAAATAATTTTTATATTTGCTTTTACAATTTTGCCTTTTTTTATTAAACTATCATTTCTCATCCACATGGTATTCAATATTTACTGCTGTTATTCACTCAGCCTTATTGACAACAGCATAAAATTAATTTTTTTTCTTCCGATCATCTGAAAACTTAAATTATGGTTATCATCACTCAGTTTATACATTTTTGGATACAGATTGTTGGTCATGGTTTCAGAGGTATAATCATATAATTTGGCTAAATTTCACTTATTTTGTGTTTTATCTGAAATTTTGGTGTTAGGTGGTGTATAAATTGCATTTTAGTATTTGGCGGTGTATTAACTTGAATTTTGGTGTTATTTCGATTTTATCGCTGTTCACCTTATAATCTTATCTCTAGCCATAAGTTGTATGTTATTGACAGGTCGTTCAAAGGTCCCAGCAAATGTGATAAATTATGGAGGCAAATCACCCATCATTTGAGGATTATTCACATGCAGACACCTAAAAACCACCCCACACTTAAACTCTCAAGCAAATCAATGACCATGTTGAGAAAATCCAGAACTGTTTTGATGAAAGTAACTGCAACAACTGAGGTGCTGCATGCAGATACTTGATGTTATAGTGGTCTATCGAATCAACAGCTATGTGGTTTTTAGGTAGTATGATAGGATGTTTTTCTGAAAATTCCAGGTTGGCATGTGACAAATGGTCATCTGCCCTGAGCATACCATTTTCATCCAGGAAGGGTGCCAAACACTGCATTCAAGTAGAGAAAGTTCCCCTCGTAGAGGCTTTTCAAATCCTCTACCAAAAGTTCATGTTGGATACATCTGCACACCAAACAAGCAGCTTCTTCCAATTCAGCAGAAGACAAGTTCCACTGGTACGAGGTTGTTTCATGATGTGGTTAATGAAACACTTCACATATGCCATCACACAAACCAACTTAGGCCATAAGGGAATTTGTTGTAATACCGGAAGTTCTTTAGAAGTGTCGTGTGGTCAGTACTACTGAGAAAACTTCATCTCTGGTATGTCTTCCACACACTGATTAACAGTTGACACTTGTCACTGCTCTGGAGGTCAACTAACCAACCAGGGCCATACTACCACGAGTCATGCGAGAGGAGTTCATGAGAAAGTATGCCACAAGTAGCGCTATCAGAAGGGTTGTCTTTGAAGGCGACATGTTTCCAACTTCCCATTGCTGGAGATTGATGCATTCCTGGATTCGTGCAACACAATTCGCTAAAAGTTTTCATCAAGTTTGGTAGGGGATTTATTTAAGTCAGAGTAACCGTGGAATTGGTCCAGGCATGAGAAGCAGTGACATTTTAAGTGCTGGAATAGGAAGGTATGATAATAGAGCATCAGTTTGGACTGTAAATGAGCACCACACAATTCTAGAGTTGAGGAAGAGATACTTGTTTAATTGGAGCTACCTATGGCTTTGCCAAGACAAGTTGCACAGATAGTCACTTGAACTGCATAGGCTTTCTCCAAGGCATCTGAGAAACCATGCAGTTCCACCCTGACCACATCTGGACACACACAATGGGGCAGGCTAAGCGCCTCTATTTCTGCTAGCCCACGTAAGGACTGGTTCAACTTTTCCTTGGCTGGAGATGACTGGCAACAACCAAAGTATAGGATCACATATCTGAACTGTTTGTGAAAAGCCAGAGCATTCATTTGCAACACCATTGGTGATACTCAAATTGTAACAAAGAGTACTTTTCTGGGTTCCAGTACAAAGAGAGAATATTAACAACAGGATCAGATGATGTCAGCTCCATGGGGGTTTCCTTGATGAGTTAGAGGTACATTCTTGGGAAGGTAAGCTCGATCATTTTCAGAGCTCAAACCTACATGATGGATATGTTCAATCAACTGAGACTTCAATGTAAGTACTTTGTCCAGAGACGTCGCTCCCATAACACTATCGTAAAAAAAAATGTGATTTTAAAGAGCATTTACTACAAGAGAATTCTGGGTATCTTTGTCTGAGGCCAACTGGTGTAGCATGTGAACAGTCAAAAATGTAGAGGATGAAAGACCATAGGTTACAGTTTCCATATTCAGCTGAAAAACTGTGAGTGGAAGAGATGGCTTTTCATGCCAGAGAATGAGTTGGTATAGTCCATCAGCCTCATGGATTAATTTTTTCCAGTGTATTTGTTTGATTTCACATGAGAAAACTGCTCTTTTTAACCTAAATCCCAAAACCACATCACAGATCTCATTCTGGTGTTTGGGTCCTGGGAGTAGAACATCATTGAGTGAAACCCCAGTGGTGGTCTTGGCGCTACCGTTGAATACCACCCTCAATTTGGTGGTAGTGCTTGACATTTTGAGAACACTGTGATGAGGAATTAAACATTCAAGTGTGTCTGTAGTGGCCCTCAGCAGCCCTCGAGACGTGTGTGTGTCTGTAGTTTGAATGATCCAATATTGTATAAAAAATGACTACTGTAATTATTGTTGTGACAATTGGGCAGTCTGGCATGTGAATTTTCCTGGCATGTTCCGACCGTTTACGAGTCCTTTACCGTACTATCAAGAAATAACATATGCAATTTGCATACTCAAACATAACAGACTGGTAGAACAAATAGCATTAGCATGACTGAAAAAAACATTGAAAAGTGTGTGAAAAATTATGAGGCCTTTGTAACATTAATGGCCCTCATGATGGTATTGAAATTAGCTTTTACTGTACTCAAAACTGCAAAAAAATTAAATAATACTTGAAAAATAAATATTCTGAATACTGTACTCTACTAGTGCATGTAGGTAAGAAACTCAGTCTTAAGTTGTACTTTGTTAAAAATTTGAGGAAATTAGCATTTACTAAAATCCAGCATAGCGGAATGGAAACATTTCAAAAATTTTCATTAATAACTTTGCTTTGCAAATTAATTTAGCAGTACCTTATCTGAAAGTCGGATTAAAATGGTAAAAATCTGAACTGTAAGTTCTAGTTGATCCAGCATGACAAAGTGCAGGAATTACTAGGTCAACAGCTTCCCTGTAGTAGGCGCTCGGGCTTACTGTGTTATAATACACTCGATATGCACCTTAAAAAACATAGCCATGGGAGTTCTAGCTACCCACACTGAATTATTACGTAGGCGGTGACCGACAGGCCTTCTTCTCCTCCAGCTTGCCATGTGTCTTTGTCTGTTCCAGACAGCCTGTAATTCAGGGGCGAACTCTACTAATTATGGATAAAATTCTAATTAAATCACCTAGGCCTCAGCTCATCTGAACTAGCTGCCTAACATCATGTACCAAGATGGCTACTAACTTCCCTTTCAAAATACTTACTTAAGAATATTATCCAAAACTGACAAATCACTAAAGGGCTAGTTCAAATTCAATCATCATGCCACTTAAAAACTGTAGTAACTGTCCAATACCACAGAATTATACTTGGCCTTCTAGATGAACATAGGTACTTAATGCAAGAATGGAAGACATACAAATACATGGTCAAAATAAAATAAAGTTGGAAACAAAAATCAAAGTTATCTGCTCACACAAATAATGCCTTCTAGAAAATTAATGACTACAGTTAAAAATAACTCGCATAAATAATAACATAACCGATAAACATTTTTAAAAAAATCACACATTGTTAAATATTCCGTTTGGGCCCAAAATGAGACGTTACGCAGTGTTCCGCAATATTTTTCAGCTGTGATAGTGCTATACACTTATATCAGTTGGAATATTCTTGGAAATTTTCAGTAAAAAAAGTTTTGACATTTTATTTGGATTTGGAAATTACTCTTTCCAGTATGGGCAAGAGCCAGTAAAGGCATGCTGCAAAAGAAAATGCCATAGGACAAGACACTAGTATCTCGGACCTGGTAACTCACTCAATAATACAAATTAATAGCGAAGCCTGCAGCACAAACTTTAGTTCTAGATTTAGTCCACACCTGGAAAAGTTTCCCTGCCCTTAACATAGAAACTCATTCAAAGGATAAATTCAATTTCCTTTAGATAGTAACATGCCATGGGCAGTGAAAATTCTTGCCCAATGAAGGTCTTACCAGACCATACAATTACCAACTAATTGCATATTAAAACTGCCTAAAAATGAGGTATAGCTACCAGACACTGCAAAATCTTTACCCAATGAAGGTCTTGCCTGATCATACAATTGTTTATTAATTTCCTTATAAAAATTGTGTTATAAGATGCACAGATATCGCCCAACTATTTTGAAAAACTGTGATTCATTCCTCAGAACACACTTACACTGTGAACTTCTGATGCTCAAATCACAATTTTTTTTTTTTTTTTTTTTTTTTTTTCAAACAACAAATACTACATAGGTAATTTTTAAAGCTAACTAATCTTTGTTTCATTCAAGCATACAAACATGCATTAACTACCAAACCTGTAAAGTATAGTTGGCTTAGTATGAATATAACTATGATTCAAAAGCAGTAACAGTGGATGGAATCTCTGCGTAACGTCTCATTTTGGGCCCAAACGGAATATTTAACAATGTGTGATTTTTTTAAAAATGTTTATCGGTTATGTTATTATTTATGCGAGTTATTTTTAACTGTAGTCATTAATTTTCTAGAAGGCATTATTTGTGTGAGCAGATAACTTTGATTTTTGTTTCCAACTTTATTTTATTTTGACCATGTATTTGTATGTCTTCCATTCTTGCATTAAGTACCTATGTTCATCTAGAAGGCCAAGTATAATTCTGTGGTATTGGACAGTTACTACAGTTTTTAAGTGGCATGATGATTGAATTTGAACTAGCCCTTTAGTGATTTGTCAGTTTTGGATAATATTCTTAAGTAAGTATTTTGAAAGGGAAGTTAGTAGCCATCTTGGTACATGATGTTAGGCAGCTAGTTCAGATGAGCTGAGGCCTAGGTGATTTAATTAGAATTTTATCCATAATTAGTAGAGTTCGCCCCTGAATTACAGGCTGTCTGGAACAGACAAAGACACATGGCAAGCTGGAGGAGAAGAAGGCCTGTCGGTCACCGCCTACGTAATAATTCAGTGTGGGTAGCTAGAACTCCCATGGCTATGTTTTTTAAGGTGCATATCGAGTGTATTATAACACAGTAAGCCCGAGCGCCTACTACAGGGAAGCTGTTGACCTAGTAATTCCTGCACTTTGTCATGCTGGATCAACTAGAACTTACAGTTCAGATTTTTACCATTTTAATCCGACTTTCAGATAAGGTACTGCTAAATTAATTTGCAAAGCAAAGTTATTAATGAAAATTTTTGAAATGTTTCCATTCCGCTATGCTGGATTTTAGTAAATGCTAATTTCCTCAAATTTTTAACAAAGTACAACTTAAGACTGAGTTTCTTACCTACATGCACTAGTAGAGTACAGTATTCAGAATATTTATTTTTCAAGTATTATTTAATTTTTTTGCAGTTTTGAGTACAGTAAAAGCTAATTTCAATACCATCATGAGGGCCATTAATGTTACAAAGGCCTCATAATTTTTCACACACTTTTCAATGTTTTTTTCAGTCATGCTAATGCTATTTGTTCTACCAGTCTGTTATGTTTGAGTATGCAAATTGCATATGTTATTTCTTGATAGTACGGTAAAGGACTCGTAAACGGTCGGAACATGCCAGGAAAATTCACATTCCAGACTGCCCAATTGTCACAACAATAATTACAGTAGTCATTTTTTATACAATATTGGATCATTCAAACTACAGACACACACACGTCTCGAGGGCTGCTGAGGGCCACTTAATGTGTGTATGTTTGCGAGTCATTTAAAATGTTATTTTGATAAGTTGAGGTAGCCCAAGCTTGCAGGCAACGAATGGCTTGCAGGCTACAGTTTCCCCATTGCTATTCTTTACATTAGCTCAAATGTAGTCCATCAGAAGGAATTTTCTGTTACTTTAAAGAATTTATTGGATATTGTATTTTTCAAGGTCAACTCAGCATGAAGAACATGCTAAGAGACAACACAGAGATGATGGATGTTATTAACAGCAATGGTTTAAAAATCAGTAATAATGATTTGGACTCACTACTGAAGGCACATATAAATCTAGAACAATTATCTTTGGTGAGTTTATTAGGTGTATTTTTATTATTGTTGTTGTTATTGTTAATAATAACAATGTCATTTGAATTGTTTCTGCTGGAGTTTTTTAAACTAAGAATATTTATATACGTACATTTTTTAAATCTCTGATATAACAATTTTCATTATGCTTGATGCGTGTGAGGGACTCTCTTGCCTGGTGGGCATGCGGTTAGGGCGCTGACTGCCCTCTTTGACCTTACGAGGTGGAGGGGAGTCAAACCCCAGGGTGAGTCAGAGCGTTAGACTGTCCCTTCCGGGCAGTCTTATTCTCCTTACCACTAGGGGTGTCAATAGTCGGGATGCCAGCTGTCCCTAAACTGTGAAATGCTCAGTCGGTTACGAGTTATGGATGTGTGTTGGTGAGCAATTTGGCAAGGGCTTACGGGATTTATCTGCCTTGGCCTTGTTGGCTGTCGAGCAGGGACAAAGTTGACCGGGGATTGTTCTCCGGACATCCTGGGAACGGCCTTGGCAGGGATTCTAACCCTGATTGTTCTCCCAGAGGCCAGCTTCACCAAGCAGAAGCTGGGGAGTGCATCGGTGTTGGGTTGTCAAACCCGAACTACCTTGGCTGACTTTAGCTTTACAATACTATCTCTGATGGGTGTCTCGTGAGAGGGGTAGTAATGTGTTTCAATACTGAAATTCTATGTACGTTTAGGGGTTGGTTCGGTGGGGTTTCCTCTGGCTCTGACTCCTCGTCAGGGGTACACCAACCTAGCCAACGTTTTAATGGTGTCTTGTGGTCTGGGGTGTTATTAAGTTGAAATCTATGAGTATGCTTTCATACTCACTGGGAACAAGTACAACTGGATTTGATTCCACAATTAATTGTGTAATAAGAGATTGCTTATTTGCGACGCGCCTCTTACGGCTACCTGTACCTCCATGTTGTTTGCACATTTGAACAGAACACGGAACAAGAGAAAAGCTGTCTGCCAGGGTTGCAGATGTGCAGTCCTAGGCGGGGCAAAATCTCTAATCACTCCCGCTAACCTGCAGTGTAATGGGCAACCCAAGAATTGAAACCTTATCCCCCGTATCGGCGGCGGGTGTCCTGGAATCTCGGTGATAGGTCCTTTATCAGTCCCTGTCGACTGAGGGATTCAGCACACTGCACGGCCGAATAGAGACGTGAGATTAAAATTTACTATTGCGCAATTAACTGGAATTCTGTAGTGAATCACCACACTGTAATAGAAATTAATTAATAAAAAAATTGGTCACGGGAATTAAAGCTATTAATTAAGGTAGTCGACACACAAAATTTAAATGGCATGTAATTTTTAGTACGTTTAAGGAAGTACATTGGAAAGTTCCAGCTGACTTATACACTCTAAGAACTAGACTAAAAAAATATTAAAAAAAAATATATTGAAAATTAAATTCGCTATTTCAACAGGCGAAGGCAAGCCTAGGGGAAATTAACTAATATAAAAAAAAAATTAATTAAACAAATTTTCTAACCAACACTATTTACGTCATAAACTTTAAGAGGGTCTCAATCCAAGGGGACAACCTGTTACCGCAGGAGTCAAAAGTTAGTGAGGGTAGTAGGTACACGCGTGGGATTTACCATAGAAGAGGTGAGCTGTCCCTGGGCAGTCAGTTGTAGGATGAACTTTCTTTAAGCCGCACTGGAAGGAATGCTGCTGGTTTCCAAGCAGTTGGAGGATGGTTCGAGCCCTGCCACGGGATGCTGAGGAGAGGAGAAAAAGTCTTGCGCAGACTGGGGTAGAGCTCGGGAACCTGGTTGGCCTGCAAGCCCCGGTGTCTCTGCTGGACCTTTTTCCTGGTCTCATATTTATACAAAAATTGCCTTGTGTCAGCAGTTCTCCGGGGGTGGGGGGTACCGTAGCCTTCCAACACAGGGGCAGGTTTATTGTGTGCAGTAGCACCACTCGTTTTCGTATTACCCCTGGTGGAGGCGTAGATATTTTCTTGCGCCTCTGGCTGTCGACTGACCAATGCATGGAGTTTCTTTTCTTCACTAATACAAAATCATAACAGCCATTCAATTTGACTTTTCCCCATGTGTAGCGTGCTCTCAGAGTGCGGCTGTCTGCAGCGCAGCATGCTACCATGCGTCATGCTATATAAATAAAGTTGTCTTATGTCATGCACAAAAGTTATGTCCGCATGAGTGTAGTTTCAGAAACAAAGTAACTTAGCATTATCAGTTATTTCTCTTTACTGTTATTTTATGTCTGAATTTGTGTGAAATATTTTTTCACAAGGTAGTTTGACCACTTATGAACAGAAATTTATTGGTCAGTTTAATTTTTTTTTTATCATGTTATGAATGCTGTGGTTATATTTTCCTCAGGCAAATTTGCTGGCTATTAGACAGAATCCACAGAAAATGCTGTGTGAAAAAGACTTTCAATCCAAGTTGATTCTGATGGATGATCCTTCTACTGTAGAGAGGGTTCAACGTATTTTGTGCAATTCCAACAACTTCTCTTTCATCAGCATTCTACAGCCAAATTATGAAGCTGTTCTCGAAGAGGTAAGTTTTGGTTATAGTTTTCTATTGGCATCTTTATTTCCTGTACATTTTTCCTGTTGCAGAATAAATTTTAAAGTTGTATAGATGCAACTTTTTGTACCCTGAAACAAAAATGAAAAATACGTGTTCAAAATTCATGAAACTAAAACAAATATTAAAAATAATCTAATGTTATCTTAGCTGTATTGAATGTTTAGCTAAAATGTTAACATTTTATCAAGTGTATCTCTGTGTATTATGAAACACATACTAGCACACAATCCATTAAATTCAATTTAAAGTATAAAATGAAACCTGCATATTACCATCAATGGTCTTGGAGTACAACAATACTTCTAAAATATTTTCTTTGAACACATACAACAAAGTGACTTAGGTGGATTTCATAAGAAAGAATTAATTTTAGTAACAGTAACAATGTCTTGAAGAACCTAATAAATTTTCTCTCGCCAACATTTAAGTTTATTTTTAGGTTGTTATTTTCAGTAGTGTAATGATGAAAACAAGTTGATTTACCAACAAAATTCCGTTTTCATTTATCTAACAACATTTGATAAGTCCTCAAATATTCATATAAGTTTAAAATTTTCATTTTGTTTACTTTCACCAACTTTTTTTCTTACCAAAATTAAAAATGAAAACTCTGACTTTTTGTTATTGTTTTGGTACACTGAAGATTGGTAACAACAGAGGGAAAGTAGTCCCATGCCTTTAATGTTGAATCAAAAGTGTTAGGTAAACATCTGTAAGTATTCAAATTATTTCTTTAGTTGTCTGTTTTTTAATGAATATAAGTGTAAGAATTAGCAAATTCGTGAAATATTTACTTTCCTAATTATTTCACAGTTTCACTTGATTTCACATGAATGAAGAGCTCAGGCCTGTGCAATGTTCGTGGAAGAATACACTATAAGCATACAAGCAGATCTTAAGCAGGGCTTTCAAAAGTGCTCAGTGTACAGTGAACAACCTTTACATAGTCGACATCAAACTTACTCTAAATTGTCAACATTTTGGTATGTCACAGGCTACAAAGCATAAACCCATATACAGTATAGTCTAATGTAAGGTTTCCACTTTTTTACAGATACATAGTATGGAAGTAGTATACAGTAAACAAACAGACCATGTATCCTTCCACCACCATATGGTTTTCACATATATGTCAAAACATGTCACCAAAGTGCTGAAATCTTTAATAAGATGGTCATTGTGGTTCTTATGTAACAGCAGTTTGGACATTGCAACATAAGCTTGGAATTATTAGAATTTCTGTGTTATGCAGTTCATACACAAACTTTGCCAAACAATCAACGATAGAGAGATTGTCACTACGAACAACTCACCCTGATGCCATCTTGAGTTCCACTAATCTTCAGGGGGTGGCATGCACTACTTCCAGGACCAAGTATTCATGCGCCCAATCACAAAATCCGCCGACACATTTACACACTTGCTTTTAAAAAAAATACTGAACATTCTGAGACCCTGTTTATCATTTAAGCTGACGCATGATGCAACCTGCAACTAGAATAGGTGCCTATTACAGAAGCGACTTCGCCCTATCCAAAAGTTACATTATTTACCTGGGCAAGTCAATCCTCGCTAAACACGGTAATGGAAGCAGGACACATCACCAACCCATGTTGACAGAAGCTCAACGTACCTAATTACCATCTGTGCGTAGCTTTTACTGATCACCTGAACTCTACAATAAGCTGTCACATCATCGCCCCACCCCAAGGAAAGACAGTCCTACTTTGCTGCTCCCGCTGGAAGAACAGCCTGCGCTTTGAAGTTCGCGTCACTGCAGGGAAGGAGGGCTAATAGCAGTGCAAGAAGTGTCAATGTCTCGCGTCACGCTGATAATGATCCATGGTTCATGCATGCGTCGTCACAAGCTCCACCCCTGAGAGGCGGAGGATAATTCCGCTACACTCTTCAGAAGCCCAGAAGTGTTGGAAATTAGTTTAAAAGGCATCCCAGCCCAAGGAAAGCCAGTGTGCGCGGGGCTGCGGAAGAGCCCTGATTCCTCTGGCTGTGAAGACTAAGGACACCACTGATCGCTACTCCATCTACTGGCTGTGAAGGCTGGAGCTTTCAGAAAGGGCAGAGTCCCTCGGTCGTGCTGTTAAATGTGCAAGTGTACTATTGGTCGCCAACGCTAGCAAGCTCTGGAGAGCTCTACCTCACAGAAGATTTCAACCTCTTTGGCCGCCTACTGACGCCGCCATCCATAGGCTCCTACCTGCTGACTCCGCCAGCTCCTCCTCAAAGCAGTCACCACCGACCACCAGAGGGCAGCACCGACATCATCCTTAACTTTCCTCTAGAATACCTCCTTCCACAACATTACACAATCAGTTGTAGACATAAAAAAATATTAAGTAAACCACCATAGACAGTTTGTACATGAGCGCATTGTAATTTCATCGATAGAGTAAGTCATGATGTACCTCATTGAGCTATATTGCAGCTTTATATACCGACCACCACAAACATTAGCGGATGATCAATGTATGTAGCAAAGTTATTGTATCAGGAGACACTAAAGGTGATTGTTAGGTGCAAATATTTCTTTCTTTATAAACTAAAAGCATAGTGACTCAACTCATTCATTTAGTAACTCTGTGTCTTCTGGGAAAAAACTTGACTCAAACGACTATTGGATTTTCGTTAGATCTACTCAATTTTTCAAGTCTTGACCCATCGTCAGTAATTAAAAGGTTTTTAATGTATGAAATTTTGTTTATAACTATTAGGACTTGTTGGTATGTGTTAATTGATTGCAATGGCTATTTGCTAAATATCTATATTCATGGGAAGTCATGGGTGTGAAATTTTATTCCCACATAAAAAGTATCAGGGGGCCAATTTTTGTTATATGTATATGCTTATTTTGTTCAAGTACCCATCATTTTGAACAGATTAAAAAGTTATTTACACAAACATGTTGTTTTTCAAATGGTTGGCATGTGTGTGTTAAACTTTTTTGTATGGTATAGCAGCAAGATGTAAGAGTGCGAAATGAATTAAAAATTATTTTCGACACTGCATTTGTAGTTTGAAAATTTTCATAAAAGGTCGCTAATTTTTTTTTTTGAAGTCTGGAGACACTTATTTGTTAGTGGTACTATTTTTTTTGTTTGCTTTGGCAGTTCATAGATGCTGTAGAAGGCAACCTTGGTCGCAGTTTAAAATGGGCTCAGTGGCGCCAGCTCACTATTGTGTTGCAGGAGGTTGCTTCAGAAGTTGCTGCTCTGGATGCTTACAAGACACTACTTGAGTAAGTGCAGCTTGGAGTTGTTAACTGGTGTTCTGTGTACTGCTGTGTATATTCTGTTATCACATTGACTTCACACTTTCTGAATAAAACCTGTGAAGAATCACCGTATTTGTAACATGTTTGATTGCTCCCTTTCATAAATTGTATTTTACAGACATTTTATACTACCTTTGATATTAAAGTATATTGGGTAAAATAAAACTTTCACTTATATTTTGCCTATAAATTATCACTTTTATCTGGTACTCAAAAGTACCAGAAAACAGATTTCTTTACTAATGTCTACCTTGACCTCTGGCTCATAGCAAACTGATAACCCCCTCCCCCCTCAGAATGCCCTTGTCAAGACCAGTCTGATTATTTGATGTTGCAGGAAGGCTACTAAAGTTAAGGTGAGTTTGGATTAATGTGCATGTTGGCAACTAGTAGTCTTAAAGTAGACACCATCCCCAGTAGAGGTAGCAATGTTACTGAGATTTGGCCCACCCTAGGAAAATGGAAGTAGTGAAAGAAGAGTTAAAGGTCCCACCCTTAAGAGTTTGAGATTTCCGCTAGCTTACCAAATGCCAGTATTTAGGGTTTTCTTACAGGACTAAAGTTTGGGAGTAAATGATAGATGGGGAACTTGAAGACAGTTGCGACATTCACTGCAGATACTGCCCAGTAAACAGTTATTTTTTGATTTTTTTGTTTTTTTGTTTTTTTGCTTTCTAAGTAATGTCTTGAAAAGTGCACATGTTACATGTGCAAATGGACTATGCATGTCTAATAAATCAGAAACTTAAAAAAAACTGTGAAAAAAGCATTTTGTCATATTTTTATAACATTGTTTTTCTATATATAGTCAAGCCTCTCGATCACAAACCTGAAGGGACCATCACTTTGGCACTTTGTAACAATGAAAAATAGCATCCAGTTTTCGCTTCAAACTTGTGGCTTGAAAAATGAGTCAATGTTTGTTTGAACTACTCTTTCTTTGTACACATTACCAACAACAATTGTCACGTGATGCGTACTGGCTAAGAAGATAAACAACTTTGCTTCATCTACGCATCTCTCTCATAGCGTATTTAACAGGGTTTGGAATTGTATGATTTCTACCAGAGCGGCTACAGCATTTTCCCTGGTTACAGGAATTATTACAGATGTGACAGTATTGTACGTTTCATCTACGTTTCATCATTAGCACAGTTAGTAAGCATAGCCCAGCCTCACCTCGAGAAGATGTCAAGAATAGATAAGCCAGCTGTCGAGCCATTGCTGCCACCCTCAAGCGAGCAGTTAGTTGAAGGGCAAACAGAGAGATAGCACCATCTGCCAGCAAAGGCCGCCAGTCAGTTGTCCTTAGCTCAGCCCACAGACAAGTGCCCATTGCACCCCCACTTCAGGGCTCGGCGAGCCCTCGGCCATGAGAATATATTGCCATGCACTGGACGAAAATGCCAGTTGTTTGTCAGCTCTTGTAAGAGCTACATCAGCCTTGGCAGCTTGCTCTGCCACCTCGTGCACTAGAGCTCTCTGACCAATACTGCCTAGATGCCTAGAAGCTCTTCATCACCTCCTACAGCCAGATCTTACAGAAGCCCTCCCCTGCGAGCCTTCGAGAAAACATCTTCCACCCTTAGTTGCTTGCCCACAGTGACGACTACCTCACGCTTACTTCAGAAAGTGGGCCCCCTAAGTCCCTTCAGGACAAGTGACACATTGTAGACAGGGAAAGTTTATTGAGCTAGCTTAGTCGAAACTGCCACCCTTTAGTGTAGAATCAGGTCCACTTCACCTGGATAGCATAGTCTATTACTTCCAGTCAGCTCAAGGTAGTTAGGAGATAGTATGGGCCATCATGTTTTATTCTACTCGGAATAAACACGTTCCTATCCTACATTATTTTCTCATTTCCTTGAGTATGCCTAGAACCAATAGTAGACACGAAGTCCCGTCAGAGTGCAGCAGGAGATTGGAGATTGAAATGAATATTTTGCTGCCCAGAGTAGGACTGCGAGCTCCCCTTCAGGCACTTGTACATCAGCAAACCTACACCATTCAACAGCCACCCATTCCGTACATCTCGTGTACCTAACAGTAGGGCCACAACCACTAGTCAAACACCCATAGAGAGTAGAGACCACTAAACCAGCTTGTACTCCATCCAATGCACCACGTGAGTTGCCGGAGGGAGTATTGTTTGGCTCTGGGTTGGGCCTGTCTGCTCTAGGACCCACACCCGTGAAAACTATAGGAACGACTCTGAGAAAACCTGCTTTCCATCCACCGCATAGTTTATGTTGCAGGTTGGGGAAAACTGTTAGGTTTGGCGTCGACCCAGTTGCCAAGATGGCAGAATACGGCTAGATAGGGAACTGCACGTCACCTGCTCTTATCTGCTTTGAAAAGGTTTAGAACCTGATGTCCTTTACCAAGCGAGGTGGGAGAAACCTGAAGGAGAGGAAGGATACCTGTACCTACCAAGCTACCTGGAGCTGCACCTAGTCAAATAAGGCACTTAGCCAAGAGTCACCCCGAGAACGAGCTCAGGCCATCCATAAGTTGGTTGGGCTTCACACCCCCAGCTCCCTCCTCTTTTCTGTTACAACCTCCCCAGAAGGTTTCGAGGACACCATACCCCGTCGTCTCTGTCTTCAGATGAGGAGAGAAGGTCCCCGTCGGACTGGCCTGCACCTGGTTCTCCATACAACGTTACCCCAGCTCGCAGAGAGCTGTGAGCAATGGCAGTAGTTCCAGCCACAGCAACCCATGGGGACAGCAGCGTACCGCCAGCAGCCGCACCACAGTCAGTAAGCCCGCAGCACCACCTGGCAGACCAAGCACCAGTGTAAGTAAGCAATCTGCACCAAAGTCAACCATCTGGGCCATAGCCAAACCAGTAATTGACTGTGTTACTATAATCAGGAAGAGCCCAGATACCAAAGTAATCCAGCCACCATCTTTCCTAAATAAGTGCTTCCGGCCTGCACTAACAGAGTTACTATTTTTGACATAACATCTCATTGCCTTGAGCCAGTTAGCGTCACAGTATACAGTTTATCAAATGCCTGAAGTGTTTCCTTGTCAACATCAATATTTGAGATTACATTTTCCAAGGTGGTAATGCTTGGGTAGCATCCTTCTTTTTTGGCAGCGATGCACAATCATCTTCATCTATAGTGTCATCTTCAGTTCCTTGAACAGTCTCAGCACTTGACTGACCCTCAACACACATCAATTCTTCAGTAACAGGTGCATTAGATATTGCATCATCATCTACTTGCACATGGTAGTGAAACTGCTTCTGGAATTGCATATGCACCTGAAGATAATCCCACCCTTCCATGTTGCCATCAGTGTCGTCCTCACTGGCCTGTTCTTCTTAGGCCCCAGTGTCAGCTTTCCTGAAGAAGTTGGTTATAGTAGACGATGTGACGTCATCCTAAGCCATAGACTCGTACCTCATGGCAGCCCAAATGTTCTATATCAAGTTTATTTCTTTCTTTCTTTAGTTCCAGCTGACAAATTAAGTAACATGTGAAGCGAGTTCTGTAGTTCTTCTTCACACTGTGGATGACACCTTGATCAAGAGGTTGTAAAAAACTTGTGGTGGTTTGCACGAAGATACAGCGTCACTGGTGACAACTCAAGTCCAACAGCAGAATGTGCTGCACATCTGTTCAAAAGATGTAAAATCTTTCTGTTTTAGCATGAAATGAGTTGTTCCAAATTCATCATTATTTCCATTTTCACCCAAGCACAGGAATTTGCTTCATAAATACATGGGCGGTTCGATACATTCTTAAAACATCTCAGTTTCTGAAACTGTCCTACAACAAGTGTATGCAATTTCTCAGTACCACTTTGGTTATACCTAGGGATGGGTCGGTTCGGTTCTTCAGTTCCAATTTATACCAGTTCTTGAGGTTTGACTAGGAACCGGTTTTAGGTTAACTACGACTACTCTGTTCTCATTCCTACGGAGCAATAAATTTTGTAATATTTTGAGATGACCATATACTTAAAACGAAACATTATGAATTAATCTAGTTATGGCAAAACTCTGTCATTACAAAAATAACTTTAACAAAAACCTTATCAAAACAATACAAATGAAAATTGTAGTTACCGCCAAAACAATATAGGTTAATTCACCTGTAACACACACTTTTTCTTGGCAGCGATATTTCCTTACAGCAAATTACTATTGCTGTTGAAAGAAAATAAATATTAATTTATTTGGTATAAATGATCACATGAGTAGTTTTTAAGGACAGGTGTTTAATCAAATACAGAATTTACTTTAATATATTCTATCAGTTAAATGAAACAAATGTAAACAGTCTCATGGTGGCAATGTCATAGATAAATATATACAGAGAAGATACTACACTCAGCATCGAGTGAAACAAAATGGCTGATGTTTATGTACAGATTTTTAGCTTTGAATCGTTCTAATTGTTCTCTGTGTACGTCTTCTAAATACAGCATTCTAGGGTATTACACGAGAGAAAAGAATACCTAAACAAATGGAGCAGAGTATGTGCATGTATTTTGTGAGAGCTTTTGAACGTGATACGTGAATAATGTTTGGCGTGTGACAAACAGATATTATTTTAAGTTATTTATGTCTGAAGTTATAAAAATGTTATCAGAATACTAGAATTGAATATTGGAACCGATATTTAAATGTAGAATCGGTACCGGAACCGAAATTTTTTGTTATTCGACCCATCCCTTGTTATAACACAATAAAGCAGTAACACGTTCTTTGATACATTTTCCTCCATGGCATTTCTTCCCCTTCACAGCCAGTGTTTTACTTGGCAGCAGAAAGTACCAGTTTCATGCATGTTAAAGATACTATCAGGAGTGCACGATCACGTTTTGGCTGCAAAGACTGTAACCAATCTCTTATTAACATCAACAGCAGCCGACTCACCACACACAACTTTAGCAATAAGATTGTTGAGATCTTTAAACCTCTGCAGCCAACCTTTGCTAAATTTTAATTCTGAAATCCTTAATCTTAATGCCATGTAAAGAGGCCTTTTGCTGAATTAAAGGTCCAGAAATATGTATGTTCGCAGTATGCATTTCATGGTGACACTGTTACAGGTTGCCTTCAATTTCTTCATGTTTAGGTCCATGCAACCTTTTTCTTACAGAGAGTGCAGAAGTTTTGTCACGAGCAAGTTTAATTTTACTACAGTTTTTTAAATATCGTAGATGAAGACGATTGTGGATTTTTAAAAATTGTAGATAAAGACGATGAAATATCAAATTCTCGTGTAGTTTCAGTTTTCAATTTATAACCTTGGTCCAATTCATTAATTATGTTCAGCTTTACTTGTAACGTAAGTTTGTTCCATTTGTGTTTCATAGCCATCACTAGCGCCAAAAAAACGGCAACTTAACGTGGCACATGTTCACAACAAGAAACAAAATTGTATACTTCCTCCTTCTGCAGTTACTGGTAACTGCTTACCTTTTATGCAAGTAGCTTTGGAGAACTCCTGTGTAGCCAGAAAAACCAGTTACATACATTGAGATAAAGTTTTGCTCTACAATTTAAAAACATGCCACACTGTGATTAACCAGTAATATTATTTTTTACGTGATAACCGGGAATTTCATAATAAAAGGGGATGTTTTTAAAAGGCTCGACTGTATGGTTTTTGTTAGAGTTGTTCCGATACCATGTTTTCGGATACCAATACCCCGATATTACTGCAGATACCAAAAACCGATACCAATGCCCGTCGCACTGAATTTTAGAAAAAGTATTACTGTTAATAATATATTTAAAACATTTCTCCTAGACTTACTTAAATAAAGAAAATGATGTCTTAAAATACTGTATATAATTTATTGTAATCCAACACAAAATGCAAGCTGACCAAAAACTTTTAAACCCTCTGAAAACCAAGTCAAATCTTAAATGTCCCGCGTGTACTATCAGCTAAGAGTGCATGGAGAAATTATCGATCGGGCAGTGTCATGTCTGTTGGTTTACAAGAGGGAGGGGGGGGGGGGGGTGCGGCGGGAGGATGATCTCGCCACGCCGCTACCTGTTGCAGACACCTTGCATGCGTGGCAAATGTCTATCTTTTAATGTAATTAATCAAATTTGGAAGTTGCTCATGTGTTATTGTCAATATGAAGAATGTAGGTAAGTACAACATTTTTTTAACAATGCCATTTAGTTTTCCCATGAAGCCAAAATTTTTGTTTTGCTTGACAGATTTTTTTTTAGTATATTTGTATAAAGAGTATATTATAAAAAGTATAACAACTCTGTTAAAAATGTATATTTAATCAGATAAGCATTATCATAGCATTCTTGTCTAAAAAGTAAAGAATCTGTGTTTTGTTACAATACTACATTGTTTGGTAGTTTACAAATATTTTTTCATTTCAAATGTGTGTGATATCTAGGTATATGAAAATTAAAATCTACAGGTGGTTGCTGCTTGAGGCAGGATCACGCATGGATGAGTGGAGGTAGGCACTAATCTGAGCTGGCTAACCTACCCAAGAAACAGAACTAATGTTCCAGCCAGCAATATCTAGGGATATTTGTTGTCATAAGAAAGATTGCAGTGAAAATTTTTATTCATTTTATGAACAGACGTGCAGTTTAATGTACAGGATGTATTTATACTGTCATAATGAACATTGGGGGATGATTCCTGGGATCAAAATAAGCAAAAATGGTCCTATGAACATATATTCTACTAAATGTTATTGTCAAGTTACAGGAATTTCTTATTGTGGTAACATGTGTCACTACCCCTAGTTACTGTACTGCTATGTTGGATCGGGAAGCGCAGTCCATTGGTTTGGCCTGGCCAATCTCCTCACCTTAATCGACTGAACTATTAGCTGTGGGGACATACAGAAAGTGTGGTGTATGCTACGCCAGTCGACATCGACAACTTGGAACAGCATATCAATAATACCTGTGCAGTTCGACATGACCCATATACTTTCGAGCAGCTTTGCTAGTCCATGATGAGACGTTGCCACGTATGCATTGCTGCCCGTGGTGGACGCTTCAAGCATCGACTGTGATGTCGAAAATGTATGTCCTGTAACTCTTAACAATGTGTTGTAGGACATATATTCATAGGAAACACCTTTGCGTGTTTTCATCCCAGGAATCACCTCCCGAAGTTAGTTACAATTGTTTAGATAAATTCTTTAGAGGCTCAGCACTCAAAGTGTATGTTATCTTGAATGTGTCATGAACTCAAGACTAGGCTGAATTAAAGCTTATAAAGAAGCTTAATAATAGTTGCAAATTTTTTATTTGTTCTGCAGTAGAATGACGTATATAGGCAAGGAGTACAAGACAATGAACTCACAGCTTCAAACCGACAACATGTCTTCTCTCTTATCCATATTCACACTACTGCAGAAGATTATTTGCGATCGTGACTGGGATACTGATGAGCTTTGGAGCCAGAAACATGATGAATCAAACAGGTAAGTTGTGAGATGCGACTGCCACCTCATGTTTCATGTCATTAGGTTGCAAAATTATATATTTTTATAATCAAAACTAAAATCAAGTGTGCTACTTAAACTTTACCAGATAATTTGTGTTGTATCAGCTGCTGCAAAATTTAACATGTAAAAAAAAAAGTTTATGTGCCTAATAAAATTAGAAAAATGTGTTTCTAAAATTTGGTGTGCTTGTAATTGAAAATTCTTGTTTAATATTGAATCTGGTACACAAGTATCAAATTAGTTAACTCTCAGTTCTAAGCTTCGTGGAATAACGACCCTCTTGAAATGGCCCTTTGTTGGGGAACCATAAAACAATTTTCCATTAACGACCCTCTTGAAATAACGATCCTTTTAAAATAATTACCCTTCTCATGGGGAACCCTGAAGGGTTGTAGAAACAAGAGTTTACTATAAATAATTTTTTGGGTCCTTTTTATGTAGAGTATTAGCTGGAAATTATATTAGGGAATGAACTGAACTGTACGGAATTTATGATTTTGGTGTTAATAGTTATAACATTCACAATGAACCTCTACTTTATTATTTTGTGCGTGTGTGCGCGTGCGTGCATGCATGTGTGTGTGTGAAAGAATTAATGAACAAATTTTGCAACTATGCAGGTGTAATAGAGGTTATAGGCTGTTCACGGTAAAGTGAGCACTTTTGAGGCCCTAGTTACTTTTTTGTTTCAACCATTTTTTATCCTGTAACCACCTTTTTTTAATAAATATCGCCATGTAAGTAATAAACAGTGTGTGTAGATTCCACTGCACTCTGAAGTTAATGTCTAAGGGTAAAATAAAATATATTTATTGAAAGTTATCCCAAATGAAAGGGCTTTCAAAAGGGCTCACTTTACTGTTAACATCCTATACCTACAATACATTTTGTGAGTGCATTGCATGGGACCATACAGAATTGTGCCGTATGGATGGTAAGTGTAACATGAGGAGATATTTATTAGTTTTTCTGAAATAGCATTTTTCTAACATTTATTTTGTGAAAGTTGTTACAAACATTTATTCTTTGTAGGTTAGATGCTTTGAGAGAACAGTTGCATGACATGAGCAATGAGGTGGAAGATTATATTTACGATAATGATACTACTCCTTTCTGCAATTCCATTTTCAAAAATATGGAGAACAACACAATGACCCGTTTCCTTTGGCTTCAAATAAAGCCTATGTTCAGGTATTGTGATAGAATAGTCATGCATAACTCTACTGTCTTGCTTCGGTATTGTAATGTACTGTAATTACAGCACACCTTAACTTTATTTATTTTTTTTACTAAGAAGTGATTTGGTTTTATTTGGTTTTCTGTGGTAAATTCTTTTTTGTTTCTGTGTATATCAAAAAAGGCCTTTAAGCTACATGCATGCAGTCAAATAATTATTACTTTTTTTCCCCACTTAATTTAAAACTCTCCTTAACAGAAATTGCAGTAAATATATTTTTATGTTATACATTAAAGAATTGATATAAGTAAGTTGTGTGTTATTGATAAACTGATTTGCTTCGGTCTAGGTGAAGCATCTTTGCTCTTTAAATTTGTGTTGATTCCTGGTCTTGTATTAGCTTCACAAGTTTTCCCTACCTTTGAGAATTGGAAGGCAAAATCAAAATATACTGCTTCGTCCGCCTAACATGGACACTCCCAAAATTTCAGGAATGGTTGCTGATAGCAAAATGCGGTGTTTGCTAAATGAAATTTGCGTATGGGTATAATTAAACCACATATGATTTTTCCCCTGGAAATATACATTTATTTCAACCTCATCTGAAAGTATGTGCAAAGAGTAATTCAGTGATATAGCTTATGCATTGGAAAGTAACACAGAAACGCCAAGAATTAGTGTGCAAATATAATTAGGTAAGTGGGCCGGTAGCATGGGGCAGTGGACCTATGCTCTCAGCTGTAAGCAAGCAACACGCGATGTGACTCATTGTGGCAGGACTGCTTCCTTATAGCAGCTTAGTGCTTACCTTAATGGGCAAAGGGCACGGAATGCAATATTGGACAAAGGAGAGGACCACAGCGGAAGGAAGACGGGCATTGTGAATGCAAGTCTGATATCAATTAGAGAAGAGTCGAGTCCAGTTTTTTTCAATTCCGATCCTGATACCGATTTCTTTGATCAATTCTCGATTCCAATCCCGATTCTGGTTCTCTTGTATAAATTGTATTTTACAGTATTGTTTATGTTGTTTTTAAGTATATCGTAATATTGAAGAAAGTAGTGATGGTTCAATTCCTGATACATCTTTTTATAACATACTTTTTATAACGTGGGTGAATCAACTAAAAATTTCTAGAGTTTGCCTTTAGTAAAAAACATTCAATGTGAAATTTCATGAACTATAATAATAATAATAATAATAATAATAATAATAATAATAATAATAATAAATAATTATTATTATTATTACAAAAAATACAAGTGTCATGTTATTAAATTCATTTCTGCACATAAATTATGTCTAGTGTAAAGTAATCCAAATGAAAATACATATATACATTTAATACAAAGAATTTTAATACTAACTTACGTAGTAAGTTTGGTCAATGCCAATATTGAATGTTTTTGTACAAGAAAACCAGTTTTAGCCATTAATATGTGCATTGTATAAAATAGCTACAAATTTTAAAACAAAATTATATAGACCTACAATCAAGATAAATAAAATTTTAATGGCAAGTTTGACAAATGCAATTATTTTATGGCTTGTGCAGTAATCCCAGTTTGAAACATTAAATTAGGGCTGCAAATATGGTACAGTAAAACTCACTTAAGACGTTCCCGTCTAATAGGGTGGTGTTTTAAATTCCCTAGATCTCTTCCATTTAGCTCTCTATTAGTAAATCCCATTTAAAAGGTTTTGTTGCAGAAAGATAACCCGCGTTAAAAAACTCATGGACATTAAAAAAAAAAAAAAAAAAACATTAAATTTTATAATTTTCCAATACTCATTCTTTGAAAAGACATCACAAATAATTTATAAACTTTTAGCGATAACGAATCCTGAGCCACACCCCGCACAGGGTCCAAGAATGTTTTGACGAAACCTAAACCACGTGCTGCAGAATATTCCACGTTTGTTCAACCAATCATCTATTTGCACTTGCACTGATCCAGTGTCGCTGTTCTAACTAAATACCGGTGCCCCAATACATAACAGCCATCTTGTGAAACCTGAACATTACGCCGCAAGCTAATCCAATACTCCGGCTGTTCACTTGTCAGCACTAGCGCAAATAAAAACATGTTTTTTCAGCCGCAAAATCTGTAGAAAGCTACCAAATGCTTAAGTGGGTTTGGTGTCTTATATTACTACTGATTGTTCGAAGGACATTTTTCACATTTACGCACGTATGCATTAAAACATTTGGAAAAAGTTTAGAACCAGTGGGGAAAATGTGACGTAGTCAAATGTGCCGCTGGCTATCATTCATTGGTGTTTGCCCTTGTTTATACTGGCAGATGTTTTAGTAAAAGAATTATGGTTAGCATTTGTGTATTATTTTAGCATATAAGTGCGTATAGATCACTTTAAATAAGTTGTTTTGTGTATATGGTGATAGTCATAGTGCAGTGTGTGAAATTATAAGTAACTCGGGTATCAATTTTTTTTGTAGATTCTGCAATTTTGTTAAAATGTAAAATCTATTTTCCCTCCTAAGGTGTTTTCATGATAAGAAGTTTTTGGCATTCATTCCTTTGAAAAAGGTCTGAACCAAGTTTTACTGTAATAGCGTTTTCATATTTTAGACACCTCCAAATGTTTAATAATTCCTTTCATATTTTCCAGCAGTTAAATAAAACATTTTTATAGGAGTATAGACTATATGATGTAATGTAGGCACAAGGAATCGATAATCGATACCCAAAACATAAATTAATTGATTCCGAGTATTACGCAAGAATTGATGGTATCAATGGATTGAAGAATCTACTCGACCCATCCCTAATATCAATACATTACATTTTTTTCAGATACCAACGTAATTCAGGGAGAGTTTGTTTTCTAGTCATTAACTGTACTGAGTAACAAGTGCGAACAGTTGCACAACAAAAATAGAACAAAGCAACTAGAGCTGAAATGCAATTGCATCTGTGTTCATTGTGCAAAAAAGCACAGTTATGGTTGAAAAGCTTCACATTAGGTCTTTTCACATGATGTGCTCAATGTGTTTACCATCATCGACAGCAATACACATCTGTAAATGTATGTGTAGCGAGCAACGAGTGGCCTGAAATGCTTCTGGTGTAATGCCTCTGCAAGCTGCCATAGTGCGTTCTACGTGTCTTATGGCATCGTAGGAACAGTGTTGTACACCCTATTTTTCAGTGTTCCCCACAGGAAATAATTGAGAGGTGTGTGGTTGTGAGAGCGAGCTGGCCATATTACACCACCACCATGCCCTAACCACCAGTTTGGAAATATTAAATTTAACATTTGCCTCGCCACCGAAGCAAAATGTGCGGGACAACCATCATGCTGAAACCACATATTACGACATATGTGGAATGGTATGTCTTCTAGAAGTACCGGTAAGGTTTCTCTGAGGGAATGTGCTTATGTACAGCCTGTCATTGTCCCTTGAATAAAGTATGTCCCTATGATGTAGTCTACAATGATTCCACAACACATGTTCACTTTCCACTGTCGCTGGTGCTCCATGTACCGGACCCAACGCTGATTCTCTGTCATCCAGTAGTTCATATTTCGTAAATTTAAGTGTCCATGGCTGATGGTTTATCAAGGTTACTTCATCAGTACATAAATAGTATGTTCTTCTGACAATTGCTGTCATCCATTACAGACATCAGAACAAACCTACAAAACTGAACACGCTGTGGGAAATCGCATTCATGTAATGCCTGATGAAGAACCATGTGATATGGATGGACTTTCCATTGGCGCAATATCCGTAACACAATTGTTTTACTTATTCCTACAAACGTGGGAAGTTCTCGTGTACCCATGTGGTGGTTTGCATTGACTCATGCCAACACATTGTATTGATGCATTTCGCCCATAGCCGCTTTTCGTCACACTCTTATTGTGAAATTCCAATCACTTCATGATGATAAGCTTGTGCAAATTATTCATATCGTTTGCTGTGAGATGGGTGTCGGGATACCTTTCACCATACATTTGGATGGCTTGCTTAGCATTTCTGCCGCACTCACCATAAGTAAGTAGTGTGTTGAATTCGTCCTCATTTGTCAACTTCATTGCGTACATACAGCTACACACTGCAATACCACTTACAATAACAGATTATGGGGGACAGGTGCTGCGCTGCTATTAGGAAGCGGTCCCGCCAGGATGAGATATGTCACGTGTTGCTTGCTTACAGCTGTGAGTACAGGTTCACTGCTCCATGCTATCAGCCCACTTATCATATTTGTACATTATTTCTTAGTGTGTCTGTGTTAATTTCCATTGCATATGCTTTATCCCTGAATTCCTCCTTGCATATACTTTCAGATGCTGTTGAAATAAATGTGTGTTTCCAGGGGAAAAAAAATCATGTGTTGTTTAATTATTTCTGTCTATACGCATATTACGAATTGTCACTTTGCTGCAAATAATTTCAGTCGTAAGTAATTTCTTCTTGCAAAAAGCACATTTTGTTATCTGCATCTGTTCTGGAAATTTTGGGGTTGTCCATGTTAGGCAGACCATTCTGTATATCCATTCACCATTGTGAGCTAACAAATTGTCAGCCAGTAAAATGACTCTAGTTACCAGCTCAGATGTAATTTAATATATCTGGGATGTAGGTTAATGCCAAACATGTTAGTTGAGATCTGCTGGTTTTAGAAGCTATTATGGAAACATAAGTAAAGAGCATTTCAAGATACTGTTTTTACCAGCTTTGTGAGCAAGTATTTTTATTTGCTATAATGATGCATTTGTGTTGTTTTTTCTGAGGCTGTAAGTGATAAGCCATTACATTATGATCCAAGTACCTAATACGGTGTAGAACTACCATTATGCTGCAGATCCATGGCCACTCAATGAAACATTGATTCAACATGGTGGCAGAAGTTATCGTTACCACAATCACAACAGCTGGTCCTCAAGTTGGCGTACATTGCAGAGCAGCACATGAACCTGCTGCTCCATATCAAACCAAATATGTGTTCTATTTGGTTCATATTCAGGCTATTTGGCAGCCAGGGCATTCATGAAAACATAATGAAATATGTTAGAAATTTTACCTGCAGTTTTACACATATTTGGGTATCTGAAAATGAAATGAAATTTTTTATGGGCACAAGTGTAAAAAGGTAAAAATTCCAGTTGAATGTGAGAATAAACATAGTATACAATCACCAGGAATGAGTACAAAGTTCTAAGAACAACTGGTATCATATGTCTATAGTGTAGAACTTATCATTTTCTTGGGGCCAATCAACAATAGTTGGTTTATTTAAGAGTCTATCAAATATAGCAGAAACCATTATATTTTTGCATAGTTCAGTCAATTATTTGGGTATGTTTTGCCTATGTGCAGCTTATGCAATTATAATCATCAAAAAACATTTTTTAATATTCTAGTTTTTTTATTAGAATACCATTTGTAAGAAAACCTTTGTACTTGACTGTAGAATCAAGAAACAAACATTTACCAAGAATTTTGTTAGGATAGCTTGAATTGCCTCAGAAAAAAATGGTAACTTTTCATCATGATGCCATTGTTTGCACACGTGTGTGTGTGTGTCCGCACACGTGTGTGTATATATATATTAATAGTGTTTTTCCTCTTGATTTAAGAGGGAAGATATTATTTGCACCGGCAACAGTGGCAACACACAGAGTGATGCAGAGAGTGAACAAAACATTTGACTCTATAATGACATTTAAATTATTGATGGAAGAAACTTTAAACAAGACTGTGCGGCCTTTGAAAAACTTAGTAAATAATTCAGACAGTATACGATTTGTAAAGGTGAGTATAGCAATATCCAGTATTCTTTGATTATGCTCTAGGATTTTCACAGGTGCAATTGAATTTGTCCTTTTATTTTTTTTATTTGTAAGTGTTCATCACGACTAGAAAAAGTTTTCAAATGTGGAGAAATAATAAAAACATTTTAAGGAAATATGTTTTATGTAATTTAAATTCAGATACTATGAGATATGCAATATGCGGAGGGAGGGGGTGTAAGAAGGTCTCTTTTTTTTATATGGGATTTAATTTTCAAATCAAATAACTTTCACTGATTCTCATTCTATTATTTGGTTTTAACTTACACGTTGGAACATTCTTGCCATCTTGCCTGAAGTAAAGCTAATCTAGGTTCTTTCTTCATGGCTCACATTTTAATGAAATTTCTAAAAATTTGCAAAAAATTTCTTCCTTCAACTGCATAAATACAGAGGGATCATACCTACATTCTTTATTCGTTAATATATCTTTTGAATAAAATTGAAATTTTAATGCAGATCTTGGGCAAGGGTGTATTGCAATGTTGTCTCAATAAAAGATGGAGGCACTAATGTCAGCATTAAATGATAGGACAGTGAAGCAACATGCCTGAAGTAAGGTTGGCATTTGAATGACGTGAGGCCATGTTGAAAGGGTGCTTCATATTTGAAAACATTAGCAAGGTACAGCTACAATGGCAGAATGAGTTTGGAACATAGTGACCAAACCATCTAACAATCACACATATGCAGAATAAATTCTAAGTCGACGGGATTGTTGGCGACACCTACAAATGAAAATCCGGGCGACCACAGACAGTAACAACTCCAGCTACTACTGCTGCAGTGTTACATTTTGCACATCCTCTAGCAAAATATACATGGAACAATGTTCACTTGAAACCAGAGTTAAGTTGATCAAGTGTACAGCAAATTTTGAAGAGTAAAAAGTGGAAGGTGTAGGTTGCAAGACTGTGGCATGGATAGATAGTGCAGATTGATGACCTTCAGTACTGTAAGTTATTTTGAGGGCATGTTGCACAAGGTTGTCTGGTCTGATCAGGCATAATTCAAACTGAATGGTACTGTAAACAATCACAATTGTGTGTACTGAGCCCTTGAAAATCCGCATATTCGTATGGACAAAGCCATAAATGTACGGAAACTTGATGTTTAGTGTGGTTTATTATCCTGGGGTTTTGTCATCACCATTCTTTGAAGGCACAGTTACCAGTCATCTCAATATACTTGAGACGTCAACTTTACCAGCCATCTGAGAGCCACATGGGGACAAGTCTTTTATCTGTAACTATGTGGTGCTCCCCTCACCACCATTGAGATGTCGGAACATATATAAATGAAACACTACGCAGGCAATGGATAGGTCGAAGAGGTGCTGTTGAGTTTCTACCACGGTCCTCAGATTTAACACCATTCGACTTCTACCTACAGGGAAGATGATGATTGGCAGAAACCAGCTACACTGGATGTGTTATAAGATAATGTCAAAGTATTCCTTTCAGCCATAACACTCGACACATTACAGAACATAGTTTGTGTTGCAATTCGGTGCCATCAAGACTGCATGAATGCTGATGGTGACCACTTTGAACACTTACTCTAATTCCAAAATTCAATATCTCTCAAAATTTAGAGTGATATTTTTTATGTTAGTGTGTGTACATTTTTTGGGCCACTCTGTATTTTAATGGACATTCTTCCTAAAATGCTTCTAGTAAAGTTAGCAGCAGTATAATAAAAAATAGTTTAATGTCTTAAAATTTCTTCATGCATTAAAATTTTTGGGTAATGAATTTAATTAAGTTTTTGTTTTATGCATATAAGATTAACAAACATCATATTAATAAATATATTTGTGTTTCTAACAATTTATTATATGACCATAAATAAAGGCATTAGGTCTTTGGCAATGTTAATTTTACATGCCATAGAATACAAAATGTACAGAAAAGAAGAATGTTATTGGGTTTATCAGAAGCACTCCTTTACCTCCATTCTACACTAAAATATACAGTATCAAAACAGAAACTTAAGTGACCCTGTTTTCGAAAGTAATCATTGAGCCATTAGCAAGTAGCCATGGTATGTGCCATTACATTTTATACATATTTGTAGATAACTATTATTTTTATGTCCCATTTAGGCTTTCTTCGATTCTCCGATGGGACAAAAACTTCTTCAGCTATCTGTGAATAATAGTGTTGTCAATAGTTTTTTCAGTGAAGATGATGTTGATTGGAGAGAAAACTATGTGACGAATTTTACAAAAAGGTAACTAGTTACTTACAATAAATTTAATGAAATAATATCCACATGATGTTTTCTGTGTGATTTTGGAGTCAACTAGCCACTTTGGAGAAGTTGACTAGCCTACATAAGGGACAAATATGTTATCACCAAAAGTCCCAAAGAGTGGGTAGAATGAGATGGTGTGGAACAACAGCTGAGTGAATATTTGTTGTAAATTGAAGTTCCGCAAGAAAATCATAGCATCTGTTACACTTCCGAATATGAATGTTCCTGGCAAAAAAAAATTTTAGCCACCAAGGATCTACATTCTTGATAGGAAATACCAGCTGTGAGAGTATAGTGAACAACTGTGGAGTCAACTATGGGTTTCTGTAATGACTCTACATTGTGCCATTTATTCTTTGGAAGTACGTTTCATGTGTTTGTCTAGAGTTTCATCTTGCTATGTAAGTTGTTACATGAAACTAGTGCTGTATGTTGTGATTTTTAGTATGTAAGTATTATGGTTATGATGTAGTCCCAATATCATTGTTCCTCTTACCACCACCATTGCTGTTGTTACTGCAGACTTCAAGGACAACCACCACTGATGAGCATAATCCCTATGATGTCCACCACTGAGGACCACAACCACCGTGATAACCACTACTGTACGACTACCACAACTACAACTACAACCATCACACGACCACCTTTAATATCACCACGACCACAGCGACTACCACAAATACTACCACCATGACCACCACCACGGCCACTGCTATGACAGCCACGCCACCGCCACGACTAACATCAGCACCACAACCACAGTGATCACCACCACCCCCACCATGACTACCACCACAACACGACTACCTTCACCACAATGACTACCGCCACCACTACAATTACTGCCAGCAAGACAATCACCACCAACATGGCTACCACCATCATGTAGGGATGTGCGAGTATTCGAAGTTTCGAGTACAATCTCAAGCTTTATAATTACTCGACTCGATATTGTATAATTTTCTCAAGCTCGAAAAATTAGAGTTTTTTCTGGGAAAGAGTGCATATTGCAATTTCGTCCTGAAGAATACAAGAAAGAAAGCCTCATTTTATATGCATCATAAAATGAACGACTGCAGGCCAGATGGCGGGCAAAGTTTGGGAATGTTCCATTGGTGCATATACCAAATTGTTATCGCTTCGTGTGCCCTCCGTAACATTCGCCACACATTTCTTGTAACCTTTTACGCATACGTGAAAGAAAATCCTAGCATTACCTATTTGTAATTGCACTACCTATTTATAAAATCTGAAAAGTTGCACTATTCACTATAAAAAGCTAAATTGTTATGATTTAGGGATTGAGAAAAACTTCTGTAAACACACCAAATTCTTCATAAATGTCTTTCAATGTGTTTGTTTTCAACGTAAATAAAAGATTGATCTTTTTTGAATTAAAAATACTTTTGGGAGGTCTTTGTATTGACACAAAACGTAACATAAACAATTGCTTTTTTGGACGCCAAAGATAGGAGACATGCAAGCAGCACTCACCCAAAATGGCTTGCCACATCGAACCTAGCAACCTAGCACTAGCAGTGTCGCTTTTGTTAAAAAAACGGTACACGTAATGAAACGTGTGCATAGCGAAACGGTTCAGAGTCATAGTGTAACATGTCATGTAGGAACATCTTCGGCATGAAGATGTGTAGGAAATGGCACAATTTTATTTTGTGTTGTGTAGGAACATCTTAGACGTATAGATGTGAAGCCAACAGTGCGTTTTTATTTTGTGTTGTGTGCATAACGCCTTCAGCCAATGGAATCAAAGCAGCACAGAAAAATGAGTATTTGTTTGAAAATATAATTTACAAACACAGTAGAAGTAAACAAGTAACCTTAGTTGTGTATAGTGTGTTAAGAGAAGTCAATAGGTCTATATAAAAAAAAAAAGAAGGTATTTTATTGTGTATTAGAATAATACTACAATGCTGTTTGAATTGAATGATTAATTTCCCCCACAGTAATTTTTTTTCATGGTATTTATTACTGAACAGTGAGCTTACATGTTAATGTTATTACTGTAAAATATTAGATTTTAAAATTAGATACGGGAATAATTTAATGGGCACTTTATAATATAATTCAGGTAATTCATTAAACTGTATTCTTAAATACTCTTAATTAATAAGAAAATGCTGCAATTTTTTCATGTCCATTTGTGTGAAGTAGGCTGGTAGTAGTTTTATATTGACAGTTTTATTAATAATTGTAGAAACTCGCTCGAGTTTGACTCATAAGATCAAAGCTTTTTTAAATTCTCGGCTCGAGCTCGACTCGAACAAAATTTCAGTGTTCGCACATCCCTACCATCATGAATACCGCCACTATCACAAATACTGCCACCACCACGAATACCACCATCACTACCATGACTACCACCGACACCACCATGACTACAACTGACACCACCACGACTACCACTGACAACACCACGACTACCACTGCAACCACCATGACTACCACCAACATAAAAACTACCACCACCGTGATTACTGCCACCACCACTACCGTCGCAACCATGGCTACCGCCACCACCTTGATAATGACCATCAGCACCTCAACAACAACCACTAGCACCTCGACAACAACCACCACCATTACAACCACGGCCACCATCACCACAACACCTCAACAACAACCACTAGCACCTCGACAACTACCACCACCATGACCACCACTACTACAACCACGGCCACCATCACCACAACTACTATGATGACCACAATGACAACCACAATGGTGATGACCGCAATGGTGATTACCACCACCATGACTGAAGCCACCACAACTACTGCCGCCACCACCACAATTACTGGCACCACCACATTTACCACCACTACCACCACCAGCTCCACGTTGATGACTATACCCATCACCACCACCAGGAGCAACACCATCACGACGACCACCACCACCACCCACCACCACCACCACCACCACCACCGTGACCATGATGGTAATGACCGCAATGGCTATGGCAACGACCGCCACTGCGACAAAGACAGCAATGACTGCACTAGAAATGACGATCTCCACCATAACAACCACCATGACGATGATCACTACAAGAACCGCAGACAGATAGACTATGAGTCAAGTGCATGCTTTGAAGGTGTCTGTTTTTAAATCTGACATATCTACTTGCTAGCACTACACTGTTCAAAAAGGGAATCAAATAGCATAGATGCCCAAATACATGTAATAGACTTATTTTTGTCTATTTTTCTCAATATTTTTTCCCTTTGAAACCAAATTTTTCCATGGTTCTCCAAGAAAGTGTTTTTAATAGGGTTGCTGATTCCAGGCATTGTAGAATCGAGAGTTGACTGCGGTATTCAGAAAAGTAATCCAGCTGTTGTCATACATTTAGAACGTTTTTAATTAGCAGACTCAGACTTGTGGTTGTGTGTACAGTGGAGTGACTATGTATGAAAAATGTATGTACCAATAAACTGTATCCATAGAAAATTATCAATGGTCTTTGCAAAATTGTCATATACATGATAACATTTTTCACTTTTATTGTTTACTGAATATTTGAGCAATCAGAAAGCCTTTTGGTCCCATCACTTTAAGATTTCACACAATTGTTTGTACATGAAGTATTAAACAAAACAGGTTATCTCTGTTCTTAATGACGGATAGTTATTGTTAAACGCACTGCACCTCAAAGCAGTCATGTGGTTCACAAATATTTACCTCTAACAAGGTCACTGCAGTCGTAGAGTATGTGACCGTTATCCCTTATGGCACTGTTTTGCCGTTACATGTTTCCAACTCCATCCCAGATCACAGTAATTTGCACCTCAAAATAATTTAATCTATCAACAACTTAGGATTTCAAAGCAAATGGTTGGACTTTAAAATGGTATGCTATAAATTTTAACCAGCAGCTATTTTTTACAAAAATATTTTCTTATATGTTTTAAAATTTTTCCTGTAAAGTTTATGTTTAATTTTTTCTGGCTTAAAACCAACATTATTTTTTAATGAAACAATTAATTTTAATCAAAACAGACGCATCTTTCAAATAAAATTATACCCCCAGAAGCATATACTTTACCTCCTCTTGTTGCCAAAAATTGTTTAAACATCAAGCTACTCTTAAGTCTTACGATGCATGAAGTTCATTTTCAGTGGCTTCTTGGGGGGTGGAGGAGGGATCAGAGGATTTATAGTAATTTATTTCAATACTCACACATTTTCTGAATCAGTTGAGATCCTGAGCGGGCACATGACACTTTTTGTCACCAACAAATGCATAAGCACTTAGCCTGAGCATCACGTTCACTTGCAAAAGGTGCCAGTGTAAAGGAAAATCATACAATATGGTTTTGAATAAGAAGAACTAATTATTCAAGACAGTAAAGAAGTATTTTAATCACCTTATTTATTCATCGTCTGTCCTAAAATGACACTTTTTGAAGTGAAATAATGTTAATATCATCTAAAGGCAGACAGTGGCCACATATTTGTGATGTCGCCAACATGGTGTGTAGATATGCGCCCCTGATTGAGTAAGTTTCAACTGTCCTCGGGGATACTGAGTAGAGCCCAGCCATGACCTCGTTTCCTACCCTTACATGGCTCACGAGGTGGGACTTAGTTGCCTAGCATCCAGCATGGCATTCATATCGCTTCCCTCTGGTTCCCGACCAGTTTGGAAGAGAGAGGAGCATGTGGATGATAGATGTTTCATTCCTCCCGCAGCTGACGCTTCTCCTTCCTGCTCTCCCACTTGCGTACGGTGAACATACTGCCTGATTAATAACATCTCCCCATGCTCTTAGCTGAGCGAGTCCGTGCAATACATTTAAAATTCAGCTTGCATTTGTTTTCATATTACTAAGTATTTTCTTTTTAGAGGATTTCGAAAGTTAGGGTTGGCTTGCATTGTGTTTTGGCGTATCAATTATACGCAGTACTTTGTGGTGCTACATATTCTTTATTTAGGTGAGTTTAGTTGAAATGTCTTTAATGTATTTACAGTAATATGACCTTTTTTTCAAAAACTCCCCATATTTATTCTGTTTATTAGTTAAACTTTATTAACAGATAATGGTAGCTCCCATTATACTCAAAAGTTTCATAAGGTTAGAAGTTGTATTTTTTTGAGGGATGTATCAGTTCATTTGCTGAAATCATATATGTGTAGAAATTTTTTGACAGTCTCCTGAAAACCATAGATACAGAATCCATTGTAAATATAAGTACAGTTGTTACAATTTTGTTTTAATATAATTGTTATATTTCTTTTTACTTAGTTTCTTAGATGAAGACAATGCCAAGGTGCGAAAGGAAACTTTGGACTCAATAGAATCTGCACATCAGACAGCTTTAAAAGTGATGGAGGTAAGTGATATGTAAAAGAACCATTTAACTTTATATATTTAGCCATTACTTTTTTCTGCATTTTTCTCTGCCATTCTATGGACATTTTTGTAAAAATTTTAATTATGTGTTGTATAGGTCCTGCTACACTGTTGTCTGCCATTGCGTTGTAATGAAAATATTGTGATGACTTTGTCATTTTGGAGGCCCTGGTGGTTTAGTAGTATGACGACTTGCACCCCACCAAGGTGAACCGGGTTTGACTCCCAGTGGGGTTACTTGAATTCTTGCATGCGGGAAACATGATGTAGGTATCAGTTGGCCAGCTGACATTCTTAAGGCATTTCAGTTTCCCAGTGTCTCAGTAGTGTAGACTACTCGCCTCCCACTTAGGCGAACCGGGTATGATTTTTGGCGGTGGTCGCCCCCAGATTTTCGCATGTGTGGAATCGTGCTGGACGATGCCACTGGTCAGTGGGTTTTCTCGAGGATGTCCCACTTTCCCCGCCCTTGCATTCCAGCACTGCTCCATATTCACCTCGCTTTACCCTTATCAGCTCTCAAGACCCCATTGTTAAGAGCTACCCAAATATCTTCATTCTCTCACTCACTCCAATTACCTCTGCCCTTGTATTATGATGCTGCTCCATCTTCACCTCACTAATTTTCACTGGTGCTCAATATTTCAGTGTTAACTGCCAACCAAACACTCTTAACTCATATTACACTGACAGAATTGATCCGCCGTGGCCTCGTGGGTTGTCGAGCGGGGATGAAGGTCTTGGGAGGGATTTGAACCCTGATCGTTCTTCTGGAAGCCAATGTTATTGTGCAGAACTTGGGGAGTAATTCTGTTCTCCGGTGTCGAACCTGAAGTATCCTGCCAGATTTTAGTCTCACAATGCTTGATCGGCTAGAGGGGCTCTGTGTGTTGATATTAGAGTACGATGCCTGTATGAGGGTTGGCTGAGCGGGGGTTTCCTCAGAGTCTGATTTTTCGTCCGGTTCACACCAACCTAACAAGTGTTGTAATGGGATTTCATGGTCAGGGAGTAATATTTTATTGTAATCAATAGGGTTGTTATGGGTAGCGTCGTGGCATCGTCTCTTGACGGCTTCCAGTACCACCGTGTTGTTTGCGCATTGAGCAGTGAAAAATAATAAATAAAATAAGATTGTCAACAGAGGTCGCGGACGAGCTGTCATGGGCGAGGCAAAATTTGCAGTCACTCCTGTGGACCTGCTGTTCACAAGGACAACCCAAGTAACTAAACCTTATGTCTTGTATTGGCAGCCAGTGTACTGGAGTCTCAAGTATTATGGCCTTTATCAGACCTTGCCTCCTGAGGGATACAGCACACTACACGGCCAGATAAAGACGTGAAGTTAGTTAGAATTACTGCGCACTGAATGAATACGCTACACTGGAATTAATAACAAAATTAATAAAGCACAAAAATAATGAGACAGGGTCTAAAATTAAAATTACGTTAGTAGACACACAAGGGGGTTGAATTTGTGATGTAATATTTTATTATGTTTAAAAACACACTGTAGCAAGATCTGGCTAATGTAATACACTCTAAAAGGTAGGTAAAGAAAATATTAAAACTGACAATTAAATTGAATGGATCTCAATCAACAGAAGGTGAGCCTGGGAAAATATTAATCTACTAAGAAATTAATAAATTTAATTCCTACGAAAAATGCCTAATTAATTAATTAAATGTACACTATTTACAGCGTGAGCTTAACAAGGGGCTCTATCCAGGGGGACGTAAATCGCGCAACGACCTGTTACCGTGGGAGTCAAGGGAAGTTGACTGAGGTAAGGTAGTGGGTACAGGTGTGGGAATTACCGAACGTGGAGAGCTGTCCCTGGGCGGTCAGCTGAAGGAAGCCTTGTCCAAGTTATGGCTAGAGCGCTGGCAGCCTTCTACAAGCTGCCGACTGGAGGTAGTGGTTCGAGCCCTGCCTCAGACTGTTGGAGCGAAGGAGGTTGAACCCTGGGCGGACTGCAGATGAGAGAAGAGGAGAGAGTCTTCCACAGACTGTAGGATAGCTCGCAAACCTTATGGCCGGCGAGCCCGGCATCTCGCTGGACCAGGGTGCTGCTCTTCTATTTATACTAAGATCAGCCCTGTGTCAGCGATCCTCTGCGGGTAGGGGGGTAGTGTAGCCTTCCAACACAGGGGCTGGTTTATCTGCTGCAGGAGTGCCGCTCAATTTATCGCCCCTGGTGGAGGCGATGACATTTTCATGCACCCCAGTCTGAGGCAGGCGAGCCATGACGTCAGAAGGTCACGGGAGTGCTGCTATCTTGAGGGTTGTTTGGAATAGTGATGGCCCAATACTGAAAAAACCCGATACTGATGCAGGTTTCGATACTTAGTATTGTACCGATCCGATACCTGTAAACCAATGTTTTAAATTGTCATACTGTATGCAGACGTTTGTCAGTAAAGTGTATGAGAGGAAACAGCTACCTGGAAAAGTTTGGTTTGGGGCTTTCTGAAGAAACACATTTCCAATAAACCACTACCAGTCTTAGCAGTAATTCCTTGAAGACAAAAACGGTACAAAAATGACAATAAAATATGACTTTCTTCTGCATCAACAATTTAACAGTCCAAGACCCATCGTCTTTATTAACATCCTATGAAAACGACAAAATATTCCGGTATACATTCCTAGGGTAATAACCCGTATGCGAACGCCTCCGTAACATTGTGATGTCTCTTCTCTAATGACATGGAGCTAAGTGAATAAACTATACCCGGAACCTGCTTATGTACTAACCGAGACCCTCACACTAGCATCAGTACAAATTTAAAAAAATTGGGATCAAAATGCTCCTACTACTAAGAATTATTACATTACTTTCAACATGGCAATGCGAGTTCCAACGCAAGGCTCTGTAGCTCTAAGCGTTGCCGTAGAACTCGAATTGCCATGTTAAAAATGATGGAATAATTCTTAGTAGTGGGAGTGTTTGGATCCCGGTAAATATTTGAGATTCGAGTGTTTGGTGATTGAATTGTCCGCTGTTTCGAATGTTTGTCAATAGACCCATTTTAGCATTAAAATATCGGCGGAAATGGGATCCGGGTTTAGGTTGAGGTTAGAGTGGCCATTACCGATATGCCAATATTTTAGTGCCGATCTCCGATAATGGTAAATGTACCGATAATACCGATGTCCGATATTGGTTAACGTCTATCAGGCTATCACTAGTTTGGAACTTTTTGGCCAGGCAGGGTAGCGTAGTATATTTTAAATAATTAATATGATCTCTTTATCGGTGTTGCTCAAGCACGTTCCTTCTTGATTGGATGTGGAAGAACATAAATTCAGATCTGAAGTTCAATTACATGGATGACTAGCCAAAGTATGGAGTCATTTTAATAATATTATTTCCAAGTCTCAGCGGCCAATGAATTTTGATTTTGCCCTGCGCTTAGCATGCTCAGATGGGGCAAATTCTGCCATAGAGTGCATATCTTAGTAACGCTGCAGGCTGGCATGTGTAATTAACAGGTGTAGGTAGGCCTACTTCCAAAAAAATAATTGTCAAATGCTACCATTGAATTTTGCCAAGAACTACGTCAGGACAATAAATAAATCATGTAATTTATTTTAGTTTCCACACAAAATGATTAAAGCAGTTTGAAGTATTTTCTGATCACATGTAATAAATGTAGTTCAGATCATTAAAAAAAAATTTTTAAATTGAAAATTTGTAACTTATAATATATAAGTTAAGCAGTTAGGCATATCTTAGATTGGCTTGAAAAAATCATTAATTATTTTCTGTACATTTTTTGTTGCATAAATGTTAATTACTGCACTGCAAAGTTTGTCAAAGGAAGACAGGATAACAGTGTCTACATCACTTGCAGCAAGAACATTTTCCAACGCATTTAAAGCTGAATTGGCTTCTTTTTTTCTTGGAAGTTCATGAACAATTTCTTCTTCTTTGTCTTCTTCTTCTTCTTCTCTGTGTTTACATGTAACAACTGGAATTATATTGTCGAACTCTCTGTCATGGTCAGTCAGTTGTACAGCCTTCGTTGACACAGCATCATCAATGTGCACATACTCTTCAAAGTCTCCTGAACCACCATGTTGTTTTAAGTTCTTCACAGCCTTCTCCTAGGTCTAAACTTTCTTCTTCTGCACCTCCACCTGTTTTGCCAAACCCACTTTTAGCAAAACAGTTCTGGATTGTGTCAGCAGATACATTGTCCCAAGCCATTAAGATGTTCCTCATTGCATCCAGCATATGCCACTTTGGCTGAGAACATTTCTGCTGTTCAAGTTGACGAATGAGATATATGACCAAGCATGACCTATAGAGCTTCTTGACAGTGTGAATGATGCCCTGATCCAGTGGCTGCATAATGCTGGTCGTATTTGCAGGCAAGAACATCAACGTAATGTTGAGCTGCAGTCCATTAGCTGTATGTGCAGCACAATGATCTAAGAGCAGAAGAACAATTCTGTTCAAAGTTGCCATTTTTCTGTTGAACGCGACAAGCCACGACTGAAATACCTTACTCGTTACCCATGCATTTTCATTAGCCTGATAGTCACAGGACAGTCGAATGTAATGATACCCTTGAAACATCTTGGGTTCTTCGATTTGCCTATGACAAGTGGTTTGAGTTTCATGCTGCCATCCTGGTTACAGCACAACAAAACTGTTATACGTGCCTTACTATGTTTGCCGCCATGGCAATTTTCTCCTCTAAAAGTAAAGGTCTTATTGGGAAGCAAATTGAAAAAAACACAGGTTTCGTCCATGTTAAATATGTCACATGGTGCTTACTTGCTAACAACTGGTTCCACAGAATCCAACCAACTAACAGCAGCATCCTTGTCTACCGCAGCGCTTTCACCACACACAGTTTTGTAAACCAAATAGTTCCGCTGCGTGAACCGCTGCAGCCATCCATTACTACACTTGAAATCATCAATTTGCAGTTGCAAAGCAAAATAATCTGCCTTTTGCTTAATTACTGGTCCGGATACACGGATATTACCTTCTCACATTTGATGAAACCGCTCCAGCAGTTTCTTTTCCAGTTCTTTATGTTGAAGACCTCAAATTCGTTTTTTATCTTTTGTAAAACTACCACTCGTGCACGCTTCTTCCAATTTGTCTTTTTTACTAACTATAGTTGACAGAGTTGATAACGGAATGTTAAATTCCTTCGCAACGTCTGATTTGGTCTTCCCGCCATTAAAAACTGAACTTTAAATGCTCATTTTTGTTGATAATGATAATTAACTTTGTTTGTGCTTCGCCATTTTTAACACATCTCGTGCGACAAACGGAAACTTCAAATAGGGTTAGTGAAACGGAATAAAAACATGCATACTCTAGGTCACCGTGACCAATCCAACAATCTTGGAAGAAAGTGAGAACTAATGGTATTAATATTATCGCCAATATATTTTATATTTACGTTGTATTTACTCGCATAATTCTCACACCTTTTTTACAGTATTTTAATGGGAAAAATCAGGGTGCATGAATTATGCAAGTAAACACGGTATTTAGAATTTGATTTTAAAAATATTTTTTTTTAACTATACAGTAATTTAAAGACGGTTAAAATTTCTAAATCTATTGTTGATTGTCTAGGCTTGACTTTATGTTTGTATTGTGTACGAGCGATATCCCTAAAGTCACAGAAACGTAAAGTCAAAAAGTTTTCAATTGTGTAAGGGCCTTTACACCGCTCTCTAGTGTGGTTGCCTATGATGCCATGTTGACCACCCTTTGTTCTCAAGTGTCTGGTCTGCCATGTACTTTGGCTACACTGGCAAAAACAAAAACCAAACAAAAGTAAACAACAGATAGTTTATGTACACTGACAAAATTTATAGACGTAATCACAGTTACACACTACTTCAGAACACATTGCCCAATAGTTCACATATGTATCCAATTGTAATTTTGTTTAGCAGATAAAATAACAATAGTACATTCCGTGAATGGACACGAGGTTACTTCGTACTACATAGTAACAAATATTTTGTATTAACCGTATGTTTTAACCTTGAATTTCCTATCTCAACCTTTTGGGGGGAATTGGTTTGTACTAACCCAAATTTTGCATTAAGCTATATTTTATTAATGAGTTTTCACTGTAGCTGAAGTGTAAGCAGAACTTCAATTTAACGAAAAAAAATTTTTTTTATATGAATCAAAATACAAAACGCTTGTGATACATGACATTTTGGGCAACAACCAAACACTTCTTACAAGCTGTGACTTTTCAAATGTTGTGTTCAAAAAGTGTGAAAGTACTGTGAATAGATTATTGGCAAAAAATTTTCTAATATTTTGTGAGCACTAAGTGTAACATTTACAGGTGCCTATAAGCACATTGTTAATGTCTTGAAGAATAAGACCTGTTGTTGAGAAATAGCATCCGCCTTTAATCAACCTCAGATGCATGTGATTGAGAAAACAAATTTATTTTGTATATACAATATAACGTGAAGTAAGATGTGAAATACTGATTATATTGCCATTACATTAATTGAATCTCTGAGGCTTGGGAACGTTTTTCCCCAACTGCTTATTGAACATTTTTTTGATAAGATTTTTGCCTGAGATTTGCATTGAAGTGGTTTTTCAGAATTACTGAAAATATCTTGGATTTGTTGCTTAAAGTAATTATGATTTTATAGTGTAAAATGCACTCAGGTGGAACTTATTCATAATATTGCAAAATACACTGTTGGACAATGGTGCACCTCAAAGAAACCATGTGACAACCACAAAATTATGTAAATAATGTACAAGTTGGTATGTGCATGATCCCATATTGGTGCATTTGCATTTGACTGCACACCTGGCAGTTGTGCTGCAACCATTTACTAGTGGTCATACACACTGATGTGTAGTTGAAGCCACATTAACGCATGAAACATGAGACAATACCAAGCAAGCATACAGAGTGAAGAAGAGTACCAAGAAGATACCAGAGAGATTTCTTTATGCAACTGGCAGACTTCTAGAGATGACTCAACCGCAGGGAGGTTGTATTGCAATATAGCGTACCATGTGTACTGTTGGACCATACCATCCAATGCTGTTGGAAGTAGTGGATATGTGAAAGCATCTGCAGGAGGAGGACTGGCTCAGGATGGACGAAGTCAACTACATGTCAAGAGGATCAATGGATCATTCACCAAATGTCAAGCGATTGTGATGACCCGGTGCATGATGCTGGCAAGTTTTGGACACTCTGTGTGCCCACAAACTATTTCTCGGCGACTTTCGGAGGCAAACTTGCAATTCCAGCATTCATTACATGTGCTGCTATTAACTGTGCATAAGTGGTGGCTCCCATGGCAGTGGTGTCAGGCCAGAGTAATGTGGTACGCCTCAGACTGGTGTTGTGTAGTATTTAATGATGAGCTTCTGCTTCGTTATGGGGACTGATAATCACTGCACCCAAGTGCTTTCTATTGATCGGCAGAGTTCCGCCATGGCAAACATTAGGGTCTGGGAAGCCATAGTCTATGATAGCATATCCATTCTTGTCATGTTACATGGAACATTGACATCCTATACCTCTGGCAGTGATTCCAGGTGTGATATTTGTGCAGACTAACGCCTGGCTGCATATGGCATGGGGTCACCCAAGACTGCATCCTTCATGTCCAAATATAATCTTGGCCTCTGGGATTTGGAACACATTGTCCAACCATTATGTGCCTGTCTGCCTCAGGACAACGTCTGGCATCTGTTGAACTTTATATATCAGACCATGTTGCTCTGTGGTAGGGCATGTAGCAAGGCAAATGCTCCGACTGAAGCTCGGAGTCATGTACTAGACCAAAGTGACCTAAACTGTGTGTTAGGAGGTAAGAGTGGGCCTTCCAGAGAGCCAGTCTCTCTCTCTCGTTGGCACCAGTGCCCAGGATCTGACAACTTCCCAAAGGGGTGCGTCTTTCCACCTGGTGATGGTGAGCCCTGCTCCCCATCTCGGTGATGGCTAGTGAAACTGCAGTATCGCTGGTAGCCAGGCATTCTGCCTTAGAGATTAGGAATGGTCACTTGCCTGCTCTACAGATAGTCATGGGAAGGGGTATTATCATTGCCAGCCTAGTCTCTTTCGAGTTTTTTTCTTGGTGGTATTTGCCCACAGCCACAGCAGCCTTTGCCCAGGATATCTGAAGGGCAAGGTAATCTAACTGCCAAGAGAGTAGAGGGCCTTGGGGAGAGCAGAGAGTAGTGTAGGGGCAAGAGCTTGCCATTCCTGCTGCTTAATCAACATCTGTATTGGGTACTCCTGGCTGGAGGGCCACCCACCTAGTGCAGGACACAACTATGGCATGCAGTGCAGGCTGCAACAAACCTGATCACCAGAAATCATATTTTGCTTGTGACATGTTGTCATTGTTACAAAGTTGTATTTCTTATCATCTTATTATTGGGACTTAATCCTGTATTGTGATAAATTAATTTTTGCCATTTGGAGTATAAGTTGTTTGCAGACTTTAGAAATTTTGTTTACAAGTTTTGTTAAGTGTAGTCATAATTTTGTATAACTTGGTAAGCAGACCTGTAGGTTGTTACTATTAATGTTGCCATCCAAGGAAATCTGCATATTGCTTTGTGTTAGATTCAACATTTTTATAAGGAATAATTAAATTGTAAATTAATTATGGGTTAGTGTTTGTCATTATATTGTGGACAAGTTGCATTAATAATAACCATACTGGTATTAACCACACAATTACTTGTCAGTCCCATTATTTAATCTTCCTTAAGTCATTTATTTGTGAAGGACACTTAACGTGTAGGTATTTTTATTGTTAGTTTAAGGGGACTATATAGCTGCATGTCCAAGGTTAAGAAGCGAGGGAGCTATACGGGCGACAGTTACATGCGGGCCTAGCGCCTCATTGCTCCTATGCCCAAGACGTGCAGTGTTTCCGTCGTAATAATTTACTGTGTAAATTAGATCTGTAACATAGGGGTTTTATTACATGCAATGAACGTCCGCAGATTTAACTATGTCCGTATATGTGTACTTTTCTCTTGCCGCTCAAGGAAACTGCGTATGCAAGTTTTAAAATTGTTATATTTTTACCATTTTCACCAATTTATTCTCCAAGAATACACTAAATTTGACAAAAGTAAAAATAATAGGGCCATAGATAATGGTTTTTTAATCTTTTCTAACAAAAAGTCAAATTTCCAGAACTTTTATTTACTGAGATACACATTTACACGCAAACAAAGATTTCATAGAAAACGTTTCAGTATGTAGCACTCATAAGGCTAAAAATCTTAGTAAATCCAAGCCTATAATTGAATACACATCACAGATGTATGTACGCAGATGTACTTAATGTTGAACCATGCTTTCTCCTCCTACCCCTCCCTTTTTTTCCAAGGAAAGTTTTGTAATACAAGGTTGCAGCTGTACAAACTTCCAAAATTTTTTATCAATCCTAAATTTTTTTATCAAGAGTTGGCAGATGTCATGTTTCTCAGTACCTGCCATATTTAACTCTTGCATTTTTATTACTATTACATTACTATACTCACAGTGAACCATTTACTGGGCTCGGTGAGCAATTTTCTTTATTGTCTTGCTAGCTTCCTACATTTTGGCTTTCCTGTATTCCAGTGTTTTTTTGTATAGGCTGTTCACGGTAAAATGATCACTTTTGAAAGCCCTGCTTAAGATCTACTTGTATGCACGTTGTGTATTCTTCCGCCTTGTGGAAAATTAACGTTGCCATGGGCCTCATCTCTTTATTCATCCGTCGGTCAAGTGAAACCATGAAATTATTAGGAAACTAAATATTTTACAAATCTGCTCATTTTCACACTTTGGTGCATTAAAAAAAAACGATGCGAAATAACAAGTTAGCACAAATGGTTTCCTAACACTTTTTATTCAACTTTAAGGTATGGAACTAGTACTTCCCATCAATCGTTACCATCTTTACTGGGTGAATGCCACTCAGTGTGCTCGTTAAAATATATGCAGGCAGGGGCAGTGACTTTTTCTTAAGGTTGACTTCAAAAGTGCTCACTTTATCGTGAATAGCCTTTAACAGAATTTCTCTCCTTTCTCTTCATCGTTCATCCTTCTACAAGTGTATCTCACGACACTGTGGTATTTCATGTGCTCTACATAGATAATATTACTATGGTAGTTAATAAGCATGGAACAGGCACGACACCATTTTATGTTTATAAAGAGTAGTTGAGCCTCTATTCTTTTAATACCACTGCTCATTTTTTCAGTTGAAGTTGGTACATGGAAGCATAGTAAGTTTAGTTTGTGGCTTGCTTGTCATATAGAAACTTTTTCTCAATATTTCCTGTGCATCTTAAATAAAAGTGCAGCTTAGAAATTATGACAGCTTGGATTCAAGTGTAGTGATGCCCCTTTTTTTACACTTCTCAAGGAACCAGCAAAAAGTTTTGCAAAATCCAGGCAAGTGCAAAAAGAGGAAAATTTGTGCTATATGTGTATTACATAAGGGTAAAAGAAAACAGGTGTAATATCAGAGAGTGTAAAAAATGGGTTCTACTGTAAGTACATTTTTTTGACTACTTGCGGTCATTTTGAACTTTGATCCTGGTAACCACCATTTCTGCAGTTGAAGCACTTGAATGTTTTTTAGTGTTTCGAGAGCAACAAGACACAAGGTTTCAGTACTGAAAATGAAGCGACTGAACTAGGAATGGAGTTGTTGTTGGTGAAGAAATTATGGGCTGTGGTATCATTTGTGGATTTCCCATCTAATGCTACAGATGCCACTCTTCCCTCACTTGTCACCTACAAGATAAGGTAAGCTAATAAAATTACTTTATAGAGTCATTACGTTTGTCACCAAACACATTGTCTTGTCTGGGCCCTCAAACTCCTGAAGCAAGAAAAGTGCAATATGGAATTGCCAAGCTCGAGGGCAATAAGTTTTTTTATTGTTAAATTTTCCGTTTTTGTATTTATTCCACTGCAAGTACCTGTGCATGTTACAATTTTCCTTAGTAAACTTTTGGTATTGGTAGGTAACTTTGTTATTTTATTTTGGCCCTTCAGTGGCTAAACTTGTAATAATTGTAGACCTACTTGCAGTGTAACTTAGAATATTAGCACTAAATTGTAGTGCTGTAACCAAGAAATTATGTCTTACTTTTTTATTTACTGTGTGTGTGTGCACGTGCGTTCATGTGTGTGTGTGCACGCGTGCGCGTTTATATTGTGGAAAGTGTGCGCGCATTTCGGGGTGGTCACAGGGTTCCAGTGAAAAAATTGTCAGGAAGGTGTCAGCTAACCAGTTAAAGGAATCCGCTCGTGTTAGTACGAGACTTGAGGTGGGCCGTGTTCAAAAAGCCTGGGCTAATGGACCCTGCGCCTCGTGTCTCCACACGGTTGCGTGTCATGATTGACGTCAGCGGCTGAATTTGTGATGTAACATACACACTCCCGGACTGGGGTATTATGGCTCCCCAGCATGCTGGTCCAGTCCATTGACATAAACACTTCAAATTTCACACAAATACTCTCTGACTTACTTGTTGTAGAAAATGTGGCAGGTGTTGACAGTTTCAAGGGGCCGTCACCCTTAAGATCCTCGTGAGGAAGGAATAAATATACACAGACGCAATGGTTTCAGCAAATACTAGTTGTATTTTAGAAATATTAGGGTGAGATGGTATAACTCTTAAATGGGTGTGCTGCAGAGGCCCTGCACTGGCCGTAGTTGTCACACAAAGGCATCAATGGACATGACAAAAGAATTAAGTAATGCGTTATGCCGGAGGGGCCGTGAGTTTGGTCCGGAAGTAATGCATACTCGGGGGTGCACGAAGAAGTTAAGCAAAAGGTTCCAATATGATTAAAGCATCTCTCTTTGTGTTGGGGATCAGGGTATGGCAATATCCCTGCCTTGTCTGTCATCACCAGAGAGGTAAGCAAAAGGTTCCAGTATGATTAAAGCATCTCTCTTTGTGTTGGGGATCAGGGTATGGCAATATCCCTGCCTTGTCTGTCATCACCAGAGAGGAGTGTTTAACTGCTATTGCAACTTTTAGTGGAACACTTGGCATGTCAGCAGTAACCTTGCCCTACCTGAGTACTTGCTGGGGCTCAATAGTGGTGGCCATGCCTATTGCACCACCTGCCAACCTCCCAGAACTGGAGTGCCAGTGATAATCTCACTTGCTCCACTATCCTGAGTAAGAGGACACATGTGGTATGGGGCGTTGCACCGTGAGGGAAGTCCCTGCCCTCCAGGAAACTGCCCAGGTATTAATGCCTCATTCCTCCCCTTATGTACCTCTTAGTTGACTCACAGAGCTGAGTCAGCCCCTATTGGACAACAACTATTCTCTGTCTGCATCCAGTATGCCATTCTATAGGACTGAGCAGCAGAAGGCGGTCGGCAGACCTTGGCTCTGACCAGGAAGATGTGGAGTCTGACCAAGGGTCCAGCAGGGTGTACTCCAACCGATATGAGGAAACTGCAAGACTGAGGAACACCTCAACCACTCAGCAGTCGACTGCTACTACTTCATCAGGATGAGGCTACCAGGGAAGAGTCATTGTATTGTGGTTTCACGTACCATGTGCTCTCTCTGTATTCCTTACAACACTCCTGAAGCAGCAACCGAATGTAACATACTTCACGCCTGCCAAGGGCATCTTTCAACTGGGGTTTGGTGGAGAGACATTCGCTCCCACCCACTCAAACACCCGACTAGTGATACATCCTTCACCACCAAAAGCCCAGATGCCTGTTATCAGTTTCGACTATACAAAAACTGCCTCTACGTATCAGTTTTGAACTATACAAAAACTGCCTCCACATAACCTCTCCTCATCAACCGGACTCCATTTCCTAGGGGAGGAACCTGCGAAGAGGTGTGCTTGCTGAAGGCAGCCTGAATGGGTGACACATCAGTTTTAGTTAGTGCCATATGTGATTTTAGTGAAGTTATTGTCCACAGATTGCCATGCAACATGTGTTCAAGAGATGTGATGATTACAAACTGAAAATGTTTGTGTTTTATAAATATTGATGCATCTTCTATATGGGTGGACTATCTCAGAAGGTAGTACAGTACGTTCACTGCCCTGCCAAGCCAGCTTAGCCTACCACGATGAATACTATACCTTCAGTTAAGCCTCTGAGGCATTAGGCATTTTACTACAGCATTTGGTCGCTTGGGAGCAGGTTTGCCATGGGCTGGATGGGAGTCAAACTCCAGAGTGAGTTGAATACAGGTGGCTTCCCGGCCTGGGAGTGTGATCAGTCTCACTATTAGGGATGCCAATGTACGCAAGATGTCAGCGATCCTGACTGGATGTAAGGGGGAGAGTTTAATCTAGAGTGATGATGGGGGTACGTAACCTGGCAGACGAGACTTTAGCTGGATGAGTTGCTTAACGTGTTGGAATTTAATCATTAGAGGGGCTTGCCATACGGACACGGGAGTCGGGTTGCACCAGTAGTCGAACCTGGATTAATTTCCCCGTTGTTAGCTTGATGGTACAAAATTTGGGTAAGACTGTGCCTGCAGTATGCTTAACTCGGATTCGTTGTCTAGATTTCAGTTTGACATTGCTAACGGTTTTCTCGGGTTGGCTAGCAAGGTTGTCCTGAGGAATAGCCTCGTTTTCCTGTCTTAGCAATTGCTCTTGGCTCTCATAATCTGTAGTGGGATACCCTGGCCAATTACCACAGAGTAGGTGAGCAAGGGGAGAAGAGATGTCTAGCGGAATAAGAGGGTAAATGGCTCGTGGTGTTTGATCATGTTGGTTAGTCAACGGTTCGTCTATAGGTGTAGGTTAGGCGTTAGCTTGAGCAAGGGCACGATGTTCCCTACGTTTTTGCTTACTGGGTGCAACATCTTTCTTACTGTACATCTGATCGATGACAATCACACAAAACAAAATTATACTGGGAGAGCAGGGATCCACTAGTACAGTAACGGCACACAGATATATAAAGTTACGTAGGGGTTTCGTTCCCTGGAGAGTAAACACAATGGTAATTACTATTACAAAAATGCTGAATATAATAAGATGCAATGCAAACAATAAAAAATGTTTATATGAGACGTGCAACTAAACGGGGGTCAGGCGAAAGCGGGCCTGAGGTAGAAATCTATTGCTCTGAAACTTTGAAGTAGCTACCAACAAGGATCTATAGTGATGCAATTTTCAGCAGCTAGATAAATGAAAACTATAGCTACGCCATTTACAGCGGCTAGAGTAGCTAAGATGGGGAAGCTAAACAGGTAGTTAACACTCAACGCGACGGCTCGCTACCAGGGTTCATGGGAAGTTGACTTAGGTAGGATTTACCGGGTTAAGGTTGGGTATACCTGTAGCTGTTGGCTGATTCACGTGCAGGACCTGTTGACGTACAGGTCGAGAGACAGAGAGAGAGCTTCTTGATGCAGGTTGAAGTGTGGGTCAAGATGGGAGGATTGGCGGTAGAAGTTAGAGTAGCTCTGGGTCGAGCCCGAAGGAGAGGCTTCTGCAAGCTGGGTGTAGGCAAGTGGGTAGTGAGCTGCATAATCCTTGCGGACTGGAGGAAGGTAAGCCCTTGTGAGCTGAGGAGGATAAGTCCTGTTGCATACTGAGGAGGATGAGTGATAGCAGACTGAGGAGAGTCTTCAGCAGACTGGAGGTTGGGCTCGTGTCCTACGCGGTCGCCGAGCCTGGCCACACTCGCTGGTACTAGCTGCGGGGTTGTTTTTATACTAAGATTTCTCTAGTCAGCAGTTCTTCCGGGTGCAGGGGGGTAACTTGGCATTCCACCACGGGGGCAGGTTTATCAGGGGTACAGACACGCTGCGGGTTTCTTATCACTCCGTGTGGAGACGACAAATTAAAACCCCTGTCTCTGAGGTGGGGTGACTGTGACGTCACACAAGATCACAGGGGTGCTGTCATCTCCAGTGATTGTAAGAACGTCTTCCAGGGGCCAGGCACGAGTAGTAGAATTCTCAATCGCGGGGGTGCCTTTTGCATGCATAATTCTGGATGGGCAATGGGGATTGCAATCATGCATGTAATGTGCAATGATGTTATTGGCCAGCCAGGTTGTGGGCTTCTTGGCATGATACATTTAATTCGGATTGCCGCTTACATATTCCGCCCCAGAGCGTACGTGGCTAGTAGATGTGGCAGAGTCATCTTTAGAGCGTGCGTCGCGCTGCGCAGCATTCTGGCATGCGTCAATATGTAATATATTTTGAAACAGTAATTGGTTATAAGAATGTTTGAAAATGTATGTGATTTAAGAAATGCCCTTTCTACTCTTTGTTTTTTGTATAAGAATACCATTTAATTTGATTGAAAATTCAAGTGTGATGTTAACTTCGCTAAAAATGTTTATACCTACTGAGTGTGTTTATTACTCATGTCTGTATGAATGTGGCTTATTTATCACATTTTAATCTTTTGGTAACATTAAAACATTCCAAGTATTTATGATTTTAAAGTTATTTCCATATGAGGAAAATTTTTCTCTACTTCCGTCTTCCCCCTTGTCATCATTTTCAGGAAACAAAATAAACAGTCCCAGTGAATATTGACTGATGTTATTTTGTGTCATTCTTTCAGTGCCTGACACGAAATAAACAAAAAGTTAAAAGGTGAGAGAAATGTGTTCATTGGATTCGTAGCATTTGTTTACAAAGGTTTACTTCCGTGGCATAACAGCTGTGACTACGTCCGTGGCATAACAGCTGTGGCGGAAAGATATGTGGCTGTGCTACTTATATTTTGCAGTGAAGATAATTTTTGTTTTGATGGTTATCAGTCTTCATATCTGCACTTCTGAGGAATAATTAGAAAATTAATTAATTGTAATATTTTGTAAATTTCCTTTGTCCTGATTGTGGTGGTGGATGGAGAATAGAGTATTTTGTGATGTTTGTAATGGTGGTTGTTTTGCCATAGGATGGACAGCAATAGTGTGGATGAGACCAAGCAGATTGAAGACAGGCTGCCAAGGCCAGGTCCCCGTCGGCGGCCGTCAATAGATCTCAAATACATTACCAATGGCTTTGCTTACCTGCAGGTTAGTTCCAAATATGTCGCCAATCAAATTTTTGTTTTCCTGAATATTGATATAGTCTTGGCTCTTTAGTCAGGTTAATGGTTATTCAAAATTTCATATTGTCCTAAATATATGAGGAATGTTTGCTTTACAAAAAGAAAGGGATCCCTAGATTACTATATTGTCCCTGACTAGAATTTGCATTATACAATACTCTTTAAATTAACTCATATTTTTTGCAAGAGACAATTATTATTGGCTGAGATGTTAAATGTGATATAATTAATAAAATCAGAAATATTCAGATTTACATATAAAATGTAAGTGTGCAATCAATTTTGTTTTAGTGGGGACTGAACTAATTCGTAGATAGCTTAAATCTGGTTTCTTCAGGTTTGAAATGCTTTACGAATCATTCATATAAAAATTGAGCATTTAAGATAAATCTTGTAACCTCTGTACACATGAGTTTTCAAAGTATTTTGTTTAGGAACTTATTGCAGGGTTATACGTGAAATAAAAGGTGTACAAATGAGACACTGTGGTGTGTTATTTTCTGTATAACAAAAAAAGATAATTTGGGCCCTGCCTAGGACTGTTTGCTTATGTTCCCTGAATTGGGACTAAAAAGTTATCTGTCCCATGCACCCCTATCTTAAGTTAAAGGAAATTATTGGAGGTTGGTGCTGTACTATATTAGATGTTGGGATCTGTATGTTGGGCAGATGTGTAGTCTGTAGGGATTTGCTTGGTGGAGTGACACAAACAAAATGTTTTGTAAACATAGAGGTTAGGCTGGTCATTGAGAGTATTGCAGATGTGTGCCAGGAATACTTCACCTTGAGTGGGTCTCTGTTAACTTTTTTGTTTATGCAGAATAGTTCTATGGGCATTCACATTGTACTTGTGCACAAGACAGTTCCACCCCTTCCATCATCTTAACAAGCTTTGTTGGGAAAGTGGACCAGCACAATGCTTGTAGCGGAGTGTTCATTAAGGGTGAACAGGCAGCGAGGTTACCCTCCCTGTACTCTTCATGGCTGAGGGCATGGTATTTGGGCATAGCACATATGCTGCACAGTGTTACATCCTCGTTCTCGTGGCTGGTTTAGTGGTGGTGCTGCTTGAACCTGTTACAGATCTTCTTAACAGGTTTTTTTGTAAATGAGGGTTCACTAGGTGATCCCTTGGAAGTGATGAAGGTGAAATGTTGCAGCCTGACCAAAGAATCTCGTCAGGTCATGATAGGTACAGGATGGGAGATGTGGAGCATCCTCCCACGGCAGGGAAGTGTCGATAAGTTGTACTGGTTTTGACAGCAGTGACTGTCTTGCCCATATGCCTGCACTGGTGTCACCTTGGGCTATGAGTGAATTGACATGGCATTTGAAGACTCTATCCTGTTGTCCCAGGAGACTCGGTGTTGAGTCTCACCTGTGTAACCCTTGCAGGTAGATAGTACTGGCACTCTCTTTTACGCCTGCCTTGTCTCTGCCTCCCCTTTTGGTGGATGTGAGGTTGTATCCTAAAAGTCACATTATCTGAGCAGGATATGTACTGTTCTGAATAGCACTCATAACTGACTGAGTATGGCATTGGGTTGCCTCACTATGAGATCAGTATGTTGATATTTTTGTGATTAGCACTTACGTGGAGCCATTGTGTAGACAGAATTACAAATTCTGATTGAGACAAATCATGAGTGGAAGTTGCTGGTCCACTAATGAGAATTCTCTTGAGGCGTGTGTCGTGCTCACAGAGCTGCAACTAAAATGTTCTGCTGTGTGACACTTGGATTTGTCCACTGGACAGTTCTGTGGTAGAACATTATTTTATTGATGCCCTGTTGGTCAGTGTCCAGGTAGACTCTTCATATTGACATTGGTGTGATCATTGTGGTGGCAGGTTTTCCCTTTTGGTATTTAAGTCATGAGTATTCCACTGTGAACTTGCATTGATGTTTATTAATACATACAAAAAAAACGCACCTCAGTAGTGATGTGCATTAAATCAAAATATGTATGTAGTTCATTAAAGCTCCAAATGAAACTTAATTTGTCAAGCAGATTTGTGTTTTGATCCTTAAGCTGCAAGCTAGGTGCAATTTTAGAGTTTGTATAAATTCTTGCATTGCTTTTTTTTTAAATCTGGTATTTATATGGCTTGTAGATGGATAAAGGATAGTGGTTGTATGTTTAGTTGTAAAATGTAACGGAATTTACTTGTGAGCGTGTGTTTGTGCATACATGTGTGTGTGTTAGTGTTATTCGTTGTCAGGTCGTCAATATTTTTCATGTATTTTTTTGCATTGTAGTGCAATTTTTTGTATTATGTTATTTTTAATGACTACTTTGGCCAAACTGAATATTGCATCAAGAACAAAAAAGAAATCTGTTCCAACAGTCCTTCGGCTGGCTTCAAGATGTTTGTTTCTGGTAGAATGAGTAGGCATAAAATGACATAACTGTGTTCGAAGGGGAAAATTAAAACCACCTCTCCATTCCCTCTTTTACCTGTGCTACTGAGTGCATAAATATTCTAGAGTTGTGGCTGTTTTTCACAAATGTGGAAGAGTTGAGCTCTTGTATTTGTTTCAGGACTTAATTGAGAAAAGCATCATTATGGATCATACTGGCAGGAACACCACCCCTGGGATGTATATGCAACAGTTTCCATACCCGTGTTACATTGTGGATATGTAAGTACTGTATACAAACATTAGCTTACTTTTACTCATGTGACGTAGTGTGGCAGCGGTTGAAGTTTAAGAGGGGAGAACAAAATAATTTGGGTTGCCTGATACTCAAAACCTACAGTATCGGAATTGATAAGTAATTAATAATTAAAGAAATTGAGTTTTTCCGATACTTTGACTTTTCCCTATGTATCTCTATCGGGTATGGTCATGTTATTACTTTCTTTAGTCACAAAAATGACCGTATTTCGGTGTGTATACTCCGCACATTACAAAAAAGAAAAATATGAGCAAATACTCTATTCTCTGTTTACTAATGTATAGTGTGCCCTTTTTACCCAAAATAAAGGAAATAATTTCTGGGGTGCGAGCTATACACTTCAAAAAAAGAGGAAGGGGGAGTGGTAGCCATAAATTATCCGGGATGTTGAGGGAAGTGGCGGATCTGTCAGTTGTCTCATCTCTCTCTTACATCACTCCTCTCCCTTCTTTCTCTATCTCCCAGCGACCCTTCATTTAAGTGTAGGTCAAAACCCCTTTCCCCCCTCTTCCTTTTCTCAACGTCCTAATGGCTTCCTGTCATGCCGCAAAAGAGTTGCCCCTCCTTTTTTTCTATTCACCAAGATGTTGCTGGACGATAATTCTGCCAAGCCCTCTTTGTTTACGTGGCAGAAGCTAGTGATCAGGGGGTGGAGAAGAGACGAGGTGACACTTTTTTTTAGAGAAGGGTAGTGTGTGATATTCTAGCACTGCAAAAAAAAAGTGTGTGTCACTGCTAAAAGGAGAAATGAGGAAGGAGAAAAAATAAAAATGAAGCCGGAAGTGTTGAGTAGTAAGAGTACGAGGTTTTCGGACTTTTATATTTTGGCATTTTGCACCCAAGTTATTTATTTAAAGTATTTTCCAAACATATCATAATCACCACACATTAATGTAAAAAATAATAATTTGTTCGATACTAGCATGGCACCACAAATTTTTGGTGAAATTTTATTTGAAAAAATTTTTCCCTAGAATTTGTTGCAAAAACGTGACGCGCGCTATAAGCGAGTAAATATGGTAAATCACATCCACCAACAATTTTTTGTGGTCCCGGCAAAATTTGTATTTAAATAATGTTAACATAACCTTTTATCATTTATCGCATGTTGCATTGATCCCTTCACCTTAGATTTCCCCCAACTATCATTTTTAGGCTGGTTGTTTATGCAACCAGCTAGTAACAGGATGTGAAATACATCACATGCGCCGCTGTTTATAACTGCTCTTCGGCGTGTTGTCTAATATCTTGTCTTCTCACCACGTCTGTCGACACTGCGGCCATGCGGCGTGGTGCGAGACTGGCATTTTACTTCCCCTCTCTCTAACCTTTCTTTCTGTCTTTCTCCGCAGTACACCTTCCTTCCTCCCCTCACATGTCAGCATGACGTCAAGAGGAATAAGTTGTTGTTGAAGAAGAGATAAAGCACATTTTCTCTCTCTCTCTTTCTCTCTATCTCTTTCACACACACACACACACAGATATATATATATATATATATATATATATATATATATATATATATATATATATATATATATATATATATATATATATATATATATATATTTTTTTTTTTTGCACAATTGCTCTAAGGATGGAAAATCAGCTATTTGTGTGTGAATAGACATGAATGGAATTTCAGTTATCTTATTTTCATCGTGAGCATGTATAAACAGAAGGTTATACTTGAATACTGGAATAATATTATACTTCCTAATGAAGTCGACACCTAAAATAATGTCATGCTGAAGGCTGTTGACGACTAAGAATTTCTGGGGATAAGTGTTGCCTGAATGTGTAATTGTTTAGTAGTTTCAAATTGGAGTTGCAATTAGACTGACGTAGCTGCAACTAAGGTGATAGGTTCCTTTAAGGGAGAAAGGGGTTGAGTGTACAAAACAGTACTGGCCACGCAACTGCATGAGCAGCCCATATCTGAATTTGCGTGGTAATGCTGGCCCTTTATCGAAACTAGGATACACGGCGTGGCTGAGCTGAAGTAAATTTTCTGATGGGGTGAAGGAGGCACAACGCGAATCTGTTTTTCGGTGCCAATTTGTGGCACAGCTCTGCTCAGTTTGCCGTTCTCATCATCGTGGACCTTGCTGGTATTTTTTGTAAAACATTTGCCACGTGCTGCGTCGGGAGTGAGAATGAAGTGGGTGACGAAAATGGTACGCGGACTCAGCCGGAATTGGTTTTTAAATCGCAGAAAATGCTCAACCACGCCTGTGGAAAATTGGAAATTTTGGTTGGAAAAGAGGGTACAATGTAGGCTTTTATGCCCGACACAGAGGCATAACGCGCAGGTGTCGTTAGCAAGGCTGTGGGGACCCTGAACTGCAAGCTGCGCACCGGCACCACGCTGTGAAGTGGCAACACTGCAATTTTGCACACTGGGCATGGAATGTGTAGCAACCGCAATCTGCTTTATGCAGGGGGGGAGAAGTGCTACACTTGCGAGGGCCAGCAAAACTAGTTTGCGTGCGTGCTGTCACAATTGTTGACAGTTGGTGTGGCAGCAATGTAGGCAGAGGCATGGGCGTTTGTTTATGACCGGATTGGGAAACTGGGCGCGAGTTGAGCTAGCAGAAAGGCGTGCCCTGTTAGGTTGCGCAAAATGTATATGTGAGCGGTGTTGATCCTCTATGTCACTGCTAACAAAATGGCACAATGATGTGATAGTTGGTGGAATAGAATATGTTGGAAAACTTTCTTCCTTAGAATTAAACTTAGCGATCTCTGCACAAGACCTGTGGGGTACTACTTTGTTGAAAAGAGATTGCAGGCGGCTAGAACGCGGGCCTCCTGCTCCTGGGCGGGGGAGACATGTTTCCCAGTATACTGTCACCCGTACTGGTTCCCACGAACATACCCTTGTACATGTTTATTACCCACATGTTCTTTCCTGAAAGTGCCTGACCTGTGGGGTGGGTGTTATGGTTTATAGGATGCTTGGCTGCTTGATATCCGTAGTTGTGTGTGTTCTGTGGCCAATGAATGATCGTGGGGCAGCTGTACATGTGTGGGACACTGGTGTTTCTGTGAGGGGTGGGTGGATGGGGATGTGTGTGAATGTGCTGTGCTGGGTGTGGGGGTGATGGGGTATATTTTTGTTAGGTTTTGAGTGTCTGTATCTGTGCTTTCAAAAGGGTGATTTCTTCGAGAAGTTCAGTGTCGTGGGGATTTGGTGTGTGTTGTTCAATGTTATGTTGGTAACTGTACATGCCGCTTTCGATGTTTTTAGTGTTCTGTAGTTGGTTGTCTAGGGTCGTGTTGTCCAAGAGGATGAGTTTGTTTGCTAGTGGTGGCAAGAGAGATTTCCAAATTATGTTCACAAATTCTTGTTCAGGCAATAGCGGTGTACATTTATTCTTATAAAAAGTCAAATTCTCGATATGGACCTGAGCACTTTGACCATGTTGTTGTAGTATAGAGTGTAAGAGGTGTCTGTATTTATACTGTGTATCGAGTCGTGTAAATGTTTATTTATCACACAGATTGGAACAATGTGCTGAATGAAAAGAAGTGTGCCAGTTCACCCTGACACATGATGTCAAATTAATTTGTGCAAATTTCTGGGTCTGCTGTCATTGTATGTCAGGATTATTTTATGTTTTGTGCCAGTGTTTTTCAGTAGTGTGTATCAACATTTATGTCGTGCAGATTCATGCTGGCCATCTCTCGTACATTCCCCTCTTCATGGTGCTGTCATGGGTGTACAGCTGCTCAATGATCATCAAGTCAGTAGTATATGAGAAGGAACGCCGGCTGAAGGAGACAATGCGGGTCATGGGACTGACCAATGGTATTCACTGGGTCGGCTGGTTCATTGACAGCATTTTACCCATGCTCATCTCCATATTTCTGCTCACCCTCATTCTTGTGGTGAGTTTTTACTACTTGTTCTGTTTACCTCTGCACTGTGAATATAATTACTTTCATTATAATAGTTCTTTGTTATACTATTAGGGAGCAAATGGCAAGCAATGTCCAGAGAATGTAGAATATTCTATGCTTAATGAGTGTGATTTGTGCACAATTGCTGTGGTTAATAACTTTGTACATACAGTTTCTTAATACTTGATGCTACACGTGAATGGAGTCTTTACATTGGGACCTCCCTACAGTTTCTCCATCTAAGAGGAGGAAAGCAGGGTCTCACAGGGTTTGTTAGCATGATGCTTTAATAGCTGCTCATGCTGCTCTCTTCTGTAGTAGCATGGATATTCTTCTATGTCTAGTTTACGGTCGAGAGCAATAGTCCTCTTGGCTGTCTTCTGGTGTCCAGTCTGCGAGTAGGAGCACTGGTAGGGGCAAATGTGGTTGTAGTACTGATAGTCTTAGCTGATGGCAACTGTCCAGGGAACATTACAATGCTTAACTGCTATAGCTGAGGTAGGCCTGAGGGGCTTTGATAGGTACTTGGGCAGGGTCGGTGACATGGGTGATATTGGCCTCAGATCATTGAAGTATCATGGGCAGTATGCTGACGCTACTGTGCTGGAGTTACTGCTCCTCCATGGAGCTTGCGAGGTGGAAGTGGCTGTGGTATTTCTGGACTGTTGATGAGCAGCTTCCTCATGCAATTGAGTATAGACCATTTGACTGTTGGCCCCCTGACCCACAGAATTTTGAGCCTGAGCAACTGCTATCTTCTCAGCTTTTGGCCTCCATGCTGTATGGTGCAGTGGTAAGGTAAGTGCTCGTACTTCAGCTATCGTAGGTAGACAAGGTGGCCTAAACGGTGTGTAAGGGAAGGGCAGGGCACGCCTTTCAGAGAGCCAGAGCTTCTCTCCGACACCGGTGTCTGAGGATCGGTTCACCTCCCAGTGGAGGGTGTCCCTCCGCCTGATGGTGGTGAGCACCGCTTACCTACTCAGTGATGCCCAGAGAAGTGCCATCATTTATAGTTACCAAGTCTCCTTTGAGTAGGTTTTGTGGCGAGTCTTTGCTGTCAGCCCAAGCGGTGCCCAGAGAAGCAGTGTAATCACTGGTAACCATGTGCCCCGACCGAGGTAAAAGGCAGTTTCTTTTGTGACTTGTGTAAGCCTGAAGGGCTTTGTGTTTCAGGTCATCCCAGAATCTGAGGGGATGGTGAATTACTGGGAAGAAACAAGGTGAACAGACAAGTAAAAGATTATAAGGTATGGTTACCGTATATGAGTTTGTTCTAGTGATATGAGTGAGTTTGATTTTTACAACTCAGTCGAGTTGAGTCAAGTTTTATGAAACTCGAGTACAGTCAGGTCTAGTTCTGTAAAAAATTGTCTAGTTAAAATAAAGTTTCCACCATAAATGTAAATGTGTAGGTAACAATTAATACGGGTAAAACATCCACCCCATATAACTTCCTTCCCCTTCTTAGTTTGCCCTTGTCACCCAAAATTTAAAAAAAATCTAGTGGCGCAACATTTTAACAAGTATTGTAATGCCACGTTTGATAGTTTCTAGCACAGAAATGCTACATCTCTTTAATTTAATATAAATTAATTTTAATAGGAAGACTTTTCTGAAAAAATTATATCAGAGATTCATATAGTTAGCCTACTACCATTGTATCCAGAAAAGCTTGAAAACATGGAACGGCACGAGGATTCATCAAGCATATTAAGTTCATGTTTAATCATCTTTGGTGTAATTGCAACATATTTGCATGGAATGATAATTTAATTAAATAGTCAGATGTTTTACCAATAAAATTATACTACAGAAGGGCATCTGTAACCTTCCTTTTTGCCAAACAATTACAAAAACTGTAACATTGGAGACAAATTATGTCGCCAATCAATTATAAAAACTGTGTAATTGGCAATAAATTATTTTTTGTTGGGGGCTGGCATTGGTGTCTCCCAAGGACCTAACAGGCCAACCTGCCCATAGAGACATGGAATGCCAGCAGTAACCTTGCTCTTTCCATTGTCCTGGGAAAGGGAATACATGTTATGTGGGCACTGTACTGTAACGGAAGTCACTTTCCTCTTGGAGTCTACTCGAGAGTTAATCCCCCATTCCCTTCCATAGTTACACCTTTGTTTCTGCACCTATAGGCTGTTCACATTAAAGTGAACACTGTTGATGCCCTGGTTACTTTTTCTTTCATCCAATTTATATCCTTCCGCCACTCGTTAATGTAAACACTGCCATGCGAGGAATAAACTCAGTGTATACATTTCACCATACACAAAACTGAAAGTCCAAGGTTACAGTGAAATGTATTTATTGGTTATAATGACCGATGAGACTGCCTCAAAAAGTGTTCACTTTACCATGAACGGCATAGAGCCGTGCTAGCCCTGATTGGACATCTACTATAACATCTCTACTCTCTTCTACTTCCATATACTGCATCATTGAGCTGGGCAGCAGAAGATGACTAAACAGGCCTTGGCTTTAGCTAGGGAGGCAGTAGAGTCCAAACAGGAATCTAACCAGTTGTACTCCCATGTGCAGGAAGAGGCTGCATGGCTGAAGAAAGCAACCACTATCCACTGTCCACCTGCAATATTACTAGTGGGAAGAGGATACATCGGAGCGATCATTCCGCCCTGCTTGCAAGTATTGTGTACTCTTTCTTCTTCCCCCCCAACATGCCGATAGCGATGACCAACGGAGCCACACCCAATTGTGCTTGTAAGACTGCACGTAGGCTGAATTTCAAAAGAGACATTTGCACCAAATTGCGTTAGTACCCAGTCAGTGCTACACCAGACACCATCTTGTGCCCAGAGGGCTATCATTGCTTTAGCCACTCCACAGGCCACCCCCAGAATTCTCTTCCCATTAACGTGGCGTATGCATCCCAGTTCCCAGGGGTAAAGCTGTGATAAGTTCTGCTTGTTATGAACCTGGACAGGTGAGGCATTATGCACCCTGGCTGATGATTGGCCTGCCAGGGGTTGATCTTTGGCTTTTCTTCTCTCCTCTATAAGCACGGGATGTAGACAGGCACTACAGCTCTAGCAAGGGTGGTGGTATGACATGACACAGCAGACTGTGCAGCATTCTAGCCAAGTCGTGTAGCAATGAGGCGTGCTATGCACTGAGAGAGTTGGGAAAAGGTGGGGTGTGCTGCATCTTGGTAGTGCTTTTTGGTGGTGGGGTGTGCAGCACCCCGGTTGAGACATGATTAGGTGGGGTAATTGGCACCCCGTTGGATTCTGGATGCTTATAGTGGTGGGATGCGTGGCACCCTAGCAGTGTGAAATTTTTGTTAAATTGTTCATGTTTTTGATAAACAATTCACTTTAACATCAGATAAAATGTTACATATACCACATTTAAGCTTAATTACACTGATGGTGTGAGTTTCCGAGTAACAGTTTCTGCATGCTTGTTTTTTTTATCAACAAGCACAGACCGAAAGGTGGCAGCATGCTCTTTGTTGTGGGGCAAAACGGCCTAAGTCATAAACATAATTTCTTCACTATTTCCGAGTTGCCAATTTAAAAGGGGGGGGGGGGCCATTTACTTTGAGTAACGTGGTTGCATTTCTCTGAAACATTTTTGAAATCTATCTTTTCAAACAAATACATGTTAGCAGTGAATTAGGAAATGTAGTTCTGTTAACAGCTTACTAAAATTCAGTATTTTAGTTAGTGAAAATTAAAATTGGATTCATTTTGTTCTATAGACTATTGATTAAGAAATTATATACCACCATGCTTGTATTTCAAACAATTTTACGTTTTCATTATATCAATGCATGGTTGCTGATCGTTATATGCGAGGGAATGTTAATTCTTAAATATGGTGGAAGGATACATGACAGTGTGAAGAACCAACTGAGCAGTGCTTTTAAATGTGCTAGGTTAATAACAATCTGTTTTTATTTCTCCAGGGTGGGCATTATAAGCTATAGCAATAGCTCAGTTTAAAATTCAGATGTTTACTTTCTTCTGCAGAAAGGAAGAGTGCTGGAGAATTCAGACCCCACTGTGGTATACGTATTTTTACTCCTTTATTGTGTGGCAACCATAGCGAAGAGCTTCCTGATCTCTGTGTTCTTCTCGCGTGCCAATCTGGCTGCAGCTGCAGGAGGTATTATATTCTTCATGTTGTACCTGCCATACCCGTTCATGATCATCTGGGAAGAAAAGATCTCCTACGTACCTAAACTAGTAACAGTAAGTGTATATATAAGATACTGTAGTTTAAAACATCAATGTAAGATATTAGTATTTGAAAGATTCCTTGTAAGCAGCTCTTTCTGTCTGCATTGTGGAAAGTTGCACATTTTGATAATATACTTTATGCTTTACATGTTGACTTTAAATACACAGTATGTACTTTTAATAGTATTAATTGCTAGATAGTTAATTACTAGTATCATATGTATTGTCTGTCCATGTACCATTATTGGTCAGTGTAGACAACAGACTAATGGCTTCCACCAAGGCCGACCAAGTTTGAATACCTGCGGGGTCACACTTGGATTTTTGAACATGCCGCTGGTTGGCGGGTTTTCTCAAGGATCTCCCGTTTCCCCTGCCCTTACATTCCAGCACTGCTCCATACTCACTTCCCTTCATCCTCGTTGACTCTCAAGACTTTGATGTTAAGAGCCGTCTAAATGACTTCACTCACTCACTCACTCCTGTTTTCCCATCGTTGCATTCCATTGTTGCTCCATCTTCATCTCACTTTACTGTTACTGGTGCTCAGTACCTCACACTCAATTCTAAGATAGTAATGTCAAAGGAAGAGGTGTGCTCATGCTCATGTCCTTGTGGTTCTGTCCACCAGTGTACATCACTAACTTTCATACTTTCTCCACCTGAAGAAGCTAGTCCAGCCAGTGAAACATCGCTACTGCACATCCTCATGGAAAATGTGTCTGCCTTTTGTATGTGTGTGCACATGCATGGGCACATGCATGTTTGCTTGCCTAGGCATATGTGTGTGCATGCATGGACACATGTGCATGTGCGTGTATGGTTGCATGCTTAATGTCCAAGTGGTTGTGTGGGTATCCACGATTACCACTCTGCGAGTACTAGTGTTTTCTCTCTTCTTTCTAAAATATCATTTCTCACTCTATTGCCACCTTTAGTTCATGGGCAGGTGAGAATGACATAGAGCACTGCTAATTCTGTCTTACTTGAAATGGTGTAAAGGAAGGCAAGGCCTGTTGAATGAACATTATAATGTGTACTGTATATGGAATTAAAAGCTTGTGAATGGGTCTCAGTTTTTTAAAACAGAAAACTTCCAATGTGTAGGTTTGTAATTTTCCTCTCATTTGGTTTTCTATCATCTACTCTGACAAATTTTAAAACCTTTCCTTAAGCTCTAAATGATTGCTTCTAGGAATATAGTTGGTTTATCTTCTCCTATTCCCATATACAGTGAATGACTGCATCAGCTACTTCTTTGCAACAAGAATTACTGTACTACATCCTTAAACAAGCATTGGAAGTTGATCCACCATTTTTTGATACACATTACTATTTGTTTTCTGATTTGTATAGAAATTGGTTCATATATGGCTTGATGCACGACACATTCCAACAATGGTAATTAGACCACTTCAACTCATCAGCATAGCCCACAGCGCATCTGATTTCTACGGAGTTTGCATTACTGTTTTCCATAAAATGCAATAACTTGTACTGTCTACCATGGCAAGAATGGACGTTCCAGCCTGTATATTGTACTGTTCACCGACCAACCAAAGCTATGCTCCTCAAGACAGCAAATACTACTAATCACCCCGCTAGATGGCACCACTAGTTGTTTCTGCGTTTGTCTTCCATTCTCCCAGCCGGCTGGTGATGTCACGCCAGAGGAGCTATGCTTTTGCCATCTCCCGCTCAGTGGCAACTCCTCGCCCATGAGATGCCAGTCAATGAATGCAGATGCAGCCACCCGGTAAAGTATAAAAGGAGAGTTTGGAATCAATTCCAGACCAGTCTTCAGTTTTCCACCACACTCACTGCTGAAACTGACCAGCATGACAGTCTTCACTGCGCTCGTTGCAGAAGTCCAACCTAGCACCTCACTAAATCTTCCCATTTCACTGCACTTTAGTGCCAGAAGGGACGCCTCATCCTGTTTCCTTCAACGACTTGATTAGTAATCCAAGCACCGTGCTGAAGAAGTCAATCCTGAGTCGTCTATACACTAGACACTGCAGTCCCTTCTGGGCAACAACGTGTTATGGAGTTCATGCAAATTACTAGTTGTTTTCACAGTGCTTAGACTATCCCTTCCCACTCTTAAGTTCAGGGCCAGGTCACCTCTACCTGAATTTGTGTAGGCTTAGCTTCCTGCAAGCTCTTGCCAACGTAGGAGGTAGTACATCACCACATGTTTAATTCCAATCACACAGAATAAACAGTGTGTTTTACAGATCCCTGAGTACCACATTCCTGTAGACTTAGCACCTATCCCAGTCAACCTTTTCCTTGAGGGTGAAATGCAGGTGTTTCCAGGAACTATACTCACTCGATTCAAACACGACTTGCTACCCACACGCTTTATCATCGGCCAACCTTTCTGAATACTTTGGTAGGCAGAATGGTAGATCCCACGCACAGGTACTCAGCTTACCGACCAGCTTGTCAGTCCCATGCTCACCCTCTTCCACCACACTTTCAGTGCTTTAAAGGGTTCGTTCCCTGGATTGGAAAGACTCGGCAGAAGCAAAACACCCACATGTAGGGACTACAGATGGTGAGGCCTGAGTTTCATTATTCACTGCGCCTAAGTGCCAGACTAGGGTGACCGTCCTGTCGGCAGACACTCACATGGTTCAACACTGTAAAATACAGCCATCCTGCCTTTTCACCTCGTGAATGTGAGTGTGTGTTATTGTGCTCCAATTTCCTTACGTCGACGAGGTCTCAGAGAAAAAGTAAAGCAGTTACTCATCACCTCTTGCTGTTTGCAAGAGCTGACCCCCACCCTAGTCGCCTACATTGGACAGCTCGTACCCAGAGAACAAGCTCAAGCACTACGTCATATCCTTGCACCTGTCAAACCCAAGATTCCCATAGATCTGTTCCCAACTCCCACATGCCTAAGTCAAGAAGTTCACCCATGGCTCTATGAGTACCTCAGCCAACCATACCAGTCGCCGACAGATCCTGTCACTTATCTCACCCCAGTTGCTCTGTCCCTCTGGCACAAACAACACTTATCCAACAACCTCAAGAAGCACCTGCTGCCCCAACACACACCGTCGTCCCATCAACAGCAGCGCCTAACTCTAGTAACACTTGTTGCCCACAGTACCAAGCCTGAAGTGAAAGGTTGTGTTATCTGAATCTGACTTTGTACCCTGCTGCAAAGCTACCCAGCCAGTCCTTTACACGGGTAAAGCTCCAATACCTTGCAAGGACGAGCTCCAGCCAGAATAGGGTACGTCTGATTTAGTGCCCACCAAAAGACACCCCTCTCGACATAGTGGTCTTCTAGTCAATAGGTCATCACACATCAGGCTTAATGAAAACATGTGACTGACTTAAATCTGTGTGCCCATGTATGACCATAAGATAAGAAGCAAATAAAATAAAATATTGACTTACAACAAACACAGAAATGTCCTGAGACCTTGGTGCAAACAACAACAAAAAATGCCACAAAACCATAGCACACAATGTGGCTTAAAAAAGAAATATAATTACCCAAAAGGACCCAAGCACAAACGAAGATAAAAGGAATCGATATACACAATAAAATATGCTCACAAAAGGCAAAAGAAGTGTTAATACATCAACATGCTGGATGACCGTACATGGCACTTAAGAGAGAGAATAAATAAAAAATATAATATAGATACAAAACGTACTTTCATGATTAAAAAACATATAGGCCCAGAGGAAACCTTGGTTATCTCAAATGAAAAGACATGAGTTGTGGTTGTGTGGTAATTAAATTTTTTCTTTTTATTTATTCATTATTTCTCTCGAAACAAAGAAGTAAACAAAGACTGTCATCTGAGCAAATTATATATTTCTTTCAACATACATTACAGACAGTCGAAATAACTATAAAGAGAGAACTCAATACGACATTAACAGTCCTCAAAAATGAAAGCAATGAAATTTATCCATAAATCAGTAGAAAAAATATTAAAATAATGAAAAGATGTCTTTCATGATACAAAATTGAGATGTCCTATTTTAAAATAGAAAGTATTTAATTTAATAAGGCTGATAATTATTAAACTGAGGTCATTGGGACTAATTATGCTAATAATTCTAATTCATATTAGAGTTGTTCTGATACTGATACTCAGTATCTGTATCGGCCGATACTTCACCTTTTCTTGATGTATGTGTACCTGGTATAGTATTGGGCCGATACTTTAGTATCAGTTGTAGACAATGAAGTCAGGTTATTACTTTCTTTAGGCACAATAATTACCGTATTTCGGTTTTATGCCCATTAAAAGAAAAAGAAAAATAAGAACAAATATTGTATTTACTTTTCTATAGCGCACCCTTCTTTCCCAAAATAAAAGAAAAATGTTTCCGGGGTGCACGCTATACACAGAAAAAGAGGACCGGGGAATGGTAGCCATAAATTGTTCGGGGGGGGATGTTGAGGGTAGTGGCGGGACTGTCTGTTGTCTCACTCTCACTCTTAACATCACTCCTCCCCTTCACCCCTCTTTTCACTCTCTCTCTCTATCTCTCCTCTTCTCCCCCCTTTCTCTCTCCCCCCTTCTCCTCTCCCTTTCTCTCTCTCTCCCCTTTCTCTCTCCCCCCCTTCTCTCTCTCCCCCTTTCTCTCTCTCCCCCTTCTCTCCCGCTCTCTCACGACCCTTCAGTTATGAGGTCGACCCCCCCCCCCCCCCCCCCCCCCCCCCCCCCCCCCCCCCCCCCCCCCCTCGACAACCTCCTAATGACATTCCTGTCACTGCAAACCAGAGTGCCCCCTCCCCCTTTTTTTTCAAATAACACCCAGATGTTGCTGGTTAATAATTCCGCCAAGCCTCTTTGTTTCCACGTCTTTGTTTCCACAGTAGAGGCTAGCGAGCCATGTTCGGGGGGGGGGGGGGGGGAGAAGGGATGAGACCTTTTTGTTTTTTTTATAGATAAATGTAGTGTGACATTCTAGCATGCAAAATAAAAGAGAACCGTTTACTGCTAAAAGGAGAAAGGAAAAAAGAAAGAAACATTAATGTTGAGTAGTAGGATTCCAGAATTTTTTTTATTTCAGCATTTTGCACCCAAGTTATTTAATTAAATATCACAATCACCACACGCTAATGTGAAAAGAATAATTGGTTCCATACTTACTAACAGGGTGCAATTCTGGTGCAATTTTATTTTAAAAAATTCTTTCACTGTAACTTGTTGCAAAAATCATGCTGCTTACTATACACGAGTACGTACTGTACACGAGTAAATATGGTAAGCAAATGGTTTCACCTGAAAATGTTATGCAAAACATTTTAATAAGGAATTATTATTTATAAAGATGTTTTCTTTGTGTTTAAAGGTGGTTTTATTCTGTAATGTTGGTGTTTCATTGTACCTGGTGTAAAATTAACATAACTTTAAAACCTAATATTTATTTAACTCAAAGGGCAGCTTCTGTGCGAATAAAATTATATGCTCAAAAGCATATACTCTACCATTTGTCAGCAAAAAATTGTTTGAACATTGATTGACTTGTATTATAAGTGTTCATTTTCAGTAACTTCTTGCGGGGAAATCGTAGGAGTTATATTAATTTATTTCAATACACATGCATCTTTGAATAAACTGATAATATGGAAGAACCTATTCGACACCTTTTGCTGTCTAATAATGGGTAGGTAAGCACCGAGATTAGTGCAGTGTAACTCATGACAGGGAAAATCAGAGGACATGGTTTTGAATGATTAATTATTAAAGATGGTGAGGAAATCAATTATCGCCTCATTTGTGTCTCAAAATTACAAGTTTTCTTTGCAGTAAAATGTGGTTAATTACTTTAAAAGACAGACATTTGTCATGTGTGCAATGTCTCGCCAACATGTAGCAGCGTGGAGAGGTCATCCTCAACCCCACCCCGTAAACCAACAGACATGACACTGCCCGATCGATAACTTCTCTGTGCACTCTTAGCTGATAGTGAGTGCGGTAGATTTAAAATTTGACTTGCATTTGGTGTAATATTATTTGCATTTTCAGAGGGTTTGAAAGTTTTAGGTCAGCTTGCATTTTGTGTCAGTTTACTATAAATTATATACAGTATTTTAAGATGTTATTTTCTTTTTTTAAATGAGTCTAGGAGAAATGTTTTAAATGTATTATTAGCAGAAATACTTTTTCTAAAATTCTAGGTATCGGTTGTTGGTATCGGGGTATCGGCAGTTGCATCGGGTATCAGTATTGGAAAACATGACATCGGAACAACTCTAATTCATATTAAATAAAAAAAGGTATAACCTTAAAGGTAATGCAAATCATTTATGTATTCAGATATCTCAGATATATCTTAACAACAAATAAATGCTGTATGATTATATTTTGAAAACAAAATAGACAATATGAAATTAAGTCACATGTGCATGACGATAGTTTATTTTAAAAAATTTAATTTTCGAAAGGTGATATTTTTAGTGACGCTTTGCGGGTTAGGTGGTATCCAGTGGGATGCCCAGCATTGTTCTGGAAGGCTGTTTGACGCAGCATGTGACGATATTGGCATCTCATATGCTGAGGGGATTGCCTCTGTCCGCTTTGCACTTCGTAACTTAACCATTGAAAATAAACTTGACTACGTCACCACCGACACAGAAAGTGGAAGCCACAGGTTCGCAAAATGAAACAAAAAGTTTAGCCAGCATGTATAGAAAAGACTAGCATGGCAGTTGCAGTAACGATTAGCCTGCCACGTGCACCAAACTAGCAGTAAAGATTAGCCTGGCAGTGGGACCCTCACTAAAACAATTATAACCATGGAAAATTAGTGAGTGAAAATAGTTGCTACACGCACAAAAACGACGACTATAAAATTGGAGTGTTACTCACCAAGGAGGGAAGACAGAAAACATCCAATTTACATGTTGGTGTAACTAGCCAAATAAACACCAACAAAAACTCACCACAAAAAAAAATTTTTTAATGTACTATAGAAAACTACATTCCTACAGCAGCATTGAAACTATATTATATTTAAAGCGAAAACTCAAGTTCCAAAGAACACAGCCACCAAAGCCGGGCAACACACCATCTTGACTCTACGGCTGGATAGAAAGTGACGAGGAGAAGCTAGTGGAGCGTACAGAAAGTAGAAACAAAATCACAATGAAAAGCTTAGATTTTCAACGCTAGGTGTCGCAGGCTGTCCAGAAAAGTTGAAATTGCTGAAGCGCACAGAGGTGGTGGCAAATATCACGTGAACAGAGGAGCATTTTAAAATGTGAATTCACTTACCAAGCAGCATGGATATGCAGCGAAAATTTGCAAGAACTGCAGCAGCAGGGAAATGAGTGGAAGGGGTAGCTACAGGCAGCAACTGAAAGAATTTGGTACACAGCATTGCACATCCGGTTGATAGAGAAACAAACTCTCTTGAAACACAGGTCTGCAGGTGAAACTGGATTTAAAAATGTAACTTTGAAAGCACAAGCCAAAATTGAATTGAAATTGAAGTAACGAAAAAATACATAATTGATAAAAATATTGACAAACAATACATAAATAACACCTTACATAAGCTTTGGTAAATAAATAAATATTTACCGTGATGAGTTATATCATAACACCAGACAAATAGACATTATTAAATAAACAGTAGATTCTCAAAAGGATAATAAAATAGTTATCACAACAGTTAAATATCAAAGGTAATAAAATGGTTAAATATTACTCACAATTGTTTCTACTGAATTAAATACTGAAAATTGTGTTCTAAACAGTTTAAAAATAGTTTAATAGCAGTGACATAACAGTAAAATAGTTGTGACGTATTTTAAAATGGCACATCTGAACCGTGCTTAGTTTAAATTTGCATACAAAGTAAGACTCATGAATAGACTTGTTTATATATTTCCAGGATTGTCTTTGTAATATAGCATTTTGTATTTAATCATGTAATTTACAGTGGAACCACTTTTGAACAATTTTCAAGAGACCAGGCATAAATGTTGTTGAATGCCCGAAAGAGTGAAAAGATGTACATGTAAGCTGTGAAAATAGTAAAAGTGACTGAAATGAAAAAGCAGGTGTACAATTAGGGGTTCTACTGTAGATTTGCTAAAATGACAAAGGTAAATTTTATAATTGTTGTTCAGAAATGTTTTTTTTTTATTTTCAGAGTATACTGTCAAATGTTGCATTTGGTTTTGGATGCTCTTACTTTGCACACTATGAAGAAATGGGTGTTGGTATTCATTGGCATAACTTTGGAGAGAGCCCTGTTTTGGGAGACAAATACAACTTGATGTATGTGATGTGCATGTTTGCACTTGATACAGTTGTTTATTTTCTGCTTACTTGGTACATTGAGGCTGTATTTCCAGGTAACTATTAGTGGTAACACCTTTATATTACTCTACTTAGATACTTAGTTTATAGTTTTGGAGAACAAATGTAGTAATAATGGTTTGTCGGATTTTAAAAATGAATCTGTACCTACTTAAAATTTATTGATATGTTTTTCCATTTTATTTACATTGAGTGACAGATGGTGTGTTAGCACTTGAAACTGGTCAGATCGGTTTCTCTTACTGTAAAAGCAGACAATGGTTGGTAGTTCTTCGGCTTGTAACATTCTGCAGTTTCTATAATTTTTCCCAAATCAATTTTTCCTATGCAAGCTGCTGGTATTAGCAGTGGAATAAGTACTTTATTTACCCGAATGGAAGACAACCCTGAATCTAAGACGACCCCTTCCGAAAATAATATTTTTGAGGAAAAAAATTTTAAACCTGAATTCAAGACTATCCCTGTGAAGTACTGAACAAATTATTTAGGTTGAAGTATTTTTGCATGAATTTATGGCAAACTTTTCAAGAAGAAATGCTATTATATGAATAATATGATATATTTGATTTACTTTTAAAGAAAAGCTAATCACAATGAAATAGGTGTGTCTAACCTGGCTGTATGGTGGCAGTATTTTTCTTACACTGTAAAACTTTTGTGTGTGTGTTATATACCTATTCGTGACTTGAGCTATTTTGCTTCCCAGCAAAGCAGTTCCTCCCTGCTTCCTCTTTATGGTCTTCCTCTTATGATCGACCCTGTGCTTCCTCTTTATGGTCAGGTGACATCAGATGAGGGGACCGTTGTCAAAGTTGACAGGTACCGTCTCAGCACTACAAAAATACATACAACCATAGGACACATGGTATTTAAGCATGAAAAGCCTTTGTCAAAATCACCAGGTTTTGAATTGTAGACGGCCCCTTATTTTTTCTATTCCTTTTCTGTCAAATACCTCGTCTTCCTTTTGGGTAAATACAGTAGGTTGTGCCTGAGCCTAGTTACCTATCCTTGTTGGATAGAACTAGATGTTTTTTAATTCTCGTTGTTGGCATTGCTTGTAGAGCCTTTTGTTTGGGTGACAAATACAAAACTAACTGTAGCTTAGAAATGTAGATGACCAGTTTGGTAGGTGCAGTGTCTGGTATTGGAAAGGAAAGTTCATTGCCTCATGTCTCCCAGTTGCAGGTCCAGTATGTGTGACCTTTCTAAGATGAGGTTAGCAGGAGAAGTGTGACTTGGGGTGGTAACCCATAAACGAACTAGCCATGGCTGATAGTTTAGGTCCAGGGTTGTGTGTAAGTGGCTGAGCTGGAGGGTGGTCTTTGGTAGTATGTCTGCTACACCCTGGCTATTTGCTCTTGACAGACAGTTTCAGTGTCTACCCAGAACTAGTAATGATCTAATGGTAACAGTGCTCCCAACCAAGCCTTAGTCACCGTATTCTTTTCCTTTCCCTTTAAAATAGAGCTATAAGGAAATGGAAACGTGGAATGGATTTTGGTGATTACGTCTTTGTCATATGTGCTGACTGGTATAGTAGGTGGGTTGCCTTCGAGAACCAGTTTGGCCAACATATTGGTGAAGAAAGGCAATGGAAGCCACTAAAGGTTTGTTCAGCAGCAGGGGCTTAAGAGATCCCTCTAAAAATAAGTGTCAAAACACCTCATTTATAGTGTGGTGCATTGAATGCTTGTAAAAGTGTGTGGTTGTCCAAGCCAGCGGCGTGGTTGTGTACTTACACTAACAGGAGAGCATTGTACTGTTATCAAAATGTGGTAACAGTTACATTGGCTGGCACTAGTGGTTCTGCAGGGGAGAAGGTATGTGTTTGGCAAAACGAGACAAACCTTACTGAAACAGGAGGCAACCAATTAGGGATTCCAGCTTTTACTGTGGTTTTGCACATGGCAGTTAACAGCCTGTGCCTAGCTGGTTGGTTTTTTATTGTAAGCTCAATAATGCCACTGCTTTTGGCAAGTCATGAATCCTCAGGTCTCAGCTGGGAGGAGGAGGTTCGGTAATCTGTGCTTGAACAAGAGACTAGGCAAGAAGTTTGATGGTGCTCTTGAAGGAAGGGCCGTTAGGAGAGAAACTTTTAGTTCGCAGTACTGGAATTCATCTTTTACATTCATTTCCCAAGTCATCCTTTAAGGATGTTCTAATACGGCCTCTCCAACATACATTTTGGTGTTGTTTCCTGGTGTATAGTGGTTGAGGCATACTCCCCTCCCCTCTTATAGCTCTTCTAGAGATGGTATTCTCTTGTACGTTTTGTCTTGTGGTTACCTCGTCGTCACTTCTTGTGATGGCCAATGGTATGCATGGCGCATCCAGATTGTGATGAACTTCAGCTTGGCGTGGGTCATGTAAGGTTATTAGCTGGGTTTGATGTTTTCTTTGCCTCATGTGTCTGGAGGAAGAAAGGGCACAGTGCATGTTATAGAGACTGTACTATGCATTATCTCCCACTCAACAGACTGAGAATTTTATGTAATTTGGTGTCTTCAAATGTTTTTTTCGCTTCCCAGTCCAAAATAGTGGCGTTAATGTGTCCACTGTGTACCATTAAAGGTTTGGCTTCAAATTTTGGTATAATGCATTATTGATGATGGTTTTTTGAGGTAAATTTTTCACTTTTTGGGAATCAATTTTCTTGTCCTGCATTTTTAAGGTTCAAAAACACTACAGGAAATATTTCAGTTATTGTACTTGTGTTGGTATGTGCATTTTTTTTTCTTTTTGTGTTTTGTAAGCTATGTGCCTTATTAACCTTTGTACTATACATACTGTTTCTTTAAACAGGACAATATGGAGTTCCTAAGCCATGGTACTTTCCATTCCAGCTGTCATACTGGAGAGGAAATGATGCCTCTGTTGGACCAAGTAGTTTGTACATCTCTGAAAATCAAAAAAGTGAGTGTTTGTTGTCTGCTATCAGATTTTTTTTTGCATGCGTCTGATTTTGCAATAATGCTGATCAGTAAAAATGTTCGTATTGTTTTGTCTGTAGTAATCAGTTGTAATGTTGTAGACATCAGAATTGGCGATGGTTTTACTCACTCGGTAGAGATACAAAACTTAAATAAAGGCATCCTATTAAAAATAAAAGAAAAATGGCAAAATGAATCATGACTATTAGTAATTTGATACTGTATATGGAGGTACTTTACTCTGCAAAGTCATTTTGTGGTTACCTCGTCGTCACTTCTTGTGATGGCCAATGGTATGCATGGCGCATCCAGATTGTGATGAACTTCAGCTTGGCGTGGGTCATGTAAGGTTATTAGCTGGGTTTGATGTTTTCTTTGCCTCATGTGTCTGGAGGAAGAAAGGGCACAGTGCATGTTATAGAGACTGTACTATGCATTATCTCCCACTCAACAGACTGAGAATTTTATGTAATTTGGTGTCTTCAAATGTTTTTTTCGCTTCCCAGTCCAAAATAGTGGCGTTAATGTGTCCACTGTGTACCATTAAAGGTTTGGCTTCAAATTTTGGTATAATGCATTATTGATGATGGTTTTTTGAGGTAAATTTTTCACTTTTTGGGAATCAATTTTCTTGTCCTGCATTTTTAAGGTTCAAAAACACTACAGGAAATATTTCAGTTATTGTACTTGTGTTGGTATGTGCATTTTTTTTTCTTTTTGTGTTTTGTAAGCTATGTGCCTTATTAACCTTTGTACTATACATACTGTTTCTTTAAACAGGACAATATGGAGTTCCTAAGCCATGGTACTTTCCATTCCAGCTGTCATACTGGAGAGGAAATGATGCCTCTGTTGGACCAAGTAGTTTGTACATCTCTGAAAATCAAAAAAGTGAGTGTTTGTTGTCTGCTATCAGATTTTTTTTTGCATGCGTCTGATTTTGCAATAATGCTGATCAGTAAAAATGTTCGTATTGTTTTGTCTGTAGTAATCAGTTGTAATGTTGTAGACATCAGAATTGGCGATGGTTTTACTCACTCGGTAGAGATACAAAACTTAAATAAAGGCATCCTATTAAAAATAAAAGAAAAAAGTTTAAGTGTCTGATTATTTCTTCTGTATTTTTTATTTCACATAAAAAATAACAGTTCACATGCTTCCGTTAATGCAGAGTCATGAACAGTTAGTTTAACAAGCCAGTTGAAGCATAAGTGCTCCTCAGTAGTTCCTTTATTATTCGCGTCACTCAAAACTTGCATCATGAGACAATTACGAAGGCAGGATGATTATGAGTTCTCTCCTGGCACCCTAGCAATCTGCTACACCGGCATAAATAATTTAGTAGAAAAAGGTAGAGGTAAAGGTCATGGGTGCTTGCTGGTGTGGACAAAATTTGCTACGCTCTGTGTGTCTTCTCTAGGAGCAGGTTGACTATGTTGGTGGCAGATGCTCAGGTCTAGTCGCCACACATTCTATCCTCACTCCTCGTACCAGGGTGCCAAAAACCTAACCAAATAAGGGCAGAGCATTGTAGCGGGCGACCAAATGGCTTCCTGAGCCTGACTGGAAATCACTTAGCAATAGTAATTAAAGTGAGCCCGTGTGAGGTGAAGATGATGTTTCAATAACATGACTAAGCAACACCCCGCAGCGCCGACCATATAGCGCGCGCGAAGGTACGAAACGAGGCCTGTCGCTGACCTACTGCCAGACAGTCACCACCCCTGAGTAACACGAGGCGTTCCGGGACCGTTGCTGTACGAGTATGTCGTCGAACATCCTTCTGTATCATATTGAGGTAATAGAAGTCCATAGGGTTCCGCAAGAGACTATTAATTAAGTATACATGGCTGATATTAACTGGAGTCAGTTAAGATATATAAATCATTCCCCCGTTTAGAACAAGTATTGCATTGTGTTGAATCTGTGTTTAATTGAGCATTTAATAGTATATAAAGAAGTGAGACGTTACCCTTGTGTTTCACTTAGCTACACCTCGCCTTTATTATAAGCTCATAATACCATCTGAGTTGCTCCCAAGTATGAATTAGATTTACAGTCCATAAGGTGTAAGGCCTAAGTCGTTACAGCATGGTACGGAATCCCTTCCGAATACCGTTTGACCTCCATCGCAACCACTTCCCTATGCCATGCCGAACTGCTCGTAGTAAAATAATTGAATTTCTAGAACATTCTTGAAAGAAAAAATGTCTACGAAATATGAAAGTGGTAAAAGCTTTAATCTTCTATTGCGCTGATTGTGCTGATTACTGGCGCAACCTCAACTATGATTTCACATAAAGCAAACATATAACAGATAAACATTCGAACACTGTCAAAATGTCAAGTACTGATAAGGTATTACAATTCCTCGTAAAACAAAAGAAAATCAACCGAATGTTCCAATCAAATTAGCATTAACTTTATCATTATACAATGATGGCATTTAACTGTTGTAGCCCTTCGCTATATCCTTCCACCAAGGACATCACAGAGGTCAACCACACTCCAAAAATATCCTAAAGATCAGCAGAGAATGCATCATTTGGTTGACAGCATAAGGCAACGAGTAACACAAAAACAGCAAGAGCTCTTAGAAAAATCATAATCTGTTAAAAAGATTTCATTATTACAAAATGTTACATAAACTACAAAAGTGCAAAATTTTACAAATTTAGAAAATAGTCTACATTTAAATTTACATTACTACTACTATGTGCAGTAAATGTATACAATTCCACACCACTACATTTCCTCCAATATCTTTAAACATTTAAAAGAAATTCTGACAGCTAAAACCTTTTCCAAACTTTTGGTTACAGTAAAAGATTTTCCCCCTAGCTTCAAGAATGCTAAGTTTTTTGTAACTTTGTAAGTGAACATAATTTTAGACCAAAATATATTCAGGTGTCCTGCAGGACCAAGCACACATTACATAACCTTGAATACTATAACTTTATATCCCATGAAAATATTTTTCTGCAGTAAAATTGTATGTTTGGTATAAGAAAATATACAAGGAAGATATTTTAAAGTTCGCACCAACATTTTATAAACCTGATATGATATGTATATCTGCACAAGATAGTATTTTATGTTTGGTATAACTTTTGATGTAACTTACTGGAAAAATTTTCATAAATCCACATGGACATTTTCTAAAACATGTGAAAACTACAAAACATTTGTTAATTGTCCACAAGGACATTTCCTCACCAATATGTGATTTTACAAAAGAATACTGTATCAGTCCACAAGGACATTCCTTCACCAATATATGATTTTACAATAAATGCACTAAGACGTTTGACGGCAAGATTTTTAGTTTCCTATGACTTTCAGTGTTTTTCCAAAGGCTGATATTTTTAAAGTATCAAAACATTTTTTAAAACAGGCTTCTAAAATCTGCGTACTAGCGCAAAACCTTGTAATACGAGATGTTAAAATTATTCTGGAACACCATCCGGCCCTCCATAAACATTTTTATCTATTTACTAGAACCCTTTTCTACTTGGTCAGTAAGACCCTATCTACTTGCACTAGTAGTACTTATCTTGTAGTAGTCCATGGCTCCTGCAGTCATCTCTCTCCGAGAGACTCACACTGCACCAAATTTTCAGGGGCGTGACCCTCACCAAAACTTTTAAGTTGATCAACCGTAATATTACTTCCCCATGGAGGTTGCTAGAAATAAGTTGTTTTTATTATAAAAATCAAAACAGTAGCATGCTCTTTAATAAAGTTTATCCCAACTTATGCACTACACAAGTGCTCAACTGCGACACTAGCACGGCACCCTGGCGGGTTAGCGAACCACACAGCTGTTGCCCGGCAGTCTATGAGAGAGTGTGAAGAGGGCGTCATGCATTTTCTTTTGTGCAACATCAATTTTATTCGTGTTCGTATGACTTTACGTGTCGGTCACCATTTTCAAACACCAGAGCACAGGACACAGGTAAGAAGCAGTTTAACAGGCGAGGCATGTCCAGTGCAGTAGATGGCATCCAAATGGGGCAGACAGGGTTTTTCCACGCATTGCATGAGACCGTCATGATTTAGTTGTCATGTATCAGTAATCTTTACTTTTTTCCACTTTATCTTTGAAATTTTTTTGCTCGCATAGCTCTATATGCACTGTGACAGGCCTAGTTTCTAACCCAGAGTAATAGTCCTCTTGGCTGCCTTTCACCACCCAGTTCGGTGGCATGACATAAAGGAGATACATAGAATGGGATGTACAGTTGAACCGTGATGCATTCCAGCGCTTCTGGGAAGAGCTGTCTACCAAATGACTTTGCCCCATTTTGAGCCATATTCACCCGATGGGAAAGTCACCTCTCAAATAAAAACAGTAACGGAGGTGGGACACGTAGTCTACCAGAGTTGAGCGAGCCTCAACAGAACCTTCAAAGCCACATGTTCTCAGCTTTTACTGTTCACTGCCATTTCACCTAGAAGAGATCCCATCAATACTCTTTGCAGAAGAGCAACCTTTTCAAATTTGCAGTGCCCACCAAGACTGCAGCGAGATATAAACTTTTGTCATCGCCGAGCGTTGAGCGCCACTTAGATAAGATTCCAGGAACCCATGTGTGACGTCAGAAGCCCCACCCCCAATGGGCGGGGATGATTCCCCTGCACCCTTCTGAGAGCCATCAAGTTGGAAAAATTAGTATAGGAGGAGTTCCAGCGCTGGTCTCAGGGCAGTCTGCTACACTACTCAGCTGAGAAGGCCAAGCCCCTTAAGCCGTCTCTACACGATACCCAATTTCTGCACCTTCTGTTATACACATGGGCACAACAGAAGGCATAAAAGTTTCTGTAGCAGAAGAGAAGAAAGAATCCAACAGTTCATATGCACGCGTTACCTAAAGTGCTAACAGAAAATTGTAAATGGCAGGCAAAAACAACTCTCAAATGGTATTCATTCCGCAGTTGGCAGGGCTACAAATGCATTTGAATATTATATGTAGGAGCTTTCAAAAAGTACGAAGTCTATTTTTTTTTCCTGAAGACTATATTTATTTAAGTTTCTGAGTACAAGTACTAGGCTATTAATGTATGGGAAATAATATTGATAACGGCTCTGCTTATGTATAAAAATACAAGGTACTGTTTTTGCATTTATTTACAACGGACATTAATACGCGACTAGTTAAAACATTATTACATTATTTAAATAGTTATTTTTAACAAGCATAATAATCAATATTGTGCTTTCCCTAAATAAACAAGCTTATACGTTAGGAGACTAAAAGAAGGGGAAAATATCACAATACCCATAATAAAGCTTTTATGTGTGGGGGTTAACATCACGCCTGCTACGTGCATTAAAATACGCATTCACACAGTCCATTTTCAAGTTGTGTGTGTAGCACAGTGGGTTAGTGCATGGGTTTGTACCATAAAGCTTTTGGTTTTACATTTCAAATCTCCGTCATGTAACAAAATTTTTAGTTATTTAATGTGATACATTATTGTCATTTATAATTTATGTTATCAGAAAATATTTATTTCTGTAATTTCTTTGGATAAAAGCAATATTACACAAGTAACTGCAATCAGCTGCCTGTGGTTTTTTGATTTAACTTTGGTTTGTATTATTGTTTTTAGACTAACATATTGCATAAATAAGCGTTTTGTAGCTATAACTTAATTTATAAACAGCAATAATGTATCACATAAAATTTCTAAAAAAAAGTTTTGCGACACAGAGATTTGAACTCTAAAACCTAACATTTTGCGGCGCGAACCCACGCACCAACCCACTGAGCTATGGACACAACTTTTTAGGTACCTGTGTAAAATGGTATATATACAATAAAAGTCCATAGTTATCGCGTATTTTCAAAGTCGTATTTATTGTTTTATTATGACCGCGGGAGTTGATCGAAAAGTTTCTCGTTATTTACGTGTACATTTAGTTTCATTTGGTACATAAACATGTTTTACAGAACCCGCAATTTTTCCGTAAGCGCCTCGAGGTTGCTTCTTGGGCATCCGCCATCTTGTCTGTCGCAGCTCTGTGGATATAGCAGAAATTTAGAACACGTTCTATTACCGTTTCGGGCATGCCCATGGGTATGAAAACTGTTATACCCAACGCTAGACTCCTCCGAAAGGTGCTGGATTGTAACCTACCCTGGAACAGAAACGCTAACAGAAAGTGGGTATGAAAACTGCTACGGAAATCGGTATCGTGGACGAACCGCCCCCATCTCAGAGGCCTTCCACTTCTTCGACCTCCGCCAGCTGCTCCAGAAGCGGTCAACAGCTACCAGAGAGTCCTGCTGACGTCGTCCCCTACCACTTCCTCAACCTCTTCCTACTGTTTTACCATCCAGGTAAAAGTAGGTCACTGCGATAACGTCCCGTCTTGACTTCCCATAAGGTCCTAGCCAGGCCATGTCTTCACCACTTGGGTGAAGAGCTCACTTTTGAATTGAACAGTTATGTCCCTTCAGGTCAATCCTCTTTAGTAAAAATTGGAATTGTAATTGGCTAATTTGATTCCTGAATTTATGCTAAATTCTGATTTCACACTAGAACATGTCCTTACTGTTACACAGGTAGCCTTCGCCTGGTTTTAACGTTTTTTGACTTCCACTAAATTAATATTTTAATTATTAATTATTTCCTTTTTTTCCCTTAGATTTTTATTTAGGAGAGTGTGGACCCCATCTTAATTCATGTATTTTATTAAACATAATGATATTTTTAAACTGATTTGATGTTTTCTCACTCTGTTTTAAACTCCTTGACCCTTAAGGTATTGAATTTTATGGAGCTTGAATTGCCCTTACTTTAATGTGTAGCCGGCTACCGTGCGAACTCCACCACAAAGGCAAGTACACCATACCATTAAGAGGCTAAGCGAGACCTGCCGGTGAAGTATTAGTTGTGTCTTTGTGGTAAATATTCAGGTGCGCCCAAAAACACAGGTACTCCAGGAGTCTACAGAGGTTCTAGCACTACTTCTCCGCAGCCAGTGTCGGCTGCTGTCCAACCGCCGGCCATCCCATCAAGCCAGCCGGAGAGGAAGAAGGTGCCACCACCTTACAGCGTACAGGTACAGTGTCGTAAAGGGGTGCTCCCTGTGTGTCTCGACTTCGTTCCCATATGCAAACCAACCAGACCCACCCTTTATTAAGGCGTCCTGCCTAAGCGAGATTAGATTTCTCAGGGCATGACACTGGCATCACACTATTTGAAGGCCACCTCCTTCACTACAGCCAGATCTGCTTACCACAGATCATTGAATGTGAAAATTGTCATAGGAGTTGTAATCCCCAAGTCGCCGACCAGGTAGAACACTCACAAATCTCCCAATCAGTAACCCTATTCTTCCAATGTTGTGAACCCAACCCATGCCGCAGCCTGCTGAGAGGCTTGTGTTCGACCCCCATTGATGTCAGGGCTTGCTGCTACGACACACATTTATATTTACGCTTTAAATAATTGGGTACTGAGGCTTCAACCCTCAACACCCCCCACTTTAGAGTTAGCATTGTAACTATCTCCTTCACGTACAATTGATACTGTCATTGTACTAGGTTGCTTAAAATGCTTCACAGTACAGTGGATTCTCTATCCATCATTTCTCACAGACTGACAAGAAATTTCAATACATGTGGATTTTCAATCAATGAATGTGACTTTGAAATGCATATAAATAAAAAATGAGACCACGGGATTTCAATCCATCCGAGTTCAATACATAGAGGTTCCACTAGTAGGTGTCTACTTGGGTAGAGGCACTGCTTAGGTGGCAACAGTAGTTGCAGAGAGCGAACTTTGCCAAAGTTCTGGAGAACCGTGCCAGTGCCCAAAGCGTACTTGGTGCCCAATGTGTACTCTTGTGGCTTTCCTCTGTAGTCAGGTAGGGCGTACTGCCAGCAAGCGAAGTTCCCACGGGAAGGTTTGCGAGTTGCTTTCCTAATAAACTGTTTCCTCCACTGACTAGTGAGGAGCATCCAAGAGGAGTTGGACTATTGCTGGAAACCAAGTGTTCTGCCATTGAGATGTGTGAAGGCTCACACACTCCTTTCTGATGATGATAGGCAAGGCCGACCACCTTACTCCAGTTCCTAGCAAGCGAGAGAATGCTAAACTAACCACCAGCCAGAAGGGCAAAGGGGTTAGTTGATCTGTGTGCCTAGTCTTACAAGTATTGTTGAGGTTTCTCCAGTTGAAAAGGGAGAATAAAAGGATAAGGTGGACAGAATGTGAGCTGGTAGCAAGAATATGCTGTGATGTTTGATTGACTTTATTGGGCGAGCCAGTATGAGACACACCCAGCCTCTACCAAGACCAGTGACTGAAGGGCAGACCCTTGGTTTGTCAGTTTGATGGAAGGGTCGGGGGGGGGGGGATACGAGCATCTTGCTACAAATTCTTCAGGTGAGGGGACCTCAATACTGACTGACGTGTGATGTCCAATGTGAATGTGGGTGGGCCAATGCTAGCAGACAGCAGACTCGAGGAACTGCAGGTGAGATAACTGAGGTATAACTGGAGATTTAAGTGAATTAAACATTCACAGCAGTCTGTTGGAGTTTTGGCCGGTACACTGGTCAGAGAGTAACCAAGGAAATCAAAGTTGTGCGCTGCTTTTATTTATGTGTGTGTGTGTGTGCGTGCTGCACCAATACCAATACATTGACCGATTTACCCAAGATCGGTATATGTTACAATCTGCTATGGCCCAACCAAATCATTTCACATCAACCCTAATGATTTAATTATCGTATTTTTGATCACGTGAACTGGGTTTCAGCCAACTTGGTACAAATATAGTACTAAGTAAGGACACTTGACTTTTATAGTTTTCGACCACTGGGCACTTATTTTCAAAATGGTGGCCACTTAAAAATGTAGGGTGATATTTCATATCTCGGAACCATTCAACCAATGTATACCAAAGTTTGTGTGCTGACAGCGCAAAGTGTAATCATTGAATTCAGTGGTGAATATTAATATAGGACCGCCATTTTGGAAAATAGTTCCACATGAAAAATATGTCTTTTCAATTATATATAAAACTATGGAACCAATTTTTGCCAAATTTTGGCACATAAGTAATACCATGATAGGACAGGTAAATATACGTAACTGAACTTTATTAGGCACTTATTTTCAAAATGGAGGCTTGTAAATATTTTAGGTTAATTTGGCATAACTACCACACCATTTGACCAGTTTCAACCAAATTTAATATGCTGACAGTATCTATTACAAGTAACATATACTCCAAAAACAATCACTTTTTCCACCTTTTTGTAAAATCGTGCTATGTAAATTGATAAAGTTTTTGAGTAATTACAATTGCAGATTGCTAAAAAATTAGGCAAACATGTAGTACTGCAGCAATTGATAAGTACAAATATGTTTCAAGATAGTCAGACACTTATTTAGAATATTGCTGTCATCTAGCTATATTAGCATAATATGCTATATCTTCACAACCATTTTATCAATTCTAATTTAACTTTGCATGCTAGCTCTGTGTGTGTATGCACGTGCGTGTGCATGTGTGTGCGTGCATGCATGCACGCGCGCACACACACACAATCAACTATGTCTTTATGGAGCCTCTTTCGTCCTCCATTTTGTAAGATAGTGCCAGGTGAATAAAGTTTTTATATCATCTCAGAAAATAATTGTCCAATTCCTACCAAGCATGGCAAACAAATAGTACTGCAGCAGGTAATGTTAATTTATATGTTTTAGTTATGTCAGACACTTACTATTAAAATGGCGACCATATAGCTATTCTAGTTTTGGATCTGCCACAAAGTATCAGTATCGGTAATATTGGCAAAATGGGGCTTGGACCCATCTCTAATATATGTGCCGACTGGAGGCACATACACACGGGGAGAGAGAGGTATAAAGAGAGACAGACAGATAGATAGAGAGGTAGAGAGAATGAGATAGATATATAGAGAGGTGGAGAGATAGATTGAGGGGATATTATATATATATATATATATCCACTTATCTAACTTCTCTATATATATTCCTTCTGTGCAGCCAGGCTGCACGTATATGCCTCCAGCAGCTTATGGCTGGGGGAATGGAAATTGTGCACTTGTCATAATGGTGAATGCTACTGCTTTGTGGGTACACTGCATACAGTGGATGGCAGCTTGCTACCCTGGTGACATAAGAACCTTGGCATACACTGCGTAATGGTGCTTCTCTGGGGGCACAAACGTAGCAGAGGCCGCAAATGGATAGCAACTAAACCCATGCCACATCAAGAAATGCTTTCATTTGCTACAAAGCACTCATTATATTCTTGGGTACACCAGTTTGGCTTAACAAAGTCATTTAAAGTCAGGGAGTTTGGTGGGCCTGAAAGTGAATTTGAAGGACTTTTTTTAATTCCTTTCAAGTTGTTTTGCATTTCGTCGAAATCATGGTTCAGAAATATCATAGCAGATCTGAATTACATGAGATCACAGCATCATCAAGGAGTACATAATATGAACTTCACAATTAAGTGTATTCTGGAGACTTGTGATTCATCTGTTGATCAATTTGGCTGTTGCACCATTGTGATCTGCTTGTGGAACTAAGGTTAATTTGAACCTCGCCTTGAACCGTGCCTGGTGGCGGTTCAGAAGAATGATCTCAGATCAAGAAAATATGAGTGCTTTATTTTAAAATGTCTAAGTTGTATTAAAAAGCAGTTTTGTTTTAAAATGACAAAAACATTCAAATATTCCGTATTTAAGCTCTGTTTAGCACTGAAACATACATTTTATTAAGGATTTATAAAGTGAACAGAGAAAAATAAAAGTTTGTGTTAAATTTAGTTTATGTGAAGATAAAAGCACTGTAAAATATATTTATTTACTAGAAATAAATATGGAAGTATTTAAATTGTGTAAAAATGGTCTTGTTTGTTTTTACTGTTGTAGAATGTAAATTGGATACATTTTACAAAGGCTTAAGATGCAATGCATTTATTGAATTAAAGATGGTATTAATGTTCTGTAAAGAGAAAACTAAATTCATGTGTTTCCCTCCGATCAAACAAAACAGAAAACTGGAAAAGCCATTCAGAAAATCAGAAACTGTCCTAATTTTCCTTACAAGCTAAATCTCGCGTCAGATTAATTGCTCATGAAAGAGTCGCCGTAGCTGACAGATGTAGTTTGAAAATACGACAACAGATAGCGCTAAGTATAATTTTATTTTTGGGAATTCACAAAAACATTATACACACTTGAATATTATTCAGTAAAGTTCGTACAACAATTATTTGTAAAATGTGTGCCAGGGTTTTTCCAATCAAACAAAACCACTGAAACAGTTTTTTTCAGTGCATTCAACTAAATTATGTAGTAAAACATCCTAGTCTTAAGAGATAATGTCCACAAAAATGTGTTAATATTCTCCAAACCTCAAAATAAACAGTTGCATCATTATGTCACAAAATGAGAGCCAATCACAAACAGTGTTTCATCACAATCCAAGTTTTTAACCAAAATCAGGTGATATACGATCAGAACTCGGCCATTCGCGTTTGTGCAACACTTGTACATTGAACTCGAATCAAACTGAAGATCATCTTTGAACCAAGATCTTATGATCTTGGTTCAGGTCTGTTAGTGGTGCAATCGGGTATTAGTCATCTTCGGTATCATTATGAATAGAACCACTTCATTTCAAATGCATGTAAAGAACTGTTTTCTGCATCTGTTTGTAGGCTCTTGCTTTTTATCATGTCATGAATTTTGTCTCTTAAGAAAAATTTCATTTTAATTGCATTTATGTTATATGCAGGAAATGAGAAATGCATTTATATTCATAGGCAGTAAAATGTAATGTACAGATATAACAGAGTCCAGCTCTATCAGGCTATAACACCTCCAATTGTATTCTAATGGTCTATACCCAGGATAAATGTACCACATCTACCATTTACCACCTGCCCCAGTTTAAAACACACAACTCATGTTTCAAACATCTCCCAAAAAATATGTATGTAGATACTTTTGTAAAATCTTGTGTTTTTGTGCACATATTCGCTGCATAATCTGTATGTATGTTACAGTAATAATGTATAGTATGAACTACAAAGTATTTACTTTTAATAGTTGACCATTGTTTTTGATAAAATTGGTAAATACACTATATACCAGTTGATACAAAAGGTGTTTGTGTTTTCAGTTTAAGCATGCCAACATGCTGCTCAGCGCAGATGCGCTTCTATGGGCGACTTCGTCCCATCTCGAGCCGATGAGAGCTCGGGCAAGTCAGTAACAGTGGCAAGTTAATTTCACGTATCAAGCAAGGAGATTCCATGCTTTGTACAGCCGCATACGTAAATGTAATGGACGTGTTTGATTATGAAATGTACAGCCCGTCCAAAATACCACATGGAAGCGCCACCCCGCAGATAAATAAAATATTTTTGATGAGCCACTAATTCTACATTTAGTTGTGGAAAAAGTTCCAGCAAACACACAAAATGGGAGCACCCCTGCGACCTTGTGATGTCACATCCCACCAGCTTCAGAAAGAGGTGTTTTAATTTCTCGTCACCTCCAAGTGATGAGATAAGAAATGAGCAGTGCCGCCACAACCCTGATAAACCTATCCCTACGTTGGAAGGCTACTCTACCCTACATCCCCGGAAGATCGCTGATCAAGGGATTTTTTCGTATATAAGGAAGTCTTCTACCACGCTTCAGCAGGGACGCTGGGCTCACCGGCTGTGTAGGTCAGTGAGCACTCCCTGGTCTGTCGAAGATCTCTCTCCTCTCCTTAGCCTGTGACGTGGCTCAGTGTCCAGAGCCTGCGACATGGCTCAGCCTCCAGAAGCCTGCAACACGACTTCAAACCTCGGCAGACAGCGAAGACTGCACCACCCCTGCAGCTTGGATAAGGCTTATCCACACCTGCACCAGCCGACCGTAAGTACGGCTCACCATCTCCAGAGGTAATCGAAATCCTGCACCCTAGTCAACTTCCATGACTCTGTGGTAGCAGGTCATTGCAACTTAGTTTACCCATCTGGTAAAACCCCTGTAAATTAGGAATCGCTTTGAATTGCGTAATTCAACGTAGAATAATTTTTCTGTATTTTTTTGTTTATTTATTTGTCAGGCTCACCTTCGCTTGTTTTAGTACGTAATTACTATTTAGCTAGTTAATTAACCTTGTAATTGATTAGCCAGGACTTTCCACCTTTCATAAGGAACATAATGAAATTTACGTGAACTTTAACTTGTCCGTTTACTGTCATTTTTACGTTAGTCCCGGTGTCATTAATAATTTTAGTTTCAAGTGTGTTAGTAAATCTTGTACCAGGTTCAGTAACTAAACCCCGCTGGAGACTAGCCGTGAGGTGCACCGAACTCTACAGGAGACGGAGCTTGCAGGAAGCCTTAGTCTGCGCAAGACACGCCGCAGCTCCTGGGTTTCCGGTGGACCCGTGCCTACCTTCAGTGATGTTCCAATACCGGACTGCACTTCTACATGTCAGGGCCTTGGGTGTGACTGCACAAGTCACGCCCCCAGGACTGTATGTTTGCAGAAAGGTCTGGGGACAGAGCAGATGAATCAAAAGAAGGGTGGGATTCAGTGTCGAAAACGACATAGAGAACACAGTACCTTAGAAAGAGCTCTCAAAGCCAACCCCACTAACGAGAACACAAGCAAGGTCGAACCCCTGCCTTCGGAAACTGAAGCGGCACCTAGGCCGATACAGCCTTTCGTCCCCTTAAATCACTGGGCATCCTTATGCAGATATTTAGGTACCTGTTGGCAGGAATAAGACTCAGAGGGAACTCACCCTACTCAACTGCAGCCCTCGCCATCTGTAGCAATTGTTACCACAGCCAACGTAGACCCTCCGAAAGATGAACCTAACATGCGCCACATTAAGCTAGTTTTGGGGAAAACTATCAGGGTTCGACTCCCACCAAAGGTAGTCCCCAAACCCAGTGTATTATCATCAAGCATTAATTAAGTTCCAGCACGATAACCCACTCGGCCCATACGGATAACCTCGATCTCTCCAGCCAAACCATCCACCCCCACGATCGCTTAAACCGCATCACACCTCATACACCCTGGGACGATTGGCGTCCCGCCTATTGGCAACCATAGTAATAAGGAAGATAGAACTCCCTGGGCGGGAAACTATCTCATTCCACCTCACTCTGGGGTTTTTACTCCCCTCGTTTCTGATGGTACCCTTCCATTAAGCAGCCACCCACGGAATCTAAAACCACCGGGCCAATATCATTCACCAATCACGCCGCAGGAGGCTTACTTGACGATCCAGAGAGGGTGATCAGCGCTTTAACCATCTACCCATCGAGGTAGGGTTCACATCACAGTGTAAGCATGAGAAAATTTGGAACAGTTATTAAAAGAACCTCTGGTTCTTCAAATGCTGTGTAAAAAATGTTTAAATTGTCTCCTTACTTATACAACAGGTGAAGATTTTGAGACTGAGCCGAGGCATCTTCCATTAGGAGTATCTGTGCACCAGTTGGGAAAGGTGTATGCAAATGGAAAAGTAGCTGTCCATAACTTGAACATTAATTTTTATGAAGATCAGATTACATCTTTCTTGGGCCACAATGGTGCTGGCAAGACGACAACAATGTGAGTCTCAGTTTCACATTGCAGTGTTAATTTTTAGTAATTAGGTTTGACCTAAAATAATGTTTTTCAGATGTAGTTAAAGTTGTTAGTTAACTGTAAAAACTTAATGTCATGGTAAAGTTTTGTGACTCCTGAGATTGAGGGAAAATTAACAATGTTTGCAGAGTTATTTTGGTATGTCATATGTAGTGATAATGCTGGGTCGTAAGTTGTGTAGCAAGGCATGTAGAAAAAGGTGAAGTAGAGATTTTTATTTACTATTGTTTCCATTCCAAAAAAGTGGCCACCACGAAAGTGGTTGTCACAAAAGTGGCTCGTCTTCAGCCGCCGTAAGTCTTCTGTTTCCAAAAACTACAGTGTAAATAATTTATCTTTTATGTAGTGTATATTTTTGTATATATGGCTGAAAAATTCTATAAAAGTGTTTTTATAATAAAACATTGTTAATATGTCATTGCATATTGTACGTTTGGTTATCTCTGTGTTATTTCAGTTCCATTCTAACAGGCCTAATCTGCCCTTCATCTGGAACAGCCAAAGTGTATGGGCAGGACATACAGCAAGATATGGACTCTATTCGCAAAAGTTTGGGAATGTGTCCACAATACAATGTGCTCTTTGACTTGTGAGTATCGTACCTTTTTTTTTTTTTTTTTTTTTTTTTTTTTTTTTTTTTTTTTTTCCGGCATATTACATGTTGCAAAGATCCTAGAACTAGTGTATGGAATTTTGAAGAATTTGTATGAAAATCAAGGGAAATCATAACTTTATATTTGGTTTTCCATTATTTTTTAAATCCTCGCCTACTTTTTGAAGCCCATCATTTAGCTTTTTTTCCTATTCAAATAATTAACTTTGTCATGGAACTAATGACATATATTGATACATAGTAAAACTAAGAATACAAACTATGGTTCCCAAGAAAAGGGTTGTTATTTCAAAGGGGCCATTATTAGAAAAATCTTTGTAATAAAACTTTTATGGTGCTTCAAACAGGGGTAGTTATTTTGAAAGGGTCACTATTCCAGGGGTCTTAGAAACGAGAGTTCACTGTAGTTCGTTAGTTTTCTGGCATACTAATTACTGTAAGTACTCAAATGAATATTTTTTTGTGTGTTCATCAGTGCACAAGGGAATTTTTAAATTTTGTTTCAAGTGTTTTCATTCTTATGACGTAAGAATCTTAAATGACTTCCAGCTTGTGGACCAAAATGTTGATTCTTTCTTTACATGTGATGTGCTTACAGCTTACCGTCTACTTTTTTTTGTGTGGTACTCTCAGACTATTACTGATTTAGGATGCACATAATTAGTGTATTTCCACTGTCCATGGGGACACCAAATTTGAAAAGTCATTCTGTCTTCAATAAACAACACTTTAAAATCATGAATGTTTCATAATTGCGTACATGATACCGATAACACAAATAAAATATGTTACTTTGAAATGAAATTACATACTTTTGTTCATTTAATGACTTAGTGCTTACTGCAGCAACAGACTGTACAATTAAAAATTTTGAGATTCCAAGCCACTTTAATTGAAGTAGTTATGACTGAGTAGGTTTTTAACCACATACAGTAAAATTTTCTTTGAATTTTGTAGTCTTATCTGTGGTGTATTAATCAATAGCTAAGTTACAGCATGCACAGCTATTATTATGTTTCTCATTCATAATTGTAACTTGTTACAAAACTAAGCAATGCACCATATTTTGTATCTAATTTAATAAAACTGTGTTAAGACATTTCTAACAGGACTAAACAAATTTCATGCTTATTAACCAGACAACGTTATTGAAAGGGTTAAATTGTATATTTGTATATATACTCCATGAAAAAATAATTAACTTGTGAAGTAGGAAACTTGAGAGGGTTTCACCATATGTGGTGTTTGTTGTGCCAGGCTTACAGTAGAGGAACATCTATGGTTCTATGCTCGACTAAAAGGTCAACCAGAAAAGGAAGTGAGGAAAGAGATAGACAACATGCTGTTTGACCTGCAACTACCAAATAAGAGAGAGACTTTGTGTCAACATCTTTCTGGAGGCATGCAAAGAAAGCTGTCAGTTGCTGTCTCGTTCATCGGTGGGTCCAGGTAAAATTGTGTACTGTGAGGTGCACCCAAATCTTACCTCCATTAATGTAATTTAATTTATTTTTAAATATCTTTATTTTCCTCACAAGGTTATTGTCGGATTATTATTGAAATTTCCTAAATTATTTGGCGCATTACGTCCTTTCAGGAATGACGGATCGTCACACAGTTGGGCCGGTTTTTATTTGGTGAGAGACTAGACACACGCGTGACAGACTCTACTGGTTAGTTCCTTCACTAGCCCAAGGTGACGGTCAGATGCTAGGCTAGGGACGTCCTTGTTGAGTGCGACTTAGTCTCGGACCTGGACGGTTGCTCTTCCCGTGTACAAAACTGGCCTCATTGGCTGTTGACCATGGATGTCAAACTCGATTCCATAATTCCTTGATACCCGCAATTCTTGAGGAATTGTGTAATAGAAAATCGAGAGACCAAGAATCGAAGCATTAAAAACAGATTACTACAAACAGATAATCTATCACCTCTCCAAAACGGTTTAAAATTACTTGATTTATGCCAGTAATTGAATCACTCTTGGAAAGTAACATTCTGCGTGAAAATAAAACTGTGCTCTCAGTTTGGTCACAGTCGACAAGCACGTGTTTAAAGATGGTTGCGATTTAGTTGTATGGGCAGCACTGAATTTATGTATTCCTGTAAATATTGTTAAGTCACGATTCCATACAAACATAATAAATTCCGATTTAAATTCTCCCCTACAAAACATTTGAGACAAAAAATTTGTATTATGATGCAATGTTTGCAAATATAAGTTGTGCTATTACCACAAATGGTAACATGACTTGAAAATAAACAGCATGGCTTCTATCAATATTTACTTGTGGTGCGGCGGCGGGTGTTCGAACTACGTATGATATCTTTCTCTTGTACAGCAGCGGAATTATTTTCTTATGTATGGCAACTGTGGCCAAGCTCCAGTGTGTTTACATTTTACGCTAACGGAATGGAGGTTATTTTGTTTATGAACATAAGTGAAAAAATTATCGCACAAGTGAAAAGCTAATCATATTTTCATATTTTTTACTTCCTTACAAATTAAGTTAAAATATTAAAAAATGATACATTCCTGATCTTAATTGATTACATTATTATAACTCGGGTGGGACACAATGGGTAAAAAGAGTAAAACGAACAAGGACCTGTCCGCAAGTACTAGACTGCGAGTACTTAAATTCCTGTCCTTTTATATTATTTTGTAGACCCTCCGAAGTAGCCTTGTGCCCTACTTGTAACCTTAACTTAAATGTAAAATTTAAATAGAAAGCAAATGCAGAAATTGATTTAATTTTATAAAATATGTTTGCAGGACAGTTATATTAGATGAACCAACAGCAGGTGTCGACCCCTATGCAAGAAGGTCCATTTGGGAACTTTTGGTGAAATACAAGAAAGGTAAAACTATTATTTGAGTTGTGTGTGTTTTTTTTGGCACTGTTCTTATTATGTTATGTACAGTACATTGAAACATGTTGGCAAAAATTTTTGTCGGTTAATTGGATGAGAATTTAATGCTAACATTTTAGTGTAGCATATTAGTGATAATGATCTTAGTACATATAGTAATATGATGATTTGAATTTTTTTATTTTAGTTTTAGTGCCAGCTTTTAATTTAAATTAAATTTTAGAATCTTCAATCATATGGTTGCAAGTTGTATTGTTTTACAATTTTGATGTTAACATTAAAAAACAAAATGTGACAGTCATGAAGCAGCATTTTGTACTTAAGTAAATGTGAATATGGCAAAATACCTATTTTTGTTTTGTTAACTGTAAAGGAGGAAGTTGGAGGATGGAGGAAATTGTCTGTTTTACTTACAGTGTATAACCTTAAAAAATTACAATGAGCACTTTAAATAATGTGTGCATTTGCACATGATGTGTTCCTTCCTATGGAAAGAAGTACAGAAGGGCAATAGGAAAATTGACTGAAATTAAGAGCACATATCTTAAAAACTAGGTATACCTTGTACAACAAAAATGGTCATAACTATTTTGTAGTGAATTTTGTGCAAGTCATATTTAATAATGTGCTTTGTGAAAAGATGAACCAACACCAATAAAAAAGGGAAAAAGTGTTTGTCACCAATTTTTAAATATGGTGGACTATGCTCTGATCTGGGTATAAGCTTTCATTCATGTTGAAGAGGAAACTCTTAAGAAAGTGTGTGCCAAAATTCAGCTTATGCATTTTTACACAAAAAAAATAGGGATCAGTCTTTGATACTTGCGGTACCTTAATACCACCAGTGTTTTATTTACATACTGTAAATGCAAGTAGAATGCATCTGCCAGCCATAAACTGAAGATATAGTTTTTTTTATTGTAAGGTTCATGCATTGGATTGTGGGTTTGTACTGCAAAAGCAAGATGCAGTGGAACCTCTATGTATTGAACCCAGATGGATTAAAAGTCTGCATCCATGGAACATATCCTGTGGTTCCATTTTTGATTTATCTACATTTCAAGACCACATTCATTGAAAGTCCACATGTATTGAAATATTTTGTTACTCCCCTGAGAAACTATGTATTAAGAATCCATTTTATTACTGTTTTACCTGAATGTGGCAGCAAAAATGAATAAGTCAGAAATTGAAATCATAATATATGTACGGTATTTACCGTGTTGAAATATATTTACACTTCCAACACTTGAACAGAAAAATTCTAGTTCTAAATTTTCTTCATTGTGCAAAAAAAATAGATAGTGCTAAATTATAACAAATAATCATGAACTCTTTTAGTGAGCAATGAGTATTGAGAGCATAGGACATTGCTGAAACTTTTTCAAAGGTATAATTGAGAATTGATGAAAAGTGGTTATTGTCTCTTATGTAAAAAACCAAAAATGACTGGATTATTTTATTACAGTATTTTTTAGACTGTTCCTTACGTTTTTTTAACACAACTGTTGTTTGTAGGTCGGACCATCATCCTGACAACACACTATATGGATGAAGCAGATCTGTTGGGTGATAGAATAGCCATAATTGCAAATGGACGGCTCCAGTGTTGTGGTTCCAGTCTGTTCCTCAAGTCAAGGTTTGGGACTGGTTATTACCTCACCTTGGAGCTAGACCGGCTTACCATCAAGGTAATTAAAATCAACTGGATAGTATTTGTGGTGAATTATTTTCCTAATTTTCTGTTGTTTTGGAATATTCGTGAAGAAAAATTTTTGGTTCATCCTGTCACTGTTATAGTAAAATTTCCATAAAAATAGAAATTGAAAAATTTATTCTTTGATACCCCAATACCCATTGATTCTATGATACAAATCGAAAATCTAAAAATAAAGTTGATTCTTTGCATGATCAAGCAGCATAATAGCATCACAATTTTAAGTGTCAACAAAACTTATAGCATCTTCCAATTACTGCACTAGACTGCACTCGGTGTGCACTGATCGAGTGCTGCGTCTTACAAATACAGGAACTTGCACTGAGTGTAGGCGATTTTCATTTTCCAATTACTGTTTACCACTGAACAGATGCGCACAGTGTCTATTTTTTCTGTACTGGCTCTGGAGTCTGTGCGGCAGTTTCAGTGCAATATGGCGGCATCCGATACTATAAACAAGACAAAATTACTTGCGATTTTGGAAAGTTTAGAATAGTCAGATGACTCTTATGAAACAGAATAGATGGTGATGTGTCTTGTGAAAGAAATGTTTGTAAAAAAGAAACCCAAAATAGTGATATATATTGTTGGGGTGGTTCATCAATACTCAGAAGGTGAGGTTAGTTTTGTGCTTTTGTTTACTAATTCAATAACATTTTTCCACTCAAAATGCAACGACTTCCAATTGCCAATACAACAACCACCCACACTCACTTCTGGAGTCATGTGATAGTTGCCCGTTTCTAATTTTCGGGGTGCATTTGGTACACAATCAGTGCCTTCAAATTGGAAGCAATTGGAAGACGCTATTAAATTACGATCACGCACAATATGATACACACAAAACAACCAAATAACATTTTGTAATAGAATTGTTTTTCATAAATTTTGAACATTTGAAGTTGCGCAGTTTTGATTTTGGCCAGCTGTAAATAAATATAAGTAATCCAATAGCTTCATCTGCTTACTAATGGAAATTCACAAGTAATTTTAACTACGTGATATTTCGAATCAATAGACCATACATTAAATATTTTATATTCCACTGTAACAACTGGTATTAATAGGAATATACAAGGTTTTTTGTCACATCCACGCCACAGCAAAAATATTTTTTTTCTGTAATGTCAGTTGAAAACAGAAGATACGTTCGTCAAAGATTGTCCGCATTGATCATTTTTGAATACTGTGAATACAAAACAAGTCATATAACTGACAACTGATGCTACCAATAGTATTATTTACATCCCACAACAGTGTTTCATGTTCTTTTGACTATGCTTATACTTCCTATTACATCTTTACTGCACTTGTAGGTTGGGTTGGCGACAGTGAGAAAGAAACTCACATTTTTATTCTTCTAATGTGTTTATTTTACTCATAGGTTGGCGACAATGGGAATGAATCACACCACGTTATTGTAAATAGAATGTTAGCTTATAGCCATGCCAGTATTTTGATGTGTGTGATTAAAATCGGAAACTATCGATTGCAAGTTTCGTTAGAATTGTAAAGGTTTGAAAACAGCACGGCACGTAACCATTGCCAAAATTGTCGCAAATAAATCGGTTGTGGTAATTTTAAGCAAGGGTTTGATTATGGCTCGGCCAAAGAAGGAACATTGGACTATAACATTTAAATAAAAATTAAACTTTACTCAATTTCAAGAATTTAAGTTTTTAGTTTAAAGTAGGGGTGGGGACGATACTATGTTTTCGATACTCAATACAGTTTTCAGCTTTATACTTTCAATACTCGATACTCATGAGTAAATAAATTGTAATATACAATGAAATTTTTATAAACTACATCTTCATTGTTCTCAACCAAATTTAAGATAAAGTTTAAAATCACAGAAAAATCACACAACTTGACGCGTGCCCGGCTGGGCTGACTGGCACGTTTGTCAAGGATTTTTCTGCTTGACCAAAAGTGGGGTGATTAACTCTGGTTAGGAAGTGTGGGGTGAGGGGTGAGCTTACTTATACGGTCGTCTTGGGTGTTTTGTTGGTAATGGTTTCACACAATAGTGGCGAGCTCGGTCCACTCCAAAGCGACGAATCAAGTTGTAGGCTGCACTGCTCCAGAAGTTCGGGTTAGCCCAGCCATGTCTTGCCTCAGTTTGGTTTAACAACCCTCTTACCACAGGGTGACACGATAGATGCATACAAAGGCAAGGCGATAAGTAGATTACTATGACCGGATCAGGCGCTACTGCTTGGTGCCTAAGTTGGGCAGCGTGGTCCCATCCCGCCTGCCTCTCCAGCGTAGGAGGGGGTAATGCCAACCACGGTTTGGTAACAAGGTGAGCTAGGTATCGTTCCCTACGTCTTTTGACACTCCTTACCTTGTAAGGCATATAGTACGATGGTTTAAAGGTCTACGGAATACACTTAGACAGAAACTGTTATTACAGTGCAACTCAATAGTGACTTGCTGGTACGAGCTCGATGAGAGTCCCCACTGATTCCCCACGTATGCGGGCTGATTAGAAACGTGGAGCCGTGTCGACCACCAAGCCTCTACTGGTTTTGCGTTCGCACAGGGTTGAATGACAAACCCCAGGCTAATGTCACTTTAGCACTAATTTTAGTGCTTGAAGCGAGAAATAACCTGACCATGTAGCCCATCCCTAGGTAAAGGTGTTTCTAGTGGTTGTGGCGTTGCTGTTTCTATCGAGAGAGAGAGAGAGAGAGATAGATAGATAGAGAGATAGATAGAGAGAGATAGATAGATAGAGAGAGATATATAGATAGAGAGAGATATATAGATAGAGAGAGATATATAGATAGATAGAGATAGAATTCGCACAGATATTTTTAACTGCAGTAATGAAATGTATTTCCGTCAGTGCTATCTAACAATACAAATATATCAATTGACAACGTTTAACTTACAAAAGTATACATAAAAATGATGTTAAAAAATATTGTAACTATGAACTATTTCTTACCGTCCCTTGCCAACACGTCGCTGCTCTCGCAGTTGTTAATTCATATTTAATACGAAATAAATATTTCAAGTTATAGAAGATACTAAGTTAAAGTTTCATTTATTCAATAATACAGTACTCTAAGATTAATCACAGTGTTAAATATTTGCGGAATACAAGTTATTGGAAAAACAGGTTGATATAATACGCCTAGGGTGATTTTTTAAAGGTTCAATTCCAAAAGGTCGAAGAAAGCGTGAACGGACTATATGTGAATATTATGCTATGAATAAAATATGGTATATTATGGTACACTTGTACTTTTAAAATTTAATAACTTGTAATCTGTTCATACGATCTCGACCCATAAAGACTTTTTGGAATGCTTGCTGGAGGCTTTAGAATGCTTACTGCCAGTCAAGGTAATTATAATACGCATTTAAAAGTTGGTGTTAATATATTGGGAATCGTTAGACATAAATCAAATTTTATGGGTATGTTGGAATACCCGAAGGGTGCAGATTAAATTATGGTATGCTTTTTGAAAGTATTGTACACATTCTGAAAGTATCGTATATATTCTGAAAGTTATGGTATGCTTGTACCATAGTAATGGCACAAGACAATTGGTGTTGAAATTATACTTTTGGATATTCTCATGCAATACTCGATACTATAAAGTATCAAGGGGATCGAGGATCCCATCCATAATTTAAATAGAATAGGTCTGACTGAAAGTCAATACGATTTTGTGTATGTTAAAAGTCCAATCAGTTTTTAATCGTAGGAATTGAGAATTGGGTATCGGCTTCAAAAATGCTGGAATTGTACCATATCTTTACTTTAAAATTTGGTGTGGTTATTATGAAAATCATTGTTTAGCTACTTGACAGAATATTAACAGCTCCTGTTTTCAACTTAATTCACGCTAGTTGTCCCCCTTGCACACCTTGCGAGTGGGAGGAAGTGCTTTATTCTCATTTTTGGCTATCTTCGGGCATGCTGTGCTGTCACATATCAAGACCAGGCACAATATTGCTTCATCAATTACATGTCTGTTTGGAGGAGAACCAGTTACCTATAAACTAGTGGACCATACTTTTTTCCTCCCCTTGTATGTCCTGCAACCAGCATGGTATCATTGTGTAATGTGTCCTCCCTCTCTTGTTATGTGGCGGGACGTGTAGCCTCCACTCAGGGTCAAATGTGCACTCTTTATGGGGGAGGCAAAAACACTTCATTCTTCCTGGCCTGAACTGCTTCCATTTCACCCCTGCATGCTTTGTGGAGGAGAGGCTGATTGAATTTGTTTTTTGGGGATGTATGGAGTTAGACGTATTCCTACAGTACATATTTTGGCTTGGTGGCTGAAAGATTACCTGGGTTGTTCCAGCATGCCCTCCCCACTTTTTATCCATGGTGTAACATTGTGCTTTTTAAAGTGTTATATTTCTTTGGTTCTAGATATTATATTTGTATATGATTACAGAGTATTTGCTTAGGGTGAGATCATTTTATATAATTTCCAAAATTAAGCTTTATTATTTGATTTAAACAAAGTGTAACATAATCTTTCGTTATTTTACTAATTTATGGACATAGAGATTATTTGTAAGTTAGATTTCATTTGTTTTTAGAGGGTATTCAGTATTCCAATTTGTATTGTTGTTGTTCATTTATTCCCTAGAGGGTAGTAGCATTGAATGTTATAATAAAACAAGTGTATGAAAGAAAATTATCCAAGTTGGCTCTTGTATCGTCGTTGCTAGTTTGAATAGTGATGTGCCTATTCGTAACATGTGTATGGACAGAAATAATTAAACCACATATGGTTTGTCTCCTGGAAACATACAAGCTCCACCTCTAAGAGGCGGGGTTAGTTTCCCCGCACCCCTCTGAGAGCCCATGGTATGAAAGAATGAGTATAAAAGGCACCCCTGACCAGGCCTTGGGAGTTGCTCCGAGCTTCTCATTGAGTGCTCATCTCACTCTAGGCCACGAAGACTAACGACACCAACCAGCGGCAGAAACTCTTGTCTTGCTACACCCCTTTAGGCTGTGAAGGCCGAGGTATCCTGACAAAAGGGCCGAAGCCCTCAGTTGCACCGGTATTCATCCAGTGGTCGATGCCGACGCTGCCCACCTCGGAGGACTCCGCCATCAGAAGGCATCCACTTCTTCAGTCACGTCCAAGCAACCCAGGGTTGTCTTCACCGTCAGAGGCTGCAACCACGTCGTCCCAACCTTCCTTCCCTATACTTCTTAGGTAAACCAGGGTCACTGCAATGTAGTCTCGTAAAGACATCCCCCTTAACCCGGCCACGCCTTCGCCAGTACATGAAGAACCCTTTACAATTACACAATTAGGTCCCCTCTGGACAAACCTGTAATTAAGGTTAGGACTTCTTTGGGCTTAATTAATTAATTTCTTTTCTTCTTGACAGCTATCAATGTATCATATGCACTTTACGTATTTTTCAGGTAGTGTTTGCCTGAACTGGCCACGTAGTTTTTCTTCTGCAGTTTATTCTATTGGTGTATGCATAATTTATGTTTGAGTTTATTCCACGTAAGATTTCACCCCGTCATTGTACTGTGAGTTATAAGTTACATGAGTGGAATAAACATAAATTATATCAAAGTAATTTCAAGGTCTTCTCACTACTAAATATTGGTCACCTTTTATCCCAAATTTTTTTTGTGAATAATTTTTACATATTTGCATACGTAAGGTAATGCCGGCATCACGAACCACGCCTCACAGCAAATACAAGTAAAACGAGCGGCAGCCCGAGTTTAGCCAGGGTAATCCAAATTGTATTGCAATTGCTTATCTTTGGAGGAGCCCTTCACTAGGAACTCAATACACCTAGGTATTAAGACTGTCCACATGATCTCTGCTGTTTAACCCTACGGGCCGGCGAATGACTAGGGGGAATTATGTGGAGTGGTACGTGGGTTATAGCCGAATATCTGGAAAGACACTATAGGACCGCTTTAGTACCTGGCTTCAGTTTACAAATTATTTTTACTATTTTCATTACAGCAACCTTTTGCCGCAGGCTCATAAGAGAAGACAAAAGCAGTGCCTGAAAAGAGCACTTAAATTTCTGGAAGTAGAACTCAATAATATTTCAAATCCTGACATACAAGAAAGTAATACTTTATCTTCACCACCTACCAGAACTCCTGGTAGCCTACCACTTGAGTACCTAGTAATATACTACATGGTGTATGTGGAGTCAAACCTTCCTCATTAACCAAAGTATGTACCTCCACCCCTACACGCCCCCTTCATTCACCTCAAATCCCTGCAAGCAACGAGAGCACCCTTTCACTGCAATCAGCATCGGCCACTGTTCCTCAGCCGGCCACCCCAGCACAGCCACTGGAGGAAAGGAGAGTGCCTCTCAACTTCGCATACTACAGGTAACCCATCAGTAAAGTGTATTTCCTGCTATGCCTGATTTTACTCCCTCACGCAAGCCTACACACCCCACACTTTACACTGGCTTTCTGCCCAAACGGAAGTAAACTCCCCTAGGTATAATCACCGAGACACTAGCTTTGCAGTATTTGAAGGCCACCTCAACCACTCGTACATGTACAGTTTATGGGAGAACACTAAAACTAAGATTGCTTGTTGGGGTTTCAGTCCCCAAGTTGTTGTCTGATAGGATCACCACAAAGCTACCATCAAATAACCTCACCTTCCAGCGTGGGGAGCAGTAACCCACTCCAGAGCTAGCCTGGTCTTGTGCGCGATTCCCCATGGCGACATCCAGGATAAGCAATCCTTTGAATAGTGCAATTTTAGTGTTTTCCAATCATGTTGGCATTGGGGTTTCCTTCCCTCAACCACTGCCCACAGTAGGAGCGGACCTGTGGCAACCCTTTCAGTACACTGAGAAACCTCCCCGTGTATCAGGTGGCTTAAAAAGCCTCAGCATTTACAGATGTGTGTTGCTGTCAATAGTAAATACATTGAGGACATGCTTTGAAAAGGCCTAATTTGATGTATCTAAACTATAACTGTGCTCTTTCTTTCCTACTATGCACGTGGATGCAATTGCTTTTCTCCTTTGGTAGGTTACTCAGTACAGTTAACGACTAGGAAACATATTTCCTGAATTACGTTGGTATCTGAATAAAATGCAATGTATTGATACCAGACTTGCACTCACACTACCTGTGTTCCCTCCGTTGCGGTGCTTTCCTTTGTCCAATATCACTTTCTGTGCCCCCATTAAGGTAAGCGCGACACTGCTATAAAGAAGCTGTTCTTCCAGGATGAGTAACAGCGCGTATTGCTTGCTTACAGCTGTGAGTACAGATCCACTGCTCATGCTATGGGCTTACTTAACTTTAATCATATTTGCATATTATTTTTTAGCATTTCTGTGTTACTTTCCACTGACTATGCTATATCACTGAACTCCTCTTTGTGCATGCTTTCAGATGCTGTTGAAATTAATGTATGTTTCCAGGGGAAAAATCTTATGTGCTATAATTATTTCTGTCCATACACGTGTTATGAATAGTCACTTTGCAGCAAATTATTTGCGTCCGTACGTAATTTCATTTAGCAAAAACTGCATTTCATGGTCTGGAACCGTTCCAGAAATTTTGGAGGTGTCCAATTTAGGCTGACCATGCTGTATATGCTTGATATATACGTCTATATTCACAAATGAAAATATGATAAAAAAAACTGCCAGCATTTCAGATGATAGTTGGATCAATCTTTTGTAAATGTGCATGAAGCACTCAATGTGTATGGCTTGGCCCATCATGTTTGTCATGTTTGCATTGGTAAAATTGTAATGCTTGAAATCTAAAATCTGGACATTTCTTTAAAAATTTTGTTTTCATATCTAAAATAATGAAATTTAATATTTTCACTGTAATGATAATATTTTATATACATACATATGTTATTTCTAGCCAAAACCAGAAGAAACTGTAGCAGTTGCTAATGGCTGTATTCCTGGGACCAACTTGGATGTTCCACATCACAACATAGGTAACATAGTTAATATTAATGTGTCACACCTACACAGCATTTTGATTCCACAAATTCCTATAATACTTCTTTATCTTCTCTCTTCTTTTAATCAAGCTCCACATTTACCCTATTCTGCTCTCTGCTTCTTTTGTGTGTTTATTTGCATTGTTAGTTAAATTATCTGCAAAATGTATACTAATTTGTGGTTTAAGTTACCTGCCTGAATGAGGTTATGTTGTATTTCTTATAGCAATGAAGTAAAAGAGATTTAGGTGATATTGGTTTGCACATAAAATGTATCATTACTTGTATGTGATAGCTGTATAGTCTATTCACAGCATCTTTACATCTTTTTTAAAATCAAACCTTTGAAAGAATCACTACACGAATGACGTGTTTGTTGTTTCTTTAATATATAATATAATACAAGTGTTTTGTAATCCTGTTATCATGTACTCATTGTTAAATTATACTTTTGCTTGTATTTTATCTAAAAAAAATTCTTATATTTAATTTAGAATTGTTCCGATAGCCTGTTTTCCGATACCAATACCAATACCCCAATACCACTGCTGATAACCTGCTACCAAAAACATATACCAATGCCCTTCACACTGAATTTTAGAAAAACTGTTACTGTTAATAATATATTTAAAACATTTTTCCTAGACACATTTAAATAAATAAATGTCTTAAAATACTGTGTATAATTTATTGTAATCCGACACAAAATGCAAGCCGACCTAAAACTTTCAAACCCTCTGAAAATGCAAATAACATGGCACCAAATGCAAATCAAATTTTTAATGTCCCGTGCACACTGTCAGCTAAGAGTGCACGGAGAAGTTATCAATTGGGCAGTGTTACGTCTGTTGGTTTATGTGGGAAAAGGGGGTGGGGGTGACCTCTCCACATTGCTACCTGTTGGCAACACCTTGCACATGTGGCAAATGTCTCTCTTATACCGTATTTCCAGGGAAAATTTTTTTTAAGTGAAATTGCACCAAAAATTTGTGGCGCCCTGTTAGTAAGTATAGAACAAATTATTATTTTTTACATTAATGTGTGGTGATTGTGTTGTGTTTGGAAAATACTTTAATTAAATAACTTTGGTGCAACAAGCCAAAATTAAAATATTCCGGTAACCTTCTGCTCCTACTACTCAACATTTTCAGCTTCGTTTTTATTTTTCTCCTTTCTCGTTTTAGCAGTGACCACTCTCCTTTTTTGGCCGTTCTACAATGTTACACTACTTTTGTCTTAAAAAAAGTCTCCTCGTCCCTTCTCCCCCTTCCTCTCTTCACGAACATGGCTCACTAGCCTTTGCCATGGAAACAAAGAGGGATGGCAGAATTATCGACCGGCAACCATCTGGGAGTTATTACAAAAGGGTGGAGGGCCGTAAACAGGTGGCAGCTCTGATTTTGTGGCGCGACAGGATGCCATTATTTAGGGGGGGGGGGGGGGGGGGAGTTTCGACCTTCACATAACTGAAGTGTCGCTGATTGAGATAGTGAGAAGGGAGAGGAGTGATGTAAGAGTGAGAGATGAGACAACAGACAGTCCGACCACTTCCCTCAACATCCCCGGACAATTTATGGCTACTGCTCCCTCTTCCTCTTTTTTTCTGTGTATAGCGTGAACCCCAGAATTTTTTTCCTTTATTTTGGGGGAGAAAGGGTGCGCTAATCACGAATAAATACGGAATTTGTCCTTATTTTTCTTTTTATTTTAATGTGCAACATACCGAAATACTGTCATTTTTGTGCCTAAAGAAAGTAATTACCTGACTTCATTGTCTACAACCGATACTAAAGTATAGGTATCGGAACAACTCTAATTTTAATTTATAGACAAGAATTAGTGTTGGGTTGAAACTTGAGAAATTTAGTTTATTTGGACTAACAAAATGAACTTGTCATTCGAGTCAAGTTTTTTCCGGCAGTTATTGAGCTACTAAATGTACAAGTTGAATTATGGTGGTTGTAGGTTATAAACAAATATTGTCCCCTAACAATTACCTTTAGTGTGTCGTGAATCTATCATTTTACATTGCTAAACTGGAATGAAAACAATAAATTGGTTACATTTGTTGACACTTGTTTGAAATTTGTGATGTTAGGTATATACAGTTGCGATAAAACCTGATGATGCACTCAATACAATTATCTGTGGTAGTTTCTTGATTTTTTTTATACCTACAATTGATTGTGTTAATTGATCAGTGATCAGCATTATTGGTTTTCTGCGAAAACTGTGGCAGAAATACAGTATATATTTAATTGTATTAGTTTTCTATTGCAAATATTTTTTTTTTTTTTGTAATTTAATTATAAAACAAAAAATGCAATCCTTTAATAAAGTACTCTTTAAGGGAATTTATGATTAAATTAAAGCTCTATTTAAATATACAAACATTTATGAAAATGCACTTTCACTGAATAAACATTAGGCAGGAATGGAAGTACTAAACTAGGTAATGCCTGGATAGGAGATGATAGCACAACCTAACATGTGTACTGTAACTAGCATGATGATAAAGGCAAACAGAAGTGAATTGAAATGGATACCATACAAAACTCCAGTATATGTACACTCCTGTTATATTATTAGTGACCTTGAGATGTTCAAATACAGTAGAACCCCAATTTATCAAAATGTTACTGTTACTGAAAATCTTTTCGCTATCATGCTGTTTCGCTAAATTCAGATTTCTCCTTTTTAACACTCCCAACACCAACAAGTTATTATAAAAATGTATTGTTTCATTATTGATGGCACAAAATAACACTTTTATTTAAATTAAATTCTTCAGTAACTCGCTAGGTAGATGTTCTGCAATAAAATGATATCCGCAAGACCATAAACAGTCTGTAGTTATTGAAAATAAAGTTGAAACACCGTACACTGTATGAAATCCATTTTCAAAAGCCTTTTTGTACAAAATTCGCAAAATTTGGATGATTTAACAAAATTTTAGATATATTTAAATACTAAGAAGTATTCTGATTAAAAATATATTATAAGTCCATATATGATCCCATGTTAACGAGAAAAAAGTTAAAACATTGTGCACAATTTACCTTGTAACGAGTACCAAATCCATTTCCGAAAGCTTTTTCGTACAAAAATTAGACGATTTATTAACGTAACACATATTTATTTCAATAAACTGAAGTCTTTCAAATAAAAATATTCATTCCTCATGGCCATTGACCTCCTCTTACCACCACAAACATGTAAACATTGTGGCTCGTGTTATATTTTTTGTCAGTGTACATTTTTAGCCAGTGCGAAGGCCAACATTCTCACCAAAATGAAATACTAAATAAATAATCAATTGTTTATAAGCTGCTCCACAATCGTGCCTTCATATCCAACACACTGATGTCCCATAGCTGCACACTTAGTCAGCTGACAGGCATGCACATAGCTGGTGCGAAGGACATGACCTACTTTTCAATTGCAAATGCGACACGTGCTTCAGAGAAGCGAAGTGGGTTGACCTAATGTGTTGTATACAAAACCATAAATGAAATTGTATTCCATCAAAAAACAGCGTAAGCATGTCGTCAGCAGGCAATTTAGTCAATTCCAATTACAATCCATAATCAAAATTCATGAAGGAAAGTTAAAAATCAAATTTATAACAGCACTATTCAAAACCTTATCAAAATGGTGTGCAGCATGGTCACAAGATAAAAGGTGCTCCTGGGAGGGAGAGAGAGAGAGCGAAAACTCGTACTTTATTGGCTACCACAGTTGCTATGTGCTAGTGTTTGTATGGCAACTAGGCGCTAGGGGATGGAGAGCAGCTGGGCATGTGGGGAGGGATGATGGAGGCAGGGAGGCAGGGGTGAATAACATAGGAGCCCTTTGTGACGTCATGTGAAGACTAACTCTCTAGGCGCACATGTGGTCAAATAAAATCACTGTCGCCGTAGTTTTAAACATTTTTTTTTCAGCGGATGGTTTTAAGAGAACCTACTGAGAAATGCCTACATTTTATTGCCATGGGCCAGCAAATGTATTTTCTTATGTTTTCATTGCAATTATTCAAGTTTAGCAAGGATATTTGGTTCTTTTCATAAATTTTTGGGATTTTTTGATGGTTCCTAAAAACCTTTACTTTAAATCGCTGTTTTTGCTACCTACATGTTCGTTACATCGAGGATTGTCTGTATCAGTATTATATATACTCAAAATAAACAACCCCCTGTTTAAAATAAAAAGTTGGGAGCTGGGGAATCAAATGAGTGGGCATTATATTTGTGACTTAAGCCATTAACTGGATTTCCACTGTCCTTCCCCTCAGTCCTTAAATATGGCTGCCGAGCTTTCTGCTGCTGGAGGTAACTGAAGAATGGTCAGGTGAAGGAGGCCTTGTCTTCCTTCCAGAACCAGGACTTTCAGATAATTACTCAACGTGGTTGCTGTGTGCCTCCCCCCGCTCTGAGCCTGAGCTTCGATAGTATGATGAACAGTAGTGGCAGACATTTACATTTATGGGAACTCGAGTTGACTCGACTTGAGTTTCATACAACTTGATTCAACTCAAAGCTGTAAAAATCAAACTAGTTCTTCACTATTAAGAAGGTAGGTGTGTTGGTAACACGTAGTAAGAAATAGTTTTCATGCAAAATATTATTAAACTGAGTGTGCACGAATGAAGTGCAATTTGTAAGATTTTGCAAGCATGGGGTGGAGGAATACATAGACTGAAAATAGAACTTTAGCAAGGTTTCAGAAGTAACCATGAATGGACTTGAACTACGTATAATAGTATCTGTGGAAAGCTTTAGAGTCTGTACATTTTTTCAGTGCACAGTATAATGCAGTTTCATACATCTCTCATTTTACATCAGTTTCCTTTCATAACTTGAAATGCTCATATTCTGATACACTACCGTTGTCCTTTTTACATTTTCTGCAGTTTGTACAAGTATTTCAATTTTTTTTTGTCAGTATTGTAAAAATATAAGGATATTTTTATATTAAGTTAGCATGTTTTACACATAATACATAAAATGCAACTCTAGCTGAAGACACAGAAATTGCAAAGGTTTAGGTAGTGTATCGTTTTATAATTTTGAAGTTGTTTTTTGTAAAATTCTTACTACAAATAATCTGTCCATCTGAAAATTTTGTGCCCCATGCTCACTCCCTCTATTAACAAGGTTTGGTTAATTTTTCATGATAACTTGGTAAACTGTTAAAAATTTTTACTTTATTATTTTTGCAGATATTGCTCAAATAACAGATGCTCTGTGCAAGTACATACCATCTGCAAAGCTGCACTTGCAGCGTGGTTCAGAGCTAATCTACCTTCTGCCACACCAGCATGGCGTTCAGCCACTGCAGCTACTGTTGGATAACTTGGACAAGAATATGGCAAATTTGGGTGTCTGCTCATATGGCTTGACAGACACTATGTTGGAAGAGGTAAGCCTTACAAACAATGTATAAAATTTTAGTTTGCGGTAGTACAGCTTCATTCAGTGTTACCTTTTTTGAATTGATTGGCAACAAATGAGGTCACAGATACTCGTTTGTGCTATAATTTTATTCTGATGATATATGTTTAGCATTATGAATTAATATTTCATTGAAATATCTAGTGATGGGTCAAGTCTCTAAAAATCTAGTTGAGTCAACAAAGATTGACTCGTCACTTGAGTCGAGCTTTTTTACAGCGGACTTCAAGCTACTGAATGTGCAAGTAAGACATGTTGCTTTTAGGTTATAAGCAACGAATATTCGCACCTAACAATTACATTTTGTGTCCCGCAAATCAATATTTCATTTCTAAATCGCTTAAGTAGCGCCAGAATGAAAATATCTCGGCTACATGCCTAAATACTTGGTTGATGTCTGTGATATTCAGCTGTTATAAAATCGAGTGGGTGTTATATTCGTGACTTCAGCCATTTTGCTTCGCAATGAAGCAACATCAGATAATGGGATCCCAGTCAAGATAGACTGGTACAGTCTCAGCAGGACACAAGTACATTGTAACCATAGGATGCACAATATTTAAACATGAAAAGCCTTTGTGTCAGTGGGACGTCATATCTTCGGCAGAAATATGCATAACTGTAAACTTGACATTACTTTCCTTATCTACCGTATTTCAGCGCAATGTTTGAATATCGCGGCCATCCTGCAGGCGCAGAAAATTTGAACAGGGCGCTCTTCGGAGAGGAACATTGACCGGACTACTCCTTTGCGAGATGCCGGCACACAGTAAAAGCTGGGATCACGTGGTTTAACTGTCCTGTTTTTGTAAAGACCACGTGTCCCACCTCCATAATTGAGGTTGGATTTGCCCCATAATATTTCATTTGACTCATAATGGTACGAAGTCGTCTGGCAGACTGCGCTTTATAGCAGCGCAGGAACGGGTCACGCATCAGCATTTTCCGAACATATTTTCCATCACAAGCAAGACTTGTCCGGCCCTCCTGGCAAACTTTCATTCTGTAAATTTTGTACTAAGGTCACTCCAGTTGGAGCTTCAGGGTAGCACTGTTAGCTTGGTATGAAAATAATATTGTAACTGTTACCAGCAGCCAATTGTCTACAAATGTTACTCTTCTTTTTATTGCAACTTGCATGCTAACCACTTTCCATTGAAAATATGTTGCATTTAACTAAGTTACTTACAATGTATAATGCGTACAGTATGTGTAAAAATGCACCAAGCGTTTAACTAAGTTACTTACAATGTATAATGCGTACAGTATGTGTAAAAATGCACCAAAAATTCCCTTCATCCCTACATACCTTACCCCATGTTATAAACCCAATAAAATGGGGTAAGAAGTTTGTAATATGGATGGTTAATGTGGTGCTTTATCATATATTTGACATCCTTTACTGCCTGCATAAGGCAAACCATTGACCACTCCTTCCCTGCCTGCGTAAGGTATACAATTTACCACCACTCCTTGTATAAAACCAGCCTCTAAAGCCCAACATGCTGTTATACCAGTTGAAAAATTTGCCAGTACACTCACATTGTTGCAACCTTTATATGGCCAAGTTTCTACTGTTTTCATAACCACTTCCATGAGGTTGATCTTGACTCATCACATTTCATAAAGCCACCATTCAAATGCTCTTCACTTCTACTGTCTACAGACTGCTATCTATGCTGTTTAATGTAAAGGTTAGGCTGTAAAATAACCTGGTGGAATGTAGAAGCCATCACCATAATTTTTTTGACCATACATGGACTTAAACAGCAGAGTTGATTCTCACTTATTGGTTCTCTAAAATGTGTGAAGCCATTTCTTAATTGATTTTTTGGAGGTTATTCTCTTCTTGGGTTGAGGGTTATTTATTTACACAATTATTACTTATTTATGCTTTGTAAACAAAGTGATATGTAGTAGTTTTTGTGTCATCTTTTTATTTACCTACAACTTGCAATGCATGTAGACTGAAATAAACATTTTGAGCTGAACTCTGCTTTAAAACAAATAATCCAGGTTTGTTTGGCTGGGCCTTAAAGATGTTTATCATTAGAACGACCCTGAAGGACATGTACAGTAAATTTTCTTTCCGCATTAAAATATTACATATTTGGTATATATAACTCTGTGTTTTGAATTGAGTAGAGAGAGAACTGTGTTGTTTTTGCCGGTACATTTACTATGATGTTAATATGATTTGTGCACATGTTTTGCAGATATTTCTTAAGGTTGCTGAGCAAGCAGAACTTGCAGTAAATGGCAGTATCCCTGGCAGCACTTCAGTAATAGGTCAGTGACCTATTTATTTGATTATTTGATGACTTAATTATTTAACATGGAGGTTTTCACGTTCGAAATAAGTCCACAGCTGCACACACAATCATTAGTTAAAGTAATTACAGTATAACCTCACTGTTGCAGCCTCTTTCATAAAGGCCATTTCTCTTTAATAACCCATTTTTATGGAATCATAAAAAAATTTGTAAAAAAAATGGAAAATTTGAGTAAAATTGAATGAGAAATACCTAAGTTACTACATATTGTGTTTAACACTACTCCAAGCAGTGCATATCTAACAATAGATAGTACCCCCATTTAGATGTGTAGGGGTCAGGGTGGGTTAGGATATGTCAAATTTCCAAACCCTCTATTAATACCATCCCTCGCTAACAACCCTGTTCCTGGAAACTGTAAGGGGTCTTAACAGTTGAGTTCTACCATATGTCTTGACGCGTGCCCGATTAGACTGACGTGGCACATTGGTAGAGGATTTTTCCGCTAAACCAAAAGCGGTTTAGTTTGATTAAGATAGTCGGCGTGAGGTGAGAGATGTTGGTTAGTATTCACTCACTACTCACTACTTCTTCTTGGGTGTTGCAGTCAGGGTTGGTTTCACCTAGATGCTGCGAATTCTATTATCTAGGCCCGACCAGAGATTCCACAGGTGTGCGGATGTCAGGTGGGAAGTCAATTACCAGAACCGGAGCAGGCCGACTGCCTGACATCTAAGTTCGGTGGCGCAGTCCCGTTCCACCTGCCTCTCCTGCCAAGGACCTGGTAGTGCGATCCACGGCTTGAGAGCAGAGTGAGCCAGATATTGTTCCCTGCATTTTCTACCACTCCTCCTCTTCAGGCATTGGGCAAACAGTTCTATAGTTTACGCGATGCACTTAGACAGGAAGGTTTGACAGTGTAACCCAATAGTGACTTGCCGGCACGAGCTCAATAATAGTCCCCACTGATCCCCCACAGTATGCGGGATGTGGAGCAGTGGCAGCTGCCAAGTCTCTACTGGTTGTGCATTCTCACTAGGATGAACAGCTAAACTTCAGGCTACGGTCACAGCTCACTAACTTAGTGTGAATGGTGAGGAGCAACCTGAGTCTGTCGTGCCTCCCGGTGTGAAGGTGTTTCTAGTGGTTGTGGCATCACTGTTTCTCCCACACGAACAATGACTTAGTACTAATGTGTGACTGGGAGGAAACAGGTAGCCGTCTAATATGTATGTCTTCTGACGTGCAGATACCTGAAAGGGATCCATAGTCAGGCTAACTCGATTTTAAAAAAATCTTCCGGTTCCTGTTGGTAGTGCACAGCGTATTCTGTCTCCAACTGTTAATACAAACAAATACCCTGGAAATGAAAAACAGTAAGGTAGAGAACAATGAGTGTTTATTGAAGGTTCAATAAACACGTGACCTGTGCTACCCCCTATCAAGTCGTGGAGAGCTGAAGATAACTGCGGTTCCAGGTGTAGGCAACCTGGTTCTAAGTAAAAAGGGAAAAACTGGTTCTAGACGAATACAAATTAGTTTAAAGTTAAACTTCTAAGTAAAAGGTGTCTATCTAGAGGAGACAAAGTGAAGTTAATTAATTGATCATGTTCGCTGGTTGTCGACGTACGTAGTATGTAGCCACTGGGGCATAATTGAAAGTAAAAAGATTCTCCAAAGATCCCAAGCACCTTGCTGTGGGAGGTCGGTAGAGAAGAATGCGTAAGAATGATTCCCGAGGTCAGCAGCATCCAGACTTGTATAGTGAAAGCTTGTAGGCTGCCGGCGCAGGGTGTGGGGGAGGCAGGACGTTTCAGCGTTTCTGTTTCGTGCATTGTCGGTGGCGCTTGGCCTTGCCCGAGGTCTGGGCAGCTTGTTGGCTCTCAGCATGGGGAAGGGGGGTGGCGTGCCTATCGGGTTGCGTATCCTTCAGGTGAAGAGAATATGCTCATACGTTTCCGTTGCCTGTAGGGTAGGCAACGTATCACACACATCTGTAGTGCTGGAAGAGGTACTCTTGGCAATGAGTTGTAATTGTATTAAATTAGTTGTAATTGTATTAAATTAGTTGTATAAGCGCCACTCTTTTCATGATGGTTCAACACATATTTTCTGCCGTGTGAAGGAATGACTATTCTGTATTATATATAGGGTGCCATTCCTATCATGTTCATTATGGGCAAATATTTGAACGAAGCATGTATTTTAGGAGGAACATTCTAAATAACATGGCACTGATATGATAACACAGGAAAGTGAGAGAATTTGGGACTTTCCTGCAATTCACAAGAGACAGCAATACCAAAAATGACTCGATGATTAGACCATAGCTAGTGGCATTTATATCAAAATAAAAAGATATTTGCTGGTTCTAGTTAGCATTAACAGAAAGTTACTGAAATTACAGTGACATGTTCATATTTATTGTGTTCACTATAGTAGTTAATTATTTGTTGCTTTTTTATGTAAATAAATACAGTGGGCTTCTGAACAGCTTGTGTAAACTGCATACGTGAAGTCATGACATGGTAGCTTTTATATTTGAGATATGGTGATAGAATATTCAGTGGGTTGAAAGAAAAACCTACTCAGGTCATTTAAAAGTGCTCATGTTCCTGCAAATGGCTTATAGCATGACTGCTAATATGGTTGCATATACAATATTTATCGGCTATTAAAATTACTACCTATATTTGTGATATCTGCGAAATGAAGATTGATATGATACCTGTGTTCAATTCTGCCGATATTGTTGGGAAAATTAATAAGTGTGTGTTGATAGTTTTCACGGACATAATAATGACAAGAATGACTGTTTTCCCAAATAATAAAGCTGAAAGTCAAGGCACACATTTATTTCCTTTATCTCCCTTACACCAGACAAAAATTAAAAGCAGTCGTCAACAAACTTTTAAATACCAGCGTATTTATGGTAATTTTATTCCGCCTAGTGGACACACTCATTTTAGCCACTTTTCCGTGTAGTTACGTAAATCACATTAATGAACAAACTTGTTCAAGGATAGAATGGGATGACCAAGATCAATGGACAGTGACGTGCACATGCTCTTGGCTAACATTTGAAAATTCTGTAACCATGGGGTAAGGAATTAACAGGATTTGGCATGCAGTGATTTAATTAAATGTGCTTTTCCTCAGTGGTCATATTGTGACATCCAAAATGAGGTAACAATAGTAGTAATAATAGACAACATCAAAGATTTGCAATTAGGTGGCTGTGTAGTGGGAAGTTTTAATACTAGGCTAAATGCATGTTTATTGCGCAAGTTAAATTACGTTGGCACAGTTTTAGTGTCACAACATGGTGGACAAACTTTGTTTTCCTATACGTAAACAAGGTCACTCCTTGATTTTATCAACAAATATTTCAATATTTTGTTTTGACTCCTGTATTTCGTTAAATAACGTTACAGTATTAGTATCGATTCACAATTTTTTCTGTGATCATTACAGCATTACATCATTATGCGTCAAGCCGCTACTCATTTTGCAGGGTCATAATAAGCAGCTTTCCTTTTGTATAGACTATAGTCGGATAACCTCGCTAAAAAAAGTAATTATTTTGGCAACTGCGAATTTTGGAAGAATACGTGCAGCCACGTCATACGTATGGCAGTACTTTAATAAATTTGAAAATGACAAGAGTAAAGAGAAATGAAAACTTCGTTTTCATATAGTAAGTCGTGGCGGCAAAATATTAGGGCTAGTTGAGTAATTGAAATTTGTGGCTTATGTTTTACTGTCTTTTTATATGCTGTATACATATACTCATAACATAATTCAATGCGATGATGACTATACAATCAATATAGTGAGGCATAATTTATTACTTTTTTTTTTTTTATGTAGTGCTGCATTTTGTTAGGTAAAATATATCTCTATAAGTTTTTGATTTAACAATTTAATATTGACTTACTATACAATTTAAATAGGAGTAGTCTAATTTCATGTTTTATTTCAGTGGTATCTGTATATCGGAATATCGGTGGAAAATATCTCTATCGGTTTCAGTATCTGTATCGGCAGAATAACTTATATCGGGCCAGCCCTACTCTAAATATGCGTTTGTTCTAAGTACCTTAATGTTTGTGGTAATAAACATCATTTTTTATGTTTAGGAAGCATGGCAAAGCGAATTAGGCAGTTGAATCCCAGGTACCTGTTGCGACAGGGAGCGCAGTCTCATAGCAGTCAGATACGTGCTACAATTGTGGGCTCTCATGCAGGTATGTGAACACTTGTTGAAATAGTGTGAGGCATGGATGTTCTAATGTACATTTGGCAAAGTATTGAAAAGTTAGTATATATAGTCTTTTTTGTTAACTCTAGTGTCAATGTCATTTCCTGCTGTAAAAAGTTGACTTCTTTTGCATGTGTATTCACCATACATGTACTGTGAGTTTGAGAGCTAAGACAAGGAATAAGTGTTAGTGAACTGAATTCTCTTCTCAATGTAATTTAATTTTGACTCTTACCTCAGTCTTTGTTGAATTATAGTCTTGCTGCAAAATGTAGACTCCAAACCCATGTCTGATTGCATGCAATTATAAAGATGTACATATTATATCATGAGGAGCAGTTCATTCGCAACTTAGTTGAAAGCTGTATTTTTGTTAAACTACTTTATTAGGATTTGTTTATATCTGTGAGAAGTACTGAAAATTCAAACATTTTAAATACTGTATATGGAATCTACATTTTTCTGTATAACTGGGGTGCAGGCAAGCAGGGAGAAAAACATGTACACTAGGATCACTCTTAATCGACCTGATTTAAATTGACCAACATTATATAATTACTCAGTAAAAAAAAAAAAAACTGTTTAGGTAAAAAAAAAATCAGAAATTTAAGGGAAATGTGCTGAAAAATAAATTTGTTGCATTTTTTTTTTAGCTACTGCACATTTCATTCCTCTTGGTGAGAGCAGTACAGTCCAAGCCAGCTCGTATTTAAAAATAAATACCACCCTCCCCCCCCCCCCCCCCCAGTTCAAAATGCTATTAACTCTACCCACTCACCAGACCTCAGGCTGTCGAATGTTTCCCCATGCAGAGGACTTTACTACCATCAGTATTTGTCCTACCATTGTGCTCTCCCTTCCTTACCCAGCTCACTTTGCTTGTGTTAATAAGACTTAAATTTCTCGTGGGTTGTGGTTCCCTTTTGTTGATGGCTTTGATGCATGACGTTATTTTGTGATAGAGAGAACGCACTACAGAATCATGACTTCGCCCCATCTGCAGATGACTAACTACATGAGCAAGTCTAACCTTAGTACTGGAGGCAGGATGCAGGAAACTCCAAGACATTGACAGAGACTCAACACACATTGCAACCCCATGCTCCTAGCTTGTACTGTCACCCAGAATATGCAGAAAACCGTCATGTCATCGCTCATCCCAAACCAAAATTATTTATGTACTTCACCGTGCTCACCAGCAGAAAAGCACACAATCACCATGGGTCATGGCTTACTCGAGCGCCCTAAGCTTGGAAGTTCTGCACCCCAGGCACCAAGTGAAAAGGCGAGGCACCTAAGATAGCCACAGATCACTATAAAAGGTGAACCAACCCATGCTTGAGCAGTTGCTCGGGGTGGCTCACCGGAGTCACTCATCCACTCCTGAAGAGGCTGTGAAGGCTGGAGTTGGAAACAGTGGCGGTAATAGTGTATTGGGGCACACTAAAAGAACAAAGGCAGCAAGCACCGACACTGGATACCCCTCGTATCACTGATCTTGCACAGTAAAGTAATGATGTCGAGTTCTACTGGCAGCCTGGCACAGCTGTGCAACACAGAGAGAGAGAGAGAGAGAGAGAGAGAAAGTGCTCGCTTTCCTACAACAGAGAGACTGCATTTTCTAGACGTCCAGCTGCATCACGAGTGAGTCAGTGCTGCCGTCTGGTCACCTGCCATCCATGCAGCCAGCCTGCCATGCTGCTCCGAAGCAAGAGCATGAGATGTACAGACCAGAGATATTACAGAAGCTGATGGAGAGAGGAAAAAACCCATTGTGTGGGGACAGTGCTACGTTCCCGCCAAATCATTTTTTTCTTTTCTCGTTCCTTCGCCCCAGATGAGTCTACGTTGTACTGGAGGGGAGAGGGGGCGAATTGACGCATTATGTCCTTTCAACAATATTAAATTGCTACTTCTCAGTGTGCATCACTCCACCGCACAATTTCGATGGAGTTTGATTGATTCTACACACCACGAGACGTCAGAACTTGTACTGTGTACCCATGGCAAAGGATGGACACTCCACGTCAGATTGTACTGTTTAACAGGGTAGCCACTGAGACTATATTTCGAGATCATCCAAGTACTATAACGTGCCGTCAGATAGCCCTCCCTACTAGTACGATCGCCAAGACATGCTCCTGGATTCAGCGCCGGCCAATGACGTCACGCCCAGAGGATCTATGCCACGTCTACCCCCTCTCCAACTCAAGCAAGGGTGCGCCAGCCAGAGTATAAATAGCGGGCAACGTCCTGTGTAACACCAGTCTGTTCTGTTCCTTCGCCGCACTGCCTGGTACCGAAGAAACCATCTGCTCCTCTCCTGGTCTTCACCATGCTCTTGGTGCCGAAGGTCATTCCTGTACCTACGTCTTCACAGCACTCCTGGTGCCGAATACTCCTACTGTTCTGCCAGTCATCGTCTACATTGTTAAATATGTACACTTCCTCCCCCTTCAGGGCAACACTTTAGCGTAGCCAAATTTAAGATATTTTCGTAGCACTTCATCTAGCTACCCTCGTTAGCCTAGGAACAGGTCGCCTTCACGTCTTACTAAAGTCTTCTTCTGTAAGCTTCAGCTGGTAGGAGGAAGTGCAACACCACCATTGTTTATTTCCTTCATTGGAATAAAAAGTATCATCCACTAAAGGGTATCTCTCCAGTAGCCATAGTACCTTTCCCCATAAACATCAGCCCCATCAGAGGTACAGCAGGTGGCCTGGAATTTCGCTATAACCACCACACACATTAGTAGAGTACACCCACACACCTTGAACGGCCACCCTTTCTGTGCCCCATGGTGTACGGAACGGTATAGCCCCAACACTAGGTACTGTTCCTCTTGATGTCAGTTCGTCGACTTGGTGCTTACTTTATCCACCATGCTTCTGGTGTCAGAAGGAGTATTCCCTGAGTTGGGAAGACTGGTCCTCAGTAGGAGTTCACCCACGTATTGAGACCATAGGCCAGTGAGACTTGACTCTCCATATCCACCGTGCTTCAGATGCTGGATACGGGGATAGGGATACTGCATTGAGTCTGCGGAGGTGGTATGTGGTTTTACACTCAAGTAGGACCGCAGCTATATCCGTTAGAGGGCAAAGCGGGTCGAGACTCTCTCTAAATACCAGCTGGAGCTTAGCCCAATCCCCACCGAACCCAAGCACCTCAATCCCCAGGAGCAAGCAGCAGCGCTCCGCCAGAGACCAACCATGCCCAATTGCGAGTTAAACCTCTTTACTCCACCCACCAAGCTCGACGGAAACACACACCCCATACTCTGAAGTCTTTCTGCGTGACCAAGATACGGCCTCGCCAACTTGTGGTTTTGGGTGACTGCGTTCCCTACAATGATGCCTGAGGCTTCAAGCACTCACCAGCACTTGCACACCAAAAGGGATATTTTCTATGTCTTTTTTTTGCATTGGTATATACTGATTAATGAGAATTTGTAAATTATTAGTTAGGTAATTAACCATTTGATTAACATCTTCCATCTCGTACAGAGGGAGGGATATCTTTTTAGGCTGTATAAAAAAACAAAATCTGATATGAATTATTCACGTTTTTCAGAATATCGTAAAATTGTGAAGGATAAATTAAAATTTGATAAAAGGATTTGGTTATCGAATATTAATAATAATAATTTGAAACATGATCCAAATCAGTTGTGGAATTATGTTAAAATACTGAAAAAAAGGTTTGTAAATAATAAAGTAGTTCATGATTCATTAGAACTTGCAGATTTATTTGGTTGTTATTTTGTAAAAATATATGTCCAAAAAAACTGTCAGAGCAATTGTCAAAATGAATACCAAGGTAATAATCTACTTATTAAATCACCTGTTATTTCACAAAGTATGGTTCTTTGCGCTATCAAACAGCTTAAAAATGGCAAAGCCACAGGCTGTGGTGGCATACCTAATTTTATCTTTAAAGGTTGTGCTATTTCACAAACACTTACACACATATTTTATCATAGTCTTATTAGTGTTGTTTTCCTACACTTTAGAAGAAAGCAATTGTATTTCCTATTTTTAAGAAAGGCAATAAACAGGATATAAATAACTATAGGCCAATATCTTTGTTATGTAGTTTTTCTAGTGTGTTCAAAAAGGTAATCCATAGACATTTGAATTTCCATACAAAAAATTTAATATCTGAATTTCAACATGATTTTCAAGCTGGGATAATGACCACCACAAATTTGTTTAACTTTGTTAATGATTTATATACTGAAGTGTTAACCAGAAACCAAACTGATGTAATTTACTGTGATCTTCTGAAAGCATTTGATACTTGTCAACATGCAGTTATTTTGAAAAATCTTCAAGACATAGGCCTAAGCTATTCTTATATTATTGGTTTACTAACTATTTTTAGATAGGAAATTTGTGGTAAGAATAATTACTGTCTACTCCAATTTGTATCCAGTAATGTCTGGTGTTCCTCAAGGTGGAACACTCTCTCCATTGCTCTTTAACATTTTTATTAATGATATTATCGGTGTAGTGAGACATGCTCGTGCACAGCGTAGTCTGTCTCCAACTGTTAATACAAACAAATGCCCTGGAAATGTAAAACAGAAAGGTAGAGAACAACGCATGTTTATTGAAAGTTCAATAACACGTGACCTGTGCTATCTTCTACCAAGTCGTGGAGAGCTGAAGGTAACTGCAGTTCCAGGTGTAGGCGACCTGGATCTAAGTAAAAAGGGAAAAACTAGTTCTAGACGAATACAAATTAGTTTAAATTAAACTGCTGAGTAAAAGGTGTCGAGAGGAGACAAAGTGAAGTTGAATAATTATGTGATCGTGTTTGCTGGTCGTCGACATACATAGTAAGTAGCCGCTGGGGCGTACTTGAAAGTAACAAGATTCTCCGAAGTTTCGGAGCACTGGTATAGTGCTGTGGGAGATTGCTAGAGATGTGTTGGGGGAGGTATGACGTCCTCCGGCCTAGGCTGGCATGGGAATACTCTGGTCAGTGATTCTGCTTCCTGCCTCGTCGGAGGCACTCAGCCTGCCCCGAGGTCTGAGCAGCTTGTTGGCTCTCAGCGGCCACGAAGGGGGGGGGGGGGGACTTGCCGGCCGAGTTGCGTATCCTCCAGGTGAGAAGGAATTGTTCGTAGTTCCTGCTGCCTGTAGGGTAGGCAGCATGTTGCTCACTTCTGTAGTGGTGGACGAGATACTCTAGGCGATGAGTCATAATCTTATTAGATTATATGTATAAGTGGGACACATCACTATGTTTGTATTATTCTTTAATTAGGTTTAAACTTGAGTACTGTTCTGTAATATGGAATAACATTACAAACACTACTGCAACTAGAATCAAAAATGTTCAAAAAAATGTATTTAAGCTGTTATGTCTTAGATTTTCCAAAGGTCAAGATTTTATTTATTGTAATGAACTTGTAAGATACAAGTTCCAAAATCTTAAATTACGTAGAGAAATTTGCGATTTCTTATTTTGAATTAACTCATTTCAATCTCATGTACAATGCTCATATATTTTTAGTAATGTAGCATTAAGGGTTCGAAATTATAAACATAGAGTTTCACACACTTTTTCTTCTTTACATTTTAGAAGAGATCTAATTTATTGATGCATAGAAAATTATAATATTTCTTTAATTATAATCCATTTATACGAAGAAAAATTACATTTAGTGATTTATATAAACATTAAACATTAGTAATGTATTTCTGTGGCTTATAACAATTTATATTTTTTAATTTATTTTTCTCTTGTTTTCTTATGATATTTTCTAATAATATTACTTGTGTTTGTATGATTACTGTTATTGTCTTTGTCCAATGTATATTGTGTGTGTGTAATGTATTGTCCTGTTTTTTGCCTGTAGATGTTTTTATGTTTTGTATAACTGTGCCCCCCTTTTAAAGGTGCCCAACTGCTGAGTGACACAATAAATATCATATAAAATAAAATAAAAATTAAAAAATTAAATTATTCCATTAGGAACTTCTAGGGACCATGAGCTAATTTCAATGCTTCCTCCTGTGTTGTTCCTTCTTCCTCCAGTACTCCTTCATCTTCTCACTGTGTATCTTTTTCCTCTCCTCTGACCATTTTGAGCCTGTTTTCTTTTCCTTCCTGCCTTGGAATCCTTCCATTTTGACCCTTTTTTTTCATTATTATTAGTATTATTATTATTATTATTATTATTATTATTATTATAAAAGAGTGTGAGGTTGAGCTCGACTTGAAGCTCTGGTACTTTGTCGGTAGGCTATCTCAAGCTTGGCTTGTACTAAAAATCATAGGCTCACAGACCTGTAGTGGATACCCTTTCCAGGTACCAGACACCACATTTTCATCCGTACTCTTTCATAGCCTCAACGGGGTCTTACTCCAACACTGCCAACAGCTGTGCCATCTGGCTTGATAGCAGTCATGTCAGATTCAATGGTACAACCAATCCAGATTCCTTTTTGTGGGTAGGGGATACGTATTAGCAGAACAGAACTGAAGTTACTGTATTCATCTTCTGAACTTACCACAATTTTATAAATTTATGCTAGCTTGCCTCATTAACCGTAAAGTAAATTGCCTGGAGTAACTGTTGTATAGATTGGGTTACTTCCCTTGTCATGTATCCCTATTTCCACAGGTGGTGGTACAGAATGCCAAGGCTAGTTCACCAGTTGCTTGTTACAGTTTGGTGGAATATTTTACATGGCACAGGCTTTTCCCACTACAGCAATCAATTGCTAATTCATTTACTTATGAGAATACTAGTAATAATGACATTATGCATGTGTTTAGAGTCAGAACATAATGCTACATGTGGAGCATAGGTATTTGTACCGTTTAGTTTTTGGTGTAACAATTCAGTTAACATGGTAAATTTTTGCTATCAACTTGTAGGTGTTTGTTGGAATAACTTTCCTAGTGCCCACTCATATTTTGCAGCATAAATAACAATAGAAATCATAATATGTGAACAGAGGTTGAATTTAAAGGTTGAAGTAATGCTGACGAAGTGACGATCTTTTAAGTTTGGTGCTCAATAGTGCTCAATAGCCCTAAAAGGTGGCATGGAATTAAATACTGAGATAAAACTGTAATAAAATGCATTTCAGTTCACCAAGAAAACCTGTCGGCCAATGGCATCTGCCACATATCCCACATACCAAAATTTAAGTACTTCGTAGCTGGGAATTAAACCCGGAATGCCTTGGTTGGTGACCTACACCAGTACCTATTTTGCAAAGTACAAATATTATTATGAATTTCCAGCTTTTTGTCATTTAAGGTTTGTTAACTTCATTGTTTCATATTTTATTGTGTTTTGTGTTTTACAGCTAAGAAACAAATTGTTGTTCGTTTGAATGGTTCTGATCACAAGTGTGAGTTCATACAAAACATTTTCTTTTGCTTTTTCTTTGCACTTGTTTAGCAATGGGTGTTGCACCATTTTTTTTATTTACACTTTTTGGGTTGTGTGCTACATAGTAACTTTTTTTCAATGGTCTGAGAATTTTTTTGTGTTTTGTTTTCTGTAAAGAAGTGAAGAACTTTGCCATTTAACCAATTGTGGTATAGGTACTTTTTTCCTAATATATTTTCTTTCTTCTGCAAATGCTGTGAGGTAGAGATCACCTGAAAGAAATGTACTTAGCATTCCCATTAGATGTGTGTGGTTTAGTGCCATCGTTCTTACATGGGTATTTCTGGTAAAGTGTATGTGCTTTGTTTTCCTGTGCATGTGCTGCATTAAGCATTATGCATCAATCATCTTTGTAAATATTGTAGTGTGTGGCTTAGCATGACTGTTCACCAGTTTTATGCTTTCATTATATGTTTAGTTGGTATTGATTCTTTAACATTGCTTTGTTTTGCATTTCTGTATACGGGACACTAGAATAGTAAATTTTTGTGAATAGCAAACTTGCTATGGGTAAGTGTGTGGCTTTAATTAGTTATTTGTAGCATTTATTCCAATTTTTTTTGTTTGAAAATTTAATTTTGTTTTGATTTTGATTTCTGTTAAAATAATTTTCTTGGGGAATATATATAAAATGGCATTATATTGCATTTATTCGCTTTGGTAATTTGTTTACCTATGTATTACTATTGAGTCTGGGAACTGTAAAATAACTTAAAAATATTCTTCTAGAATCTGGTTAGGGAAGAGAATCTTAAAATGATGGACCAAATATTTGGTGGTTTATATGAAAAGGCTTGTAGATAATGTGTTAGATCTTGTATACAGAAACATTTGCTTTGTGCAAGAAAAAACTTTAGAGATCCCTTGGGAAAGAGTAATGGGGCGGGTCTTTTACATAGAAACCAAAATTGTAGTTTAAGAAAATGTAATTTACAGAAGTATACAAGAATTATGATAACTGAACAACATGCTTACATTAGTATGTATTCTGTTGCACTTTACTGATTTGTAATTTCCAGTTGTGATCTTATTCCAAACTTTTATTTGTGTAGTATGTATGAGAGGTTTATATTACAATTTCCAAATTTTTTATTTCAAAAGTGTGTTACGCCTTATGTGCATAGCATCAACGAAGTACAATTGTTCAATGGTTTTAGAAGAAAATTTTTCTAATGTTCATACAGTTTATACTGCCCATATGTGAACACTTGGCCTCACTTAGGCTGCCAGGTACTACAGTAACAAGTATTTATTTTTGGTTGCACCTCATTGATCATTGCAAGGGATAGCCAGTGTGGCTAGGTAGTGTACACTCACTACGTCACCATTGTGTCCCATTACAGTACCATCTCCGCCTTGCGTTACCCCCATCAGCACTGAAAGTCTTGTTTGTGAAATGCCTTCCTAATTTTTTCCTTCAGATCATGCAAAATTTTCATTCAAATTTATGTTATGCTTCACTGCAGTTTATGATTCATTGCAATTTAGATCTATAGGACTAAGGCCATGTTCCAATTGGCATTTCTAGTTTCTGAATGGTCATGTGACCTGTTTTAGTATATTAAAATAATAATATATATTTCATAGTTTAGCATTTAATTTCTAGTAGTAACAAAACTTACTAAATATTAATTAATTAATTCATTCCCAAATCACCACCATGTTTGTTTTAACCCCCACTGTGAAGACGACTTTGTATTATACACATAAGTATAACTGTGAACATGAGTTCAATTCAAATGACATGTGATACATTTGACTGTATACATAACCAACAAATGTGCTGTACATATTCATTTTCTTCATACAAATATTTATTTACTTATTAATAGTCTTATTGTACTACCATGCCAGTGTTTACTATACAGACTTTCTAACTTTGCTCGACAGATAACACCAACATGATAAACATGTCAATATCAACCGTGTTTCAGTTACACACACTAATTTAAAAATGACTAATTAAGACTGCAACAAAATACACAAAACCGATCAAAATTGCCAAACAAAATAAATAAATAAAATTTTTGGCTTCCTGACTATTAGAAAGAAGATTTTGTGTGTGTACTTTGAGATTGGGGTCTTTTCTTGATAGCTGGTTTGTCAATTTGATATACATTACCTTGCTAGGTTGAGAAATTTCTTCATTTCATTAAAATGTAATTGCTTTTGTTATGTACTGTATATATGTTCAAATGGTTTGTCAAGCTTCTGTACTGTGGGTGTAAACAGGGTTTTAGGTGTCATTTTTTTTCAGATATATACACCCGAGTTCATAGAGATTAGTTGCCACTTCTTACACGTGTCAAGTTGTATAGATGGCCTGAAGATGACTGTTTTACTTACTGGGGCTCAATTGGCATGCTAGTTTTATACTTTTGTTTAGAGGTAGATTTAGTCATCTGGTCATCCTGGAAAAAGAGAGCTCCTTTGATAGGTAAGTTTAGGCAAGTCAGCAGAACCTAAGGGCCAAGTGGTCTGTGTTAGTGGATCACAGCAAGCCAAGATAGTTGGCAGCTCCCCACTTGTATAATGATTAATGATGTCAGTTCATGCATGTATCACAAGGCGCCACATCTATGTTTACTTGGAGAAATTTCCTCCTAGCACTGTCAGGAGTCACAAGTGCAAGTGTGTCAGATTTACCCCACAGAGTAAGTTTATGTATAATTGGTGGGAGCTTGGATTTAGAAACATTGTTGATACATGGTAGGGTGGAGTTCTTACTTGACACAGAGAGGCACGTTGTTTTGTTTTTACCTTAGAAGTGTGTAGTTCCATTTCACTTACTGGAGACTGTTATATAAATAGCTCCTTTTCCAAGTGTAAGTTTTTAATTACACAAGACTGTGCAGTTAGATTGAGTGGGGTAAGATTGTGCAGACTGATTCCAGCTGCTGATGATGGTATCCAAGGGTATGTGTTGCTGACTGGAGCCTTCTTCTTGTATTCATTTTCCAAGAATCTGGGCTGTGTGCAATGTGGATAGTGGAGCATTTGTCACTGGGATGTTTAGGGAATGTTGCTTATTTTTCATGCATTTTTGCTTATTCGTGTTGTGCTTACATGACACTTGGTAGCAATTGGAGAGATGTTATAATAATGAGGAGAAATGTAATATTCAGACTTTGACAAGGCCATTTTTTGTAAGAACTAAGCGAAACCTGTGGCACTGAGTTCTCGCATTGCTAGTGCTAAGAAAAGGCAAAGGATGCTGCAATCACTCTTCCTTTATTAAGTACTAACACAAATAACTGTCCCTCTACCTGCAAAAGTTGCCTTAAGGGCTGGAGATTAATTTCCTAAGCATGTTGGGTGTAGCTGGTTCTTGCATATTGCATAGAGCTGGGCGCTCCTTATAGGATGAGAGAATTTTGTAATTGTTGAAAGCAAGTAGGCAGTCAGTAGAATGAGCATTGGTGTAGGAGAGTTGTGGGAATGTCTGCTTTGTGATGGTAACTAATCACAAGGGGATGAATGTCTGGCATAGCCCTTATGAGAGCTATATATGCTAGAGCTACAGTAAATAGTTCTAGGCATGATTGTGTGCCTGAAAACAATAGGCAATATGTTCTGAATTAGAGTGGTGCTTAGATTGAGTAGGTGAGGTTTATTAAAGAGGTTGCTGTAAGCCGTTACTTTACCCCTTCATTTGCTGGCAGAAGTATATAAAAATGTACATCTTAGTGTGTGGTGAGTGTGAGTGGTACACTTGTTGGCCTCTTCACTTGCAATGTGTTTCAGGTTGAGGGGTAAGGGATTTAAGGGAAATTTTGGAGCCTTGTGCAATGCATGCTAGTTCAGATGTGGCATGTAGCTCTCGCCAGTGTTTTCATATCAGTTTAACACAAAAGGAAAGTAGAATATCACCAGAAGTATGCAATTGTTTGACTAGAGAAACTTCTATTTATTTGCAAGGCTATAGAGTTTGTAGGCATGTGCGTACAGAATAGTAGTTGGATACATTATTTTTCACTTGTAACAGTAAATTTTTGCAGCATCTTTATTTACATTTGCCTTGTAGTTATAAATAAAAAAAGTATAAGATAGTAAAAATATAAAAGTGTATATTAGTAGGTATATTTGTAATTACTATGTTTGAAGATTGAAGTGATGAGTATAAAAATTCCATCAGTATATATTATGAAGTGTGTACCTTAACTTCCAATTTGATTGGTGCCATGTTAATACTGAATAAAACAATGTAATGGTTAAAGTTTGAGTTGTGAAAATTGTGTTGCAACTATGTTCCACAATTTCAAAAACAGTTTAAAAGTGTATCATATTTGGAAACGGAAAGTGATTCACTGAAAATAGCCAACCACATATGGAGTAATTTCATTACATTTAGCTCATAATTGAAAGTACATTTGAGAAATTAACTAGTTGAACCTCTTATTTAGTTGTAGGATTGTCTTACTCTATTTCTCATTCATTGCTTCTAAAGTCTGTTATACTTTCTCATGAATCTTGTTTGGAATAGCATCCCTCATGGTGCAAAGGCAATATGACCATATTTTGGTCTTCACCATTGCCTGCCAAATGAAATTGAAGTACGTAGTCATCCAGTGTTCTTGCCTGGGGCCAGGCTCATTGCTGTAACGGTGACCTCAAAGCCCAGAGTTGACCTGTTTGTCAAGGTTCCTTGTCGAGTGCTGTCAGGTTGTGACTCCAGATACAACCCAAAGAACATGATGAAATCTTTGTAGCCCTTACCAGTTCTTTGCATTCTGATATAGCTTTTGTCTGTGCTGGTTTGTACATTGTTTAATGCACTTCCAACTCCTGGCATTTCCCTCCTGGCTGTGAGAGGAGGTGAATTGAAATGAACCCCACTGATGTTCTGAAAGATAACATTGATCCTCAACCTTCTTTGTGAGGAAGTTATACCACACCCAGCAGAATGTCTGGGGAGGAGGGGACAAGACAGCATGTTTAACTTCACTGGCACCCGAAACATTCAAGGGGGCACAATCTCCTCCCTATAGCAGTATTCTCTCTGCAAGGCAACGTTCCGATCTTTCCAACTGATCCAAAATGCTTCAGAATAATATGATGTGCTTCGAGGCAGAGGCTCACTGGAGCATGCATGCTGACTTCAGGTAAGAGCAGATACTGCACCCTAGCAACATGCCCCAAATCATCTAGTTAGCTTGCTTTAGTTTTCTATTTAACTTGTAAAACAGTGATTGGTACCAATTGTAGTCTTGCAGGGCGACTGTGTAGGTATCGTGTTGTAGCTGGTTGTAACCAGTGAGAGAGTGTAAGCCTACAATCAGTAGGAACACTGTTCTACAAAAAGTACATAGGACATTAATCTGCAACTTTTTTATTCACCAGCATGCTACCACCTAGTCACGTGTGCAAAACAGTTTAGCTGACCAGACTTAGCCAATCTTGGCTGCAGGAGTTCTGCTCCAATCTTGGCTGCAGGAGTTCTGCTTTCAGCACCTATTTTTAGCAGCACCATTTACAGTATTTACATATGTTGATGCCGTGATGGGCAATGGCATACTGTATTTTGTGCTGTAAGAAGGCCATGACATATGATTAAAGAAAAGTGAGCTGTCAACATTTTCCATTATTCTTGCACCCAAATTGGCAGATTTTGTTAATATAGAGGTCGTGTAACTTTATTTTATAAACAAAAATGATAATGTCTTTTGTTATTTTGGTTTTTGTTTACTACAAACCTTTATGAAAACATGAAATTATTATCGTATTTCCACAATTACAAGCAGCATATTTTTTGCCAAGATTTTGGCCCAGAAACAGATATGGCCTGCGTTTAAGGAAAATGTATTTTCAGTGTTAATAAATGTAATAAAACAAAGTTGTACTATGAAACAAAAAACAAGGTACTAATTTTTTTTCACATTAGTAACGAATGGAATTTCAAACGGAAGAAAACATGGTTAGCCGAGTTTGCGAGGGAGAAAGGCGATGTTTCATAACGAGTCATGGTGTGAAATAATTGATTCTGGCCAAACGACAATATGTTGTTTCGGCATAAATATTTTACAGTTACAAAATTGTTCCAAGCCGAAACTTTATTATACGGAGTCAGAAACTAAAATAATTTGTACCATTTAGTCATTTCATAGATTATTGAACAATATTATTAGTACAAGCGACAACAGACAGATGGCAGTAAAGAATGTAATTATGCTTTTAAAGATTGAAGTTTCCCAACATTGCCAGAATTCATCTATGTAGTACAAGTGATATACAGTCTTCCCCCTTTTGTGCACCAGCCTCCCATCAAGATGACTAGTGTTTAATTGTTGCTTGATGTCTTGTATTCTTGTTTAAAATTGTAATTAGTTGCCAAAAGGCCTAACTTGGTGTTCCCTGTTGTTGAATGTTGATGGTGATAGTTCAATTCCCTGTAGGGCTACATCCAGGTTTCGGCTTGAGGGAAATATAGTGGACATTGTCATTGCCTTGTGGGTTTCCTCAGGATAATCCTGTTTCCATTTTAGGGTTTTATTTTATATCACCTGTTTAGGAAAACACCCAAGTCGAAGTGGTTGGTTGAAATCCTAGCTATAATTATTGTATGGCAAAGCTAAATAAGTTGATGGAAAAATTGAAAACAAATTTATAGCATTTAATACTCTGAATATATTAAGATTAAATTGATCACATTGCAAATTCTGTGTGTTATGGACAGTTGTATCTAGTGTTCGGGATCTTTGTTGTTTTATTTTAATACTATTGCTGAATCAGTTTTTGTACCCTTGTGTTGTGAGTGTGGTATGTTGTTTATTTCAACCGTATAAAATATTAATTGTTTACGTTGTAATTTATTATTCAGATATTGATGTGCCTACAACAGAGACCAAGTATCCTCACAGATGGTCTAAATGTCTTCACTGGCGGCAATTCTGGGCACTGCACATAAAGAGGTTTCACCACACATACAGAAATCCCAAAGCCCTGTTGTCGGAGGTATTTATAATGTTAATATTATTATGTAAACATTTTTATATAACTTTTGCATGCATAAGGTTGTGTGCTGTATTGTTACAGTGAAGTAAGTGATAGGTAATAACCTATATAAAATTTAGATTATTCACAGATAATACTACAAACTAAGAGAATTTTTCAGGATTTGTTCATAGGCTGCCATGGAATTGAGTTCAGTCCTTAATATTTTTTCTGCGGCTGTTGTTATTCAAATCATTGTATTCCAAAATACTTAAAATAATTTGCCATAACCATGTATTTCACATACAAAATCAGAGTTTATCAACATATTTTAAACTTTAAATATTTAAAATTTGGGGGGAAAAAACTACAAGAAATCCTGTTATTGTTGCAGTAATTAGTTCATTAAATTTTCTTACTTTTTGAGAAAATTTAAACTATATTCATCTTGAAAACTTTTTCGATGCAGAGCACCCATTAAAAGAATACATGTTAATTGCCTCAGACCAGAAATTTCTGTTTTTCAGCAATAACTGTACGGTGCCCCTACTTGAAAACTGAATTTTTTTTTTCTGCTGAATTTTAAGTTAACTTTCATGTATAATATTGATATGTGTAGCAGTGAAACAATGGTAATTTTTATGTATTGCCATTAATTTGGTAGTCATTTAGTTGGCAAAGGTATGATGGCCAATGAGAAAGTTGTGCACGGATCACTGCTTTGAACACGTTTTGCATATTTATCCTCCCGTATCGCTCATTCACACATACCAAATAACCATTGAATTTGGAAAAATACATTTTTCCCGTATTGTAAAGGTTAATGACAAGAAAAGTACAATGCATTCATTCCAATTACAGCATTAAAGTCATGTCAGCAGGGTTATACTTGAGAATATGTGTCATTCTTTTGTTTGCAATAAAATTTCAACAATTTGAAAAAAAGTGAGATACTTGAAATATATTCTTTGGATATATTCTGTGAATATGTCTTTTATTTTGACCTGTTAAAATCAATTTTAGACGCTTACATATTTGTCTAATACATGAAGCTACTAATGTATCGTTTTTCAATCTGCATTGCTTTTAGTTGTTGGTTCCTGCTATCTTCGTGTGCATGTCGCTTGGCTTCACCTCTGTTTTGCCGCAACTCTCCATGCAGCCTTCCCTGAGCCTGGAGCCATGGCAGTACGGACCTCCCAACTATGTATTCTTCAGCAACAACCAGCCAAATGACAGCTGGGCACACAAATATGAGAGAGAGCTGCTCGGCCCAGTTGGAATGGGCACACGTTGTGTTTATCAACATGGTGAAAGGTGCATTCCTCTAACTATTCTGTAATCTAATTTTTTTAAATTTTGCTTGAGATCTGTATGGTTGGTCCAAATATTCAATATTCCAAAACAATAACAAAAAATCAAGTGTGTTCATTTTCCAGTTCCATGAGGAAATTGGTTATAGCAAATGTAAACTAAATGAATATTGTAAGAGTTCATACAATAATGTGTGAATCGCTTATTTAGTTGAATAACAATTAAAAGATTTTCTCTGTGTGTTCACTTGTGTCCATTATAATATGTATCACTGAAACACAGTAGACCCTTGATTTTATGGGGTGTCACACTTCTTAGGGATGACTTTGTAAAATTGGCACCCTCATAAAATGAAAACTGATCAATTCTGACCTGTGCAAAGTACAAAATTTTCTTTTGAAGTGTTTGTTTCCTATGAATTCATGTTTAATCTTCTCTGATGTAAAACTGACATATTTTAATGTAGTGTTAATTTAATTTTGTGGGCAGATATCTGTAAAGTAAAATTATATACCAGATATGACTTCCTGTTGTCGCCGATTATATTTAAAACAAATTTGAGTGTAAATACTTAACTCTCAAAAAAATATTGGAAGGGTTTTTGCCTTGATTTGGTATTTTCATCAAATAAAGATTCGCCGTACGTTTCATCTCAAACATGAATTTTCATTCTGTGTGCACTGTTGTCACCTCTGTACTCGGCTCCTTGTAATTTCAGGCTCTAAATCGCTTGCCGTCCATATTGAATTTTCTGGTTATGCACCCGTAACTTCCTTATCAATGAAAAAATAGAATATTTATTCTTATAACATATTTATAGTTCACAAATAACTTAAAATGTAGTTGCCAAAATGTATCCATACACTATCTGAAACTGCAAGAATCTTTTCATAATTTAAGCATGATGCTACACTACTTACAACATACTGTAATTACTAGAAAAAATGTCGTAACTGGTGTTTGTTCGACAGCATAAAGTACTATATAGGGTTGGCGAATATTCAGTATGTATACGGAAACTATATTTTTCATTTTGTTTCATGCGGGTAAAAGTCTCAATCGCACAACCCTAATAAAGTATATTGCCAGTGGTATAATAATAAAGTTTCTATATAAGCATCTTCAGACATGGCATGTGAGGCTGAGCCTTAAAAGTGTTAACTGAAAGACTTCAGTTGGTGCGTTTGTGCTGGTTTGATGCAGGAGCGAGTACTGTGACCCAGTAGAAGTGGACAGCATTGTGTACATGACAAACGTGACGGTGCCGACAGAACCTGTGGCATGTTCTTGTGCGGTTGGAACCATGGAGTGTCCGGCAGATGCCGCCGGACCCACGCCACCATCTGCCAAGGTGAGCAGCACTTATTGTTGCCAGCTTTCTGCAGATGCTTCTGAACCTTACTAAGGAATCCACCCAAAATATACTTGCAAAAGCCACGTTTAGACATGCAACAACTACACTGTTAAGAAGTTCCCTGTTAGTTTACATAGCTTCCACCTGGTCTGTAAGCAATAGGGATTGGTCAATTAAGGTTGTTGGTTCTCAGTTCCACCAGTTCTTATCCTTAGGAACCAGAACCGAGAACCGGAATTATATTCTCGGTTCTTTCATTTTATTTATAACTGCAGTTGACACTGTTCCCACCAAATTTGTACTGTATACTATAATACTTTATACTTAAAGTTAGTTCCACATGTCATGCAAACACAATTTCACTATCGTAAAGAAACAAGTTTTATAGATATGAACGAACTAAAAGAAACTGCCATAGATGTCGCTGAATCCTTGTATGTGTTCTGTGCTAGAGATTTTTGCTGTATTGACACTAGTGACACTACTGTCATTCCATTTAAGTACTCAAGAAGTCGATCATGAGAAACTGTTGTCCTTGTAAACTGTTGATACACCATCAGTGGAAATTACTGTCATTACAATTATGTAATGCATGTGTGGCATAAGCAAACCAGTGGGTGGCAAGTGTAAGGATGGTTTACTTCCCCTCTCCCGTTGGCCTGTGTGCATTGCAGGACAGTATTGGTAGAGGCAGTGGCACACTTGTTGGTCTCTCCATCTTGTAGTGTGTGCCAGGTTGTGGAGTTTTCCTGGTATGAGTAGAACACAAAAAAAAAAAGTAGAATAATATCAGAAGTAATTGTTTTGCTAGAAACAATTCTATATATTTACAATGCTATTGAGTTTGTAGTGCATTAGGCCAGGGCTGCCATTTTTATGCATTTTATCCATTTTGACGGAATTTTATACCATTAAATGCGACGTGTGCCACACTGCTGCGCAGTGCGACTTCGCCCCATCAGCAAGTGCTGAGAGCCTTGGGGCAAGTCTAAAGTGGGGTACATTTATTCTAGTGGCTACAGGGTTGATTCCACGCGTTGGACAACTACAGACACAGAAAATAATTAACGCTTTTAATTATGAAATTTGTACTGCCCACCGAGAATTTGACATGTGGTCACCACCATATCGACGAGAGATGGTTTTACCAGATGAGTCATGGACCAGCTGACACCAATAAGAAAGTTGAGTCACCACAGGATCGCAGCACCTCTGCGCCCAGTGATTTCACAGCTGCCGAGACTCGATAAGAGATGATAAACATGTAATCAGCCTCCACCCAGGGTGATAAGAAAAGGGTGGCACTGCCGCTACCCTGAGATAGTCTACCCCTGTGGTGAAAGGCTAGCAACCCCCGCACCCTTGTGAGAGCTATGACGCTAAGATTTCAACTATATAAGGAATCCTGAAAACACTCCTGCGAGAGTTTGTCTGCTTGCCGAACGCAGAGGTTGGAGGGCTCTCCTGGGTCTGGAAAAGACCTCCACCTCTCCCACCCTGAAGAAGGATGGCCTTTCTCTACCAGCAGCCTGAGAAGGCTCATCCACGAGCTTGCAAAGGCTCTCCAGCTCCGGCAGCTTGTGAAGGCTCTCTGGAGGTAATTTCATCATCCGCAACCCTGCACTCCTTACCACAGTCATTTCTTGAATCTCGCAGTAGCAGGCCATCGTGACGTCCCTCTGGAAAATCACCCCTCCGATAACTAAATTGCTGTTAATTGCAAAATTCAGCATTTTTGGAGTTTGCTTGTTTGGAGAGAATTCATCCAGTTCCACCTTTACCTGATGTAAAATTAATTAATTAATTATGATTGGTTTTAGATTATAAAAGAACCGGATCCCCAGTGTTTTATCTAGCGTCAATAAAATGCTGCGGCAAACTCTAACCTTGGTGATGTAGTCATTTACGCATCCTTAATCATTTTAATTAATTTCATTTGGGGCTCATCAGCAAACCTAACCTTTTACCGTGGAATAAGTGTGAGTTGACCAAACTCCTTAGGATCACAGCGCCTACAACGGCTGTAGTCTGCAAAGACTTACTGGGATTCCTGGGAGTGTCCGGTACACTTACGCTTGCCTGCGGTACCATTCCAACTCTAGCCTGTCATTTCTTCCTGTCAGTGCCTCTGGAATGACTGAATAAAATACTCCCGCGAGGGCTGTTCTACGGCGGCTAGAGGGAGGTGTGATACCAACCAGTAATTTAATGAAAGGAGTCTCAGTTAGAGAAAGTAACCTTGCAAAATAAAATTAGTTTTGTGAAGTTAATTTTCGTAAATTTATAGGACTAGAAAGGGTGGAGAACTGCTTAGCAGAAATTATCGTCGATCTTGACGGGCCCTATAGAGGGACCTATCTCAGTCTGGTGGCAGACTGCCAGTCGATTCCACTAACGATGCTGCACCCCGTCCCCCTTACCAAAAGTCACTGCTCCCACACCACGTCCAATTTTGCCCTATATAGCTTTAGCTTACGAATCCGAACTAGATTCTGAACTACGCATCTGGTGACGGTGGCCAACCTACGAATACATTAGCATTTTCAGCCTGTCTGATCCCACACCAATTGTGAAGTCACCTGCCCCATCCCAAATTAGCGACACTGCACCACCACAAATGTGTGCTATCCGAACGGCAGCTGGGAAGGTAATTAAACTAGCCCTACCTTCCAAAACTACACCAAAATTCCGTATACAGTAGAGTCCCGCTGTAGCAAGCACTGCAATTGCGAGAACACTGGTATAATGAGGTCTTTTTGAGGAACCGTCAAAAAATCGCAAAAATATTCCATGAATATTGTAATTTTACGAGTTGAAACATGTGTGGCGAGATCGTGTGAAGCAGGCTTGCAGCGGCACTCTTGACCATATGAAATGCGCTTTTGATATCTCTCTGCTGTAACTCCACTTCCTCATTTCCCAAAGTACCTTGTGCTGCACTCATGTGTCACATTCTTCTGCCGTGTCTTCTAACCTCCCTCTCTGTACAACCAAGCGCATTGTTCTATAAATAGAATACCGCCCTTTCTACCTTGACACCGTTTTCATGAATCAGTTCTGCTTTTCTGTAGTCATTCATGGTCATTGTGCTGTCAACTGTGTTTTGTTTCAAACAACTTGGCGTATGTGGGTCGAACTTTATTGTTAAATGAAAACAAATTCCATTTAAACATAACAGTTCAAGCAATAGCTGGAATCAAAACAGCTACATAGTAACAGTTTTTTTTTTTTCCTGTAGCATACCAATTGAAGACAGGGACACAACTACTACTACATTTTATCACTGTGCTATAACAAACTTAATTTTAATCCATTTTTATAAAGTTTTCTTGAATTTTTGCTGGTTTTGAGTAAGTCTCGCACCATGCAGGTTTTGTTAGTTGAAAAGTCTAATTTTCCAGTGACTACCATATTTACTGGCATAATTCTCGCACTGGCAGAATTCATGCACCCGAATTGTATGGTGTATCAAATTAGGGAAAAAAATTTAATTTCATATTTCACGCAGTATGTTTCTCTCAATGAGGCATGTAATGCAAACGGGCCCGTGCTTTGTTTGACCACGCCAGGTTGCTGACACTTCAAGGTCACTGGTCCCGTTATCGATTTCTGGCTGCCACACCACACTTCAAAGATGTAAACAAAATCAGTCCTGGAGCTTATTTGTATGCAGCTGGTTTTTTTAATGCGAAAGGAATAGTTTACATTTATATTAATTTTTGTTTAGTACAAATGCATAATGGGTAAATTAATATACCAGTCAAACTGCTGCATTTCAACTTCAGGTGATTGCGTGTGCAGGGGAACACAGCAATAAAGAAGCAGGCAAAAAATATACTGTTTCTGATTTTAACATGCATGTCATGTTTTCCCAACACCGGGCCGGTCTTACGATGTGAACCGGACCTGTAACGAAGGCAGTGATGGGCGGTGGCCGCCCGCCAGAATAATCGTGTAGCGACCAACAGCGGCAAGCCGCTGCGTCTGGCCACACTGCAAGGATCAAGACACTCGCCCAGCTACATGCACACGGCAATGTTTTTGCTGCTAGCACCAGCACACGAGGGATTTAATTTTGAATATGTATCTTCATATCTATTATCAATAAATAAAGTGCTGTGTTTTTAAAAAAACGTATCTCCTGCAGTTGATGATTGATTACTTACAGTAGACCCCATTTTAATGTTTACATGCTCCTGTCTTGGCGATTTCTTGCATAATTCACACACCCTAATTTTTGGCAATAAAACCCTGTAAAAAAGGTGCAAGAATTATGTGTGCGGAGCTGTGATGGGCAAGTTATCACTTGCAGGGCAGTGCTTCGGCGGCCGAGTAAATGATAGCAGAAAATGCTGCACAGGCTGGGCAACTGATTCCGGGACAATGCTGAATAGGCCGAGGAACTGATTGCAGGCTGAGCGGCTATACTTACATGGCGCGGTCAGATTTTCCACTCATTTTCACGCAATCGGTTATCACATAACAGGATATTTTTACGTTATGGTGGTTCAAACACAATTTAAATACAATTTTGGGGCGATTTTTAAGTAGTAAGTCCTACTGGAGATCAAAATCAGTCTAATTCAGAGATGGCGAGGACACTTATATCGAGGATCGAACCTGGAACCATGAAATCTCGTTATAACAGGACTCTTCTGTAGCTTCCCCTCTTCTTAACTTCGTTCCTTCTCATAAGCCTACGAGGCCGGCCCCTCTCAGACGTCCTATAGGTGAATGTGACCCCAAGTAGGAACTATCTTGGGAAAGTCGGACTCATTCCCATTCCATTATCATCTACAACCCCACTTGTGGTATTTAATTCTTTTGGACAGCTGGTTTCCCGTATTTTGGCAACCTTCACGGTGAGCAAGGTTGCACTCCTTGGGAGGGAGTCATTTAAATTTTAGCTCGTCCTGGGGTTTGATTCCCCTCCCTTCATATGTAACCCTTCCACTAGGCGGTATACTCGTAAGGACCCCAATGTGGGACCAACCCCAACCCGTCAGGCAGAGGAACACTTGTTAGAAACTTTGTTGCTACCGAAGGGCCCCCGTATAACCACCCGGAGGGAAATCAGCACTCCTAACGGTCCACCCCAATGATAGGTGTACCTCCAGTAAGGCGCCCCCATAATGAGGTGAGATACTTAGTGATGGTAGGGAGTACCAAGTAATAGGTTGGGTACCTCCTACCGCCACGACAAGGGTGTATCAAACGGATAAACGGATTTAAAGGCAAAATAATGGATTTTTATTCCTACAATTCCAGACACCTTGTTTACAAATAGAAAGCTGGAGTCGTATATCCATATGCAATATGGACACCGGCATTGGAATTTCCCATGTACCACCATAGATAACATGATTGCAATAGATGATGTCACTTAGGGTGAAAATTCTACTGCACAGCCCTGCAAAAGTTTATTTGTTCCATGGAGTTAGGAGTATACAGGAGATGGCAAGGTGTGATGTACGTGAAGCCGCTGGAGATAGGTGATTTTACTATGGACTCTAGTCGCCATCTTGACAGGAGCCCAAAACATTGTGTTTACATTGAATGACATTGAGAGAAAGGTTACATTTGAAGCATTTCGTGTTGAATAAAGAAGCTGATGAATAAATAAATATATATCACAATTCACATGGGAAGTTTTACTAGTTTATTATTGGCGTGTGTTAGTTCTGCAATCAAATAATTTCCTCATAAAACGACCGATCGTGAGTGTGTGTATTGCGGACCAGTATTGGGTCATGTACGACAATAAGCACATGTTTTAGATATAGTGCTCATATATCAGGATTTGTGGAACACTATTTTCTGAATAAATGATTAAATTAAGTATAACAAGCGTGCTACCTTTGTCATGTAATGTATTGCAGGTTGCGTATCAGTAATGAGTGCAACAAAACGGCGACAAGCAGCCTAGCTGAATTTCTGGAAGGCAAAGCTCATATGTTCGTGAGCCACGAATAAATAATTATTTTCTGGCATTTATATTTAAATTCTTAACACTGACAATGACTCGAAGTTTGTTTTCAATATGACTTCATCTCCTTTGTACATATTTGTCAATATAGTAAATGGTTTCTGGTAAATAAATTCAAATCCCATTTTAATTATTCCCTCTCTTTACATTACATTAGTTCTCTGTTATGATACAGTTTTATACTTATTTATCCCTTATTGTAGGGTACAATTTTGTTTCTTGCACCTACAATGTTAGACAGGGTTATGTTACCCTTGATACATAATTAAAACACAGAAATTAAAATTTTTACTGAATTGTCTGCACTGGACAATCAATTTTAGAAATATTTCAGAAGAAAAAAAGGGGGAGGTACAGGAGACATTTATTGATAATTTTATTCCCTATATCTCCAAAATTGTGTTACATCTTTCTCCAAAAGTGCAATTTAGTACCAAGGGCTTAAGCCCCAGCTACAATCACCGCAAGAATTAACAATAAAAAATTGAATCCACACATGTATTTGGCAACAGCTACAACACAACATAATGGCTTAAGATGGCGGCCTGCTCGCTATAGCGGCGTTAAGAGGATTGAATATTTTCAATTATTTTACGCCGAGTTCTACGACGGCTTTTTTGTGCTCGTTTCTCATTAGTCTTGTAACAGTTTTCTTACTGCGGTTGTAGCCAGTTCATTTTCATATTTCCATGGTAACACCACTGTTATTTTGTTACGGGAATGCTACGGTGATTGTAGCGTAGGCTTTAGTCAGTCAGTAGCCACAATTTTAATTCAGTCCAACATGATAAGAAAATTTCACATCGGGAGAGAAAACTACAATAGGATATTATTTTAATAAATAAACTTTTAGGGATAATGAAGGAACCACTCAATGGCTAGGTTTAAAATGTATGAAAACTTACTCGCCAGCATTTTAGATTACATTGGGTAGTTTAATTAGATTAGGATACACTGTTGAACTACATTTGGTGAAAGACGCATGCATTGCAATGATATCAATAACAAGCGCACATGTACTAACCACTGCCAAAGTGGCCTACAGACACACTTGTGACAAAATTTCTTTGCTGTTACCTACCAACTTGTGCAATTATTATTTCTAGTGTGAAATTCTCCTCTGAATACATTAAAAACTATTCAGTTTCAATATCTCAGAACCACGCTGCAGAAACTTGACAAACACTCCTCTAAGAAAAAAGCATTATCGCTGAAGAAATGAGGTTCCTCTCCTTCCTTCCCAAGGGGGTAGGGGGGCTGCGGTGGGCATAATGGTAGGACACTTGCCTTCCACCAATGTGATACATGTTGGTTTACCTGTGAGGTTACTCACAGATTTTCACATATAGTAATTGTCCTGATTGATGCTGCTGACTGGTATGTTTTCTCGAGGTTTCCCATTTTCCCCCACCCTTGCATTTCAGTGCTGCACCGTATCTGCCATATTTCACCCTCATCTGATTGCAGTACAAGTTGTTACAATTCCTGTACAGATAGATATTAAAGTATAAATATGTCAAGTCTACATTAGATTGAAACACAAGGTATTACATGGAGGCTTCTTATATCAGTCTTGTTCTGCATTATAGAAATTTATCTTTATGTAAGTATTCTTCTACGGAATAGAAGACCTTATTTAAAAAGTATAATTTAACAACTCTTTTAATTTTTTTAAACTAATAATTATTTCAAATGACTGTAAAGTTTATGTATTAGTTTTGCCCCAGCATAGTATGGATTTGATGTAAATTTTGAGGTTCTTTAAGAGAATAGGTGGTGATGGTTAGTGTGTCATGGTGTAGTAATGGTGTATATCATTATTTTTAACTTTTTTAATGTTTTCCATGTAAAAAAGAATACTGCGGTACATATACATGCATGGAAGAGTGAGAATTTTGTTATTTATAAATAGCGGCCTACAATAGGTTTTTTTTTCCATTTTGTCAATTTACCCCAAAATATGATTCCATAATTTAATGTAGACTGAATATTTGAGAAATAGTATGCAAGTATTGTGCTATCATTACAAATATTTTTTAAGGTATGTACTGCAAAACACATTGAATTCAATTTTTACAGACACTATCAACATTCTCATTCCTGTTAAATTACTGTCTACAATGAGCCCTAGAAATTTAGTACTATTTACTGTCTGTAAGCCGTCTTCTATTGTTGTGCATCTTTCATCCTGCAGTGTATGTTTATTTCTTTGCATGAAATTCATGAGCACATATTTGTTTACATTTAATAGGTATTAATTTATTATACTGGAACCAACTGGACATCTCTTTGTTTTATATTTTCTTCAAAATTAGCATTATTTGAACTAGTTACCAAAATGTTTGTGTCATCCGCAAACATTATAGCAGTTGGTTATTTGTTCTGTAAAGTCATTAATAAATATTAAGAATAAAATTGGTTCCAGTATTGATCCCTGTGGCACTTCTACTCGAGTAGTTATGGTATTGGACATAACATCTGTAATGTGATTTTTCTCATAATATCTTATGGAGGTGATCTGTTTTCTGTCTTCAAGATGTAATTTAAACATATCATTGGTTACACCTCTTACTCCACACTGCAATAAAATATTGTGGTCGACACAATCAAAAGCTTTTGAAAGATCTGTGAATATACCTTTGAGAATTGTCTTTTAAAAAGAAGTTAATATTTTTTCAGTTAAATTGTTAATAGCTTGTTCTGTAGATCTGCCGTCTACAAATCCATACTGATGCAATGAAATAACCTTGTTTCATATTAAGAATTGTGTCAGTTTTTTTGCTATCAATTTCTCTAAAAAAATTTTTAAAAGTATGTATAAAGAGCAATAGTCCTATAGTTACCCCTCAATGCCTTGTCACTTTTTTATGTATTGGTTCTACTTTTGCATATTTGAGTGTGTCGGGAAAAATTCCCTGGGCAAGACATTCATTGAAAATGTAAGTCAAAGGCAGTTTTATTAAATAAGAACACTTTTTTTTTAGCAGAGTCATAAGTACCTCATCTATGCCACAGGAACTTTTACTTTGAAATTTTAAATTACATTTATGTCATCTTCCTCAGAGATAGATGTGAAAAACATAGTGTTAGCATTCCAAGTGTTAGGTCTTTGGGGTGTGTGTGCAGGACTAATATTTGTAGTTTTGTGTTGATTTTGCAATTTTAGTAGGATGTTTGTAAAATAGTTACTAAAACTATTAGATATTTCCTTGCTATTTTCGATTTTGATGCCATCAACTTTCAAGGAAAGGGTAACATGTCCTTACCTAGGTTTCAATTCATTATTAATAACGTTCCACATTGCTTTTGTTTTATTTGAGGAGGAGGCTATTTTTTCCCCAATCAACTTGTTATATAATTTTTCGTATTGCTTACAGTATAATTTTTGTTTTTCCCCTGGCTTCTTAGCATTTGATGATTTGTTTTTAACCTCTGTCCTGAGACTATCAGACCTTTACTAATCCATTTTTTTTCGAGCTACTGCCTACATTTTACAGATTTGAGTGGAAAGGCATGATTAAAATGACAAAGAAATGTACTAATAAAACTGTTGCAGGCAATGTTTTGTTCAGTCAATGTACAATCATCATTCCATTTTTCATTTACAAGTAGGCTTTTAAAAAATGTTACATTTTCATCTAAACATCCATGATTCATCATCAATATTAGAACAAGCTCATGTCCAATTAGTTTCCCTCAAAATTAGAATTTGAAAAATTATTAAGAAGGGTGAAATAGAGTTTAATGAAAATCACGCTATGTTTTTCTACTTTGCAGATGGTGTAGTTATAGGACTATTGGTTTATATAAGTTTTTTTAATTTTGCGTACATTTGGAAAATGATCAAATGTATAAACATCTCATTTACTGTACTGATTACAGCCTACCGTTAAATACATAACCATCTAAATGCATTAGTAAACTTTATTTATTTAACTTAACATCTTGTCAACAGCAGATTCATTTGAAAATGGTAAACCAATAACTCAATGAAGGGAATACAAGGAAGGAATTGGTCAAGTTGTCTTTTATTGAGTCACACCAGAAATTGCATGGAGTGAGTTTGAGAAACCATGGAAATTGCAAACCATAAAGGCTACATTCAGTAGCTATTAAAATCATGAGAACTGATTTGGTTGTAGGCCTATATTCTTGTATTGATAAACAGCTGATTTCTTGTATGTCACTGCAACTCTGCTGACTTGGGGAGAAAAAAATTGTAAGAGTGGAGTTTTTATAAGGTGTAGCTTTGTATTGGTTTACGAGATGATTTGCCATTACTAACAAATTAATTCCATAAACTCCTACACTGAAATAGCAAATCGCAATTTAGAAAAATACGCATCTGCAGTTTTATAAAAGTGCCTGTACCTGTAACGAATCTGCAACTTACAGGCTAGACATTAAATTCACGGCATGTTAGTAATCGCAACCTCACTTACAAAAATTAACACACTGCAATTGTTAATTTATAAACTTACGCAGATAAAAATATCCCTATACACACAATTATTGTGTGATATCTTTCACGATATATACGAATACACTAAACATTGCAATGGCATGGCCTGACACATTTTCATACATTAATATTACTTTTCATTGGTCGCCGAATAAATAAAAAATAGATTATAGTTTTAAAGCGTGATAACATGCCAAATTCACATTTCACAAACGTAAGAATAACACAAATATAGAGAAATTTCAGAACAACTAGCGAGGTCATATAGCACTTGCAAGGCTGTTCAATTTCAATTCAATGTAAATAAAAGTTTCTTTCCCGCATGGCTGCTTTACTTGTAACGCACTCGCAGGCTACTTCAATTGCGTATTTTATTGGATTTTAGTACGGTTAAAGTTTTATCATAACTTTGAAAAGCTCCTATAGTCAGAAAATTATTTCCTGGAATATTTTCAAGGCAAATATATAAGGAATGGGAAACAAATCAACAAAAACAGCATATACAACACTTCCATTTAAATGTAAATAATTGATAACTTTACATATTTGACTGTGAAATTTATATCTAGTTATATGATACAAACACTCAGGCTTTATGTATATTATTGTTTAGGTCAAAAAGGTTATATAGTAATTTTGTCAATATTAATACTCGTCAAAATACACGTGAAAGATACGCTGATACAATGTTTCTGTCTACTGTTGGGCCAAAATACACGTGAAAGATATGCTGATACAATGTTTTTGTCTACTGTTGGGCCAAAATACACATGAAAGATACGCTGATACTATGTTTTTGTCTACTGTTGGTCACGTGAAATTTTTTTTACTAGTAAACAACCGTCTAACTTCACGCTATAAACTGGCTTCACTTTTTAACACTGCACTGTATAGGACATAGCCACCCCCTGATTTGTTTATTAGGAAAACATGCCGTTGTAGTGTTCACGTCCACCAACCACCATATTATCTATGGAATTCACGCCATATTTACATTCGTAGTACCATCACGTTTTAACCATCAATTCTTTATTTTTTACAAAGCGAGCAACGTGGCGGTGAAATATGTGTTCATATGCATTTACTTATGTAGAGTATATTTGTAAATCAATTTATCACGTATTTTAAACTTGTATCCGTCCAGTTAACTGGATTTTTATTGTACTCATTGTCTGTAAATATATGCGGTAAAAAATTACACGTTTTGAAGAAACAAAAGTTTTGGCAGCGCGTGCGTAACGAAAAAATCTGTCGAAAGTTTCTATGGTTCAAAAATGTACAGGCAGATTTCTCTCTTTTTTTTTTTTTATCTTCATACAAGGCACTTTTATTTTTTTTTAGCAGTGCTTGTATAGTTGTGTATAAATGGTTTGCATTATTCTTTTCATGATTCATGTGCCCTTGGCAGTACATTGCGAGCATTTGTTGTTCCAGGGGTCAGGCAAAATACAAAATCATAAGTAAAATCTGAAATTATTATGTTTCTGTCTTAAAACCATAACTGTGTATTTCTCTGGTAGTGAGGAGTTTTTGTAAGGAAATAACAATTGATAAAAAACACCGCTTATCAATAGGAGTAACATTGCCAATTTCAGGTTTTGCAAATAAAGTGACATTTCTCAAATTAGGTATGTCTATGTAAACAGCACATTAGAAATTTGAGCAGTTCTTATCCAGAAACCTGCATTTTGTAGCAAGAAAATAACAGCTATTTTTGACAAAAATAACACCTTTTATTTGAAAAAATAATACATATTTTTGAAAAAAATATAATCTACTTTTTCAGGTCTCTATTCATAAGGAATAAGGTACAAATATACCAACGCTTTTTCCCTAAAATGGAGGACGAAAGAAACTGTGTACAGTCCATAGCTAGAATGCTACTAACTAAGCTGCATAATTTTTTACAAGCCCCGAAGCAGCAGTCAATCGAAGAACTCAAACAAGCCCGCGAAACAGAGCGCAATTATAAAGAGCGGGTCATGCTCGACCGTGGACAGGTAGACAAGGGGAAGGAGAAGATAACGACAGGCCACGCGCCGGGCCCTACACCTCCTAAAACCCCGACCGTGACCCTCTCTTCCCCTCTACCGGATGCCACCAAAGTGCCGGTACTGCATTCGTGGAAAGTAGATGCTAATAATTCCACAGGAGTATTGCCATGAACAACATAAATTGTACTGCTGAAGACCCTGTAAATATTATGTGACTGTAAACAAAACAGTAAACGTAGTGAAGTGTAAACATTATAAATTCAGTGACTTCATAAGCAGGTCTTATGGGTAACCTGTATTTTAACATCTTATGTTGCAGTTTTAAAAATAAATTTGTTGAATTAAATTCTGATTTTATTTGGAGCACTTGTATAAAATTTGCAATTTTAGTTTGAAACAAAGCACAGGCCTATTCTGCAAGATATTTTGTAACAAAAGTTTTATTTATCAGTATTTTTGTCCCAAAACAAAAAAGATTGACCATTGTATGTAATTATTGGTTATTAACAGCATCCCCATTCCCATTTTTAAAAATGTCTACTCACAAGTGAATGCTTATTATAATCTTGTAAATATAATGTTATGGCCTAAATTGTAAATGATAAAAAATTCTCTTACTTTCTTACTTGTGGTGGTGTTTGTTTGCCAGGTTTACTGTAACAATGGAAAATATAGCGAGTATGCTCATAACGTTCAATATTTTTTAAGCATAATTATATTGCAAACATTTTACAGGCGTGATAATATTGTGAATATTTTATAGGCATAATTATATTGCAAATATTTTAATGGACATAAACATTTTAGTTCTAAGGTTTTTTTTGAGGATTTTTTGTTCAATGGTTGGGGGCAGTCCTGCTTTAGCCATATCCTTACAGAACAGTACAGTTGACTTTTGATGTATCATTATCGCATGTACTGATAAATCGCATACATCGACAATTTTTTTTTGGTTCTGGCAAAATTCCTATTTATATAATGTTAACATAACCCACTTTTATCATTTATCGCATGGTGTGTGTATTGAAGTATATTTGGGCTCCCGTCATGTAAGATTTTCTGCTATTATCATTTTAAACTGATTTTTATGCATACGTCTAGTAACTGGATGTGAAATATGTCACGTGCACCTCCGTTTATCACTTCTCTGCAGTGCATTATCTGCCTTCCCAACACGTCTCTGACAGTGACTCTGCGGCGTGGTGCAACGTGTGAGACTGGCGTACTACTTCCCATTACACGCCGAGAGGGGAAGTGGTTACCTAGCAACCAGCATGGCAACCTAGCATCCTCTCTCTCATCTCTCTTTCTGTCTCTCTCAGCCACACACCTTTCTTCCTCCCCTCACATGCCCTCAAGAGGGGAAGCTGTTTCCTAGAAAAATAAAAAAGCACGTTCTCGGCTGTGCGTGCCAGCTTTCACATGCCGTCGCCAGCTACAGAGCAAGTAAACTGCGCCTGGCGAACGTAGAGATTTTATCAAGATTATCCGTCGCTCAAAATAATTGCACCTATCATCACTTGTAGTTCAAAGCAAATAGTTTGACGTGAAAATGTTACACAAAACATTTTAACAAGGAATTATTATTTGCAGAGATGTTTTCTTTTGTGAATAAAAGTGGTTTTTTCCCTTAAGGTTGGTGTTTCATTGTATCTGGTGTAAAATCAACATGATTTTATATAACATATTGTTTATTTAACTCAAGGGGCAGCAGCTTCCCAAATAAAATTATATGCCCAGAAGCGTATGTGATCTCCCCTTGTCACCAGAAACTGATTGAACATCGAGCAACTTGTATTATAAGTTTAAAGATCATTTTCAGTAACTTCTTGTGGGGAAATTGGATTTATATTCATTAATTTCAATAGACGTACATCTTTTAAATAAACTGATAAAATGTAAGGGCCTATTCGACACCTTTTGCAGTCCAATGAGTAGGTAAGCACCAAGCTGAGTGCATTGTAACTCACGATAGGGGAAATCAGAAGACTTGGTTTTGAATGATTAATTATTAAAGACATTTAAGAAATCAATTATTGCCTTATTTATTCCTTTCTGTCTCAAAATTACAAGTTTTGTATGCAGTAAGATATAATTAATTACTTTAAAAGACAGACATTTGCCACGGGCGCAAGGTGTTTGCTCTGCTTCCATAATCGATATCCGCATCTGTGTCATGGTAGAATAGGCTTTAATGTTGGCCAGATGAATTGGGTACTGTGCTGGTCCTTAAGGAAGATGGAGAGGAAGAAACAGAGTGGGTAATTAGACATAATGAGAAGGCGTATCTGGGAGGAAGGGTGCCACCCAAGACCACGAAATTTGAAAACTTACCTGGTATATGTCACTGTGAATGACATTCGTAAAGAAAGGCTGTACAAGGTTTAAAATCAACTTTGCAGGCTGTTTGCGCATATGCACCTGTGCTGAAAAGTGTGGAATTTGTTGTATGTACTTATAATGGTGGGAAAAGTGTTATATTTTCTGCTACTCTTTTTTTGTTGGTGTGCGTAGATTAATAAATAAAATTATTACTTTTAGGGTGTTCTGTAATATTACGGCTTGGTTTTAGTCTTTAAGGGAAACATTTTTTGTTTCAGCTTACTGTAGTTGTTTGTATATATTCTGTCATTTTTTCGTACAGGTATCAACAGAAGACATTATGTTCAATGTAACTGGTAGGAATATTTCTGATTGGTTGGTAAAATCAACAGCTGAATACTATAAAATGAGGTAAGTTTAAGGGACAAAAAGTATGTATTATGCTAATTTAATTTCTTTCATATAATGCAGAATTTTTTTGTGATTCTTGTTGTTATGTGCATTTTTGTGTTTTTGTTGATGCATACATGTGCATGCATGTACACAGTCGAATCACATTATTGTGACCACCTGCTAATATCAAAAGTAACTGCCCTTCAGAGCACTGACAGCAGCTAAACGAGCTGGCAGTGACTCAGTCAGGTAAGGGTGCATGGAGGAGGAGACTGACGGTGTACACAACTATCAAGGTGGTTTCACATAAGTTCAATTGGATTGTGATTGGGGCTGTTTGGGAGACAGGGAAGAACTTTGAAGTCATGATCGTGCTAGAAGTTCCCAACCCCTTGAGGAAAGATGATCATCATTTACGGGGGAACATGATTGCCAAGGATGGATTCATAACCAAATTGATCAAAGTGTCTTCCACATGGATGATGGAACCCATAGAATACCACGATAATATTCCCCAGACCATAAAACTGCTCCCACTGCATTGTGTTTGTTCAGCAATGGATGCAGGGTCTTTATTCTCCTACATTTCTTGCTCGACACGCTGACATCCATCCATTCTATGCAGCAGATGACATGATTCATCACAGAAGACTACCCATCGCCAATCAGCAGCAGTCTGGTTGCCATATTGTCAAGCAAATTCCAGTCGTTTTCATTGATGCACCTGTATATAGGCTGATTATGATAAAGTGAGCACTTTTTAAGGCCCTTCTAAATATTTCTTTTCATCCAATTTCCATCTTACTGCTGCTTTTTAATATAAACATTGCAATGTGACCAATAAACATAGTGTATACATTTCACCACCTTCAAGATTTAATGTCTGAGGCTGCAATAAGATATATTTATTAGTGGTTAATGCTTGTTGGGAGGGCCTTAAAAAGTGTTAACTTTACCGTGAACAGTCTATAAGCATGGGTGCAGTGTCCCTGTCTCTACTCTGCAGCCCCATTTGCAGAAAAGTTTGCCAAACTGTTATGGTAGACACGTGTCTGGATGCCCACTGGTTCGTTTGGATGGTGAGTTTTTTCCACTGTAGCCTGTCAGTTGGCCTTTACACATCGTTGTAGTCGACATTCACCTCGGACATTAGTGGTGCGTGGAGCTCCTTAGTTTCCACAAAGGTTATTCCCAGTGGTACAGATTCCCAGTGGTACAGTTCGTCCACTCACTGTATACCTTTACCACTTAGGCACGTGAACAGTTCACAAATGTCGTCGTTTCCAGAATGCAGCTCCCCTTGGCTCAATAGCCGATGATCATCCCATTTTGTAACTCTGTTAAATTGTTTCTCTTACCTATGACAGCAGGATGCACACTGTGTACAGCCAGCCTGTTGGTCGCATTACCGTATTTACTTGTGTATAGTGCAGACTTGTGTATAGTGTGCACCATGATTTTTGCAACAAGTTCCAAGGGAAAGAATTTTTAAATAAAATTGCACCAAAAATTTGTGGCGCCCTGTTAGTAAGTATGGAATAAATTATTCTTTTTTACATTCATGTGTGGTGATTGTGATATGTTTGGAAAATATTTTAATTAAATAACTTGGGTGCAAAAAGCGAAAATAAAAAAAAATCAGGAACCATTATGCTCCTACTACTCAACATTTCCCGCTTCGTTTTTATTTTTTCTTATTTCTCCTTTAGCAGTGACCCACATTTTTTTTTTGCCCTGCTATAATGTCACACTACCCTTCTCTCTAAAAATCAAGGGGTCTCCTCGTCCCCCCCCCCCCCCAAATCCTTTTTTCACGAACTTGACTCGCTAGTCTCTGCCATGGAAATAAAGACGGATGGCGGAATTATCGACCAGCAACATATGGGTGTTATTACAAGAGGGAGGGGGCCGTAAACACGTGGAAGCTCTGGTTGCAGCGACAGGATGCCATTAGTGGGTAGGGGGGGGGGGTGGAGCAGAATTGCAACCTACACACAATTGAAGGGTCACTAAGAGAGAAGGGAGAGGAGTGATGTAAGAGCGATAGATGAGACAACAGACAGACCGGACACTTCCCTCAACATCCCGGGAAAATGTATGGCTACCTACCAACCCCCCCCCCCCTTTTTTGCCCTTTTTTTTTCCCCCCCTGTGTATAGCGCGCACCCCAAAAATTTTTCCTTTATTTTGGGAAAAAAAGGGTGTGCTGTACCCTAGTAAATACTGTATATACCCGTTTTACCAGCCCCCTCATGGGCTATGCGTTTCAGATGATACTTCTAGCAAATTATCATAATATGTAATATGATTTGACTGTGTATATGTGTTTGTGTGTTAAAGTTAATTATGTAAAAGATTGTGTCAGAAAGTATTTGAATTGGTGTCTTGTAGGATTTTCTGGATAACATAGTGAAATAAAGTGGGTTAACATGTATAGTTATTTTCTTTTACGAAGTGAGGCTAATTAGAATTCTAATGGGTAATGGAGTGGGAATTCTTTTATTTATGAACTGCATTCAATGGCATCCACCTGATCACAATGATGTAAAACCACTTTGTTGGAGAGGGGGGGATCCACCCCCCAATTCAGTTATATTAAAAATCTAATGTAGGCATTCTTGTTACCCCGTTAATCCCACATACATACCATATTTACTTGAAATAAATGTCCCCATTTTCAATCAATTTGGTGCATCTGAAATTGGGTGGGTATTATACTTGCAATAGAGGTAATTTTTGTTTTGCAGAAACTGCCTGCCCAATCAATAAAATGAGGAGAAGCTGTTCCTTTTCATTTTTCACAGCTTGTAACTTGAATTTGGCTGTTTATCCTCCTCTCCTCCCCATTATTCAACACTCATTCATAATAGGGTTGTGCGAATAATCTCAATACTGAAACAAAAGTTATAAATGACAACTTTCATTTTCGTTTCAGTAAGAAATATGGTTAGTGAAATTTAAAGTTGTTACAAAACTTAAACTCCTCTTTTTCAATGAATATTCAGGTGTTAAATGAATGCTCATTTAGTGGACCACCAAAGAAAATTTTCTGTCCCTAAATAATGTTTGTTTTTATTATTTTGACACATGATGCTCTGGTTGTGGCTGAAGACGGAGTTTGCGGTCAGGAACTGTTTTTGGTTTGTGTCAGGTCAGAAGCACAAGGGGTTTAACTGATGAACTGGAACCAGACCAGTATATAACTTGGGATGTGTAGCTTGTCGGATTAGCACAAAATCTATTACAGGTTGAGCCATCTGGCAGGTTGGGTAGCTTGACGTCAGGGGGTTACCTGTGTAGGCGGTGGCCTAACTGGACTGCTGATCCAGACTAGGCGGCTGATGGTGCTGCTGGTGGAGCTGGGTGCTGTAGAGGTATTGTGGCCTCTGAAACTGGCATAGGCAGACACAATGGCTCATGCTCAACTGGGCCTGGAACCACAGGTTGTCAATTCCAAGTGGCACATTCTCCCTGCGCTTTATGGTGGAGACAATGGGGTGTGGTGTCCCTGGTTTCTTCTGAGGGGCTGAAAACAATGGAGGGGAGTGAGCTGGGAGGTGAGGCATCTCCAACTGGTGGACAGCGGACAGCTTGAGCTCTTTCCCAGGGGCCGGGGGGGGGGGGGTCTTTGCAAAATTCAGAAGAGACTGGGGTGCAGCTCCAGGTAAAATTAGAGGTGGCAGCAGACGGTCTCTCCTGCCACTCCTTCTCGCTCCTGTGGCTGTAAAACATGGATAGGTCCTACAACCGACCTCACAAGAGGGGGGAGCAGGCAACAGTAGTCCCTAACTAGTGTGTTCTGCCACAACTGAAGCCAAGCCGACACAGAGCCGTACCCTGTTCCCCAACTGGCGACACAGCGGCAGGGTTATAGGAGAGGTGGGTCAGACCTTCAGGACCAATCAATTAAATACTCACTTCGGTGACACAATGGCACGATGGACAGAGTACAAACTAGGCTGGTAGACTAGCCTCCTTATGGATTGTAATTCTAGTCTTTGGGACTTTGCCTTTCTGTACGTCGGGGTGCACAGAATGGGTGGCTGTCGAGGGTATGTGTAATTGATGTACGAGTATCTCTGAAGGGGAGTCCACAGTCCTATGCTAGGTTCGGAAAATATGGTAGACAAACCACGGTCTCCTGCTTCACTCTGTTGGGCTTGGTATTTACGTAGGAGTTGCACAGTCACCTAAGGATTGATACTAAAAAGTAAGAGAGAACTCGTGTTTTAATCCCAAGAGGAATATATGCTGTGGCCCATACTATCTCATAACTACCTCAAGCTGACCCGAAGTACTAACTACACAAAGCCAGGTGAAGGGGAATTGGTTCTAGGCAGGCAAGGCAGTTTGACCCGGTAGGTTTATAAACTGACCCTATCTGCGCTGTACAGTGTCCTGAAGGGACTTGGAGGTCCATTACCAGAAGGGTAATGCTGTGTAGTTGCCATTACCGGAGGAGTAAGCAGGCAAGAGGTGTTGACGACTTCTTCAGGAGTTGCTGACGCAAGGTTCCTTGAAGTTCTGGAAGGTGGTGGTGGTGAAGCTGAAGAGCTTTTGGAAAGTCTGGAAGATGTTGAAGTCGGCAGAAAGCTCCAGCACTACCGAGTTGTGTAGCAAGCTGTCTGGGATGCTTGGCTCTAAGAAGAGCCGAAGAACAACTGAATTTCTAGCCGCGCATAGGTATAAGTATCTGCTAACCCGCCTTCGTTCGGGTTGCGGAGGTGCGGATGATCAAGTCGTCTGCTTGCGGGCAGAGCCAAGGGTTGTCTGCTGGCTGCATTTGCTGGGTGGCCAGAGCGGTGGTGATGCACTCTGGAACTATTGACCGTAGAGGGTGGTTTCGGCCACTCGGCCGGTGGTTCATTCATGCTTCTGAGGGGTGTTTGGCATGTGCTCTAACCGCGAGTGAACAGCACAAAACTAAAATGTCTCTATTAGTAAATAGTTGTAGTATTGGCTCAGGCCCCGTCTGGTACATCTAGGATATATGCACAGATGAGGTGAAGTTGTTTACGTATATGTCAGGAAAGCACCACATGTCAATTCCCCCCCCCCCCCTCACACCCTCATAGCTACATAGACTCATCTGGGTGAAGAAAAGAATTTCCATCTTTTTGCCAGTGATGTAAACTGTCACCTCAAGATGACTGCTTGCAGCTTTATACTGCTCGCTCCCCTGTGTACTGGGCTCTGCGATGCGAGGGTAAGTGCCGCGAAGGTCACTTGGCGGGGCGGCTGGAGTTGCGCTCTTTCCATTTAGTGCATGCAGCTGGTGGTGTCAGCCGTGGCCCCAACCTGTGCATAAGGTTGGGTGTGTGGCCTGGTGGCAAGGTATGTAGTCAGTAGGGGTTTTGGCGGTCTGGCGGATGGGTCGGCAAACTGGCACTGGTTTATCTGTACTTGATGGATCCCAGGGTAGCTCCTTGATTGGCTGCTGAGGTAGCGGTTGGCAGCTGGAGCTGGAGCTGAGTTGGGCCTGTGGAGGGCTGCTGGCCCAGCTGCACTGGAACCAGGGTTTGGCGAGTCCCAGTGGTATGTCACTTCCCTGGCGGATGTCAATTACCACTGGGTGAGGTCAGCCAGTGGTCTTGAAGGGAGGCTGGAATAAAGTGTTGGAGGGAGCTGGAAGGTGAGGACCTCTCCAGCTGGCGGGTGACTTGAGCTCATTCCTGTGGAGTTACACTGCCAAGTGCAGTTGGAACTAAGTTGCAGCTCCCATTGGTGTCTGCTGTAGTAGTTTCCTTTCAGCCATGCCACCTTGTACCACTTCGTATGGCATAAGGCAGGTACAACAATCGCCTCATGAGAGATTAGGCAACAAAGTTCCCTGGTTAGGTGTAAAACCAAAACAGCAGTTGAACAGACCAGAGTTATACCCGATGCTCCTCGATAACTGGTGACACGAAGTGCGGTGGTTATAGGGCTTTGGGTAATGACAGTGGGTGTGGGTCCAAGTGTTGGCAGATCTCCAGATCCAGTATGTCACTCCCTCTAGCGGTAGTGGTAGTGGTGGTGCTAACACTGCCAGGGGAGCAATGCGATTGCCGTTACCAGCAGGTAAGGAAAGAGGTGTTGTGTATGTCTTCGGAGGCTGCTGGATCAGTGTTGAAGAGCTTCTGGAAGTCCTCCTTAAGGTCGCTGGTGGAGTTGCTGATGAGCTTCTGGTAGGTGGCTAAGACTTTGAGGTCGGCAGAGAGCTCCAGCATAAGAGTGATGGAGCAAGCTGTCGGAGCTGAAGAACAACTACAACTTGTATCTCTGGGCTGCTTAGTGACTTACATATTCTCCTTGTCCACGGGCCCTCCGTTATGAGGGGATGTGGGGGTGATGAGTTCGACCTCCTGAGTGAAGCTGTCTGCTAGAACTGCCTGCTAGCATCATCTCTTATCAGCAGTGGAACTAGTGTTGTTGACACACACTGAAACTGTATAAAATCCCACATCACACTTAAAATAAATGGTGGACGGCCTGTAACTCAGATGTCCTTAACTAATGATAAACCAACACCACCTTCTGCTTTGATTTTATAAAATCTCGTTCACACAGTGAAAGTTGTAATCAAACTGTGAAGAAAAAGATGGCTCAATACATACTGCATACTGTTTATTTTGTGATTTTGCAGTTTTTTTTTTGCCTTCATTTTGCAACTTGAAGGCCAATGTAAAGTTTATTTACTATAATATTGGATAACTGAGAGTGATTTGAGTGACAAGCGCTGCAACTTTTTGTCCCTCCAATCCAGCGCTTGGCGCAAGGTGTAGTTTCACTTTGCTCCCTCCCCTTAGATGCCTGATGAGAGGGGAAGTGGTTGCCTAGCAACTAGTGTGGCACCCTCGAATTCTCTCTGTCGAGGTCGGCAGATGTCAGCTACCCTCGGATACGCTCGACTGTAGTTTGTCATGGCCAGACTCAATGTTTCTTCCTCCCCTCACACGCCTTTCAAGAGGGAAAAGGGTTGCCTAGTAACCACCTCGGCACCATTCTCATTTTCGTTTCTTCTTGTGGGAGGGGAACTACAACTCGTCACAGTACTTCCAGCTTGGATTCTTCCCATCCCGTCCCATCTGTTTCTTGTGTCGTGATGCAGCTGTAGTTATAAACTAGTACTCCTAATCGTTAGTTAACAATATTTACAGGAATAATAAAATTCAATGCGGCCTATACTTGCAATATTAACTATCCTTAGTTTTTCATCAAAAACTTTTGGTGTGGCCTATGCATGCCGAAATACGGTATTTTACGTGATTACAAAACAACTGTTGTTAGTGATGCAAATTAAACTTTGTTGTAAAGTAGTAATGTAGAAGTGTTGAAAATTAAATGCAAATTAAAACTGTTCACATTCAAATGAAACACAACTTCAAACATTGGGAGTTCGTTGAAACATTGTGTGCGAGTCTCATCCCCACTCACCATGCCACCCATACATGCTTGATATTAATTCTAAAAGCCTACTGAAACATCACAGTGTATTGTTGAATTATTTTTCAAATAGTATGACAAAATATTTTTCAAACTCCTGTCGTTTCAGGCCAGTAATAGGAGAAATGTGAGTTTTTAAACAGACAGGATCATGAGGCAGGCCAACGTGCTGCTACCTGTTGAGTAACACGCTCGGCTCACAACACTCCCTGCCACGCCATTTGTTGTCAGTGAGCTTCTGAACACTCCTAGTGAGAAAAATTAACTTTCTTGTGTAAAATAACAAATTTGTTGTGTTCTTTTCGTGTTTTACTGTACTGTATTAATACGTAGAAGAAAGTGGGAAGCACATGGCTAGTTTCTAAGTAATTCTTACTTTATTCCACGCCACATATTTCCAACTGAAGCTGTTACTTTCAGTAATAGCAGAAGAACTTATCTGCAAAAGTCGTTGGTGAGTTGTTTGTTGGTGAATGAAACTGAAAGTGATTGTCAAGCAAGTTCCCCGAATTACTTTTATGTCCAGTCTCAACATATTTGCTGTAACGTCCAAAGTGTGATATGAACTACAGTTACCATCTCGCAAATGTAAACCCAAATTCGCTGTCTCTTAATAAATTAAAAAAAGAGTTAAATATTTCATTTTTTGCAATGTTTTCTTTTTTTACTTTTATAACCTATGAATTTTTTAGTCAGATGTCTGTCTATAATACCTTAAAATTGGTTTAGCATTACAATTATATGTGGATTAGCTGAGAATGTAATAGTAAAATATACAGCTGCCACTTGACACGCCAACTGATGGCAAAAGGATACATAAACAAAAAGTAAACATTGGTGCTACTTTTGTTGAACTGTCAAAATCTTGCCACATTACATGAGACAGAGACTACAGATAGCCAGATACTGCAATGGGCTGAGCTGCTTGGCAAGATGTTCGCAATGCATCTATTAAGAGTTGGTACATGATTTGTATAATAGAAATTCTTGAATGGTATTTTAAAAACTGAATACTATTTTTATTACCATATTTAATATACAGTATATTTAGTCCACAATACAGAGGTGTTTTTCAACAAATTATAGTAGAGCTGTCATTGTTTAAAACCGCATCTTAGGTGGAAAAACTGTAACTTTGATGATTTCCCCCAATTAGTCGGAGTTATTGAGGATTCACTGTATATGCACTTGCATACATTGTCACTTGTGCTAATTTTTAAAAAGTAATTTTGGCCACCAAACAGAAGATTTCTTTTCAGGACTATACATTTAAACCTCGATTTTAGGGCACCTGGTTGACAAACACCCTGGGTCTGTAGAGATGCTAAGCCTCTCCATACATCAGAGCAGAGAAATTAAGTTTTTCATTGTACTCAGTCCCCAATTTTGTGAATGGTAATTCGTAATTCTTGTGTTTCAGATACGGTGGCTTTACACTTGGAGTGCCCAACATCATGCAGAATGTGAACACCACTCGCATTAGTTCACTGCTTGAAAAAGTCTTGCCTAACCTTATTGGAAACACCAGTACTCCTTGGAACCTTGGAGGTTATGTGAACAGACAAGATGATCCAGACAACATTCAGGACCCATACAATAACATTCAGGTATGGTAAAAATAATGTGGTTTAAAACTGTGAAAACTTTACTGTTAACTACTTATTTTTGACTGAGTTTGGCCACATGACATCTGGTCAAATGGAATGCAAAACAACACTAAGTTTAACTTCAAACACCAGACCACTGTGCCATTGTGCAATATGGCGGCACATGCAATAATAAAAAAAAAAAAAAACACTTGGTGGCACAGTGAATAATAACCACACACTCACAAATTTAACCCAACAATAAAACTAAGAAGAAAGAGCTGTTAGCAAATAATTGTAAGCCTTGACACATAATATAACATACTGCCCACCAAAATTAACCATTTCCACACTACCAAGTCAATCACTGTATACAAATTTCAGTGAATGGGAAAGCGACATAGCTTGACCCCAGGTCTTGTAACCTGTCCCTGGTTCATGTTGATAGTTGCTACCCTAGGCACACCATCACAGCCAGGGTGCAGCATGCTGACCCGTCCTAGTTGCCACTTGAGTGGAGGAAGGATATCCTCCTCCAGTAGCACCAGGTCTTTCACCTTGAGCTCACCATAATCTGGGCCCACCTTCCACGTTGCTGTAAGGTGTGCAGGTACTCCTTGTACCACCGCTGCCAGAAGTGCTGTGCTTCCTGCTGTACCAGTTGCCACCTGTCCAATCTCTGTATTGGGAGCTCTGTAAAATTATCACATGGAGGAGCAGTCAGTAATAAACCAATAAGAAAGTATGCAGGCGTAAGGGCTTCTAGATCATTTGGGTCTGTGGAAAGTATGCGCAATGGTCATGAGTCCAACACTGCTTCAATCTAAGTACAGATAGTAGTCATCTGTTCAAATGTGGGAACCTGCTGGCTAACAACTCGTTTCAGGTGATATTTTGTTGACCTTATATGAACTTCTCATAATCCCGAAAAGTGTGGTGCAGATGAAGGGTTGAAATGCCACTGTTCCCTTTTCAGTCAAGCTGTTTGCAATTTGGAGTTTATGTAGAGAAGTCATAATGTGTTTATGGAACTCTGATAGATAGTGACTTGCGCCCACAAAGTTGGTCCTACAATCGGTATAGACATTCTTGCATATTCCTCGTCTGAACGTGAACCCGTAGAAAGCATTGAGAAAGGCATTTGTACTGAGAACAGTCACAACTTCTAGGTGAACTGCCTTTGTACTCATTCAGACAAACAAACACAAATAGGCCTTTGTCACCTTAGCATTACGAAGGTTAGATGCCTTGATTGCAAATGGATCTCCGAAATCAATACTGATGGCAAAGAAAGGTATAGCTGACCATACTTTTCTGGTGGGAATATTCCCCATAACATGCTGGGTTGGTGTATCTCTGTATCAAAAACATTGTATGCATTTAAACACTTGCTTTTGCAGCACTTTTTCCTAACAAAACCCACTACTCCTTGTGAATTGCAGGCAGAATAGCATTGGATGTCTTGTACTGAAACCGACATTGGAGTTCTGTAAGCGTCCTCCTACATGCACAATTCCCTCTGATTTGAGGAATGAGTATAGTCTTCTAAAACTGGGTAAGCATATCTCCCCTTGGCTAATGAGTTCTATGTCATCCTCAAACAAGTCTTGCAGAACTTGCTTCAAACACAGCCCTTGTTAATGCTCCAACTGTGCTGCACTTAGTGGTCCAACATATCACTTATTAGCCAACATCTTCAGATTCATAATAAATCTAACTACTTAGGCCACAACTCTCTGAACCTTGGATCAGGAGGTGAACTTCTTAATACAATTGTGAGTTCTGAGGATTTGAAATTGACATACAAATGAAATGACACTCGTAACTTTCATCTCCACTTAACGTTCTTGTTGGTGTGGTGCAGGGTCCTTGCTTAAATAGTAGAACTCTCTTCTGATGTCAGCCATTCCGATCCTTGCCACCACTGCAAATGCCAAACAAGATCACTTGGTGTCAAGCCCCTGGAAGCACAGTCAGCCGGTTTGGCAATTGGATATGTAGCCAATGAATTGCAACTTTACTTTCCTGAATGTGTGCTGCTCTGTTTGCCACAAGGGTCTTCAGTGTGTGCGGAGCCATCCTGATCCTTGCTAAAGTAACAGTTGAGTCACACCATTCTGTAATACAGTATAACCTCTCTATTACAACCCCTCATGGTTCCCATAGAATAGGGTCGTAGTAGAGGGGGGTTGTAATAAAAAATTTGGAAAATTTTGGACCAATTTTGACCCACTCCTAACCCCTATGCCCCCAAACTTGCCATTTTTTACATGAAGTTTGTGTTCAATCATCTTTAGCTCATAAAAAAACAACTTTTGAAATTAAATCAAATATAACTATGTATATTTTAATAGCTGGAATGTCTCCTGATTAATTTGATACCCAAGAAAGGCATATTGGACTACCCCTTGTCATAAAAAATAACGACATTGAAAGTGTGGTCATACATTGCTATGAAGCATGTAGCGATCAAAAAGTATAGGTGGCGTTGCGCAATACGTGTGCGCATGCCGTGCTCTCGCTTTGGTCTGGCTGGATGAAGGGGAGGAGGGCTGTTAGCTGGCTATCCCTTCCAGTCTACGTGAGCAATCAATACCGCTCGGTCGGCACTCTGGTCGTGACTCGACTTTGCTTCCGCCTGGCAACAAAACACACATGTTGACTGCCGTATTAATGCATTTTATTTTATGTTGAATGACATAACATTTGGCTACACATCCATTTAGGCCTATGTGGAAGTATATGGCAAAGATTAAAAACCTTTCTGTGCGGTGATTACGTGTTACGTTTTTATTACCGAGTAAAGACAGTAAACACTTGCGACATTAAATGAACTTGTGTGGCAATGTTTGTATTGCTTAAGGCGTGTGAAAAGATATGCAAACGGTAACAACAATAAAATACAAGGACTTTCAGACGTGATTACTTTACAGTACAGTATGATGCAAAATGTTTTTAAAATTCCCAAATATTGTGGAATGTTTCATCACAAATAATACTATATGAGCTATTAAGTGCTGATTAACGTAAATTATACATCGCGTAAATAAGTTCCGAATATTTCAAGAGTTCGTTACACAAATAGAGATAGGTACATGCAAGCATATCAGTCTTTTGTTCATCCACTTCCTTGATAATTTTGTACTTCTTCATGAGCGACAAGCTGGCTCGCTTTCCACTCATTTTCTCTGAAGTCGTAAATCCGTATAAGATAAAAAAAGCTGCGTCGGTTATCAAAAAATGTCCATAAAATCAAGTCAAAAAGTAACCAAATCGAAATCCAAAATAAATGCGTGGGTTTTCAACAAACAGTAATAAAAACCAAGAGAAATACAAACACTATGCACAAATCTAATTCGTAACAAGACAAACAAAGAGAGAGTACGTATTCATGCGCAAGTGAGAGAGAACTGGCAGCTAATACATTACCGGCTGCCGCGTGTACGTAGTGTGCGTAGCTGGGCAAGCGCCTAGATCCTCTGCAGCCCAGCCGGGCGGGGGGGGGGGGTGGCTGTTGAAGCTCGGCCCTAGATCCTCAGGCTGGGCAGCTGTCGGCCGCTACAAGATTACTCTGGCGGGCGGCAGCCACCCGCCGCCACTGCTATCGTTACAGGGCCGGTTCACTTCGTAACAGCTGCCCGGCATTGGGAAAACATGCTGATAGATGTGATTCATGTCAATGGGTTTAATTTATATGAAATGTAGGCAGCGTGTTAGCCTCTACACTGGCACGATGAGGCCTGGCAATGTTTACGGGAATATAAATATTTAGTGCAGTCTACTTGAAATATTAATCATCCCAAATTTTTCATCAAAAACTTTTGATGTTGCCTATACACGCACACGGCCTCACTAGCCATAATATAGTACTGGTAAAATATGAACACATTTTATTTGCACACACTTATCTTTATTCACTATACACATAAAATTGACTTCACAAGAAACAAAACAATTGCCCACCATAAAAAAATTAGCATATTACATAGGCATGGACGCACATAAACTTAAAAATAATCCTTAAAAAAAAGGGCATTGAATTAAATTTGAAGTTATCATACATGCACTGATTAAGAAACTAGTCTGTGTAATGTGCCACTGTTTTTACAGCAAAAGAGGAGGGATAATGGAAGCGAAAAAAGACAGGGAGGGTAAGGCAGAGGCAGCGGCATGGGTAGCGAATCGTTGCCATTCCTCCTTCACATCGTCAGGTGGAACTGCATCCCATTCAAAGCTTAGGAGCCATAGCTTCTGAACGAATAGCTTTGCACTCTCCAAATGGCTGATTTTGCCCCATCTGAGTAATGGTAAACTTCTACGGGCAACTCCATTCGTGCACGGAAATGGAGACAGGACACGGAGGAGTGCCAAATTGCTGGCTGGGAAAGTGAAATGTGTAACAAAGAGATAAAAAAGGAAGACAGTTCCAGCTGTATGCTGCAATAGCAGTTAAGGAAATGATCAAATTACATCTCGCATTATGACACAAACGTAACACGTGTTCCACACTATCCCCCTCAAAATGTTTAATGTCAAAGCTACCTTCCAAACTTATTGCTTGGAAGTGCCGTACAGATGTCAAAATTTGATACACATCACGCTACAAGGCCATGTTAAGTTTTGTTACACATGAATGGGACCTTTGCAACATTAATTATTAGAAAATACCTTTGAAAAAAAACTGGCTCAGATTTATTGCATTTTCAGACAAAATTTGCTTTGATATACATGGCTGATAAAACTATTTTTGAAGACCATAATACGTATTCAATAAAATTTCTGCAGTGTGGGAATGTGCCCTATTCTATTAAATATGTAAGAACTAATCACTTGAAATTTCATTGCACGAGCAACACATCTAATAAGAAGGAACAAGTGTAAATTATTCTCTAGCCATGCTTGCCCATAGTCATACAAAGCTCTTGTTACGCTCTTTATTCTCTTTGGAAAACTACAGAATGCTATTTTACTCACCCTGAAAATTGTGAGCTTGAAAAATTTTGGGCTGCTTCATGTGTGCTTAAGTTTGCAGGACCCCCACCTAGTGAACAGGTGATGTATCATAAATGAGCATGATAAAAGTACAGGGATAAATCATGGGGGATAGTAAAGTAATTCACATACATATTATTTTCTATTTTAGGAAAAGAATTATACATATTAAAAAATGTTCATATTGCTAACTTTTTTATTTATTTATATAATTGTCCATATTTGGTGTAGACGTTCTCATGCAATCAGTAGAAATCTTTAACTCCAAAGTGTGCTAGCCTTCAGATTTTTTTCACAGATATGGCCTTTCAGAGGAAAACAGAATAATTGTGACTAATTTTGGGTTAAGGTAACTTTCTTTGATGCCATACGGAATTGTATTTCAGTAGTTGCTTTTTTGGAAATGTCACTGTCAAGAACTTAAATATTTGATTTGTCCATTAATTTCAGGAACTATGTGGAAAGCTACACTGTTGGAAAATTAGCCTGACAGCTACAACCAATTAAAATTTGTTCACATTTTCTGTAAAATTCATTATGTTTTGGTAATAAAAAAAATTTCTTTATTTTTCCAAGTAGTGGAACCTTACGGATGTAAGACATGCTGAATCTTATGTCATGTCATTAAAAGTGTGTTAACTGTATAGTATCATAATCGTTGCCCATATTTATAACTGCAAACTCTTTTCACAGGTGTGGTTCAACAACAAAGGCTGGATCTCTTCTGTTACATACCTCAACGCAATCAACAATGTGGTTCTGCGTGCTTCACTTGCGCCAGGTCTAAGACCTGATCAGTATGGTATTCATGTGTACAACCACCCCATGAACTATACAAAACAAGAGATGGAGACAGAATTAGTGTAAGTTGGGAACTTGACTACATGGTCTACTTTGGAGCAGTTTTGACTTAAATCCATAGTAGTTGTTTATATTTCAGTTTAATCTATGTTTAATTTTTCATTTATATTTTCTTTTTAATAATTTCATAAGAACCTGTGTGGATTTAGCTCCTTGAGAATCTGATGTCTTGTTGGGTAAGAGAGGGGTGAAGTCTGTTTACTGGTATTGAGATGTGTTCATGAAACAGAATAACTGCATTTTTTCTACATTGGCATATTCCATCACCCTGAACTTTCCTTCTTTCCCCACCCAGGTGAAATCATTTTTTCCGCATTCCTTCCCAGGGGATTGCTATGATTTAGTGGTTAGACAACTCGCCTTCCACAAAGGTGAACTGCGTTAAATTCTCAGCTCAGTCATCTGAATTCTTGCGTGTAGAAAATGTGCCATATGCAGCCATTGGCCAGTGGGTTCTCTCGGTGTGCTCTCATTTTCTGCTTCTTTTCTTTCTGCAGCTGCTCTATCTTCACTTCATTTCACACTAACCGGTACCCCAAGACCTTGATGTTAACCTCCTACTGAAACCTTTCAACTAGACTCTTCCTTTTCCTATCTGCTGTCCCTACACGTAATTAAAAATTGCTTTCCACTCAGCAGGGTGGCATCAGGTCGTCTTGTTCCAAACCAAGAATGGAACAATGTTGGGGACAAAAACTACCATACACACTTTGCTGTGTGAAAATGGTGAAAGTTGAGCCATGCTCCAGCAATGGGTAACCAGCAGATAAAGGTGTTAAGTGATGTTTGTGATAGGTGATGTGAAACAAAGTGACAGGCAAGGCTAGTGCAAACTAGATCCTAATTACTTATATACTCCAGTTGGAATTATTTGCTGTATAAATAAATATGAGTGCATGCATATGTAAAAATTACACCTAAAATGTGAGGACTTTTTCTTAACATAGTTCTAGAAAAAAGTTTTACAGGGCCATGCAAAATAAATGATGGACATGGAAAAAATTATAGATAGCAATTTTAGTCTAATATGACGCATATTGACACAAATATTAAACATGACTTCGCCTCATCTTCACATGCCATCATGTCACTCCAGGCGGGGTTTGAACCCTGGACAACTTGTTACCAGAGCCCACCAGCACACCCCTAGGCAAGGGGCACCCATGGACACATGTCATGCCACCCCTCACTTGTAATAGAAGCCAGCCAGGCAGTCCAGCACTGCATCTGAGCTTGCGGGAGCGATGCAACCTGCATACGAGGAAAACAATATTTCCAGTCTCACCCGAGAGATATTGGCTTTCGCCATTAAGGGAGGAGACCCAGCACGAAGATACCCTACCAGCCAAAGGGCTCACAGTTGGCCATCTATATACACTAGCGGACAGCCCCTGTCTCGCCATTTTGTACTCAGCAGCTTGCTCCACCATCTCATGTGCTGGAGCTCTCTGCTTACACCACCTTCCTTGCGAAGGACCACCGCTTCCTTCAAGACATCTTCCAGACCTTCAACTCCCGACCGAGCGAGGTGGCGCAGGGGTAACTCACTGGACTCGCATTTGGGAGGACCCGGGTTCGATTCCCGGTCCAGCCATCCTGATTTCGCTTTTCCATGGTTTTCCAAAATCACTCCAGGTGAATGCTGGGATGGATCCCTAACAAATGCCATGGCCAATTCCTTCCCATTCCTTTCCCAATCCCTCTTCCCTGTGCAACTTGCACCGTCTCTAATGACCTCGCTGTCGACAAGATGTTAAGCCCTACTACCTATAGCCTGTTCACAGTAAAGTGAGCACGTTTGAATGCCCTCTTATTTCTGAATAATAGTCGAGAAATAAGACATTAACTTCCGAGTGCGATAGAACACACACACTGTGTTTATTACATGCATGGCAATAGTATCTGCTCTAGTCTAGTTTAGACCCAAGTCCCCTTAACCTGGTATCACTATAGTTTACTTTAGTTACAGTTCATTTTAGTTAGGAGTTAGTACGGGCCACCGTGTCTATTCTTCATAGGAATAAATATGTGATCTTACCTTACCTCCGAGTATTAATTTATAGGGTGACTGTAACTTTGATCCCGAGTAGACAGCAAGGAAAAGCAGGATACTGCGTTATTGAAAACCTCTTTAAACAACCTAGAGTAGGACTGCAGGCTCTCTTAACCAGGTGCATGTACGTCTCAAACATGCACATTAGACGGCAACCTATACTGTGGATCAGGTATGGCAAGGTACCTTGACACACGTACAATAGAGCCACAACCACTAGAAACTTAATCCACGAGGTGGCTAGTCAGCCAGCCCAGCCAATCCACTCCATCCACCACGTTATTTTTGCTGGAAGGAGTGATAACGCTGGTTCTGAAGGTCTGATTCCTTTTAGACCACATCCATGTCACTGTCAGACATCCGGACTAACCCTCTGCACCAACCTGCACGTTGTACTTTGCCAGTCTGAGTAATCGTGTCCTAATCTGGTTGGCTTGGCCTCGACTGACTTTACACCTAGTTAGGGATCTTCGTTGCCGGCTCTTCCTTAGCACGGCAGACCTTGGTTCCTACCTCTATGCCATACACCCATAGGAGTGGTGCAAAGTGGAGAGCGAAGAGGGCAGTTACTGCATCTGAGACTAGTGTGAATTGCAACACAGTGCCAACTGCCTTCTGCAGTCTAACCCCACTGGAACAAGCTCAAGCTGCCCGACAATTGGAGAGGCCTCTCCCAGTTCCCTCCAGCTCCCCCTTTCAGCCATCCCACAAGACTGCCGGCGAGCCACATCCTAACATTGGGAGATTTCGCCAAGGACTTTCGGTACCGCTGGGAATAGACAACCCTTGGTTCAGACTCAGTAGGACCAGCAGCCCTCCGTTGGCTCCTACCAGCACCGCTAGCTGTGGCACCACCTTCACCTACAGACTGGGATGAGTTCCAGCCTGCACCATCAGCAACAGTGGCCGAGTCTGGAGCTACCCAGGTAATGCTCAACCCATGTAAACCAGTGGCTGTGTGCAAACCAACAGTGCGAATGACAGTCAATCCCATATCAGACTCTGTGCCGTGCCGTCAAGTCACGCGCCCAAGCTTATATACGGACCTTGGACCGGTAAGCAGCCAATAGAGTTGACGAGTGGCGGCCCATTGACTGAGAGTACACTAATTCAAGTGGGGGGCCTGGTAGTTTTGCATCAGGGCACAAAGTCGGGTTCTGGCAACGTGATCTTCCTCTTCAGGGATGGTGCTTTGTGCGGTATACATGGACGTCGTACATTACGTGTGCTTGGACCAGCTGGTGGCAGATTAACTATGCGTGTCGGTGCTGCAGTTATTTGTGGATGCAGGATGTGAGTTGGTTGTGTCATGGGGGACAGAGCAACTGAGGTGAGATATGCAGTAGGTTCTGTCGGCGGTTGGTCAGGCTGGCTGAAGTACTCGGCGAGCCACGGGTGTACCTCCTGACTCATGTGTAGGAGTCTGGAACAGATTCTTGGGTATCTCTGGATTGACGGGGACAAGAAGATGGCGCGGTGCCTGGGACTGTTCTTTAGGTGTGAGTTGTCCAATGCAGGCGACTAGGGTGGAAGTCAACTCTTGCAAACGCCCGGAGGCAATGAGCAAATGTTTCACCTTTTCTCTTAGCTGTCCACTATTTCACAAGGCTTCTGGAGTACACAAAACACACATGTCCATGATGCGGAATGCAGAGGATGTACTTTACACGTGTATGCTTCAGCCGAGTCTTCCCGATTCAGGGAATGACTTCTTCCAGCACTGAAAGTGCGGTAATGGAGGGCGAGCACCAAACTGACAAGCTGGTCTGTAAGCAGAGTACCTGTGCGTGGGCTCTACCGTTCTGTCGGAGTATGTAAAAAGGCTGGCTGATGCTACTGCTTGTATGTGGCAAGGAGTGTTTTGGCTCTTCTTAGTATGGTTCCCAGGATCATCAGAGTTTCCCCTCAAGGCGGAGGTCAACTGGGATAGGTGCTAAGTCTACAGGAACATGGTACTCTGGGATCAGTTCAAACACACTATTTATTCCATGTCATTGGAAGTAAACATGTGGTGACGTACTACCTCCTACATTTAAGAGCTTACGGGAAGCTAAGCCTACGCAATCCAGGTAGAGGTGACCTGACCTTAGCTACGAGAGGGTAGGGGTAGTAAGTGCTGTGAAAACATTTAGATAAGTAGACTAAACTCCCTGAACCATTGTTGCCCAGAAGGTGCCGCAGTTTCTAGTGTATAGACGACTTTGGCATTGACTTCTTCGGCATAGTGCTTGGATTACTAAGCATGGCATGGAAGGAAGCAAGGATTAGGCATCTCTTCTGTCATTGAAAGTGCGGTGAAAAGAGAAGGAATAGCAAGGAGCTAGGTTGGACTCTGGCGGCTAGCATGGTGAAGTCGAAGCGAATGTAAGCCGAAGACTTAAGATGCAAGATGCAGGCTGGTCAGTTCCAGCAACGAGTGCGGTGGAAAACTGAAGACTGGTTCTGGGTCGAATTCTGACTCCGTATTTATACTCTGCCAAGAGGTTGCCTCTGCGTTCATTGACTAGCAGCTCTTGGGCAAGAGGTTGCTGCTGAAGAACGGGGGGTGGTGAAAGCATAGCTTATCTGGCATGACGTCACCAGCCGGCTGGGAGTAGTTTCTCTGGCATGACGTCACCAGCCGGCTGGGAGAATGGAAGACAAATGGCGAAACATACTAGTGGTGCCATCTAGTGGAGGTTAGTAGTACTCGCGGTCCTGAGATACATAGCTTCGGTGGGCTGCTGAACAGTACAATTGCAAGCTGGAACGTCCATTCTTGCCATAGTCCACAGTACATCTTCTTGCGTCTTGTGGCCAACTGTAATTCAAACTCCGTAGAAATTAGAATGCATTACATGCTATGCTGATAAGCTGAATTTGTCTAATTACCACTGTTGAAACGCATCATGCATCATACTCAATCCAGTTATATAGCTCGTGTCTCTGACCGACACAACAAAACCTTGCTCGACTGTGATGTCGTCGTCAGGCACTTGAAATCACGCATCAACTGTAACAAAAATAAATATGGTATGTTAAGAGATGATATTAGAAGTAAACATCCATAATGAGTTTATTAATTTTCATGTAAGAGGTATATATCTCACAAACTTTACTTATCTTTCTTTGTTATTCATAATGGAGCATCACCCATTTGGGTTGTTACAAAGTACAGTCGACCTCCTATCTACTGTTTTTCAGGAGAGTCAAACAATTTTCATACTTGCTAAATTTCACTAAAAGTTAAAAGTATATACCCCTCCCCTCCACCTTATGTTGGTGACACTATTCGCCCGTGGCAAATGTCTGTCTCTTAAAGTAAATAATTATAGTTCACTGCAGAAAACTGAAATCGTAAGACAGAAATGAATAAATAAGGCAATTAAAATTTATTTCTTCACTGCCTTTAATAATTAATTATTCAAAATAATGTCCAGTGATTTTCCTTGTCATGAGTTACACTGCACTCGGGCGCGGTGGTTACTTATTATTAGATGACAAAAGGTGTCAAATAATCCTGTACAGGAAATAAATTTATTAAAAAGATGCTTGTCTATCAAAATAAATTACGGTAATATAAATCCTCCAATTTTCCCCCAGAAAATTACTGAAAATTAACTTTAATGCTTGTTAATACAAGTTGCTCAATGTTCATACAATATTTGGTTACAAGAGGAGGTTAAGTATATGCTTTTAGGCATACTTTATGGGGGAAAAGCACCATTTAATCTCAAAAGAAAACATTTTTGCAAATACGTAATAATTCTTTGTTAAAATTAATTGTGTAACATTTTCAGGAAAAACCATTTCCTTGAAATACTAGTAATGATAGGTGCAACTATTTTAAGTGACAGAAAATCTTGATAAAATTTCTACAATCGTCAGGTGCACTTTATTTGCACTGTGGCCAGGCGTGTATGAGGTAATGGCCAAGAGAGATGACACACTTTTTTCCTTTTCTAAACAACTACTTCCCCTTTTGAATGCATGTAAGCGGAGGAAGGAAGGTGTGCGACTGAGAAAGAAAGAGGAGGAATAGAGAGAGAGAGAGAGAGAGAGAGAGAGAGAGAGAGAGAGAGAGAGAGAGAGAGAGAGAGAGCGAGCGAGCGAGATAGGATGCTAGGGAGGTAGCAAGCTAGACTCAGACATTGCACCATGCCACAGACATGTTGGGTAGACAGACAACATGCCGTAGATCAGTGCTAAAGGGTGGTCCGCTGGATGTATTTCACATCCAATTAATTAACGTTTGCATAAACAACCAACTTAAAGGCAATAGTTGCGGAAAATCTTAGGTGACGGGACTGAAATATACTTTGATCTACGCAACATCCGATAAATAACAGAAGTGGGTAGCTTTATCATTATTTATAGAGGCGTTTTGCCAGGACCACTGAAAATTAACTGTGGATACAGTTTAGCGGTACATGCGTTTTCGGTACAAGAGTCTACTGTAATGTTGATCGTAATGGTACAGTTTTGTAAGTTAGAAGTTGACAGCAGAGTTGTGATGTACAGTATATGTCATAGGAACATGTTTTAATCATTATATTTATAGGCTGTTCACGGTAAAGTTAGCACTTTTGACACCCTAGTTACTTTTTCCTTTCAGACGTTTCCTATCCTTTAACCATGTAGTTGCAATGTTTTAATCTGTAATGGTTTCCTGTTGCAAAGAATAAAATTGAAAGAAAAGTAGGGGATGAAAAGCAGAAGCTTTCGAATAAGGTGTAGTACAGTTGCTAACAAGTCAATTTTGTCCTTTCCTTATGCAAATTTTAGTTTTGGATAAGAGACAGTTTAAGTTTTTACAATTGTAATTATTGTTTTATAGTATTTCCACAATTGTAAGCTGCTTTGGATTACAACCCATATCCATATTCATCAAACCCTTTTAAGGGTTTAAAAAAATGTTTGTGATTGCTTTGTTCTTTTATGCCATCTGGATTATACAAAACATTGACAGTCACTGTGGAAGTTTAGTGTTCTGTAGCACAATTTTGCACAGAGGTTTAAGAATACAGAATTTCCAAAGGTAATAAAATTTTCACTTGTTGCTTGGGCTAGGCACATTGCTTTGTTTGCAGTAAGGTCATTGGAAGGTGACAATGTGGGAGTCACCAACCCACGAGGCAGCATGTACTTTTGCCACATTATTCAGTCACCCTGCACTTTTGCCACTTTCCCACAACTGCAGCCAGTCTGCACATGCTGTTGTCAGCTGTACCACTTCAAGTTATCTCTAGTACGTATTACAGTTGGTACTGTTTCCAAGTCAAAGACATGGGGAGGCATGGGACAGTTACACAATTGGATTTAATGTACGTATGATTTTATTCGCAGATCAACTAGACAATAGAGCAGTGGATAGAGAATTTGATGTTGATAAAAAAAAAAATTGCACCGTGTTTATATTTGTAACAGATTACTGTTTATGTGGTATTTTTACATAACTAAATTCCTTGTGATAATAATGTGACTTGGCTGCATTACTTTCTTGTTTACACAAATTTTAATTTAACTTGTGAACCCCAAATGAACTTCCCTCCAATGTAACGTGCGCCCTGGTTTTTAGGTCAACCATAGGCAAAAAAGTGGGGCTTACAATTGTGGAAATACAGTAAGTACTATCAGTATTTTATATATTATAAAAATGCATTGCAGAAGCCAAAAATTAAATATAATTTATCCTTACTAGTTTGGTATTCAGGTAAGGCATATTTGAAAATTAAGTATGTTGTGCTGTTTTTACATATATTTGTTGATTTTCAAGTAACCAAAACTCTGTCTGTACTGTGCAGGCAGCAGTCGGGCATTAGCCTTCTTCATTCTATTGCTGTCATCTTTGCCCTGAGTTTTGTCCCAGCATCCTTTTTGGTGTACCTGGTGGAGGAGCGAGTATCAAATGCTAAGCATCTCCAATTTGTGTCGGGTGTGAATCGCACCATCTACTGGGTTTCCGCATACTGTTGGGACATGGTGAGTGTTCACATTTTTGAAATATTTTAATTATAATTATGTCATAGGGGTGGGCAAAGCTTCGGAAATTCGAATCAAATATTTTTATTCGGCTTCGTATTTGAAATCAAATATTTTACTTTGAACTTCAAAACAATAAAGGGTTTTTGAGCAACTTAAATTATTTATTATTATTGGCCCAAAAAGCAAAAGAAGACAATGCAGGCTTAATAACTTTGAAGTTTTTATTTGACGTTTGCCACAACCATTGCTAGTGAATCATGAAAACATAACCTCAACTTAACAGAATGCCCACAAATTAGTTCAAAACTGCATTTCGGTGTAAAATAATTGTCAGTATCTAATTTTACTCACAAGATAGCAAAACGGAATTATCAAGGAGAAAAGACCTTGTTATAGTATGAAACACTTCATTATCTTTCCAAACTTAATTCCGCATCGCAGATTTTAATCGGTAATATATGTTTATTTCTGTCATTCCCAACAGCTCCATTAATGTATTACGATTAGAGATGGGCCATTCAGTACTTTGATACCTCGATACCCCTCGATACTGGGCTGTATCGAAAGTATTAACGCAACTTGCATATCAATACTTATTCAATATTTCAACTTGCATATCAATACTTATTCAATACTTTTAACGACATGTTTATATGGCTTTGTCTGCCATTTTCCCTATTGTCACGAAGCAGCACTGTTTATTTTCATCCTGCACAGCATTGCTAGCCATCCGTATATGTACAAAAATTTTATTGTTTTCAAATATTCATACGGAATATTTATGACAGTACGGTCCGTACACAAAATGTACGGAAATTTGCTACGTAAATGTTTTGTCAGAAAAATTTGTAACCATAAAGATTTTGTAGGAGGGTTGTTATGTTGAGTAGAAGGCATTGCAACTAATGATTGATTGCATTTGCATGCTAATTGAACTAAAGTTTAATGAGGTTGGTACTATTAGTGTGGTTATTCAGAGTAGTTTTTTACATCCTTTGTGTGCATATTTCTATGAGCAAGATATAATTTTCCATTTTTAGAAAAGCTCTGTGTTTCAAGGAGTTAATTTTCTCTCTGAAATAAGTCATATTTATAACAAAACATGTAAATAAATTGTTTATTTTATATTTATATATCTCATATATTAATAAATATATTCTATGTCGCAATCTAAGCTTGCAACACAAGCAATTATCACTGACATCCAAATTCATTCACCATCCTTTCTAACATGCAATGTGAAGAAATTGAGGTGGATTGTTTACTGGTTTATCTACTAAGTAATATACTTCACTTCCTGATTATTAATAAATATTTGCATTCTAAATATTGTTATAGTTTTTTTGAGGTATTCAATATTTTGTATTTTAGTGATTGGTGTACTTAATATTGCAAGAAATTCATGTTTACATGTGGGCCTTAATTTTTTGTTTACTTACTGTTCAATATGTTTTATGCAAAAGTATTATATAGTTTTTTAAGGTCTTGAATAATTTTAATGTGTTGGTCTTGGTTTGTTAGCATAGTGAAAAACTCGTGTTTTCGCATATATGTAAAATTGGAAATTTCAGTTTTTACATTTATTTTAATTTGGAGTTTTAAAATGTATAAACTAGGAATGGAAAATTTGATTCTTCGATACCCCGATACCCATGGATTCTACAATTTTAATTGAGAATCAAAAAATAAAGTTGATTCTTTGCAATCCCTATTAGTAACACTGTCTCAATAAAACTTATTTTACGACGACACTTGGAAACTACATGCTCCCGTGAAGCGATTGCAGACGTCCTATGTCAATAGCACAATAGGAGATTCCCTTGATTAATATGACTCTGAGTGTGACCTTGCCAGGCAGTTTACAGCTGTGCCGGTATCAATCGCTTCAGTTCTTTTTTCTCCCCCCCCCCCTCTTCCCCCCTCTCTCTCTGTCTCTCCCCCTGTCTCTCCCCCCCCTCTCTCCCCCCCCCCCTCTCTCTCCCCCCTCTCTCTCTCGTACATGCGCACACACACACAGTGCTCTCGTGCACGCTTCCTGCTTAACCTAACTTGCTTTTTAAAACAAATGAACAAACTCAAAATTTATATTATATTTTTTAAAATAACTAAAAACATGACAGTACTGATGTGAAACACAACCGAACTTTAAATTTGTTAATAAAAAAGAAAACAAGGGAGGGAATTCCTATTATATCAAAGGTATCGTGCCACAATATTCTCGGAAACCATGAAGGGTCTTATCAGTGGGGTGCTGCTGTAATTAGCTGTAATTATATCAAACAGTCTAATTGAAAACATTTTGTTGCTCCTTAAAAGCAAATCACAATGCCAAATCCTTTTTGAGCATCAAGATTTTCCTGCCTTCAGCTGTGTAATACCAAACACTGTTCTGTATTTTGACTTTACGGCAGCCTGGGCAAAATCTTCAGGGTTTGGGAGCAAGTTTCATAAGTATGGACATACTTGATAACTGCCTTGAATCCCAAATCCTCAACTCCGTGTCAGTGGTCTGAAATAAGTGTGCTTGAGCCTCACTCACAAGACACTGATGACATATTATTGCGTGTGGGTAACAGGGATCACGTAATAATAGATAACATAGACTTCTGTGTCTGTGTCACTTTTACTGATGGGTTAGTGTTAACAACTTACATTCAAATAATATTATTGACTCCTAGAATCAAATGAATCTTGGAATAACATCAGTGCTAGCTTGCTATTTTTTTTTTATGTTCCTTCCTTAAGGTACAAACTGAAAGTAAGTTCATTCTTTACATTATACATATTTTGAACATAGCACTGCAATTTCATACATATTTGTGTAAATTATGTTTAAAAATAAGAGCATAATTAATTGTGTGGCACTGTGTTTCAGATGGGATACATGCTGGCAGCACTATTGTGTGTGTTTGTGTTCTTGGCATTCAACGAACAGGCTTATGTCTCAGCATCAAACTTCCCAGGCCTGGTACTGCTGTTAATCATTTATGGGTGAGAAGCTTTGTACATACATTTTTCATGTTGATTGTTGCTTTAATTTTTGATGTTGTTGCATGGTTATTGCTTTAGGTGGCTTGTATTTTGGCAAAGTAGTTGTAATAGTTTGCAATGTCTTATATTAGTTACAATACTTTCATTAAATTGTGTACAGAGGGTGGAAAAGAGAATTTGTTTGTGCAGTTAATAACATTTATTTTTTGTTCCATAGCATTTATTAGCATTTATAAATTTTACAGAACAATACTTACATTGAGCAAATGCTTTCCTTATGAGGAAAAGACTTGACATATTTTGAAATTAAGCACACTAGAAGAAACTGTACTACAGTATTATCACACCAAACCTAGCTTATGGTGAGTTGAGAGTGAAATTATTTGTTCAAAAGAATGATTAATTTTGTAGGTATTGTGGCGGATGCTAGGGGGCCGCACACGACAAGCTAAGGTAGCATATACTATAGATTCCTTGCAAGCCCCCTGTTTGTACAACAAATGTATGTGTCTCACTGGGTGTGGGCATGGTGCGTTATGTGTGGAAGCTGTTTTAAGTTTGTGTAGCTGTTGTTTCAATGTATTGATTTCCTCTTGTAGTTTGATGTGGTGTGTGTTTTGTGGATCGTTTTCAATGGTCTGTTGGTGTTTGTACATGCCCAGCTCTATTTTTAATATTCTGATCTGAATTAGCTGTTGCAATGTATCTTTCTCGAAAGGCACAAGTTTGTCGGCTATTGGTGGAGATAGGGAGGTCCAAATAATTTTTATAAACTCCAACTCAGGCAGTTGTGTGTCACACTTGTTCTTATAAAATATCAAGTTTTCTGTGTGTGCGAGAGTACTGTGGCCTGGGTATTTGTTGAGTGAAGGAGCTGTCTGTAGTTGTCTGTAGTGTCAAGTTTTCTGAAAGTCGGTAATAATTTGTCTGCGATGTGTTGCCAAGAAATTTCCTGCGCACCTGTGTAGTAAAGATTTTCGTAGGTTTTCTTTGCCGTATCCTGTAAATAGAACTTCAAGCGCCGTCGTTTTTCAAGTTCTGACTAACCATTAACTTACTTGCGTGCGGCATTAAAGGTGTCTAAAAATTCTTTGATACTTTTGTTACTTTTCCCTGAGAAGGTGGAGATGGGTTGTGGGTGTTATAAAATTACTTGTATGGGCATTGGAATGTTGCATAAATGTGATATTTGTACTGTGTTGTTAGTGGCGTTGATAGACTGTTGTTTGGGTGTGTAACTTATGCTCGTGTACTCATGTTCAGGAATGTTAGTATTTGTGCTGGGAATATAAATTAAAAATGGGTTTGTTGTTTGTAGTGTGTGGAATGGGCATGGTATCAAATAATAGCCGCTTGTACCAGATTCGTTGACTGTTGATAGGTGTTGGTGTTGAGAAGTGTGTTCAAGAGGTGTAATATGTTCTGTGTTATCACTTGTTAACTGGGTTCGCAGCTGTTCGTGTAATTCGACAGCACAGTTTGTGCCACCTAATTCTATCAACAGGGTTTTAACTAGTTTGCGTATGTTTTGTGTGGTAGATCTGGGTTGTGTATTCATGACAGCATGTTAGCGTAGGTGGTGTAGTGTAATTGGTGCAGCGCACTTAGTATAACTTATATTTAGAAGACTTAGAGAAGTTGGAAATTCTCCAGAACACACACACTCACCATGGAGAATTTCTTGCTTAAAAGGGAGCAGGTTGTCCCACATGCAAAAACAAGCTGTGTACATGCATTAAAGTAAGGAAGCAGTAAGGTGGTTCTAACTAGTGAGACGGGCGCCCATGACGTCTGTGCTGGACTGGCAAGGTCGCCTACGCATACACAATGCTGACACATGCACGTGGCGTATTGACCTGCCACACTATCGCTTGCTGCGCATGCTCTGTTTGCAAGGCCTAACAGCTATTATGCGCTCGCGCTGGTTTGCTGTGTTTTACATGTAACGGACGAACAGGACTGTCAATAAAATAACGCTGTAATATGGACATAATATTAAACTGAAAGCACAAGAAAATACTAGAGGGAGACTGGAAGGCGTTAGTCAGTATAGATTTAATTTTGAATCAACGTGTGTCGTGGTTGGCTTGAAGCACAGTCATGTGTCTTTCTAACTGAGTACAGTGCTCTACATGATCGCAAGTGAAAATTCTAAATTAAATGAGCTTACTCGCCTAAGCACAAGGTGGATCGTGAGGCGCTCCACCAGTGTAGCGTCTCCCTTTCCCTAACTCTAGTATAGCACTTCTATTGTATCTCTGCGACTCAGTCCTTACTGACTACAGTTATTGTCAATACCTTTTTTACAATAAAACCTGTGTATAGCAAAATTGAAGGGACCAAAACTTTGTGTGTTTGTTATAGAGGGGTTCTTTATAGAGAGGTGATTTACAATGTGTTTCTTTTTTCATCATGCAGTCAATTTGAATCCAATTGCTACCGAAACTGAATTGCATTAGTTCTTTTGTATTGATTGATTTATATAAGAAGAGTATCAAATGGATTTTCTTTTAAACACTTATACAGTAAACCATTATGGTCACTATTAATAAGTTAACATTGTCATAGAAAAAAATATACTACTAATTTTGTTTCAAGCAACATTATGTAGATCAAAAATTTGGAAAACTCTTAAATTTTAAATACGTAATAAAAAATTTTATGATAAAAAAATACTTGGTACACAATGACGCATGTCGTTATGGGGGGTGACTATCCTGGAAAGTAGTACAGTAACATTGACCGCCCTGCCATGTCCAGCTTAGCCTACCACAGCAAATACTATACCTTCAATTAGGCCTAGGAGGTGTTAGGGGTTTTGATACAGCAGTTGGTCGCTTGGGGGCAGGTTTACCTTGGACTGGAGGGGAATAAAACCCCAGAGTGAGTCAGATAGAGGATAGAGGTGTTTTCCTGCCCAGGGAGTGCGATCCTTCTCACAAGTAGGGTTGCCAATATACGCAGGATGCCAGCGATCCTCAATGGGCATAATGGTGAGGGGTTTAATCGAGAGTGATGATGGAGGTGCATGGGCTAGCAGATGAGACTAGTTGGCCGAGTGGGTTGACGGGCTGAAACAAAACCTACAGAGGGGCATGCCACACGGGTACAGGAGTCGGGTTGTGCAGGGAGTCGAACCCTGATCACCTTTCCCGTTGCCGATTTAATGTCACAATTTTTCGGGAGTACTGTGTCCGCGGGATGTTTCACTCGGATACGCCGTCCGGATTTTAATTTAATGTTAGTGTAGTTTTTCTGCTGCTTACTAGCAAGGTTGTCATGGGGAGTGGCCTCTTTCTCCTGACTTAGTCATTTCTCCTGAACCTTGTATTCTGTTGTCGGATACCCCGGCCAATTGCCACCAAGTAAGTGGTCTAGTGGGGATGAAATATCCAAAGGGATAAAAGGAGAAATAGCTCGTGGTGTTTGATCTGGACACCTAACCGGCAGTTCGTCCTCAGACGTGGATTGGACGTTAGCTCGAGCAAGAGCACGACGTTTCCTACGTCTTTGGTTACTGGGAGCACCACCTTTCGTATTGTACATCTTATTAGTAGGAATCACACAATACCAAAAATATATAGGGAGCAAGGGTCCGCTAACTAATAGTAACGGTACACAAGTATTCAACATTACGTGGCAGTTTATTGCAGGGTTTGGTCCCTGGGGAATAATCAAAGTTATTATCCCTAATACAGAATGCACAATTAAATTAAATTGTTTTACAAACAATTGGAATAAGAAAATATGATACAAGAATCACGTAAACAAAACAGGCGTCAGGCGAAGGCGAGCCTGACACAAGTAAACTATAGCTCTGCAACTTTACAGCGGCTAATTGTGAAAACTATAGCAATGCAATTTATAGCGGCTAGATTAATTAAGGGGGAAGCTAATCTGGTAGGTAACATGAAGCGCGACAGCTTATTACCGCGGAGTCAAAGGAAGTTGACTGAGGTAGGGATTACTAGGTAAGGCAGGTTATACCTGTAGCTGTTGGACGTCTGCTGTGCAGGTCCTCTGCGACATGCAGGTTCGGAGAGAGAGAGATTCTTGACTCAGGTTTAAGTTTTAAGGTGTGGGTCAAGAAAGGAGGGTTGGCGGTAGGAAGTAGAGTGGCCTTTGGTTGGACTCGAAGGAGAGCCTTCTACAAGCTGGGTGTAGGAGAGTCCTGTGTGGACTGGAGTGAGAGCAGCAGAATCCTTTTGGACTGGAGGAAGGCAAGTCCTTGCAGACTGAGGAGGATGAGCCCTTGCGGACTAAGAAGAGTCTTCAGCAGACTGGGGGTTGGGCCCCCGTCCTCTTCGGCCGACGGGTCCAGCACCACTCACTTGTTGTGGCAGCCGGGTCTGTATTTGTACTTAATTTTCTCTGATCAGCAGTTCTTCAGGGTGCAGGGCGACGACAAATTAAAACCCCTGTCTCTGAGGTGGTGGGCCGGCTGTGATGTCACGTCACAGGAGTGCTGCCATCTCTTGAGATTGTAGGAACTTCTTCCAGGGGCCAGACACGAGTAGTAGAATTCTCAACAAATATAATTCCCATCGCGGGGGTGCCTTTTGCATGCATAATTCTGGATGGGCAATGTGGATTGCAATTACGCACATAATATGCAATGATTTGATCGGCCACCCAGGCTTGTGGGCTTCTTAGTGCGATACATTTATTTTGGATTGTTGCTTACAGATTCCGCCCCAGAGCGCATGTGGCTCGTAGATGGGGCGGAGTCGTCCGTAGCATATACAGTTTTGACCTGACCAAACACAAATTTTGTTATAGTGAGGTTTTTATTATAAAGAGGTTCACTATATAGAGGTTTTACTTTATATAAAACTTTAGAATCTGGAGACCTACAGGGAGTAAGTAGCTGTCGATGGCTAAACCAATGATTAAGAACTCCTTATACAAAACACGTTTATTACAACAATTACTACACCTGAATATAACAGTACATTTAACTTTATACTGATCAATAAACATCAATAACTTTACTTCAGTATACTCAATCACTTATAATGACTAGCACAAGATGAAGTGAATCCCTAACCTTGCCAGAATATTAATTGGTTAATGAATTGCTATTGGGGCTTTGAGATATAGGATGTTACGTAACTGCCTAGCCGAAATTATGCTCAACATAAACTGTAGAAAGGTATGATGCAGGGCTGCCAGAACTCCTCCAGGCCCTGATATCAAGTTGCCCTCGTTTTTGTGCTGCTCTGGCACTACACGTTGTCGCTTCTTGATCACTCACTCAAGTCTGGGGGGGGGGGGGATATAGCGCGCTAAGCTTTTATAGACAGCTGGCAGTGGGTCAATCAAAGTTTGTTGTACAAACAGAGAGCTCGCAAGGAATCTATAGTGCATGCTACCTTAGCTTGTCATATGTGGTCCCCTAGCGTTCGCCACAGTATGTAATGCATATCTTTCGAGTCGCGACTCACTTTTTCGGGTATTCGTTATCTCTGCTTCTTATTCTCGACTCTTGTCGTACCTTTATAGAATTTATCTCATACTCTTGAGCACAATTACTACAAAAAAAGACATTTTTATTGTATTTTTGTGGAAATTTTTTGTGAACTGGTACGTGAACTATGAAATTCTAAATTACTACTTGGCACTGTCAGGTGTCAAGTAACAACATGATGTAGGCAGTAACCATTAAGAGAGAGAGTAGTAACGTAATGATTGCCAAGGCAATCCCTTCCCTTATCCAGCTGTGTGCAAGCTGCAAATCCTACAACTCGTGTGTCTCGACTCATTTTACGAATGAATAAGACCAGCTGGCTTTTCTCATCTTACCCTTCCCATCCTTCCAACTCTCATTCCCCTACAAAGAATCAGTCCTTTTCGTAGTGAAAAAATTACATGTTTTATTTCACTCAATGATTAGTTCATTTTGAATGGATCGTTCAGAATGGCCACCAATATATTCCTCTTAGTTTAGTAGACATGGCATAAGCAATAAGCATTGTTCCCCATGTGAACCCATAATTATGGTATGTTGCTAATAACATAAGGCTGCCCCATGAACAATGTCAAAACTAATCAGTTATCATTATAGTTACTGTTTTAGCTTACGAGGTGTGATATATGCAGATATCAGCTCACAGTAAAACCACATGCATGGCTAGCAAAATAAAAAAACAGTTTCTTGGAAGTATCCGCGTAACTTTTGTATGAATGGTGACAGCATTCATTTTCTGCATATTGCAATTCATTACATGTATTGAAACATTAATTTCAGAATACAGGTAACCTCAAGTATAATCAAACAAATAGTTGGGCAGTATTCCCCAAATGTGCCACTAGCTATATACACTTGGTAATGTTGCATTTTTAATATACTAATTTATTTTTCCACATTTACAAAATACATAGTTGACTCATGCCACATTGCTGTGCAGCGTGCCTGCACACACTACGGGTGATTTCGCCCCATAAACGAGCTAGGAAGAGCTCGGGGTAAGTCACAACAGTGACAGACTACCATTCACGTGCCAACAGATTTGACTCCACGCGTTGGACATTGGATACATTGATAATTAACGCGTTTAATTATAAAATTGTACTACCCGCCCAGAATCCGACATGCAGTCGTCACTCCCTTGAACCAAGATTGTTTTACTCGACGATCCAGTGCCCAGAGAGAACAGAGAAGGAAGTTACAAGGGACATCACAGGATCGCAGCACCTCTGCTGCCCTGTGACATCACACCAGCCAAACCTCGAGCAAAGGTTCTAAACTTGTCACCAGCCTCAACTCAGGGTGATAAGGAATGCTCTGCGCCCCTGCAACCCTATGATAACCAGCCCCTGCGGAGAAAGGCTATCATCCCCCACGCCCCAGGAAGAGCCCTGAAGCACTGATCTTGGACTATAAGGAGGCACGGATACACCTCTAGCCAGAGTTCGCCAGCTCGCCGGCTGCACAGGTCAGCGAGCTCTCCCTGGTTTGACCAAGTCCTCCTCCTCTCCTCCAGCTTGCAAAGCCTCTACCTCACGTACAGCTTGCAAAGGCTCTATCTCACATACAGCTTGCAAAGGCTCTACCTCACCTGCAGCTTCAGAAGGCTTCTCCTGCACCAGCTCGACTGCAAGCTGCTCCTGCAACACGCAACAGAAGTAACCTCGACATCCCAAACCCTGCACCTCTTTAACTCCTGTCACTCCTTTGACTCCGCGGTAGCAGGTCGTCGCGACATCCCCTCTGGACAACCACCCCTTGGGAGGCAAACGCTGTAAACTGCGTAAATAGTAAATAATTCTCAGACTAGAGTATTTTGTAACAAGGTTTGTACAGGCTCACTTTCGCCTGCATTAAGTATTCACGTAATTGTTAGGAATAACTAGTGTGTACGATTAACCGGGATTCCCCATTGTTTTCAAAACGTGACAATAAACCTTACTTCAAACTTATATTCGTTGACTACATTATTCTTGTCATTGTTCCTCCTCACGTTTTGTATTTGAAGTGTTATTGTGTGTTATCTAAGGAAACCCTACTGCATATTAGGTGTGAGCGTGCCAAACTCTACAGGAGATGGGGCCTGAAGAAGGCATTTAGTTAGAAACGGACATACCGAATCTCCTGGGTGTCCAGTGCTCCCTCGTCTGCCCGTGGCGGTGCTTAACTCTTGCCTGCACATCCAGCCATCAGTGTCTCGGGCATGTCTGAAGAAGATTTGCAATACAGATTGGTGTAGAGACTACTTGCAAGGACGCATCCCCATTGGCGATTCCGAAGATCACCCCGCATCCAATCTCACCTAGCATCTCGCTCGACCACATTTCCGAACTAGATGCCTATCTGGGAATCTGCTGGCCATGGCAAGACGTAAACCATGTGAGCTACTTTCAGCCGGAAATTCCCACGCCTGCTGCAACCGTATCACTCCCTAGGAAAGACAAGTGTACGAGCCCACCCGATACGTGTGCAATCCGTACCGCGTCAGAGAAGGTGATCAGGATCAAGATACCCCCTAAACATTGTGTAGTTTCCACCCAGATAAACTTTATCCCTGGTCATAGACCGATGAGACTGAACCGGATCGAGCCAGCACCTCCAATTGGATGTCCAACCCCCATTATTGTGGTAACCTAGTTAACATCCGCGGTCCCTGCCGTAATAAGTAACCCTGGATAGCTGGCATCACACTTATTGGCAGCCCTATCAGTGAGTAAGATTGCACTCCTTGGGAGGGAGTCATTTACGGTTTGATCACCCTGGGTTTGATTCCCCCTCCACTCAAAAGTAATCTCTCCACTAGGCGGCACCCCCGTGACCCACCGGGCCAAAACAAGTATCGGGAATAGAGACCACACCGCGGAAGGAATATAGACAGAACTTAGGAGGGCAATCAGCGCTCTTAACCACAGTTTGCAAGAGACTAAAAAAAAGTATGCATGACATAGTGATGGGAGAGTTTGAATTGTACAGCGTTGAGTCGCGTGAAGCTGTATGAAAGTCGAATCAAGTCGAGTTTAGTACAATTTTGGAGTTAAAATTGAATATGCTCCATAAATATAAATGTGTACCTATGTACACTGGTATAATGCCTGCCTCTTATATAGTCTGTTTGCAGTTTCTTCGTACTTTTAAATGAAACTTTTGACACGTGCCGCTTTATCCTACTACTAATTATTACGACTCGTCTCACATCACGCGAAGTATATCTACTTCAACTCACGTGAAAGTCGAACCCCGCCAACCTGTACATGGACATTGCAGGCCACCACAATCCTGGAGGGCGCCGGAACACGTGGATACTTAGGTTACGCAAGTGAGCGGACACATCGCCCTCTCCTCCTCCGTGCTGAGAGCGTACAAGCCATCAGCCGCCTCAGCACGTCCGAGCGCGGCCGAACATTCACGAAGCCAAGAGACAACTAGAGGGTTGCTACCCCCACTCTAGTCTTGCACCAGAGGGACGTCACCCCCCACCCCCCCCCCCCACCCCCACGGCTCGCCGTCGCAACTGTCCTTTGGACTATATAAGTCCGTGCACGCCAGGGCTCGTGAGTTATTTCTTCCAGTTCTTAGAACTCGCTCCACCACTTCTAGTGCTGGGGCCTCTAACTACTGCGAACTCTTCAGCAACCTACTAGAGGCTGCTCCCATTGATATCACGACTCTTCAGCAGCCACCAGCGGCTGCTAACATTGCCGTCACCAGAGGCTTATGCAGCAACAGCGACCAGAAGCTGCAGTGACGTCAATACCTACCGGTTACCAGAAGCTTCTTCTGCAGTAGCATTGACATTCAACACACCCTGCTACCAGAGCAGTGGAATTAAACTTCTCTGTCTCGTATGGACATCCTTTTTTCTAGTTAGCTTCATATAGTATTTTCATTTACCGTCAGTTTGTATTATCTCCCGATTAGCCTAGGACCAGGTCACTAGCACCTGGATTGCGTAGGTTACTTCCAGCAACCATCTACTTGGTAGGAGTTAGCACGAGTCACTGTATTTATTATGGTACTAATAAACACAGCTTTGTTCTTCTAGCTGAGGGTCTTATTTATAGAGTAATCTTGAATACGCCAGCTAGGACGGATACAAATTGTGCACTGTTGACTGACACGGGTCATTTTCAATACAAACTAGCTACGACTGGGGACTCCCTTCTGAAGTCCACCAGTCCCAAAAACACACAGTTGACGGCCACCTGTTCCAAGCCTCTGGGAATAGAGCCACAACCATTAGAAACTCCTCCAACCAGGGAGAGACAGTACGCTTGAGTTGTATCCCTACCGGAGCACCTAAGTTCTGGCAGGGGTATTTGCTTAGGTGTTACGGCCTGGCCTTGGTTGCGATACCACACCCAGTAGTATCAGGAATGCAGCCCACATGGCATCAACGCTTCTGGTCTGCCCACCAGTGGTGGGGAGTGGTGGGGGACCTTTTGGAGCACCGAGCTCGTGCCACCAGCTGCTACTGGAAGTACACTCTTCTAGGGTTTTGTCTCACGTCCGTGGTGCACGACCCATGTTCTTCAGCGGTCGTTTCCACTCTATGCCGTACAAGGTAAGGTACAGCTCATAGAGAGAGGAGGAAAGGATTGCTCACCTTGCTACCAAGTAGCGGGCTGTATTGGTTCCACCACCCGAGGACAGATGGGCGGAACGAGACTGTGCCGCCTTAGTAAGGCTTTTGGAGAGACCGGCCTCTCCTGTATCTGACTTTATCACCTTCCCTTCACATATCCGTACCCACCAGGACTATCATCCTGTCCTGAGTGATGTACTACACAGAACCGAGATAAGGTACGGTATCTCCAACCCCAGGTTCTGGAGTCCAGAGGGAGTCGACTGGAATCTGCGGTATCGTGTTGGCCGACATAATGCCATCAGCCCGAAGCCTGAGGACTGCGCCGTCATCCACTGTCTACAGCCAGCCACCATATTCCAGCAAGCCAAAGAAGTCATCAATAAGTATGGTAATCTCAACACCTCTCGCCAATCGTCTATCGTAACCCGTAAACCCGTAGTGAGCAAGAAGGTAGACAACCATAAGGGGCTAGTCAGCCAGGCTATCGAGAACTTTGTTCCATCACGAAAAGCAACCTGCCCCATAAGGATATCAAGCCGAAAGCAGCCATTGGAAAATCCCGAAACATGCGTGCTGACCTAGCGCAAATAAAGCCACAACGACCGTGCCACGTACTCAACAACCCGGACACACGTCGGACACTCGTCACGTTTGAAAAGTTGGCCCATATATGACATTTTTGGTTATTTCCTAATTATGTAATATAACGCAAGCAGTTTATACTTGTGTTAAAGAATAAACACCACCACCTTATTTTTGGTTAAACTGGACTTTAACTTTATATATTTTATCCTTAGTTATAATATTTCATTTATAATTAGTATGAATAAAAATGGAGGAAATAGAAGTGTTGGTAATGCCCAGTAAAAAATAGTTCTTATGCAAAATAATATATTATTACACTGATAGCGCACAAATGTGGTGTGCATTGTCCCTTTGGTGTAGCCTAATTTTCGTGACTCGGTTAAGATTTGTTTGCATGAGGTGGAGGAATATCCTGGATGTAGAACTTTATCAAGGCTTCAGAAAAGTTGGAATCAACTGTATGTACTATAACTTCCTCCTCTTATAGTCTCTTATAGTCATGGTTTACCAAGAAAAAAGTTTGGGCTTATTTTATACCCATAAGAATAAACATTAGCACGATTAAAAGTTTCACGCCGCCGATGCCATTTTCCTTCCACCGAGTGAATGACTACAGTAGGTAGAAAACGTATAAAAGGAACAGTAATGTTAGCTATTTCATGCTGAAAGAAAAATAAAAATTAAATAACAGTTAACAGGAGTATAGTGAAAGGGTAGTGCTCAGTCTGGACTGTCCGAGTGAGTGGACGAGCAATTAATGTTAAAAGTTTTAGTTTGTTAATAAGTCTCCTTTTTTATTTTTCATTTTTAAAACAGTAATTATGAGAATAATAATTGCAACTGTACCGTATCTACACATATTTTCCGTATCTACGCATATTTCCCTTATCTACGCATATTTCTGCTTTTCATGTTTAAATGCATTGTATGGTTGTGTGTTTGTGTTGTGCTGAGATTGTACTTGTGAACGTTGATGTTATCTGTTGCCTGCAGCGGCACACTGCCAACATTCAGTTGGCAAGAGAGGAAGTGGCATCTGCTGCTTTTATCGCTGCAGAACATTACAAACAACCACCAAGCGTCAATGCATGTAGCAGAGTTGTTATCATAACAATGCAACTTTAGTGATTTAGTAAAGTGAAATTATTGATTCACAAGACACAAAAAGTGATTGTTAGGTGCAAATATTTTTTCGTTTACAACCTAAAAACACAGTGACTCGAATTGCACATTTAGTAGCTCAATGTCTGCTTGGAAAAATCACGACTTGAATGACAAGTCAATCTTTGTTAATTCAATTCGACTCGAGTTTTGGAGACTTGACCCATCACTACATACATCCTTTAAGAAACATATTTTAGAAAGTGAAATGTAGGGCCTAGAAATTTTTGTGAATGCGAAATAATGTGAAATACTGATAAATTATGTTTATTCGCGAAACACCATTAAAATTGCTTGTTTAAGTGTATCTGAAACCACAGTGCGAGTTTCTTTTACAATGAAAATTCTTACAGACATTAGCTTTTACAATTTGTCATTTATCATTATCTATAATTTACTTCACATATGTATGGATAACAAAACTATTTGCATGGTGATCACATTGTTGACTATAAAAACATAAACGAAAGTTTACGTCACGAGAATGATTCATAAATCAATTGGTAGCAAGTCCGAAAGATTATCGTTGCACATATAATTTTCTCTCTCTCTCTCTCTATCTCTCTCTATCTATCTCTCTCTCTATATCTCTCTCTCTCTCTATATCTCTCTCTCTCTATATCTCCTCTCTCTATATCTCTCTCTCTCTATATCTCTCTCTCTCTATATCTCTCTCTCTCTCTATATATCTCTCTCTCTATATCTCTCTCTCTCTATATCTCTCTCTCTATATCTCTCTCTCTATATCTCTCTCTCTATATCTCTCTCTCTCTATATCTCTCTCTCTTTATATATATATATATATCTCTCTCTCTCTATATATATCTCTCTCTCTATATATATATCTCTCTCTCTCTCTATATATCTCTCTCTCTCTCTATATATCTCTCTCTCTCTATCTATCTCTATCTATCTATCTCTCTATCTATCTATCTATCTCTCTATCTATCTATCTATCTCTCTCTATCTATCTATCTCTCTATATCTCTCTATCTATCTATCTCTCTCTCTATCTATCTCTCTCTCCATCTCTCTCTCCATCTCTCTCTCCATCTCTCTCCATCTCTCTCCATCTCTCTCCATCTCTCTGGTGCTTGTTCATGGGCAGAATAACATCTTCATTAATTTTACTTATGAACAAACATATCTATTTCTTTTTTTTTACGAAATGTTGAAATTTTGCGCTAAACATTTGCGCAGTATTCATAAACACTGCAGACTTTGCTCGTCTTTTGTGCTGTGTGGTTACCTTCTTGACAACTAGCAAATACAGCGTTTGCAACTACTGAGCGAGGGTGGTGATAGTTGTCTGCTGCTTATGTCAGAAAACTGGTTAAGAATGCCAGAAATAGTAACTGTCTTAGTGCCCAGGAGTTTGGAAGTGAAGGTTCATTTTTATAAACTGATCAAAGTGTATTGCAATGTTGCCAACCCTTCCGATCTTTCGGTAGATATTCCGATCTTTCGGTAGATATTCCGAAACCAATCTTTGTCTACCAAAATACTGGAATAATAATAATTCTAACAAATTTTTTTCCATCCTTCGGCCTTGGAGGGGAAAGGAGCTGCCAGCTTTGGCCTCCTCCTGCCATTTCTGCCACGTCTCCGCTGCTCCTCTCTCTGCAACCTCACTCTGCTACCTACAAACACCTGCGCTGACCCTGTGCTCTGGGTATATATAGATGCCGTAGCCCATAGTTTGAGGCTGTCTCTTGCGGCTCAGTCATGGAATGACGTCGCTCTGCCAGACCGTGTACCGACTTCTGCATCCACGAGCTGTCTCTCGGGTCTCAGTAGTTGGATGTTTCACTGCCCTACCAAGCACCAACTTCTAGCCTTTGCAGAACGTGACTTTGTCCAGACACGATCTGACCTTACTTTCGTGTTCCAGCTATTGCAGCACTAGACCAGAACGCCGTCAACTTAAAGAAGCTATCCATGTTTCACAGCTACCTAGCTAGCCACGCACATTCAGCCATGAGTCCCAGTACCGAACCACGGCTCACCTTCACTCCTCCCCCCTTGCCCCCCCCCCCCCCCTACCCAATTCCTCCCTGTGCCATTGCATCTTCTGAGACTAGGCATCATCCTGGTTGGCATCCTAAGATTGACCCTTCAGGCTCTGGTAAGCTTTTTAGGGCAGATTGGTTAGGATGCACACTCTGTAGAGCTGTACCTTTTGCTGGATGAAGATTTTTGTGTCTTCAGGTTCTCTTTGTACCAAACTGTACAATTCCCACATAAAGTCAGCAAGAATATTTTCCCCCTCCAAAGTGGTACTGCAGTCGTCGTCTAAAAACTTTAGATGTATCTATAAGTTCTCCATCACAGTGCCTTCTCTGTTAACTGGTGCCGCGCCATATGGCATCCTACTATAGACCCCTAGGCATTCCTGTTTCCTTAAAAATATACTCGAATCTTAGTGTAAAATTGCTTGTGGTCCTCGTCACCTTTCCTACAAAATTCTAATAATGGTGGGGCAGGGTCCTTTTTTGTGCTCCTGTGTGATATGTGTTCCGCTCATCAGCATCCCCATGTCTGCTTGGTGTTCCCACTCTTGACATCTTGGACAGTGGAACAAAAGGCCAGTTGTGTTATTCTTTTCTTCCTGCCATCCCAAACATGCAAAATGAAATTGTCTGTCGCTGTCCTTGTACCCAACATGGTATTTTCCCTCCCCAGCGCAGTTTCTATGTGCAAAATTTTTTTGCTTCACTACATTTTTGGCAGCATTATGCAATTCTTTCACAGTTCCTTGCATCGTCTCTCCAACCCGTGCATTATAAATGAAATTGTTTTTAACAAACTGCACAATCAGTATACATCTTGCTTCATCCTAAACCTAATGTAGCACCACATGGTTTGTCATTCACATTATCATCTCTCTGGTGATTGTCACTGTTACTTGTTTTGTCTGCCATTTACTAGGATGTCACCATGACTGTTGGAAGTTGCACATTCTCAGGGTTTCTGTGCATTGAAACTCTTGTCTTGTGTCTCCATGCCCCATGTTGGGTCACCGCCTGTAATGATGCCTGGTGTGTGTGTGATGGGGTGATGCTGGTCATGCTGGGGTGATGCTGGTCGGTGGGGCCTCGTCCAGGAGTGCACTCATGGCTGTGTCAAGTTGGGATTGGGCCGAGAGGCATCGCAGTTTTCATTCAGCCTGCAAACGCCTGGCTTTTTTTCTGCCATTGCAGTGGGTTCAGGGCATTTATGAATAATTAGAGCAAGGAAAGGAAGAAAAAGTAGGGCTGAGAGAGAAGGGTGGGGGGGTAATTCTTGGACAGGGTTAATGATGGCCATCCCATGCAGTTGACCATGAACAATGCCACCATAGGCTGGGAAATGAACTGCACTACGTAGCAGGTACAGGTGTGCATACTTGAGGGTGATGCATGTATGGTTATGCGTGGGAGAAAATGATTTATTTTTGTGTTTTTGTAAAGATGGTACACACTCAAATTTAGCCAAACATAATTGCATAACCATTCAGGGCATGGACCACGCTGCCACAGAGTTTTTCTCCCCCTTGATAAGTGTACACTCGAGGCTGTAGGGGCAAAACCAGGCCAGGAACCATGCCACCAAAAGGGGGATAATCTGGGTTAAGTGCATTACAGACCATAGATTCACTGGCACGGAAGTGAACCACACTGCCTTGAGAGGAGCAGGTCCTCGGGCGGGTGCACTCTCTCACCAGTCAAAACACACTGTGTAAAATGCAAAGCAATGGTAGTGATCTAAGATGCAGTTGGTAATGCTATCTACGACAATGATAAATGCAACACTATGGTGGCAAATGCAGTGCCTGAAAGAGAAAAATGCAATGGCAACATTAAAGCAATTTACGATGAAAGAAAACACAATGGTGCCTCGCACTGGCTTATATATATATCGTAGAGATACATGGTGAGGATTAACATGGGAGGGGGTCTAGCCACATGAAAAACCACCATCCTCTGTCTCATTCTTGCGTGCTCGTACTGGGCATCACTGTCCTCTCACCCACGTCGCCCACACATGGCTACAGAGGAGGAGAATGTAGCGTTGCAGTTTATGTATTTTTTTAAATACTTTTTATAATTATTTTTAAATAGGATTTTTGGTTAAAATCTCTGTTTCATTTGTTAGTGAGTGTAATATTCCAAATTTTTCTTTGGAGGAAGTTTGTCGCGATCGTCTCGCAATGCGAGTGCAAGTAACGTGTGGATTGAATAAGTACTACTGCGGCACTGTTTATAATTTGTCTCATCGATACTGCTCTGGAATGTGATTTCTTTGAATATTGTGAAAGTGTCTGTTTTGAGAATTCAATAAAATTGAGTAACTTTTCCGATACAAGAATTTCATTTTTTGTTATTTAAAATTGGCACCCCTTTGTCTAATGCTTGACAGACTGAGTGAACCCAGTCTGTAACTACAGCAGGGCTATTAACTAGCCTTTGTCACACTACAAGGTGACAGCTGCAAGCCAGCGGCTGGAGTACAATAACGCAACCGCAACTGCTCGCCATTCGGCATGATGCCGCATGCAGGTTGGAGTTCCACTTCTCTTCGGCTGCACAGACTGTATTCCTTGTTTGATTTTCTGAGATGGGAGGCATTGTCCACAGCAACACAAGTCATTACCCACTAGTCACAATAACATTGCATACAGCCCTCGAAGTAATATAAATCTTTTCTCATATGCATGGAAAAGTAAAGTGTTGTATTGAAGTGGGATACAATAATTTTTGTGCTCAAATCTTCGACAGTTTCTACAACAGTAAGGTTATTTTACGTTACACTTAAAGGAAAGATGTTCTCTGTAATTGCATTATTGTTCACCACCTTGAAAAATTTTTCAGGTTTTTAATGATTCATAGTGAATTGTGGTTAACCAAATTGTGCTACATACAGTTTATGCTTATGAGAGAACAAAATTCTTTTATTGTGATTTTGTTTGTACAGTAAACTAACTACCGCACTAATTATAGCCATACGCACCATTCTTTGCCTGTAACATTTTGTAATTAATATGATATTCTAGTAGTTGAAAACAAATAAACTATCCCATCTAAAAGAACTAAATTTTGCACAGTGAAAATGCATTTGTGAGCTCTGCTGTCAATCATAACATCCTGATTTTTATCTAATAATTTGATTTTCTTTGAAACAACATAAATGAATGCAGATGATGTCCATTATATACAGAGTCTGTAATTGTTCTTGAAATATTCTATGCACAAGGTATATTTCAGTACTACAGGCATACATTTGGCTGCTTTTATTTTGCAAATGGTTGCTATGTTAATGAGTGTTACCGTATTGGAGTGGGCGATGAGAATTCGCAATTAGTGTAGTCACTGAATCTCTGTTTTTTATTGACACAAATTTTACATCTGCCGGTACATCATTCCGTGAAAGTTAAACTACTCTACAGTCTTGCTTAATTTCACTGCCCTCAATCATACAGTATTAGAATTCCATTCTTTTACAGAAGCAGGAAATTTGTAAGGTGGTGGTGTGCATTCTTGGGTGTGATGCATATATGGTTATGCTTTGGAGAAAATTATTTATTTTTGTGTTTTTATAAAGATGGCAGACACTCAGCTTTAGCAAAACGTAATTGCATGAGGAGAGTGTTAAGTTTTAGAATATAATTGTTTTAATGCATGGTGATATTATTTCAAGTTTGTCTTCATAATCTACTTTGACAGAAGATGTGTGTAGATCATTTTAAAATGTTCAGTATGCAAAGGTTATAATTCTTGTGTGATTTCCAGGTGGGCTATCATACCTTTGATGTACCCTTTCAGCTTCATTTTCTCCGAGCCCAGTACTGCATTTGTAGCTCTGTCCTGTACCAATGTCTTTATAGGAGTCATCACCACCATTGCTACTTTTGTCCTTGAGATCTTTGATGACGAGGTATGTTTCTTTAGGTTAAATATTTTATGATTTTTAGTGTGCTTACTCTACACACACTCACACGCACACATCCACGTGCACGCACACACGTGTGTGTGTGTGCGGGTTGTTGTTTTTTTTTTTTGCGCGGGGGGGGGGGGGGGAGTAAATCTGGTGATTGCAACAGAGAGGTTGCAAAAATAAACAAAATAAAATTGGAGAGATATCAAGCACTTTTTCACTGAGCATTTTATATATGCATTTCACATTGCAATTTTCCTTTGGTTCATAGTTTTGTTTACTAGGCCTTCAGAGTAACATGTTTTGATTAGAGCTGCTTTGAAGTCATTAATAAACAGTTTCATTCAAATGTGTTTCATACTGTAGTGTTTGAAAATTCTGTTATTTTTATGCTCTATTTGATTGTATTACAGTCTTTGTATGCACTTTATGCACTTGTGCAAGTATCATGATATATGGAGTTTAAATAGCGTCTTTGAAAATTGCAGGTAGTGTATTACAGGTCATTTGAAAGAATTTTCTGGATGTATAACTCTCTTGAAGATGTAAATTAACTGTGAGAAACAAATGTGAAATGCTTTGAGCATATCATAATCATTGTCATTCTCCGCTGTTTCCAGTCTGTGGCTGGCTTGGCTTGGCTTGGCTTGGCTTGGTAAAATTCCTCTCTATCTTCCTCTGTTACTGTACCACTCTCCCTCTCACTGTTTCTCAGTCTTTGCCTCTCCTCCTCCTCACTCCCTCAAGCCACTGGCTTCTCCCATCTCTCTCTTCTTCGGTCTTCCTTGCAATGTTTTTCTGTTGTACATCAGTTTCAACTTCTTTCTTGTCAACCTCTTGCTTTACATGTTCTTGACATCCTACACCTCCTCATTCTTGCCTCCTCTGCAATTTCTGCCTGTTCTTATATTAGTAATGCCTCTCGTACCACTGTATACTAAACAGTAAATTGTATATTTTATTTGTATGTTATATATATTATGTTTTTTGAAATTTGTGGAAATGAGGTAGCCAGTTCAGGTACCGCTACTGTTTCGCAACCACATAAAAAACCCATAATTAAAAATGAATTAATTCATTTGTAATTTTTTACCACCTTGTTACCACCATCATGCTCCTTACAAATTTCATGTTCATTGCCTCTATCTTTCATTCAATCTTCTTATCCACCATCCATGTTTTTGCTCCATATGTCACAATTGGTACAAAATATGTCCTGTACAGTACCTGTTTGCACGTTGGTGGCAATTTTTTTTCCCCACAACACGTCTCTCACACTCTTACAGAATGCATCTACCTGATGTCCTCTCCATATCACTTATTCTTGTTTCCCACTTGTCTTTTCAGTTATCTGAAGTTTTCTATCTGCATCAATTCCACTCCATCTAATTATATTTTTTTCCTGGTGGTTTCACCTTTCCTGCAAGTTACGTCACCTCACTCTGACTTGTACTTAACTGAAAATGTAAATAACATTTGATTAACCATTTTGTTAGTCATTACTGTGTTAGCCAGTATGAAATCTGGAACTAAGCCAAATGTCAAATGTTTGACATAATTCTTTTCACGCCAAGTAACATTTTTGAAAGGAGATAAATTTTATTTGGAAGAAGCTACAGAACTTCAGCCAGCTAAAAAGTTGTTTTGTATTTTGGCTTGCAAATATTTGGATATAGTCTATTCGTGATTTCCTTTACATTTTTTAAAATCAAACCTTTAAAAAATCACCCCATGTATGACGTCTTTTGTCGTTTCCTAAATAAGCTATGTAACACAAGCGTTTTACTTCTGTTAACATAAAATTATCTTAATTTTTATTATATAAAATATTTACATATATTTCATCTATAAATTATATTATTTCATTTGTAATTAATAGTGATGGGACGGTTCCACAATTTTCCGATTGTTCTCGCTTCCAGTTCTTCAATTCGGTTCCCAGTTCTCAGTTTTGATACTGGTTCTTGTACTGGCTGACACTTAACTTGCACATTCACTGCTCAAACTTGTTTAAGGACATTGAGAATAAGTGAGCAATCAACTTATTTATTTTATCTCAAGATTTCTGCCAAAACAGAGTTTTTCACCTGGGCTGTAAACAAAGTTTTTTCACGACAATGTGTTTGTGCTGCATGTTAACATATTTTTGGAGGTTAGAAGTGTTTTTGACATGCCTCACGAGATTCGTATACCACAATAATTGCATATTGCATATTTGACATTGTTTTTGTTAACGTCAAAATTGTTCCATACCTCTGACATGTTTAAAATTTATCTTGGTTCCCAACTAAATTTGTTCCATGCTGAAATAAAAGTGAAAACTCTCACTTGTGATGGTGCTACATAGTTAGGCAGTAGCTCAAAGCCTAGTGCAGTGTTGCCAAGACAAAAATTTATAATTTATCCTTCTACAATGAATTCCCATTTAAGTTTCAGCCTTGGACTCGCCAAATTTACTATATTTTAGGTTTTGCGTTATTGTTGATATCGCGAAGCCCTTGCAATATTAAAACATTTTTTCATGCCACATTAACATTATTTGGTTGCAAAAAAGGATGTATCGTAGCAAGAAAACACTAAATTTTTGTGTTAAAATTCTGTCAGATTAGCCAACGCACGTTCAGCAAGTCATAAGGAAAAAGAGTCTCTTCTGTAGCAAGTGAAAAATAATGTTGCTCTGTATGGTGCAGGTTTTCTAAATTAAATTACAAAACAGATTACCACACCACAAAATATGTTTTAAGAGTTTAAAATATCACAAAATACCAATTTACAACCACGTATCTTGTATCATTTGTTGAATTGAGTCCTCTAGATGTACAGGCTACATCGAGGCCAATACTGCACTTTTACTTTGTCTACATTACCACATAGCACCAAACTACTCTTTGTGAAGTGTAACGACTCTGCCACAGTCGTGGGTACATTTTAATTAAAATAGTAATGCACAAGGATGCAAAAATGTTCCTTTTATTTTTGTGTTGGACATAAACAAAGCCTAAAAGGTACTGTGCATGGTAGTGCGAAAGAGCACATACCAGCATAAAGTCGTAGCCACGCCATTCACATTTTTGGCAGCATACAAAAGGAAAACCAGATGATTTATTATTGTTGTGTTAATTTATTATTAAGTGGCCATTATAGCATGTTACGGTGGTACTGCTAGCAAAGATTTGGACCTCATTTAGCGCCAAAAATAAGAGTAAGCAACTACTTTAATACAAATGTGAAATTACCTAGTAGACAAGGTAAGGTTTGACTGATACAGAGAACTGAGTGTATAATCACGCCTGTTCCGGTTTGGTTCCTTCAAGGTTTGGCGGTTTGGAGGAACCAACAGGGCTTCATAAAAACCAGAAGTAATCATGATTGGACTGTAGTTTGTAACTGGAAGTGTAATTATTGTAGTAACAGTGGCCTTTTTATTATAAGGCCAAGTACAGACTGGTGAGCATCTGGAAACAGTGCATCCGCTATGCTAAATTTCCTAAACTTCATTAATGTTACATTTTATAATTTGTCTGGCAGGTAGTGATGTACATTCATTTGTGTAGAACTTATGTTGATTCAAATGAATGTTTAAAAGAAATTTGTCATTTCTGTTGAACAATATTTATAGTCTCTATGCAGTTTCTTCCCATTTTTTATTCATACCTTTAAAAAATCATTCCACGTGTTATGATTTCTGTTGTTTCCTAAATATGTCACCTGTGACAAGCATTTTATATCTCTGTTAACATAAAAGTATCTTATTTTTGGTTTTACTGAACTGTTATATATATTTTTTGTGGAAATCATAATTGCTTGTTAATAATTAACATAAATAACAAGAAGTTACTAATATAAATGATGAGCCTACTTTCTTCAACATGGGTGCAATTAATTTTTAAATAATTTAGTAAGAGCTAATTTGGTAGGAAGAACTTTACTTCTTTTTAAAAGCAATAAATTTACAAATGAAACCAGTAATGTATGCAACAGTAGTGAGACAATTACAAATACACACATGCCTTACCCAGTACTTGAACCCAGAGAACCTCCTACTATAAGCTAGCGTGCAATCCACTGCATTACGGAGGTCAGTTTTGGAGCATCAATTTCGGACTTAATCAGTCTAATGTTTCAAATGACAGGGTTTACTAACCTAGAATATTTACAGTGCCTTTATTATGAAAATACCTAAGTGACTAAACCACATGAAACATGTAAGTTTACATAGCGTATCGTAGCACTACTTTTGTGAAGAATTTGATGGAAATTGATTGTTCCCTGAGATGTGACAGAAAACTTTATTTTCTTAATTCTATGCTATTGTACAAAATTGCCAGAAAAAGATGCTCTATGTACGATGCTTCTAATGTATACCGCACATACAAATTTTGGTTGAATTTGGTTAAATGGTTTTATATATATATATATATATATATATATATATATATAAAACTTACCTAATTGATTTATATAGCTGTGGTTTTGAACATCATTGTCCGACCCATTTAAATCATGAAAGTTTACATGGCCTTCTGTAGCATTTATGGTGTGTACAATTTGGTACAAATTTATTTGAAATGTTCCAGTGTAACATTTGGTTGGAATTGGTTAATTGGTCCTCAAAATATGGCATAAAACCAAACCTCCATAATTTTCATATGGCAATCTTCATAACTGGAGGACAAAAAAGTATTGTAGTAGCAATTTTGATGATTGTATACTGCCAGTATACAAAGTTGAGTTAAATGTATTACATTGTTTCTTAGATATCACCCACAAAACTAAAATGATTTTATAGCTGCCATTCTGAAAATAAGTGTGTCCTACTCAAAAAAAATACATTTAATATTATGGCCTACCTCAGTACAACTTCTTTGCCAAATTTTGTAAGAATGGGTTGATTGTTTCCTGAGATACAAGATACAATCATTATTTTTTATTGATAGGACTATCTTACAAAATGGCATAGAAATGAGGCTCTGTATAGACACTTTTACTGTTGTAATGGGTACTGTCAGCATACAAAATTAAGTTGGAATTTGTTTTGTTAGTAAAATATACTGAGCTAAAGTATTTATGTAGCCACCATTTTGAAAATAAATGCCTGACCTATATAAAACATTCCAGTTTACACCACCTGTTGCAGTACTATTCGTTTGCCAAATTTGGTATTGGTAGGAATGTCTTAATTATTTACCGAGTATTAACATAATAACTAAATTTATTTGTATGGTGCTATCTTCCAAAATGGCAGACAAAAGTGGTTATTTGTTGGTATATATGATGCTTGTAGTAGATACTTTATGTATAAAAATTTGATCAGAATTGGTTCAAAGGTATGGCAGAGGTACCAAATAAACTTAAAACACTTTTATGGTCGCCATTTTGAAAATAATTAACTAACCTAATTTAATTATATACGTTTACATGGCCTACCATAGTATTACTTACATTCTAAATTGGGACAGAATTAGTTGTATAGTTTTCAAGATATAATGTAAAATCTTACGTGTATCACATAAACTTCAGTCGACAAGTGACTTTTACTATGCTAGATCAGTTGCATAATTGCCTTTCTTGCTGCATACCATTGTTGGCCTTGTAGGCTGTACACTAGGTATGTAATCGGATGTACTAGGTCTGACAATATGCTTCACAACAACACTGGCCCCCTGGGGCAAGGTAGACTTTCCAGAGCTCAGCGGGGTGTTCTTAGTTGGTGATGTTGCAGTGCTACAGGTGGGTTGTGTGGAGTCCTGGATTTCGCTGGTCTTGGCGGATGTCAGGTTGCGGTAGTGGTCCGTGTGGTGCTGGCCCAGCTGCCAATATGATGGTTGGTCCTCCCGAGCCTGGTGTCGCTCCCGCTGACTAGGGCCCGAACCACCGGATATACCTCGTAGCAAGTTCGCTTCGAGTTAGAATGAAACGTATAGGTACCGACAGGATATGCCTGTCTCCCCGCATGATGGGTGGCTTGGGCCTGCCCTCTAGGAGTATCAACTCCCGGCACCACTAGGTTTGCCACACAGACCTGCTTGGCAGCACTGAACTCTGCATTCTTAACGGCTCTTTGAGCTCCGTGCCTGCTGCTCCTAGGCTAATTATATACAAGGGAAAATAATAACTTTACTTTTTGCAACTAGCACAACTATTACTAGGACCATGAGGGCCTAGTAGTCAGTAGAGAACCCCAGTACAAGAAGTGTTAAGGTGAGCTATTGGAGATGATAACTCCTGACCTCGGCCGCGCACTGCCTTGTGTACAGCTTTTCTGGAGTGCCCGGCGAGTCCGTAATGGGAGGTGTGATGTGCCCCAGTGACGTCTGCCTGGAATGCACGGGGTGGGAGAACTACCTTCTCTTGCTCGTGATATGGCCTCAGGTGCTCGGCAGCATTCGGCCGTCGTCTGCGGTGTGGCGACACACTGTCTGCTGGGTGCATCAGGGGGGCTGGCGCATTGCACTGCCACTTCAAATATCTTTCGTTTACCATGCATGCAAAGTGTGTTTGAGTTTGAACCCACTCTCTGTGCCTTCATAACACGTTGTGCTTGGTTTGTTCCTTCACATGTTTAAACACTCTTAGTAGATGGAAAAAGGTAGTTCAGGAACAGTTCGGGGAACCAAGTATCTTCCATGTCTCTGATGAGAACACTTCCTGTTAGACATCTGGTATGGTTTCCTGTAGTTGGTATAAGCACGTAGGATGAGCTGTAGTCGTTTATAGTATACTGGAGTAAGCGACACACATCAAATCTTACAAAATGGCAGACCAACAACAACATCCATCTCAGAATTTTAAGGATTACACAATGCTCTGCCAGCATACAAAATTTGGTTTAAATCGGTTGAATGGTTCCCGAGATATGACATATCACCCAAAAAATTTTAATGGCCGCTATTTTGTAAGTACGTACCTGGCATGGTCAAAAACTATAAAAATCAGTTTCCATAGTAAGTATTGCGTGTGTACCAAATTTAGTGAAATTTGGTTGAAGCGTTCAAATATTGAAATGGAGGACACACATGCATACATACACACACACCATAGGAATGTGATCTCATAAGCCTTTCTTTCCTTTGGCAAGTAGACTAAAAACAGACAGAAAAAAATAGTTGTGGTGTTAATGCCTGCCTAGCAATAAATAGTTCTCTTGAAAATATTAGAGTGCACGGATGCAGTGTGTTGTCCCTTTGGTGTAATTTTCTAGATTTGGTTAAGTTTTGTTTGCATGGGGCAGGGGAATAGCTGGAAAGAATAACTTTAGCAGGGCTGCAAGAAAGTTGAAAAGTGAGAAATGAGACCTATCCTCTGCACAAACATGCAGCCTTCTGTTGTAGCTTGGGGGTGAATTTAGCTCTCTGGCATCATGAGATAGAGATTAATATTTCAGCTTCCTTTTCTTAGATGACTCCAAAGAAAAATTATTTGTGATGAAAATCTCTTGCAGCAGTACCTGTTTACACACTTCAGGTAGTCCTGCAGTTTAGAGTAGTAATTTTATTTCTTCCTGCGATTTGTTGCTATTACCAAATTGAATGCACGTACAATTTGTTTGAAAAACTGAAAATATATGTAAGATTTTATGAAAATGTATTTAGGAGAGACTATAAAATGTGGTTCCTTGTTGTGATATACAATTTGTCTACAATTTTGAAAATCAACAAAATAAAAAGTTATAATGATTTGCACAAAGTGTTTGTGTCTGCTACTTTATTTTACCCATCATAAGCTAGTTTGGTGCATTGTGGGTATGTTTCAGGAGCTGAAGTATATTGCGAGCATTATAAGGCAAGTGTTCCTCATATTCCCACACTTTTGCCTGGGGCAGGGCCTTATGAATATTGCAGCAAACCACTTTGCATCTCAATCCCTTGCTGTATATGGTAAGTACAGTGGTTGAATTTCTTTGAGGAATATGTTGGAGATTTTTTCATACATTAGAAAAACTCTATACATTGAAAATGGCTGTATTTTAAGTCTGTTAACGACCAACAATTTTCTCTGGTCCCCTCTAAAATTCCTACATAAATAATGCCAGAAATGTCAGTTCATCAATCTTTAGGTAACATTTTTTACCATACCGATAAATTGAAATTTTTGAGAATTTAATAATATGAAGTTTTGTATAGACTGGTTATATTTTTTACTCTTTGCCAATAACTATATCTGGCCAAGTTTCCATTGTTCACTATTAACACAGACATGACAACCTAAACTACAATCATTTTCTTCACAGTGTTCTAGTAAACTTGCATTGCATCATCACAAAAATTAATAAATCTTTACAATAGGCATCTCAAATTTCACACACCTATAAGTAATCATTATAAAATGCAGGCTGAAAAAGTGACTTAACAAAAGTAAGAGAGAAGAGTGCAATATGAGATCAGAAATTAAAATCACAGGTTATATTATCACTGTCAGTCTTGTTAGCAGCAATTATAAGATAGCCACAAGAAACAGCAGTGTCATATTGCCTAGATATTGTCTTGCCATGCAGTATTGCAACAACACCTCTTGAAAAATGTTAATAATTTTTAAATATAAAACTAACAAAGTTGAGAGCAGAAAGTTAAAAAACAGTAATGAAATGTTAAGGACCTCCATTTACTGCAATATATGTATTTGATATTTTAATTTCTTGGCTTTTATCTGCAACTGTTGTTCTTTGTTCTGACACATGCCAGTATGCTGTGCAGTGCAGCTGCGCTCTCTACGGGCGACTTCATCCCATCTATGATTGACCATTCACTCGGGACAAGTCATAACAGTGGCGAACGAGACAAACGTATCGAGCAAGGAGAGCCGCATTCGTAATTGTAATGAAGTGGAGTAATTACAATAAACATTACCTGCCTGGTTTCCTACATGCAAGCGCCACCCCAACAAATAGAATAATTAATGTTGAATATCCACAACCGTTCATGTTAGCCCGGAAGAAGTTCCAATCAACCCCCGAGACGGCAGCACCCTCCTTGGCCTTGTGACATCACTGCAAGTAGCCTCAGGACGAGGTATTTTTATTTGTCATCGCCTCCAAGCAGGGAGATAAGAAATGGTTGCCGCTCCAGTGCTATTATAAACCAACCCCTGCAGCAGGAGGCTACGCTACCCCAGCACCCCGAAGAACTGCTGATCTGCAGAAAAGAAGTATAAATCGATGTCCAGCATCATGGTCCAGCAAGTGTCGTAAGACTCGCCGGCCGAGTACGTTTGTGAGCCCTACCCAGTCTGCAAAGACTCTCCTCCCTCTCCGGAGCCTGCACCAAGGTTCGAACTCCATCCTGGTTGCTTGTGAAGGCAGCACTTACTCTAGCTAGCAGCTTGGGAAGGCCACCAGCATTCCAGCTCCAACAGCTTGACTAAGGCTCGTCCAGTCTACTCACCAGATGGTAAATTCTACCCCCCCCTATACCCACTACCCTCACCTTAAGTAAACTTCCTTGACTCCCGTGGTAGGTCGGTATGCGATTAACGTTCCTCTGGAGACTCCCCCCTTAACTTAGTCACTACGCTGTGATTTGCATAACTAGTACCTATTTGTTTTTGCTAGTACTGTTATGCTAGGCTTGCCTTCGCCTGTAGATTATTAATTATTGATTCTCATATTTTATATTAAATTTTTTTTTGTAATAAATTAATCGTGTGACGTCCTCTGCTTTGCTTTCGTTTTCACGTAATAAATCTTACGTACTTCCTTTTTCTTGTGTGTTGTCTACATTAATTGTAGAATAGTTTTCCTGGTCAGTTAAAAGGTTTGATGCATCACAACCGTGGCGGACTTGGAAGCCGCCAGAGGTGATGTGAGAGACGTGCCTTAAATAGATCACGGCCACGTAATAATTTGGTAGCCCTGGCTAAGGCAGTCAAACTTTTACCTGTCGAGCCAGTCTAATTACCTGTGTGTTATGAGTTAGTCACACCCCGATACAAGAGGGACCCCTTAACCATTTGCTAATATGGTGCCCATCGGAAGACATTGAGCAGGAAGAAGTAGCTGCGGAAACCACAGAGACCGTTGCACCCGTTAATGTACCAGAAACCCCGGCAGCTCCTGTTCCAGTCACCCCAGCTCCCTCGAGCATAGTGCGATTAGCCTCCAGCAGATGGATTCGAGTTCGACACCCGACAGTGGAAGCTCTGCCCTAATGAATGCACGATAAGATTAGCTTCAGGGAAATTCATTAGGGTTAGACTCCCACCAAAAGTCGCCCCTAAACCACATGGTAAAACCCCGGCTAATTTTGTCCCTGCATGCCAACCGACGAGGCCGCTGTGGATAAATCCCGTCACCCCTGCCAGATCAACCATCCCCACAGTCACTATTGATTAATCATTGGCATACTTCATTCACTTCCTTGGGACCACTGGCATCCCACCTATTAACAGCCCTGGTCGTGAGGGTAGTGAAACTCTCCAGAAGGGAGCTTATTTAAATACGCCTCACCCTGGGGTTTGATTCCCCTCTTCTTCGCCGGGACAAAGCGGGCAATCAGCGTAGTCCCCCCTTAATTCGAAAGAACTGAGAAGTTCGGCACGCATAAGTTCTTTGGATAATATTTATCGTATGTCGGTAGCTATTTCCTGTACATGAGTTTTTAAATGTGCCAGTGTGTAATTATATTGGAGATAAATTTTCTTATAGACATTTGACAGTGTCATTTTAATTATATACAAGGTAAGTAATTCTAAAAAAGGTAGTTTTGTAAATTTTAATACTGTAGTATATTTTAAGTGCTTGTTTTTATATAAACACAGCTCGTCTGCTTGAGTAACATTTTGTTTGCTTTTATGAGAGATGAGTTGAGTTTAGAGTTGAGAGAGATTCAGACAACTCTTTACAACAAGGTCTGAGAGCCGTTGAGAGTGAAATGAGGTGAGAACAACGCATCACCGGAATTCAAGGATGTGGGAAATAGGAGACCCCCGAGAAATTCCGCCAACCAGCGGCATTGTCCCACACGATATTGAGAGGCGAGCAGTCTGATCGCTCATCCACCATGGCCCCTAGTTTGCTTTTATATTATTTTTGTTTTGTTTGCGAGTTGAGTTCAAATGTCTATTTAATGCAGTATGTATTGTGAAGCTCCCCCCCCCCCCCCCCAATTTTTTTTTTTTTTTTTTTTTTTTTTTTTTTTATATATATAAAAAAAAATATATATATTAGTTAAACTTCACATTAACTAACACAGATCAATCAGTATTTTTAAAATTACTTTTTAAGTTTACATTCATTAAATGTCAGCATGTATAGAATTTTTTGACAGTCCCCTGAAAAATGATGAATAAACGTAGACGTTGTGCTGTACATGTGGGCATTTGGTGTAAACATAAATATTGTTTGAGTACTGTTACTGTTCACAGATTGGTACTACAGATGGACACCCACCTAAGTTGTAGGATGACATATTCATTACATAGATCGATACATTATTGTGCTGCTATGCTTGTTGAAGCAACTTCTTCAGGCAATGAATAGAGGATTCTTCAGCATCCTGTAACTCAAAAATGTGTTACATTTATATACAGGATAAGAGAACTGTAACAATGTATCTACAGCTTAAAACTATATCAATTAGAGGTGTGCAAGAAGTGCTTTATGTTGTCGGAGATAAAATCGGGACGATGCTAGAAATATTGTCGAGAATCGAGATGGGACCAGGTACTCTTATCAATTAAATACAAAATAATGCCCAGCCATTATAAAAATAGAAAGATATGTGTATTTTAAAAATATCAAATACTATTTTCCAAATATAATTATTTAATTTCTGATTTTCTTTCAGTTTATTGAAATGCCCAAGTTAATAACCTAAACCTGAGTTGAGTTTAATTTATACTATACTATGTAGATACTAGATCGCATAATTTTATTCATTGCAATGAGAAATACCCCATCCTACTTTAATAAACAAATCATAACGCTATACAATACTTTTGCAGAAAATAATAAAGTGCTCTTTTATGTTAATATTTTTATATAAAAGGACAGGAATTCAAGTACTCACAGATTAGTACTTGTCGACAGGCACACGCACACAAATGCTGGGAATTAGCTCACCAGTTTATAACAAAATGCAGGCAGCCACCAGGCCTCAACATAAGATAATCACAGCTCCTAACCACACTATCAGCTATAGTGGCAAGTTTTCAATTTTTCCCGCCCCACCCTAGTTTGCCACCCGGCCACTAGGTTTACTACTTACAGCGCCCTTCCACCATATTGCAGAGTTCTGCAACTCGCCAGTTGATGAAGTTGATTTAGCCAGCGAAACGTCGCAATTGCGCAACTCTGTGGAAAATGTGTCATCCTTTGTGTGTTTTTATATATTTTTGGTAGCCCAGCAGCCTACTTGCAACCTTGACTAACATATTAATATTTTTGGCACACTAACTTTTTTATGACTTGCATTGCATACTCCCTCAGGTTTCAGCTGATATGCTACTGAGAATTGAATCTGTTTTCTGATAGCAGTATAGCACATGTAATATCAGTGTGGTGGACATAATTAAATGTAAAACATGCAAACACAGTATGTATTATTCACTGAAGTACCTGATTTTCTTGTGTATAGCACGCCTTCATGTATAGTGCTCACCATGATTTTTTCAACAAGTTCTAGGGAAAAATTTTACTTTAATAAAATTGCACCAAAAATTTGTGGCATTTTGTTAGTAAGTATGAAACAAAGTATTCTTTTTTACATTAATGTGTGGTGATTGTGATATGTGTGGAAAATACTTTAATTAAATAATGCTGTCTTTAAAAGGATGTGTTTACATTCTGCAGTAAATGGCAGGCTTCCTTTTTTAATTTTGCTTTTTTATGCAGGTGGGCGGCAGGCTTCCTTTATTCTTTTTGCCTCTGCAGCTGGCCAGTGGCGGCTTAGGTTTTCTTTTTTTTCCTTTTAGCAGTGATATGCTGTCTTTATTTGTTGCCTTGCTGGAATGTGACGCTACCCATCTCTGAAAAAGAAGTGTCGCTGCTTCTTTTCTCCCCCTGTACATAGTTGGCTAGCCTCTACCTTACAAGGAGACAAAGAGGACTTAGTGGAATTTATCAATTGGCAACATCTGGGGAATGATGGGGAGGGGAGGAGAAATGTAAACACGTGGCATCTTTGCTTTGCAATGAGACTGGATGCAAGGTTTAGGGCCCTTTTATGCATTGGATTTGTGTCATGACTCTTAAGTTGTACGTATTGTAAGTGCTTTGTGATAAATGATTCATTTTATGCAAGCTATTTGAAAAGTTCAATTTTCGTAGTCGTCCATTTTGTAAGTCATGTTGTCCTCTCCTAGGCAATGCACGACTGCTGTAAACGTACGACTTCTCTTAAATACGTTGCGTACAATGGATCTTTTACGCAACGGACAACTTGGTGAGTCATCCGGACTGTAGTGAACAGTGCTTCCAACCATGTCTAAGGTTGTGTAGCCATACCTCGCCCAGTACGGCGTGATTCAATGTAGATACGTCTACTGTGCTACACCGTAGTTGCTGTTCTAACACGCATTTGTCTGTAAACATGTTTTGTCCGTGACATTTGAAACATGGACATCTTCGGCACAGTTTAACTTTTTTAATATTTTTTTTATATACAAGTATCCACCCAGGCAGTGAAAATTAAAACATAACCTTTTTTCTTAATGTACGGAGATTTTCCATGAATACGTCGATATTTTATGAAATTTACGGAAAATTCTTATTTAAAAAGCTGACTGTCTGTAGTTTACAAAAATTTCTAGAAAATATTATTACCGTACATTAATTTTACTGGGTTTTATCGGTATATATTTTTTGAGTATTCTGCAGTGTTTGAAATATTTTATAAATTTGAATTATGTAACTATTACGATTGTGAAAAATGTACAAATTGACATTGCTTATTCAATTTGTTTGACATATGTATGTTTGCCTCTGGTATACATCAACTATATCCACATTATTAAAATATCTGCTTTCCATATAAAAGTACAGGTTGTCAGCATGCACAAAGATATAAATTCGTAATAAGTGGATATTTCAGAGAACTGTAAATTAATTAGCAAACTTGGACTGAAGACCACTGCTTTTCTTTTCACCACTTTTTAATCATTCACGTCAATTACTTATATTTTGTTTGTAATTGTAATATAACGTGTATAATTAATATGATCGAAAATATAGAAAAAAATATGTGTTTTGGTAATGTCCCATAAGTAATAGTTTTCATGCAAAATATTATTTAGTTGAATATGCAGCAGGAATGCTGTGCATTGTCCTTTTGTTCTAGTCTTGGTTAATGCTCCCGCATACCTGGAGCTGAAACAGTGTTACACAGTGTTGAAGTACTCGTTTTCCCACTAAACTCTTAAACGTGCGTCCAACTTGCTGACCTACGAAAAGAACATTCACTTCAGACAAGGGCTTTTGAGTGCTTTCAAGATGTCTTACACATTTGAAACAACATTTAAAAGTATTCCACAATGGCTAAAAAAAGACGTTTTGAAAGTGTTGAATCTCAAAATTTATACCTCAGATACATAAAAAAAACTCCAAGGACCCTGCATTGAACCTTCCTACAGACTTTCCACTAATAAAATAATAGGGCCGCTGCTGAAAGTCCCATTGGTACACGCAGTGCGACGAGAACACTGCACACCAGTTCAGAGTCTTGCACCATCTACATGTCACGCACAATTTTATTGGATGTACATCCCATCTTCTTTGCCTTCTTTTTCTCTCAATGCGATAATAAGTATACACCACGCACGGATCCATCTATACGAATGACATAATTCCATGCAGTGGATCATATTGGTAATACTAAAAACTGACAGTTTGAAATTGGATGACATTTGTTGTTGAATTTGGAAATTATAAAACTCACTACTTTCATAAAACTTATGCATAAAGGAGTCTTGGGTATGGGGAAGTGGGGCTGCGACCTACATGTAACCTTGACACTGATTGCTAACTTTTTTAAGGACACACAAAGTGAAATGCTGCTAGCAGCATGTACTAATTAAACACCAATAATGCATTATCGCTGTTAAGAGAAATTTTTACTTGCAAGTTATGTTATAATTATTTCAAGTAAACATTTTGTCACTGGTTTTTTTCCCAATAAAAACATATTTAATATTGAATTTGACGTATTTTACTGCACTCAAATAATAAAAAAATTAATATATTATAAAATAAACATTTTGTGAAAATGGTTAAAAATAATTATACTTCCTAACAACACACAACAATATCTACAAAAGGTTTTCTTCATAAACAACACAATAGAAACAATGGAGTTACAATCACATTTCTGGTGGACGAAAAAAAAAAAAATTTCATTTATCACTGTCACTCTCGGAGGACATATTTTATGACTGACAGCTTAAACTCCACAGTGAAAAAAGCACGTGAACTTCCACCAATCATCATTATACCTTTATTGCCCGTACATTGCGTAATCACTGCAGTGAAGCAGTTGGAACAGGGACGTAGATAGCCCAAAAAAAGGGGAGGCATTAGCTTAGTAGCTTCCGAAAGAGGGCTGAAGGGGCAAACTGAAGGGGGCACTGAGAGAGAAAGGAGAGGAGTGATGTAAGAGCGAGAGATAAGACAACAGACAGTTCCACTACACTTCCCTCTAAACAACTCCGGACAATTTATGACTACCACTCCCCCTTCCTTAATTTTTTTTCTGTGTTTAGTATGCACCCCAGAAATTTCTTTCCTTTATTATGAAAAAAAAAAGGTGTGCTATACACAAACTAATACGGTACTTGCTTCTGTTCATTATACCTGTCGTAGGTAGTCACTGCCAAAGGAATGACCTGTGGCTATTTACCTTAGTCTTCTATATGATGGAAATTTTTTTGTTTATTGTTGTACTGAGCAGTGAGGTATTATTTCTGTGTGTTTAGATTTTGACTGTTTGTGTATTTATCACGATCCCATCCCATTATCCCAAGGGCGCAGCCTACTTGGATGTTTTTTGCACGTTTGAGGAAGGGAAGCGCGGAAGCGATAAGGACGACACTGACGCGTGCCTGATACCCCTTCGCTTCTACGTGCTAGACGCTCAATTGACGTGCAGTTTTTCCATTGTGCTGTGTGTACCTATGGAACTTGAAGCGGTGACCCTATCATTTTATTGGTGAAAAGTCTGTAGGAAGGTTCAGTGGAAGTCCATTGAGTAGTTTCACATGTTTCCAACCAGTATATTATGAGCTACAGCAGCGTGAAAAAGCAGTTTTTAGCTATGTTGAAGGGCTCGGGAATAGCATTTATAATGTGCATGATGTATTGCGAGTATTATGCGTACCTTGCCCGAAATGTGTTTTCTTTTCCTACATTGGTATCATGGGGACACGTTTAATGGTTTCGTAAAAAAAAAAAGCAGATTTCAAACGCACTGCAAAGCGTTTCCACCGCCAGATAGGCGGTGCCCTTAAAGACTACGAAAACTAGAGCTTGTCCACAGCCGCAAACTTTTTTAACTTACAAAAAAAAGTTCTTCATCCACGTATATACACACAGTGAGGGTAGGGTCAAGTTATGATAGAATAGTATGTCGAAAAAATTCTTTGGAGCTGTCCTTACCTACTCAAACATACTACCAACAGTGTGTTTAACATAAAATTACAAATATAGACTTTTTTTGCAAATACTTTACTAGGTTTGTATGTGAATTACTTTGTAAATACAATAACCTGGAAAAATAGGCATTTCTTTCTTTGGTTTTTTTACATTCATGTAAGATTTTTCTGTATCCCTTTTTGTAACATTTCCTACATTCACATGCCATTCATATTTTGTGTTTTAAAATATTTGTGCATTTTTGTAATTTTTATCCCACAAATACTGTATCTTCACAGCCCTCCCCATTATCAGAGTTTTAGACTGCTCGCCTCCCACCAAGGTGAACCGGGTTCAATCTCCAGCCAGGTCACTCCTGTATTTTCACAAGTTGGAATCGTGCTGGACGATACTGCTGGTCGGCAGGTTTTCCCAGGGATCTCCCATTTTTTCCGCCCTTGTATTCCAGCACTGCTCCATTCTCACCTTATTTCACCCTTATCCTCTCTCAACACTGTCAGAGTTTGTAAAATGGTCAGCTGAATAGAAAAAATTGCATATGGTAAAATGTATATGTAGCCACTGTAAATCCCAAGATTAAAATTTTTAGTGTTTCTTTCAAATCTTAGAAAAAGGTAATAATTCATTATGGTTACCAAAATGGTCTAGGCCTAAACTACTAAATAACTAACATTTGTATCACATATTCCTTTATATCTTTTATTGCTCACTTGACTGTTTTACATTCTAAATTGTTGTAAATGTTACTAACATTTGCATGCAAAAGTTTTGAAGTTTGCAAGTCATTTCTTTGTGTGCCTACAGGAATTACCATTAAGACAAACATACTCAAATGGGGCATCCTTGGAAAGAACCTTGCTAGTATGTTTGTCGCTGGAATAATTTTTTTCCTGTTGAACCTCAGTATAGAGTACGAGCTATACAAGTACTTCAGGTACAAAACAAAGGTATTCAAAGTTATGAAGTATAGTACATATTACACTATTGACATTTGTTTTGTTTTAATTATAGCAGTCTAGTTATTCAAATTATCTCTCAATAAATTGGTCGTAATTGCTCTGTCCATAAAAATTGAATGAATATATATTTGTTTTCTTGAGATTTATGATAATAGTGTCCAGTATTTGCTCTTCACTGTGTTCATAAAATTCATTCAAGCACAGAATTATATGTGGAACTTGCGTACAATATTACCATTACCACCAAAGAATAAACTTAATGTTGTCTAAGATCCAGAAAGCAATTTTTTTAAAGTGAAAATAATTTATTCTTGTCCCATTTGTTTTCATTGCATGTATTTGTGTATTATTTTAAAAGAAGTACGTGTTAACTGTATCATTTGATTTCCTTTAATCGAGTGATGGCTGGATTCCAATAGTTTATTCTGACACGTGCCGCTTATACATCTAATCTAATACGATTACGACTCATCGCAAAAGAGTACCTCTTCCATTACTACAGACGTGAGTGACACATTGCCTACCCTACGTGCAATGGGAACTTATGAGCATATTCTCTTCCCTGGAGGATATGCAACCTTGCATGCACGCCACCCCCCTCCTTACCCCCTGAGAGCCTACACGTTGCACAGATCTCGGACAAGACCAAGCGCCACCGACGAGGCACGAAGCAAAAATGCTGACCAGAGTATTCCCACGCCAGTCAGGGCAAGAGGACATCACGCCACACCCCGCGCCTTCAGCCTACAAGCTTCCACTATATAAATCTGGACATTGCCAGCCTCTGGAGTCGTTCTTACACATTCTTCTCTAGCGACCTCCCACAGCACTAAATGTTCGGGATCTTCTGAGAATCTTGTTACTTTCAAGTACGCCCCAGCTGCTACTTACTACGTACGTCGATGACCAGCAAACACAATTACATATTTATTTAACTTTACTTTGTCTCCTCTAGAACCAGCTTTTCCCTTTTTACTTAGAACCAGGTCGCCTACACCTGGAACCGCAGTTACCTTCAGCTCTCCACGACTTGGTAGGAAGTAGCTCAGGTCACGTATTTATTGAACTTTCAATAAATACTCATTGTTCTCTATTTTTCTGTTTTCATTTCCAGGGTATTTGTTTGTATTAACAGTTAGAGACAAGAGTACGCCGTGCATTGCCGACAAGAACCGGGAGTTTTGTTAAATTGAGTTAGCCTGACTGTGGATCCCTATCAGGTATCTGCACGTCAGAAAACATACATATTAGACGGCTACCTGTTTCTTCCCAATCACACATTAGCACAAATTCAGTGCTTGTGGGGGAGAAACAGCGATGCCACAACTACTAGAAACACCTTCACACCGGGAGGCATGACAGACTCAGGCTGCTTCTTACCATTCGCACTAAGTCGGTGCATGGTGACTGTGCCCTAAAGTTTTGCGCCGTTCATCCTAGTGCAAACATACAACCAGTAGAGGCTTGGCGGCCCTCACAGCTCCACGTCCCTAATCAGCCTGCATACTGCGGGGGATCAGTGGGGACTATTATCGAGCTCATCCCGGCAAGTCACTATTGGGTTTCACTGTCAACCTTCCTGTCTAAGTGCATCGGGTAGACAATAGAACTGTTTGCCCTATGCCTCACGAGAAGAGGAGTGGTAGAAAACACAGGGAACAATATCTGGCTCACTCTGCTCTTAAGCAGTGGATCGCATTACCACATCCTATGCAGGTGAGGCAGGCATGTGGAACGGGACCGCGCCGCCGAACTTAGACGTCAAGCAGTCGCGCCTGCTTTGGTTCTGGTAATTGACTTCCCACCGTGTACCCGCATACATCCTACGTGTCTTCCTGTTGTCAAAAGACTCCTGACTGGTACTGAAGTCCGCCTAGTCTGGGATAACCTCATCTTCTAGTCTAACGCTGCACACCTGTGGAACCTCAGCTCCAGCATACACCGAATTCGCCACGCCTAGGCGAAGCCTACCCGTCTACAGCACCCAGAAGCAGGGGTGAGTTAGTTCTAACCAACACCCTTCGCCTCTCGTCAACTATTTAAACCAAACTACCCTGCTTTGGTCTAGCGGACAAAAACCTTGACCAACATGCTAAGTCAGTCTAATCAAGTACGAGTCTAGAGATTTTCTGGCACCCAACGTGGGGCATCTGACGAATAGCTGTGCGCACTAAACAGCACAAACTAGACCAACCATACCCCGAGAACTAAGGATCAAAAACGATCAGTCAAGTGGACTTCGGGGAGTCCTTGAAACACCCCATCTCACCCTTAACTACTACCATGTCAGATTCCGAGGTCAATGCAGTCGCCAGCAAGAACTTTGACAATGAACCTGACGTATCCAATTTACAGTGTAGTAATGCCGACTGCCCAGGCCATGGCTCACTAAGAGTAGAATGCACCTACTACATGAAACTCTTCCATTATGCAGGCATAGGCTGGCCTGAAGAGACCCGAATTACAGACGGGTTAGACTACCGCTGTACAGCTTTCTGTCAACAGCCAACAAGTTTCTGTAACTGTTACATGCCCTAGCCAAGGCATAAACCACATCAGGTGCACAACGTGCAGTGAATCCTATCACCACCTATGCATAGGGTGGCCCGATGAATGCGTCTCTATGCCCAGGATGGTCTACCAGTGCGAGAGATGTAAAAAATAAACACATCTCTCACTGCCGCAGATCCAAGCCTTCCCGGATATATATCCAACCTGGAGCGGCACCTGGCCATCCAACCACCGGTAGAGAGAAAGATATTCAAATAACCGACTTCACAGGTCGCCCACACGAAGACCCAGTCACATTCTCGCAGGTATGCGAAAAAAAATCATACAAACTGACCTGCCACCGAAATAATGGGTTGACCGGGCCCAACTGCATTTGAACGGCCTCGCCCTCACATGGTGGGAAAGATACGGAGAATTTTCAACGGACTGAAAGCACTTCAGTAACCAGATAGCGGCGGAATTTACAGGCGAGGTGGTGTAGGCTAGGCTAATGACACAGTTTTATAGCCAGACCCAGGTTCTTGACGAAGAAGCAGAAATCTCATATGAAGAAAAGGACAAATGTTTCGATGTGTGTTCCCCGGAGTCAACACAGCTACCGCAGTTCGCTCCATCGGTCGAATGTTACTGCCAAATCTCAGGAATGTACTCTTGACAGAAGACCCACGACCTTGGATGAATTAGTTGATAGAGTTCGAGAAGCTGAGCAAAACTTTGCAGCACAGGCGAGCCTCGAAAAACCAGTATCCACCAAGGCCCCTGAGGTACGAACACCACCTGTTACGCCTCCCAAAGGCATACCAACCACAAGCCGTCGCATGGCATTCGTATCCAAATGCTGGTTCTGTCCGGAGAACCACTGGAACAAGGACTGCCCTCGGAAACCAGAAGGAGCTGCCATTCCACCAAACCGCGTTGGCAACACGCAGTCAAATAACCCAACATGACCAGCTGAAAAGCCAACTTCCGGAACTAAGCCAGGAAACGCTCATGCCGGGGTACAATGCGGGCCACCACCCTCGGTTTGCAAGGGCCCATCCTCCAGGGATTAAGTGAGGAAGCACCGGTTCCCGTAGCTCCACACACAGAGGTGGAGGTGAACAACGACAGGGTACCAGCCCAACTTGACTCCGCAGCTACCGGAAATTTTTTAAGAAGAAATTGGTTAATGTCAAACCAGCTCGCCGAACTAAGGCCACAAAACAAAATAGTAAGAATGGCGCAACCTGATGCCACCCTGGACGTAACCGGCCAATTTACCTTGAATATAAAAATTCAAAGTATTATTTCCCCATCAGAATTTATTGTATTACCAGCCATGTCCAAATCTGTAATACTAGGGTGCCCGTGGCTTATCCGCCATCAATGCATTCTCGATCATGGACAATGTAGAGCCTATCTGGGAGAAATCAACCGTATTACTGTAAACTGGTGTCAAAACCCAGACGACATCCCGCCAATGCCCATCGACCCAATGAGCATTAATCATGAACTCGAAGAACCAGAATTCTACCAATTAAAAGACGTACTAGATGAGCATGCTGGCGCCTTTGGACAAGGACTGCTACGACAAACACATTCCATACAACTTGAAATATTGCCTACAACTGACGTACCAGTCTACAACCGTCCATACCGAGAGTCAGTCCACCGCCGTGACCTCATCATGGAACAGGTCAATGACATGAAGGACCAGGAGATGGTGGAATCATCGAATTCCCAATGTAACTCACACGTTGTCCTTGTACCTAGGGATGGGAAATTGCGATTTTATGTAAATTACAAATCGCGAAATGAAGTCACCCACCAGATTGCTCCCCCAGCTATAGACTTGCCTCATACAGTACGAGATATTGACGAGGCCAAAATATTCAATACTCTTGATATGGAGTCTGGATACTGGCAGATTGCGGTCCTCCCGGACAGTTGAAAGTATACAGCCTTTACAACATCCGAGGGTGAAACCCTACAATTTTGAGTCATGCCTTTCGGTTTGAAAAACACCCCCGCAAAATTCCAACGATTAATGTCGGCGGAAGTACTAACAGGTTACATCGGCGAGTTCTGCTTCGCTTATCTCAACGGTGTAAAAATATATTCTAATAGCTGGGAGGAACATGTAGGCCATCTGCAACGAGTATTGGAAAGGCTCGAATTACATGGGATGACTTGTAAGCTGCCAATAAACTGCTTCGGCAAGACATTGATAGATTATCTGGGACACGTCATATCACTGAAGGGAAACTTCCCACAACACAGTTCAATATGAGCAATTGAAGAAGCGGAAAAACCTACAGAGAAGCGACAGCTCCGGCAGTACCTGGGTCTGTGTAATTGGCTACAAGACTTTGTTCCAAACATTGCGGAATATATGGCACCTCTACACCCACTTCTCGAGGAAGGTACCCATTGACGCTGGGGCCCTGAACAACAACGAGCATTTTCCGACCTGAAGAACAGCTTCAAGAATATTGAACCCTCCATCGACCACAAGGAGACAAACCCTTAATACTGCAAATGGGCGCGTGTCAAAATGGTCTGGGCACTGTATTATACCAGCAAGATGTAGGAGGACAGCCACATGTGATTGTGTATGCATCAACCCGCTTAAATGAAACTGAGCACCGCTACCACATTAATGAGCAAGAGTGTCTGGCCATTATCTGGGCCATGAAGAAATATTGGTATTATCTCAAAGGGCAACACTTTATTCTGCGAATCAACTCTAAAGCCCGCCAATGGCTACATGAGTCCCAGAATTCGAAAACTAAACTCGGACGGTGGGACATGTTCTTTACTGAGTTTGACTTCGAGGTCGAAAATTGCACAGGTAAGATGAACAATCTGGCAGACGCCCTGTCTTGTTCCCCAATGTTGTAGGAGAAAGCTGAGGAGGAAGAGTAAATGTTCCCCATTCCCCTCAGATCGAAAGAAGTCCTGAAGAACAAATCCGACTTCTACAGCTGCAAATAACCCATCAACAAATAACCTTAAGCCAAAAGGAGGATCCCGACATCCAACGCCTACTACGGGAATAGCCCCAACTGTATGCACTACGGGATGACGTCACATGGACAAGTAGCAGGCAGTCCAATACGCAGTGGAAGATCTGGGTTTCACCGCAACTACAAGCTGATATATGCCAGCACCATCATGACCATCCCCAAGCTGGTCACCCGGGTACTAGGGTAATCCTATTGGATATCAAAACCAGTTACAATTGGGACAGCATAAGCCGCAGTGTATAGCAGTACGTTAGCAAGTGCGTCGGGTGCTACTGCGACAAAGTATATCCGGTTCCCTCTTACACCGCAAAACCACGGAGACCCAAGACGGTCTGGACCCACATCGCCACCGATCTGATGGGCCCATATCCATGTAGCACGAAAGGAAACTGCTACTTACTCATAGTAACCGATCAATAATTTTCGAGATGGGTGGAGACATTTCCTCTACCCAGCCAAAAAACTGCCCCAATTGCACGGAAAATGGAGGCGGAGATTTTCGCACAATGGGGTTATCAGAAAGCCATACTGACAGACAGAGGCACCCAGTTTACTAACCATCAATGGCAAATCACCTGTCGAGAGTGGGGGGTAGAAACCTGGACTACCCCTCCCTACCATCCACAAGCCAACCCCACTGAACGAAGGAACCAGGAGCTCAAGAAATGCCTCTGTATCAGTGTGAGTAATGATCACAAGCATTGGGATAAGCACATCACCGCCGTACTGTTTGCGCTTCGATGCCGTACAAACGAGGCCATCGACACCAGTCCGAGCGTCTTACTCCTGGGACAACCATTGTGCTGACCAGGTGACTTGCAGTGGGAAAGCGAGCCCACTGATATGCCTTAACCCGAGGACATCTGGCTAGCAGCCCTAGCCCGTACCACGCACGCCCAGAAAGCTTAGAATGCATATATTTTAAAGAAATATCCCAAACCGAAGACAGGGGTAAGAGAATTCAACTTAGGGGAAGCCGTCCTCCTGTGAAGTCACCCGCTCAGCAAAGCCAGCAACCAATTTAGCGCTGGCCTTGTTGACAAATGGGATGGACCGTACCGCATCGTAGGCAAGCGAGACAACTTCTACTGGGCCGAGGATGTATGCGGACGGATTCATAAGATCACCAGAAGTCAGATACGACCATTCTCAGGGGACATTTGTATGGGAATACTTGAAAATAGTATATAGTATATTTTAAGACACGATGGTAAGGAAGGTAGGAAAATTGTCAAAATGGTAAAAGAAAGTGGTTATAGAAGCATAAAATGGGAGGCATTAAATTATAAAAAAATTTCAACTCAGAAATACTGTGATAGTACCCAAACCATAGAGTAGATTTGGTGACAGTGCTCAAATTATATGTGTTTGTTAATGAAAAAAATATGTCTAATGTTAACAAACATGAATAGGGAGATGCTATATTCAAGTTGTTTTAATTGCTCTGTTCTGGACACGTACAAACAAATATAATTAATTAATTAATTACTTTATTGCTGTATGGTTACGAAAAATTATGTATGACATGGTCACAAGTTTTGGTCATTATTGTTAGCATGACATTTTACGTAGTGTTTCTTTATTAATTAAATAGTAAGCAATGTTGTGTACTGTATTTAGGTGGAACCAGACCTCCCAGATGACGACGATGAGGACAGTGATGTTGCTACTGAGAGAGACGATGTACTGAAAAGGGGGACAGCAGGTAGTGTTCTGGTGCTAAAAAACCTCAGTAAGGTATGTGGTTCTTGAAGCGTACAATTTAAAGTTGTAATCTTAATTTTTTACTTTTAAAATGTAATTATTTATACATACATTAACTAATTGTTACAATTTAGAATAAATATAATTTTAATACTCAGTTCTTGCAGGAATAATACTTCATTTACAATTACTTGTTAAAAAGTATTTTAAAATATGTATCTTCATAGATGTTTCATTTTGTAAAATATACCCAAAAATGTGATAGTCCTGTTAAGTTGTGGGAAAAATTACTGTAGATGAAATTGTTGGATTGCTGAAACTGAAATAGGGATAAAATGGTGCAAGTATTTTAGACTTAATTTAGTAAATTAAACAAAGGAATCCTATTTCCTAAAAATAAAAATGGGTGTGACATATTTGTAATTGGAGCTGATTGCATTTCTCATGGTAACCAAGAAAGCTGATACACTATGTAAGATTACAGTAAAATTTTGTCTGTCTGAATTGCATTTTTCTCTATGTGCCCATGTATGACCAAAAGATAAGAAACCAAAAAATTATTATATCGACTTTCAACAAACCCAGAAATTCCCAGAGTCCTTGGCACAAACAACAAACAAAAATGCCATGGAACCATAGCATACATAGTGGCATAATAAAGAAATAATTACCCAGAAGGACCTGGCTCAAACAACTGTAAAAGGAAGCGATAAATACAATAGGAAGCTGTAATTAATAATCATGATGGGTGACCGTCATGGCACAAAAAATATAGAATAAATAAAAAATATAAATATAAGACTTACTTGTGTGATTAAACAACACGTAGGCCCATAGGAAAACATATTGTCTATGAAATAAGACGTGACTTGTGGTTGTGTGGTAGTTAAATCTTTTCTTTAGATTTATTCATTATTTCTTTCAAAACAAATAGGTAAACAAACAACTGTCATCTGAACAAATAATTTATTTTCTTTCTTTCAAAATAAACTAGTGATAGTTTAAATAACCATAAAAAGAGAGAACATAATGCAGCATTAAAGATCAGTCCTCAAAATAGAAATCCATGAAGCTTGACCATAAATCTTTTTAAATCACATTATGATTCAATGATTAATATCTATAACATCGAAACAAAACATTAGAATAATTAAAAGTGTCTTTCATAGTACTAAATTGATACCCTTTCCCAAAATATAACTTATTCCAGTTAATGTGACTTATTAGTATTAAAATGAGGCCCCTGGGATGCATCCCTAACAACTTATGAATAATGATGCTAATTTATATTAATTTAAATGGTAATTATTCAATACAAATGAGACATGTGAATTGAAACTGGTAGTTTACAAATTGAAATTAATAACGAAAATAGACAATGAAACTTTTATAATTATCTTGTAATTACTTGCGTATGGTGATAATTAGTAATATGAGATAAATTTCATAGCTAAAGTCCCATTGTAACTTAGCTATACGATGACCGTCGAATCCACAGGTAAAAATAAGTTTTATCCCAGGCAAGAAAATTACGTAGTTCACTGTCGAACACAAGTATGGAGAAAATTAACTTGACTGATTTCACCCACAAGGAAAGGGTAGGCTATGTGCCGAAGATGAAAAAAATAATTTAGCCAGCATGTGTAGAAATGTGAGGCCAAAGCATACAGTAAATCCAAGGCTGCCACTTGCAGTAAAGTCTAGTGGGCCATGTGCAGTAACGACTAGCGAGCCACATGCAGTACTGATTAGCGTGCCATGTGCACCCTCACTAAAACAAAATATAACCATGAAAAATTAGTGAGTGAAAATAGTTGGTGCACGCACAAAGAGAACGACTAGAGTATTACTCTCCAAGTAGGCAAGACAGAAAACATCCAATTTACATGTTGGTGTAACTTTCCAAGAAAACACTAACAAAAAACACGCACCACAAAAAATAAATTTCAAAACGTATTCTAGAAAACTATAACATTTAAAATAGAAACTCAAGTTCCACCATCTTGACTCTTTGGCTGGACAGAAAGTGACAAGAAGAAGCTCATGGAGTACACAGAAAGTAGAAACAAAAACCAAACGACAAGCTTAGATTTACGATGCTAAATGTTGCAGGCTGTCTTGAAGAGTCTAAAAGTGCTGAAGTGCACAGAGGTGGGTGAACATAGCATGTGAACAATGGAGCATTTTCTATGTGAAATCATGTGCCAAGCAGCAGAGAAACGCTGAGAAAATTTGCAAGAACTGCAGCGTAGCTTCAGACAGCGACTGAAAGAATTTGCAACACAGCATTGCCTATCCGGTTGGTAGAGAAACACTCTCTCGTGAAACACAGGTCTGCAGGCGAGACGGGATTAAAAATGTAACTTTCAAAAGTACAGATCAAAAATTAATTGAAATCAAAGTGATGATAATAGTATCTAAATGATAAAATATTGATCAAAAATGATTAAATAAACTGAAATACATAAAAATAACACTTTACATATGATTTATTAAATAAATAAACAAAGTATTTGCCTTGAAGAGTTATATCATAACACCGAACAAATAGACATGAGTAAATAAACAAATAAATCGTAGATACTCAAATGGATAATGAAAGCATCAATTATCACAATAATTAAATACCAAAGGTAATAAAACCATTAAGTATTACTCACAATATTTTTACTGAATTAAGTACTGAAATGAGGTTTCAAAAAAATTTAAAAATAGTAGACTATCAGTAAAGCCACAGTAAAATAGTCGTGACATATTTTAAAATGGCACAGCTACACCTTAATATGTGTGTAAGACCCGTAACCCTACTTCTCAAATTTGTTTGGATGAACAAGATTTCACTATATGACTGAAAAAACTTATTCTAAAAATGTCCATCTTGGGAATTTCTTTGGTCTAGTTTTTTTTTCTTCTGTTAAAAGCTTTAAATTTATTGGTTTGTACTAATTATGGTATAAGGAGAATGAACCCTTCAAGAAATTTTGGTGGTTGGTAAGCCTGTACTTTTATATTTCTATACATGTATAAAAATTGTTTGTGAACAGTTTTTCAAATGTAATTCAAGAACAAAATGATGTGATTCATACAGCATGTTTTAGAATTTTATTATCATTTTTCTGTGCTTTCATGTGCTATTGGCTCTTCTTACCTGCTAAAAAGTAAATTATTTTCTTGGATACACCAACATTGGCTTATCCTTCCTCTTCCACTAGTTTGTATTATTAACATAGCTTCCTAGTAAGCAGTATGCATTTCTTTTGGTTTTTTTACATGCAGTTAGTATGTATTTGTGTTTGAATAACATGACTTTTATTGTTCACAGGTTTATGGAACAGGTTGTCCTGCTGTTAACCGTTTATGTGTGAGAGTGAAGAAAGGAGAATGTTTTGGTCTTTTAGGACTCAATGGTGCAGGAAAGACTTCTACTTTCAAGGTATGTGCTCTTGTAAATATAATAGGTATTATATTTGTTATTTAGACAATTTTTCCTCCCAGTGAAGCATGCTGCTGCCTGCTGGTTGATCAAAAAACTGTAAACAGAATCTCTCAAATCAATAGGTACAATCTGAGCACAACACAAGTATAAAAAATTATATGTGATATTTAAAAATAAAAGGTTGCTTATGAAATATGTCACAAATTCATAGGGCCCCAATTTTTCAGTAAGTAAAATGAGCTGATTTCTTCATTAAAATTGTATCTTTTTGTCGAAAAAATATTTTCATTTTGTCAAATAAATTTTACAGTAAAAAATACATGCATTATCATTAGAACATGAATCTCTTGTTTTTGTAACAATTTCACCCAAACTAAATGAAATTGTTATTCATCCTTTTCATTCATGCATATTTAAATGGAAAACCTTCAGTAAAGATGAAAGGACAACCTTACAAGAACACACTGTCATGTAACACACATCGTCATGCCACAGTAATTTTTGTGTGATAAATCTTGTACTTTATCAAACATTTAAAACTGCCCAAGATCATTTACTAGCATTTGAGTTTTAAAAGATTTTTACATCACCCACATAAGGCTTTTGTTCATTTGTAGATAGGTAAAAATATTTTAATTAAATTCCATTCACGTCAGTATTACTCCACGCAAATTCACCACCTAACTACAAAATACTAGTAAGTATTTTATTATTTATAAAATAAAACTACTCCTTACATAATAAAAATGTTTCTACAAAGAATGTGGCAAAAACGTTTTTTGTTTTCTTGGCACTATGAAAACTACAAAATCATTCAATGTTTGCATTACAGTTTCGCACTTTGATCAGTTAAAAAACAAAAAGAAACCTTCGCTTTCAAACTCTTGGGCACAATCTAAAACAGTAACTATTGTTGGCATTCTTCACCTGTTTTGCAGTGTAGGCAGCCGACTACAATCACCACCCTTGCTCAATAGTTGCAATTTTCATAGTTGCTAGTTGTCAAGACCTAACCACGAAGTACAGAAGATGAGTAAAGTCAGTAGTGTTTACAAATACTGCACGAATATTTAGTGCATAATAATTACATTCCACAAAAAAAAATTAGCTGCATTATATTATACTGTATTTACCCAAAAGGAAGATGACCCCTTTCTAAAAAAATATTTTTGAGGGAAAATATTCAAACTTAAATTCATGACTACCCATGTGAAGTGTTGAAAAAATTATTTAGGTTGACAGTATTTTTGCATGAATTTATGACAAACCCTTTCAGAAGAAATGCTATTATATGAATAATATGGTATATTTTATTTACTTTTAAAGAACAGATAATCACAATGAAATAGCTGTGTATAACCTGGTATATGGTAGCAGCATCATTCTTACACTGTAAAACTTTTGTGGGTGTCGTATACCTTTTCGTGACTTGAGCCATTTTGCTTCCCAGCAAAACGCTTCCTCTTTGGGGGCCCAGTGACATCAGATAAGGAGACTGTTGTCAAAGTTGACAGGTACATTCTCAGCACTACGAAAATACGTACAACTATAGGACACATGGTATTTAAGCATGAAAAATTTTGTCAAAATCCTCTGTCTCATGGCATGCCAATTTTGGAGTACTAACTGCTACCTGAGCAAAAAATTACGAACAGCAGCCCATAGTAATTTTGTGCATGTAACACAAACTTAAATACTGAACTAGCAATGTCTCACATTTATGGTATTTGTGCCTATATTTTGAATTGCAGGCGATCCCATATTTTTTAAATTCCTTTTCTGTCTAAAAAACCTCGTCTTTCTTTCGGGTAAATACGTTACGTACTATTTACTTTTGTCATATCACCAACATTTTTGGTCAGAGATATTTGTTTATAAATAAAATACACGTAGGCGTGATTCTATCCGTGAATGAGCATCATAGTGATTCAGCTCTATATATATTTAATCATACAAGTAACAATAATCTTTTGGTCTTACTACCAATCTATTTATGAATCACACTCATGACATAAAATTTAGTTTCTGTGTTTATAGTAAACAATATGATCTCAACGCTGATGCGTGCTTCTTATGCAACTAATCTAATACGATTATGACTCATCGCCAAGAGTACCTCTTCCACCACTACAGATGTGAGCGACACGTTGCCTACCCTACAGGCAACTGGAATTTATGAGCGTATGCTCTTCACCTGGAGGATACGCAACCCAGCATACGTGCCGCTCCCCCTACCCCGCGCTGAGAGCCTATAAGCTGCCCAGATCTCGGGCAAGGCCGAACGCCACCAAAGAGGCACGAAGCAGAAACGCTGACCAGAGTATTCCCACGCCAACCAGGGCAGGAGGACGTCATGCCTCCCCTGCACCCCTCACTAGCAGCCTACAAGCTTCCACTATAGGTCAGGACGCTGCCAAGCTCAACACTCATTCTTGTTCTTCTCTCACAACTTCTTACAGCACTACTCAGTGCTAGGACCTCTAGAGAACTTTGAAGCATTGAGTACTCCCCCTGCGGCTACTTCACCGTTAACGATCAGTCAACCAGCGAACACGTTCACTAACACGTTAAATTTACTTTGTTTCCTCATGACACCTTTCTTAGACCAGTTTAGAAGTATTGTATCTTTTCTCGTGTAGATATTTCTTTCCCGCTTTTCCATTAGATCCAGGTCGCCTACACCTGGCCAGCGTAGTAACCTTCAGCACTCAATTGCCTGGTAGGAGGTAGCATGCGTCGAATGTTTATTGAACCATCAATAAACATACTTTTATTTCCTACCTTACCACTTTTATTTCTGAGAGTATTTATTTGTTTGCCTGCTATACACAGGTTGCTATGTACGCCACTGACAAGAACCGGGTATTTGATCTAACTGAATTAACTTCAGTAGCGGGAGCCCCCTCAGGAGTCCGCCATATTTTCTGCACATCCATTAGATCGCCATCTGTTGCTTTCCAACTGCCACAGCACTGTACCAGTGCTGACGGAGATGAACAGAGTAGCCACAACCACTAGCAACACCTTCACCCAGGGAGAAGCGACAGTCTCGAGTACGTAGGGAACGAAAGGCAGCGTTCCTTGCCAACAGGCAGTTGAGTGCATTTCCTCAACCCACTCCAGAGCGACAGGCAGAACGGGACTGTGCCGCCCAACTCGGGCACGAGTCAGTATCGGCTGCTCCAGTAACTATCTTATTTGTATCTCCGGGTATCCAAATTCATCCCTCGTGCCATCCCGTGGTGAAAGGATTGTTAACCAGCACTACTACAGGATTCGTCTGGGATAACGTCCACTTCTGGACAAACGAAGCTCACTTGTGGAATCGCCAGTTCTGCTTAGGTCAAGCTCACTACGTCTGGGTAAAACCCACTATGACCACGGCACCCAAGAAGCAATAATAAATACATACTAGCCAACACCCCTTGTCTCTCGCCATCTATTTAATCTAGACCTCCCCGTTTTTGGTCTAGCAAACAAACTCCTCGACCACTGTGCTTAGTAGCCTATCCGGGCATGCGTCAACGCAAATAGTTTGGTTATTTGCACGTATGTGGAGTAATGATAGGTAATGGTGTATAACAAATGGAAAATTGTAAAACTTAATGTTTGTAACAGTTTTCATGGTAATAGAAGCTTGCACTGTGGTATTAGACACATTTAAATAAGCAATTGCATCATTGTTTTGTGTATACAGCAATTATCAAATAACTTCACAAATAAATATAATTTTTCAGTATTTTTCATTATTTCGTGGTTAGCAAAAATTTCTAGGCACTTCCTATTAGCATTAGATTAGAGCACATTTTGGTGGCAGCCTACTTAAGTCGAGTACAATTTTAATACTTTCCCACAATTGCTATAAATTTCTGTATGTTGAATTTAGTAAAGAACTACAGATCTTGTGCAGTGAGTGTAAACTTCCTAAGTAGCAGTGAGCTGCAGTGACTTTTGTGTTGCATAGTGGTAGCCTGTGTCTGGTACCTTATCTCACTTCATGTTGATCGCACATTTTGTACTAATAATTTCTTTCTAACAACAATTGAAGCAACCATTATGCTCTCCTCTCCTTCTATCTGTCATTTCTCAGCAGTTGGTACAGTGTGACCTTACTTCTTTCCCTTACACACCATGTGAGTGGGGTGGAAGTGCTTTATCTTTTGCTGTCTTCGGACATACACTTCTACTGCTCAGTGCAATAATACTTCACCCCTTATGCACCTGACAGTAGAGGAACTGATTACCTTTCAAACAGCCCACCAATCTCTGCTCCTCCATTTTTACATCTAGCAAGAGGGTAAGTTGCTGCCTAGCAACCAGTGAAGTATCTCTTGACCATCTGGTGGGAGGTAGATACCCTCCAGGCAGGGTCGAATTTGCACCTTTTGTGACAAGAGGCAAAAACAGTTCCTTCCCTATTTGTGTTTTAGCTCTACCGCAGTGCTGAAAAGACTGCAGTTTTTAGGTGGTACATATTTTTACACTTTTCTGCACTTAAAAGTTATGTTGCGACATTACGTAAATAAATAGGAAAATTACATTTAGATTTCAGTTTTATGAAAAGAAAACTGTTATCCAATTACGAACCTAATTGTGAGTCCAGAGCTTGCAACACTATGCTGTTTTGTCACTAGATGCTGACTGGTGATGTATCAATATCAGCTGGAGATGCTGTGGTGTGCCACTACAGTGTAAAGCATGAGATGGATATGGTCAGAAAACACCTCGGCTACTGCCCTCAGTTCGATGCACTGGACCCACTTCTCACAGTGCGGGAACATCTGGAACTCTATAGTAGGTTGCATGGAGTACCAAGCATACACCTACAGGAGGTAATTTTTTTTTACTCATATTTTATTTTTGTTACAGTTTGTCAGTTTTCATGGGTTTTTTGTTATCATTGTGCATTGTTATGCTGCTCATTATAATTTTTTCCTTCTCTTTTCTGGGTGTTGTAAAGTACTGTATTTTATTGCATATATGTCGCCTGCACATATAGGTTGCACCCTTATTTTCAAGGGGTGTTACAAGATAATAATATTTACTGATTATAGGTCACAGATCACATCTTTGTGGTTGTACATCCTGTACAACCATCACCAAACAACACGACCTGCGCCATGAATGGCTGATGCACGTGACCTTGGCAAAGGTTGTGTAGCACCTGTGTCCTTGCAAGCAAGTGGTGTTCCTTTTTCTTTTTGCTTCTTTTATAGCATTATGGTCTTTAAAGAACGACAACTGTGATGGGCGGCCTGTCAGATTCCTTTTTCTTATTGCTTCTTTTACGCAGTGACACGTGCTGGTCTTTCTTTTTTCCGTGTTGGAGTGTGACACTACCCTTCTTTTAAAAAAAGTTGGTCGCCTCTTTCCTTCTCCCCCTGATCGTGGTTGGCTATCTTCTGTCTTACAAATAAACAAAGAAGACTTGGAGGAACGTTTCAATCTGCAACATATGGACTGCAAAAGGTTGGGAAGGGGAGGGGAAACTTTAACATGTGAAAGCTCTGCTTTGCGGCGAGACAGGGTGCAAGTTTTGCGTATGTACGCGACTAGTGTGGATGGGGAAACGGGGCTGTGACCTATACGTAACCTTGACGCGTGACCTTCTCACTTATAGGTCGCTCCCCTAGTTTTCAATAACATTTTTAAAATAAAATATGCTACTTATATGCGATAAAATATAGTATAGTATTGCGTGATATCACTTTTTTTAAACATGTATATCAATTATTTATTCTTTGTTAAGTTTCTTCACCTCTGCATTAAATACTTTATTTACATGTGTACCACCTGCTCCTGTGTAAAACACCCCACATTTTGAATATGCTGCCAGGGAAAAAATATATTTTTACACATCCTGTAAAAAAAATTTGTGTTTGTGTCGTGCTGTGTTGCACAAGTTATACATATGTTATAAAACGAAATATGGCGCAAGCTGTACAGTATTTACTCAAAATGAATGCCCCCCGCTTTTGAAAATTTGGCATCTCAGAAGTAGGGTGGGCATTATATTTGTGATTTTGGCTGATTTGCCACCCAGCAACATGTGCTATTGCATGCCTGTTTGGGTGAGCCAGGTGTTAGATAAGATAGGCCTACATTCTGAGTGCAACAGAAATAGACTAGATATTTTAAAAAAAGGGTCGCTTGTCTCATTGCACATCAGCTTCAGATTATGGGAAACAGGAGCAACTTGAACAAAAACTGTCTGGACTGCCAGGTCAAAACCACATGCTTGCAGACGAGTCTGAAAGCCATGCTTCCACCACACCTCCCGTAGCAAATACCTGCTTCGTTTCTATATACTTCTCATGACCAACACCACTCTCTGTGCCATAGCCATGCACTCATATGCAGGAGGGAAGAACAGTCTATGTTATGATGAACGTCAATATTTCCAGTCCTGTATTTTTCTCCAAAACTTTTAATATCCTTAGGGCTGTGGTGGCTAAGCAGTTAGCCTGCTCATCTCTCACCAAGACGAATTGGCTTCAGTCACCTTATCGGCTCTCAAGATCTTGGTGTTAAGAGCCGCCCAAATCTTTAACTCACTAACTTTAATCTCCCCACCTTACAGATTTGTTTCTGAGAACAAAAAGCACAGGTGGTACACAAGAAATTATAGTACTCAAAATTGTAGAAAAGGTAGCCAGTAAATTTAAACAAAACTACTAACAATTTTCGGCGAGACAAATTTATTGTAAAAATAAGCAACATTCATATGATTGTGTCCTTGTTTCTTACAGGTGGTTGATGAAGGCCTAAAGATGTTACAGCTAGGTGCCTATGAGCGTGCTCTGGCAGGAGATTTGTCAGGTGGCAATAAGCGCAAGCTGTCCACAGCTATATCTCTGATAGGTGACCCGCCTCTTGTGTTTCTGGTGAGTGGTGGTTTTACCATTTAAACAAAATCACAGGTATGTTTAGCAAAAAAAAATTAATTAGAAAGCATGCACTGTTTCAGAAGATTTCGTCATCCTAAACAAAATTTTTCTCTGCATCTCTTGCTTTTTTAATACCAGAATTTCCTCTAAAGTATAGATGAATGAATGCTATGTAAACATTTAATCTGTTTTTGAAATGAAACAGTTGATTCAAACATGTATATACAATATAATATGTGATGCGTGCCACTTCTACATTTAATCTAATACGATTATGACTCATCGCCTAGAACACCTCTTCCATCTCTACAGACGTGAGCAACATGTTGTTGCCTACCCTACAGGCTATGGGACCTTACAACCTTACAAGCAATTCCTTCTCACCTGGAAGATACGCAACCCGGTGGGCACCCCCCCCCCCCCTTTTACCCACCCGTGCTCGGAAGTCTACAAGCTGCCCAGACCTCGAAGCAGAATCGCCGACAGGAGGATTCTCACACCACCCAGGGCCGGAGGATGTCACACTTCCCCCGCACCCTGCGCCGATAGCCTACTAGCTTCCACTATGTAAGTCCGACCACTGCTGAGCTCGAGGGTCATTCTTTCGCATCTCTAGGAACCTCCCACAGCAATACTAATGCTCGGGATCTTCAGAGAATCTTGTTACTTTCAAGTACGCCCCGCCGCTACTTACTACGTACGTTGATGACCAGTTAACCCGACAACATATGAACATGAACATTTTCTTTTAACTTCACTTTGTCTCCTAGACACCTTTTATTAGCAGTTTAACTTGAACTCATTTATATTCGTCTAGAACCAGCTTTTCCCTTTTACTTAGAACCAGGTCACCTACACCTGGAACCACTCAGTTATTTTCAGCTATCCTCGACTAGGTAGAAGGTAGCACAGGTCACGTGTTTATTGAACTTTCAATAAACATACATTGCTCTCTACCTTTCTGCTTTTATTTTCAGGATATTTATTTGTATCCACAGTTGATGATAGACTACGCTGTGCACTGTGGACAGAAACTAGGAATTTTATTAAACAGAATTAAGACATACATATTACACGGCTACCTGTTTCTTCCCAGTTACACATCAGCACTTTTAGTGCTCGTTGGGGAGAAACAGTGACGCCACACTAGAAACACCTTCACACCAGGAGGCACGACAGACTCAGGTTGCTAGTTAGTGTGCAGTGACTGTGGCCTGTAGTTTTGCCGGGCATCCAAGTGTGAACGCGCAACCAGTAGAGGCTTGGCGGTCCACACGGCTCCACGTCCCTGATCAGCCCGCCTACAGTGGGGGGATCAGTGCGGACTCTTATCGAGCTCGAGCCGGCAAGTCACTATCGGGTTACACTGTTATTCTTTCTGTCTAGTGTGCACTACGTAAGCTAGAGAACTGTTACCCTATGCCTCACGAGAGGAGGAGTGGTAGAAAATGCAGGGAAAAACACCTGGCTCATTCCTTTCTTAGGCAGAGGATAGCATTACCCCATCCTATACAGGATAGAAAGGTGGAATGGGACGGTGCCGCCGAACTGAAATGATAAGCAGTTGCGGCTGCTCCGGTTCTAGTAATTGACTTACTACCGTTTGCCCGCATCTATACCACATGTCACCCAGTTGTCAATGGACTCCGGACTGGTACTGAAGTGCACCTAGGCTAGGACACTCTCATCTTCTGGTCTAAAGAAGCTTGTCTGCGGAACATCCGTTCCGGCATCGACCAAATTTGTCTCTCCTAAAGCCATACCTACCTCGATTGCAACATCCAGGAGCAGGAGTGAGTAAGTTTTAGCCAACACCCCTCGTCTCACCCCAGCTATCTAGTTAATCCGCTTTTGGTCTATCAAAATCCTCGACGAATGTACCAAGTCAGTCGTATCGGCACACGTCATATGATGGCTTTAAGATAAAAGTTGACACATGCCAGCATGCTGCGCATCACAGATGTGCTCTCTACGGGTGACTTTGCCCCATCTGCCAACGACCTGAGCTCAGGGGCAAGTCATAACAGTGGCAAAATAAATCAATGTATCGAGCAAGGAGATTCCACTAGCCTGGACAGCAGAATACATCATTGTAATTAACTCACATAATTACAATATGCACCACCCACCCGGAATCCCACATACAAGTGCCACTCCTACAAATAAAATAAATAATTTTGAAAATACACTTCTCTTCAGGTAGACATGAGATGACAGCACCCCTGTGACCTTTTGATGTCACAACTAGCTAACATCCAAGAGAGGTGTTTAAAATTGTCATCGCCTCCAAGCGGGGAGATAATAAATGTGCTGCGCTCCAGCACCCTGATATACCTACCCCTGTGCTAGAAGGGTATGCCACCCCCCGCACCCCGAAGAATCGCTGATACAGAGATTTTCAAGTATAAATAGAGGTCCAGCACCGTGGTCCAGCAGAGACGCGGGGCTCGCCGGCCGAATAGGTTCGCGGGCTCAACACAGTCTGAGAAGACTCTCTCTCCTCTCCCTCAGCCTGCGACACAGCTCGAACTCCAGCCCAGCTTGAGAAGGCCATCAGCACTCCAGCTCACCAGCTTGCATAAGACTCATCCACTCCAGCTGCCCGCCAGGCTCTGCACTCTCTCCATACAGTAATTCAACCACCTGTACCCACAAACTTCCTTTGATTCCCTCTGGTAGCAGGTCGTTGCGTGATTAGCGTCCCTCGTCCCACCCCCCTGGACAACCCTTCTTCGAACGTCAAACACTGTAAATTGCGTCACTAAGTATATTTGCATTTTTTTAAATTTAATTATTTGACCAGGCTTACCTTTGCCTGCTTCAGCTCGTTATAATTATTATAGTATTTCTTGTAGGTAATATCTTAGAGTGTATTCATTTAGCAGTGACTGTCCAGTTTCCATAGTCACCGTAATTAATATTACGTGAACCGAATCCTTGTGTGTTGCCTACTATAATAATTGTAGCTTAGTTTCCCATTTTAATATATTTTTTGTTTAATCACGTGTCTGTAATTTAATTGTGCTACCATTAGACACGTCAGCAAACAGTTGTGAGGCGTGCTGGACTCCACAGGAGACAGGGCCTGAAAGGATTGCCATTTTAAGCCTGCAGGGGCACGCCGCCGCTTCTGGGTTTTCAGCGCATCCTCAGCAGTTGCTTTACGTATGCCTCGATACCTTGACTGCCCATCACACAACAGGTCCTTGGGCACGACTTTTAAGTCATACCCCCCAGGACTGTTACGTCCGCAGAAAGGTAGACAGTCTCGAAATTCAAATGCACAATAAGCACGGCGAGATTAGGAGCCTCCAGAGGGTCGGGAAAGACGTGCCATTCATAGGCAGAATATTACCAATGTTAATGGTGTGACCTCGAGTCCAGTAGAGCAGTCGCCTAGTAAACCAGTGTACACTTCCCTATGTTATGATACTATCATACTGTCCTCACATGAAAGCCCTTTAAAAAGATGGCTAGGTTGGTGTCTGCCGGAGAAAGACCAGGAGGAATCCCATCATATCAACCAGAGCACCCACCACCACAATCACACTTGAATAATCACCTGCTTAGTTTCATTCATAATCCTGGAACCACTGGCGTCCCACATTTTGACAGCCTTAGTCGTGAGGATAGTGAAGCTCCCTGGCAGAGAAATTATATCCTTCTGCCTCACTCTTGGGATTGATTGCTCTCTCATACGCCGTAATAGAGAGGGTGGTCAGCGTAACAAACTCTTAACCAATAAGACCCAAGAGGGGCAGGTGTCAAAGTATACACAGTATAGTTTGAGACCCGAATTTGCGAGGCCTCGAGCTGCTTGAGAATGACCCCGCAAAATCGTTTCCAACCAATTTTGCCCTCCAAAAACCCCAAGAATTGCATTAAAATAGCACTTTTCGTACATATTAAGTCAGTTTTAATAATCGTCTCTGATTGCAAAAATATGGTTTTTAGAGGAAATATTAATTAATTTTAATAGATAGAATCTTCCGAATCGTGTATATCCTGGGATAGAAATATACTGTGGTGACGGGAATGATAGACGTAGAGCAGCAGGGGACGGGAGGGGCGTGGGGGAGAGAAGGTTGGCATTGGGATATGACGAGGTGAGGGAGAGAGAAGGCCGGCATTGGGAAACGGAGGTGTGTGGAGGACCAGAAGGCTGGTTTTGGGAAATGGAAGCATGTGGAGGGGAGATGGTTGGTGTGGCCTTACACTCAGGCGCGCGGTGACAGGCAAGCAAAGTGCTTGCTCACGCCCTTTTCTCCCCTCATATTCCTGGACATATCCTCCAAGTGGAAACTTCACTCCACCACACCCTCATCATGTTATTAGTGCGACTTGTTGTTATGCGGGGAATGGCCAGGCAAGATAACTAGGCTGGGTACAGGGACTGCATATTGGAGCAGCCACATGACGGGGGGGGCATGGTGTAGAACAGTGACTACCGTTGTTCCTTCACATTGACGTGTGCGCTTATACATCTAATCTAATACGATTATGACTCATCGCCAAGAGTACCTCTTCCACCACTACAGACGTGTGAAACATGTTGCCTACCCTACAGGCAGCAGGAATCTATAAGCGTATTCTCTTCACTTGGAGGATACACAACCTGGCAGGCATGCCGTACCCCCCCTTCCCCCCAACTTTCCCCGCGCTGAGAGCCTACAAGCCGCTCAGACCTCGGGTAAGACTGAGCACCACCGACGAGGCACAAAGCAGAAACCCTGACCAGCATATTCCCATGCCAACCAGGGCAGGACGACGTCACGCCTTCCCCACACCCCGCGCCGGCAGCCTACAAGCTTCCACTATGTAAGTCCCGAAGCTGCCGAGCTCAAGAGTCATTATTGTTCTTCTCTCGCGACTTTCCACAGTACATGGACCTGTAGAGAACCTCAAAGCTTTAAGTACGCCCCTTGCGGCTACTTCACCGTCGACGAACGTCAACCAGCGAACACGCTCACGAATACGTTAAATTCACTTTGTCTCCTCAAGACACCTTTCTTAGACCAGTTTAGAAGTATTGTATCATTTCTCGTTTAGATATTTCTTTCCCGCTTTTTTCATTAGAACCAGGTCGCCTATATCTGGCCAGCATAATAACCTGCAGCACTCAATGCCTGGTAGGTAACACACGTCGCATGTTTATTGAACCATCAATAAACATATTTTTGTTTCCAACCTTACCACTTTTATTTCTGAGAGTGTCTATCTGTTTGCATGCTACACACAGGTTATTACGTACACCATTGACAAGAACCGGGTAATTGATATAACCAATTTAACTTCAACACCAGGCGCCCCTCAGGTGTTAGTCATATTTTCTACACACCAAATAGACGGCCACCTGTTGCTTTCCAACTGCCACAGCACTGTACCAGTGCTGGTGGAGAGGAACAGACAAGCCACAACCACTAGCAACACCTTCACCCAGGGAGAAGTGACAGTCTCGAGTTATTACTTTATCCCACAGCATTGTTACTGCTGGGATATCTGTAGCTTGAGATCTGTGTGTGAACGCACATCCAGTGGTGGCATTGGTGACCCAAACAGCTCCCCTTCTCTGGTCAGCCCGCATGCGCGGGGATCAGTGGAAGACTTAACAGAGTCTGGTCAGCAAGCCAAAACCAGACTGACACTATAAACTGTGTTCATGTGAAGGTGTAGTTACCATACTGTAAGCAGGGACTCGATACCTTATGACCATAGGCACGGTCGTAAACGTAGGGAACGAAATTCAGCGTTCCTTGCCGCCAGACAGTTCAGTGCATTTCCTCAACCCACTCCGGAGCAACAGGTGGAACGGGACCGCTACGCCCAACTCGGGCTTCTCCGGTAACCATTTTATTTGTATCCCCGTGTATCCGAATTCATCCCTCGTGCCATCCCTTGGTGAAAGGACTGTTAACTGACACTACTACAGAATTCATCTTGGATAATGTACACTTCTAGACAAACGAATGTCACTTGTGGAATCGCCATTTCATCGTAGGTCAAGCTCGCTATGTCTGAGTAAAACCCACTATGACCACGGCACCCAAGAAGCAATAATAAGTACATGCTAGCCAACACCCCTTGTCTCTCGCAATCTATTGACCTAGACCATCACACAACTAAAAGTAAAAAATATAGTAATCAACAAAAAATCTTTTAACTTAATGATTGATAAGATGTTAAAACATATACTACTTCTTGAGTTTGTTACCAGCTGAACTGTGAATATAACGATCATTGCTTATGTTAAAATATATGCAGGTACAGTATGTGTAGTGATTTTTTTTTTCATACGTTGATTTTGTGTTCTCACTTTATCGTAAACCACATTTATATAAGTTTTTACAATTTTTTCCTTGTAAAATGTATACGTATATGTGTTTATAATTGTTAATAGAAGCAATAACATTTAATAAAATCAAATACCTAAAAGGCAGGCATGTTCCGGTAAAAGTGTTTCTCAAAAATTTAATTATGAATGCTGATTAACAACATTAGCCTAAAACTGGAAAGCAAATCTGACTAAAATGCAATGCCTGATAGGACAGTTTGTTAAATGTTGCCTGATAATTAAAATTTATTCATTAACAGAAAAATTTTTCAAAAGGTTAATGTGTTCCCATTAAAATTATTCCTCAAAACTGCAGATATGAACACAGATTACCCACAAATTACTAATATTACCATTATTATGAAATTGTTTTTTTATGTGCAGTAAAAGAGCTTGAACTCGAAGTTTAGGAACTTTTCAGTAAACTCACTTAGGCTCAGGAGAACTAGAAATCCTATGACTTGCAGACATCTAATTTTGTGGACCAATTAATTGTGTATTTTGATGCCATTGTACACACATATGCGAGCAAAGCTTACATAGCAGCTAATGCCATGTGACTATTGCAGTATTTGGTTACGTGTTAGCTGCAGGCACTCATAAACAGTGAGGCAAGCAGCTTGCAGCAAAAGTAACGTGGCACACAAGAATGGAAAAATACTATGGATTTCAGACATTATTTTTCTAGTATGTTTTTTTAATTTTTTGAGCCATGAGTGGTTGAAACCTCCAATGTCAAGAAGTTTCATGGCTGTTTGGTGAATCTGTAGCACCATCATATAGAGAAATTTGATTATTCAAAAGTACAGTTCTTAGTTTAAATATGCATTGAATAATGCAGTCTTGTGCATAAAAGCTATTCACTGTAAAGTGAGCACTTTTGGAAGCCCTCTCGTATGAAATAATAGTCAATAAATATATTTTTTTTTAGCTTTGGACGTTAACTTTTGAGTGTGGTGGAATCTACGCACTGTATTTATTACTTAGATGGCAATGTTTATTTAAAAAGGTGGTTAAAGGAGAAAAAATAGCTGAATTGAAAAAGTAACTAGGGCCTCAAAATTTCTCACTTTACCATGAACAGCCTATACATTCACACAGAGAATATAGCATGTGGGATGGATAGGTATGAATGGACTGATTACGTTTAAGAAATCCCAGTATTTCCAATCATGCCAGCTTTCAACACAGAAAATGGTGTAATGAAGTTCAAGTGAATAATTTCTTTGAAGCATCTTTATCATAGGTGACTTATAAGTTGTGCTACGTGGTTCGATATGCTCAGTTTGCAAGGTCTTTCAATTGCATACAAAATCTGCTATCAGTCGGTAGCCAAGTTGTCAAAATCTGATTGCCTTTCTGTATTTTGTGGCTGATTGCAGTTGTGTTAACTTGTGTTTATCAGGATGAGCCAACAAGCGGCATGGACCCAAAAGCTCGCAGATTCCTGTGGTCGTGCGTGCAGAAAGTGGTAGCTAGTGGTCGCTCAGTGGTGCTCACATCGCACAGCATGGAGGAGTGTGAAGCACTGTGTTCCAGGGTCACTGTCATGGTGAACGGCACATTCAGATGCCTTGGCAGTACCCAGCATCTTAAATCTAGGTATGTTTATTTTGTTACATATCTAAGAAAAGTATTATGAATTTTTTACTACCTTTCCTTAGAAAAGCATCATGAAATCTTTACTTCCTTTTTCTTAACTCTTAAAGTGAGCTTATCAACTTTTATTTAATGTTTATATTTTCTTCAATTAGTTGTCATTAAATTTTTTTTTACTACTAACATTGTTATTCTAAAATCGTATGTACATAAATATACCAGTGTATGAATTTATTTTTTATAGAGTTAGTTTTATAGTGTTATACTATTATTCTGATAAAATTGGTTATTGTCCATTTCATATAAGTGGGTTAAAATCTGACAGACAATGTGACCAACCTACACACTATGTAAACAGTAAATGCTCTCATTCATAAAGTATTGTACCAGCTGATGAACTGCTGCAGGATTCGTTTTGTTAAGTTGGCTATTTTGATGATGGCTTTGGAAGAAAATAGTACTCTGAACTAGAGATGGGACGATTAATGTTTTTTCTCGATTATCAATTCTCGATTATTACTCTTGAGAAGCTCGAATTCTCGTTTATTCTATTCTCGATTGTATTAGTGCCAAGAAAAATTGTACAATTCCAAAGTGCACAACAATAAAAACAAATGATAATGAAAAAGAGCAGGACCTCTGCAGTTCTAATGTAATACTCAACATTTTGCTGTTCCTTAAAAATTTAATGATTTTTGCATTTTCTAGCCAAAAAAATTCTTTTAAAACCATTAAGTCACAAAGTAATAATTACTTTACAATGACTGTAATGGGTAATTTTCTTTTTACATCACAAATACTGTCTTTTTGAAATAAATTAAATAGGAACTATAAAATGTGTTAATATCTCCCAGTATGTACACTGAAAAGCATCCAGGCACAAATTGTATTATGTAGTCCTTTTCATGGAAGAAGTGTTTTGTACTGTGAAACATTATTGGAATACTTCCCAAAAATTGACTGCAAAGGCTTCAACTACTGGGAATATGAATACCGTATTTACCCGAAAGGAAGACGACCATGAATCTAAGACGATCCCTTCCTAAAAAAAAATTTTTGAGGGAAAAATATTCAAACCTGAATTCAAGACTACGCCTGTAAAGTGCTGAAAAAATTATTTAGGTTGAAGTATTTTTTCATTAATTTATGACAAACCCTTCAAGAAGAAATGCTATTATATGAATAATATGAGATATTTGATTTACTTTTAAAGAAAAGCTAATCACAATGAAATAGGTGTGTCTAACCTGGCTGTATGGTGGTAGAATTTTTCTTACACTGTAAAAATTTTGTGAGTGTTTTATACCTATTCATGACTTGAGCCATTTTGCTTCCCAGCAAAGCGCTTCCTCTTTACAGCCACCAGCTGGGCGAAATCAGATAAGGGGCTCTTTCTCAAAGTTGATAGTTACAGTCTCAGCGCTACAAAAATATTTACAACTGTAGGACATACTGTATTTAAGCATGAAAGCCTTTGTCAAAATCGTCTAGGTTTTGAATTGCAGACGATTCCCGAATTGTAGACGACCCCTCATTTTTTTATATTCCTTTTCTGTCGAGAAACCTCGTCTTCCTTTCCGGTAAATACTGCACGTGATGTTCTTTTGCGGCCGAAACTACTGTTTCTAATTATCAACATTCACACTTTGAAAAAAATTGAATATTCGAAAATTCGAAGTTATTTATATTCAGCATCAAATCAAATACAAATATTTAATTATTCAAAACGGTATTCAAATATTCGCACAGGAGTTAATTATTAAACTATAAACTTATATTTGGCAATAATAATCTACATAATCAAAAATTAATTCATTCATACTTCTCAATTATGTCTATTTCAGCAAAAATCGAGGTGATCGAGTAATTGAATTTCCCACCCCTACTTAGAACTAATAATTGTAATTTAAAATCTTAGTTATACTTACAACATTTAAGATTTAAATTATGTTTTTAAAGCAATATTAAATTTTCTTGTTTATTAGTGACTAGACTTAAAAAGCATGTTTGATAATTTTGACAGAGTATGTCGACATGTATGGACAGTAAATGTTTCCAGCCGATGGCTAGCCATGTTTGTGTTTCCAGTTTCCAACCCGGCGAAGGCCATTGTGCATGTGACTTTTTATCATCGTGTTTATTATACGAATATCTTGTTGGTGGTGTTGAACTATTTAATCTGTAGTTAATTATTTTTTATTTGCTTTTTCAAGCATAATTTATTGGTTGTAGATACCATTGTTGTGCATTTTCTTGAGTGAAATGTAATATTAATCTGCATGTGTTTATCGCCTCGTAAAACTGCCCATTACGCCATTTTCCTTACCCTGCCATCCGCAATGAAGTTACACGAATATAATTTATGTATCTAAGTTTAAGTTTGTTGGTTTCAGGAAACGTGCACAGTGGCAAACAAATGTGATTTTAGTTTGAACTTGCAAGGATTGCCATAGAAAAACATGTTTTCAAGAGGTTGCAAATTTTACAAACAGAGAGTGTGTGCGCATGTGTGCGTGCGTGCGTGTGTGTGCATGCGTGTGTGCGCGCAGTTAATATAATTATTGAAATGACTGTGGCCTGAAAAAGCCGCACTTTCTACGCGTTTGTAGGGAATGGAAAATATTTATTTGTATAGATCGTAAATTCAGTTAACTGTAATGTTAACTTAGGTCGAAGTGTGTGCTTGTATAAATTGCCACATCTGTACGAATATGAACAGCGATGTATGTATCGCGTTTGGATTTTCTGTTAAAGTTAAAGTTTTCGAAGTTAAATAAATACGAGAAAAATTTTACACTGCTCCATCGAAAAAATATGCAACTCAAAATGCCACACACTCATAAGAACATCAAAATAATGCCTTCTCACGAAAGACCTTAAACTACAACCCCCACCCCCTTTTTTTTTAGCCTCTCATTGTTTCCTTTTTCCCTCAAAATAAAATAAACAGAACCCCAACAAATTTATCTCTGTAATAAAAAAATAAAACATGTTGGAGTGCCAACCTAACTATAATATCCTACATTAATTATTGGGCGGAAGTTAGCTAACATCAGACTTCAGTGCCTGCCATGATGGGAAACATGAGGGAGAGGAAAATGCAAGTGTGCATTGGACTCAAAACAATTGTTTACAAACATCTTTTTCTTCAGTGGCAAAACAGTTGCGGTGGAAGGATACATTGTGGCCGTGCTACTTTTCGAGACTGTCAAAATTTACCCCACTTACATGAAATGGACAATAATAAGTGAGTGAAGAGATTTGAACGGCTCTTAACAGCGAGGTCTTGAGAGCTGATGAGGGTGATTGAGGCGCGTATGGAGTGGCACCGGAATGAAAAAAGGGGGGGGAGGGCAGGAGATTCCCGAGAATAACCGCAGACCAGCGGCATAGTCCGTCACAATTCTCACATATAAAAATCCGGTGACTCGGCCGGGGATTGAACCTGGTTCGCCTTCGTGAGAGGCTGGCAGGCAGACTAACCGTTCAGACACCATGGCCCCAAAATGTGTTAATTTTACATTACTCATATTGTGCCTGGTGTAAAATTGTAGAAATTTGACATGTCTATTTATGTGCACAGTTAACGATTGCACATCTTATTTTTTTGTCACTTTTTTTCACAATCAGTAGGATTTTTTAATTAAAACAAAGCACTGTTTATTAGTGAGAAATAAAATTAATATGTTCGACAACTAACATACATTCTTAACTAAGTTGGGGTTGAGAGAAAGTGACTTTTTTTCTGACTGAACAAATACGAAAAATATGTTACGAACCTTGATGAAACTGAAGTGAAAATGGAAAACAATTCCATAAGGGTTCATTTTTAATGAACATTTAATAAAGATCATAATATTGTAGCAACTTATTCATTATAACAATTTTGATCTAAACCAAACCAAAAAAATGTAGGATATGGAGTAGTTACCAAAGGAGTTCTTGCCTACATTTAAATTTCCATTTTATGTAGTTATTCTAGTTATAAATTAATACAAACAAACAACATTATTCACAGACAAATTGTTGCTGGTGCACTACACTACTGGTGTTCATTACATTCATTAAACACCCAAATATGTAGTCATCAGAATCAAGGCTTTTCATTCTGTTAAAACATTCTGCAACCAAATTTCTTACTAAAACGAAAACAGCATTTTTTTGTTTTTCTTTTTGGTATACTGAATATTTTAACACCTTCTTAGTAAGACAGTTGCTGTGCTTGCTGCTAGCTAGCAGCGCTGTTCATTACAGGTACAGATACAGCATGTTGCACCAAATCTTTTCACATAAGACACATCCAACCAGTTGGCTACTATCAAAATTTCCATTGTTTTGTTGTAGGCATTTTTCATGTTACAGGCCACGAATGCAAAATGTTTTGTTTAAAATTATTGCAAAAAACAATATTTCATGTTTTCCATATGATTTCACCTGCAAAATAAGCAACTTCTGTGATCAGTTTCATGTATTATGTAAACCTTTCGAAAATCATTTTGCTCAGGACCTTAGTTAAAAAATCGAAAAATTAATATTTTCATTTATTATGATATATTATGAATGGCGCAGCCATAGCAACTAATGTCTTTCCTCTTTTGCTAATACCGTATTACAAAAGTTTAGTTTTTTTGTGCTCTGCACGAGAATGTTAAGTGCAATTTAAAAGTTTTTGTCTTAGTGTACAGTACATGAGTGGTAGGATTTCAGCATGTTGTTGGTTTTTTATGGCTCTTCACACAGAGCGAGCAGTTTTGAAATAAACTTAAGAAAAAAATCACTGACCATAACTACACGATTACACATTGGCATGCAAGCTCCTTGTTAAGTTGGCAGAGCCACTTCTTGGCATTGTATTGCAAATGAAGTTTTTATATTTATTGGCCACTAATGTCATTCGCTGTTCCTTATTTTATATGCTTTAGAATATGAATTTGCATATTGGTGACACATTTACATTCCTAACAATTCCGCAGTTTTACTTGCATGATGCATGAATAAAAGAATCATGCCCATGACATTAATTTTGCATGTGGCAGGAGGATACAAAATGAGAAGCAAAAGTAGATATTAAACAGAAGTTTAAAAAGTGCTCAGTCAGCCTTTGGTCAATAGTTGTGCTGATCATATACTAAACATGAGGTAAACCACTTATTCGTCTTCTGCGCTTATACCCAACGTTGACCTACCCCAAAGGAACACAATTGTCAGTCACATGGTCAACAGTGATGAATGTGGTGTTTGTTTATAACTTAATTTTCAAGACACAAACACTTTCATATAAATAATAAACTTTCGCCAATTTCAATTCAACCTTACTGCATTCCAAATTGGTTGGAGGAAGCATACAATCATCTCAAATCTCTTCTTTACTAAGCAGTGTTCTAACCTCAAATACAATCCACACAGTTTTTGCTAGTCTTATTGACAGTAAAGCAGTTCAGTGTTCCGACATTGAGAATGGTTGTGAGATCAGTCTATGCCTCTATGGTGCTGATGGCAGACACGTGATGCATGTAATTTTTGAAAAGGTATGGTGGTGGCTACATGCTGACAGTGAGGTGTGCCTTGGAGAACCGCTCCGCAACACTGGCGTATATCTTGGAGCACCTTCCCCAGGCCGAGCTGAAGGAAGAGCACTACAACCAGCTGCGGTATGAGCTCCCACAGGAGTCCCTGGTGCTGTCCCTCGTGTTCCAGGACATGGAGAAGGCCAAGCAGGATGGCCTGTTGTTGGATTACTCTTTGTCCCAGACTACGCTTGAGGAAGTGAGTTCCGAATTTTGTACGCTTTGTCAAACGTCTCAGATTCTTACATTTAATCTCAGACATACAAATGATAATAAAAAATGTTGAGTTCAATGCCAACGGTTAACTATCAAGAATTTGAATATTCATGCAAAAAAATTAAGAGATGCTATTGTTTTTTTCTGAAATATTGCAGTAAATGCAATACAATTTAGATGGGAATAAACTCCTGATCTGATCTTATAACTAAGCTTTAGTCAGCTGGCATGCAGCCTATAAAAATTGGCACTCTTTCTAAATGGCCATTTACCATTTCTGTTCCATATTTATAGCTCAAAGATTTCCTCTCCTCTTTCCAGAACCATCATGGAGCAGGGACCCTATTGACTAAGTTAATTGGGGACCTGGTCGTGGCAGATATAATGTGGCTGATGGCCGGGAAGGGGGGGGGGTCATGTAATGGACCGTGAAAGTGAGGCAGGCGGGGGTGCCTGGCTGAGTTGGATTTTCCTGATGGCTCTGGAATAGACACATTACGATTCGTTTTGGCCAGGGTGGTGTCTGTGGCAGGGACAAGATGGCACATTGCATAGCACCCTGACATATAACCAGGAATGAATCCGGGTCCAACTTGATTACTCTTAACAGGCATCCAACCGATCGATGCATCCTTCTGTATGGCGGCCTCAGCCCAGTATACACAAAAGCCATTCCCAGAACTCCTCCTTGACAACCTTTTTTGTGATGTGCTTTCCGGGCAGCCTTCTGGCTCCCAACCCTGCATTGTAGCTCAAGGACACTCTGTGAAGAGAGTGGAGTAGATAGCAGATGTTATGCGAGGAGCTTCACGTGCAACAGCGATATGTAGTGCCCCACATTTGTGGTAAATAAAATATGAGTTTATTTTATCATTAAAATAGAATCATAAATATAACACTCTCATTTTGTCAAATTTTATAGCAAAAAGTTCACATGCTAATATTAAAACATACATACAGTGGGGACCAGATTTTACGAGACCTTGCATTTCGTAGGGATGATAAATTCACTGCCCTCGTAAAATCTTACAGACAGGTTTTGATGACAAAAAACTTAAAAGTTGCATTTAAGAGTGAATTTTTTGCATTAAGTTAATTTGTAAACAAAAATAATAGATTTCCAAAATAAAATATTAGGGTATTTCAATAACCAGACATTTTATAATTAAGGGTATAAGCCAAAACTATATATAACAATTAGAGCTGTGCCAATTTGAACCTGCTTTTGCCTATATATGAAGTGTGGATAACTTTCTACTAATTTGGCAAACATGAAATATTGCCAGTAGTTGAGAGTTATTCGTCAGTATACATAATTGATAAGTCTTGCCTTTGCAAACACTGAAAGTTTTCTTGTGTAACAAAGCACTTTCACCGCAAGTACAAGGCATCTAAGCAACCAAAGCATCAGTGCAAAATGTGCTAACTTCCTCAGTTTTATTTCTAACAAAGTTTGTAGTTTTTGTCCCAAGCTCCACCCTGCTGTTAGATAACAATCTACCAGCTGATGCATCCCAGCATGCTCTGCAGCGAGAATGCGTGCTCTACGGATGACTTTGTCCCATCTACGAGCCACGTGCGCTCAGGGGCGGTATATATAAGCAGCAAACCAGAAAATATATATTGCACTAACAAAGCCGACCAAGCCTTGGTAGCCGATTACATTATTGCAAATTACATGCGTAATTACAATACCCATTGCCCACCCAGATTTATGCTTTCAAAAGGCACCCCCGTGATTTAAATAAATGTTATTGAAAATTCTACTACTCGTGGCTCTGGAAGAAGTTCCTACAATCTTGAGAGGTGGCAGCATCCCTGTGACCTTGTGACGTCATGACCAGCCCGCCTCAGAGGCAGGGGTTTTAATTTGTATGCGCCTCCATGCGGGGCAATAAGAAAAGTGCAGCGTTTCTGCATCCCCAATAAACACGCCCCCTTGGTGAAAGGCTATGCTACCCCCTACACCCTGCAGAACTGCTGATAACCGAAAATTTTGTACAAATACAGCTTCAGCAGCCAGCCCCGGCAGATGCCCCAGGCTTGGCGACCGAAGAGGACGCTAGCCCAGTTTGCAAAGACTCCGGGCCCACCCTTAGTCCACAAAGACTCACTCTTAACCTCCTCAGTCCGCAAGGACTTACCTATCCTCGAGTTCGCAAGGACTCTTCTGCTCACCTCCTTAATCCGCAAGGATTTCCGGTTACTATAAAGACTTTTCTGTCTGCCTGCCCAAGGGCACTCTACATCCTACCTTAAACCTTGCTACCTTAACCTCTGCACTTTAAGGCCAATGTCATTCTGTGAAGAGAGAGAGAGAGAGAGAGAGAGAGAGTGTGCGTGTGTGTGGGCGTGCATGTCTGCGTGTGTGTGTGTGTCTCTACCCCCCCCCCCCCCCCCCCCCCCCAACAAGTGAGATGAATCCAGCTTACAGGTATACCTTGCCTTAAACCCGGTAATCCTTACTCCAGTCAACTTCCTTTGACTCCGCTGAAACGAGCTGTCGTATTTGCGTACCTGATTAGCTTCCCCTTAATTCATTAGCTGCGGTAAAGTTGCGTTGCTATATCTTGCTCCATCTCAGACTTGCCTTCCCCTGACCCGTCGGGTCATGTTATTACGTAGTATAACTTTCCCCCAGTGTTATACTAAAGCATTAATTTTTTTTAATTGTACGAAATATCTTTTGCTGGTTCTCTCTAGGGACTAATCCCTTAATAAATCACTTCGTCAAATTTATTACTTTGTGTACCATTATTCATAGTTAGCAAACCCCTTGTTCTGACCTTGTGTAATACTAGCTATCAGATGTATAGTAGAAAAAGTGGTATCCAGAGCAAATGACGACGTTGGGAACGTCGAGCCCTATCACATGCTACAGTTCGACATCCAAGGATGAACCTCTGCTTGTGTGCCAAGATCCAGTCACACTGCATATTTCTCCATATATACCCCTAGAGATCACCTCCCCTTTAGATCACTTACTCGGTAGCCAGTGGCCAGGTTACCCAACGACTGAATATGAGGAACAGATCAAATTACTCGTTCAGTAGGGTGAGACTAACTTCTGTGACAACCTCCCAAAGCCACAAGTAATATTAAACTCCAGTCTGGTCGACTAGTTAGTGTGTCTCACCCGGAGGGCACTGTACACCCTAAATTTTGCTCAATCAAACTTGCATCGGAAAAAGTAGTTCGGGTTTGACTCCTGCCCCAGCCAGACAACCGACCCCGTGGAATACTCCCAGCTGCAGATTTCGTCCCGTTGCGCCGACCTACTCGGCCCGTTAAGATCTCATCCGCCAGATCACGCACCCCACCATCATTTCAGATTAACCTCCACTTCATTACACCCATTTGGGATCATTACACCCATTTGGGATCGCTGGCATCCCGTATATTGGCGACCCTGATAGTGAGGAGGATTGAGCTCCCTGGACAGACAGCCATGTCCATCCGCCTCACCCTGAGGTTTGACTCCCCTACAAACCGTAGCAAACCTACCCCCAAGCGGCCTAATACTCCACCTAATCTCCTTACGACACACTGGCCTAATAGAACAGGTAGTATTCGCTGTGTTAGGCCAAGCTAGGCTTGATAGGCTAGTAAAAGTCACCACACTACCATCTAAGGTAGTCGCACCCAGTAGATACCCCATAGCACACGTCACAGCTTAACATTAAGGAGGGTTGGAGTCTCAGTAGGAAAGGAAACAGCAGGAACTGTTTTCACAGCTGTGCCCATCAACGAAAGGTTATGGGAGGGGGTGAGAGGAGGGTGACCAGAATAACTTCCCCACTGCCAAAAAAAACTGTAAGATATCAGCTTCATGTCATCTCGACGAAGCTGAAGATGAATGTGTCGTCTCTTGCCTGATGGATGAAGAATTTTTTTTTATGCCACGAAAATCATGAAGCCGCAGGGGTGAAGATGGGGGTGAAGGCTCATGTATCAGTTTAATAAGATTTTAAAATTATAGTATTGAAAAATCAAATATTTTACTAGCATACAATTTATTTTTAGTTTGTAAAATTTTACCAGTAAGTAAAAAACAAATGTCTAAAATTTAACTATTTTTGTTTATGTTTAAATAAAAAATATTGATTTAGTAAATGCTTACAAGGCTAGTAGTGAATAATGATGACTTCCTTTTCATATACACCTCATTTAAACCTTCAGACAACCATATGTCTTGATAGCTCATATTTACCAACCCAAGGTTTAGCAGTTCGAGTCTCTCCCACTTCAAAGGATTTTTTCACTTGCATTAAAATACACATGATGATAGAGGCAAACATTACATGTATGGTAAATAACACTTCAACCTTTACGCACGTCTACCTGATGTTGCAACCATAGATGGTAGGGGATTGAACGTTGACTGCCCTCTCAGAGCCTAGTTGTGCCTACCACGGTGAATAATACTTGTTTTAAAGAGCCTGTTAGGCGTAAGAGGTTGTACACAGTATTAGGTCATTGGTGGGTAGGTTTACTACAGACTTGGGGGGAGTCAAACCCCAGAGTGAGGCGAATGGAGGTAGCTGCCCATCCAGGGAGCTCTATCCTCCTCATTGTGAGGGTGGTCAATATGTGGGATGCCAGCGATCTCGGTTGGGTGAAACGTGGTGATGTTTAGGTGGTCGTGGTGGTGGGGGTGTGTGATCTGGCGGAAGAGATCTTTACAGGGCGAGTGGGTTGATGTGTTACGACAAAGTCAGATGTCGTGGATGCCACTTGGGGTCGGAGATCTGGCTGGGGCGGGAGTCGAACCCATACAAACTTCCCAAATGCTAGCTTAATGGTGCGAAACTTCGGGAGTTTGGTATCTTCAGGGTGGGAAACCAGGATTTATCTGCTCAAGTTGAGTTTGATTGTGCAAGTTGTCTTGGGTGTCTGTCTAGTGGGGCTGTCCTGGTGAGTAGTATTGTTGGTCTGGGCTAATAGTTTAATCTGGTCCTCGTATTCACTAGTGGGGTAACCTGGCCAAGAAGCACCGAGAAGGTGGTCGAGAGGGGCAGTAAACTCGTGGTATTAAGGGGAAGATAAGCCTTGGGACAAGGTCAGGGCACACTGAACTAGTTTTGTCCTTGAACATCGAACTCACTTGAGGTGCAGAGTTGGTGGCTAGTGCTAACGTGCGGTGTTCCCTGTGTCTCTTTCAGTTTTGTAAACCACCCTTTTATTGTACATCGAACCACTGGTAGTACCCACTAACACACAATAACAAGTTGGGGGAAATACGGGATACCTATTTAAAAATGACTGAACACAAACAATTAAATTTGACATAATGTTTATTATGGTGTATGCCCTGGAGAGATCTGGCTATTCCAGAAAAATACAAACTGTCAATAATTAGCTACCTGGCTAAACACACTATAATCAAAACGAGATATGTGAATTATGTGTACGTGGTTTGATTCAGCAAAGGCGAGCCTGGCAATAAAGAACTGCAAATCTCTGGCAAAACTACAGCAACAAAATTTTACAGCAGCTATTAAAATAGAATTTAATTAAGGAGGTACTCTAAAACGCGCCAGCTCATTACCACGGAGTCACCGGAAGTTGACTGGGGTAAGGGGATACTGGGGTTAAGGTGAGGTCTACCTGATGGAGTAGTTGTCTCTCAAGCTGGTCTTCTGCAACATGTGGGTCTCAAGAAAGGAGAGAGAGTCCTTCGCAGACTGATGGGAGCCTTAAGGGGGTCCGGGATCAGACGTTAGTAGGAGCAGAGAGTCGCTGGTCAGACTAGACAGGATAGTCTTGGGCAGACTTTAAAGTGCTGGAACTCTTAGGTGGACTAAGGCAGCGGGGAGTCTTTGAGCAGACTCAAGGTATGATAGAAGAGTTTTGAGCAGACTTAAGGCAGACAGAGTCTTTAGCAGACTCAGGATGGCTCATGTCCTCTTCGGCCAACGAGCCCAGCACATCTGCTGGTGCTGGATGCTGGAGTTGTATTTATACTAGATTTTTCAGTTATCAGCAGTTTTTCGTGGTGCGGGGGGGGGGGGTAGCGTAACCTTTCACCTCGAGGACGGGTTTATCGGGTGTGCAGGAGCGCTGCACTTTTCTTATCGCCCCGTGTGGAGACAATGACAAATTAAAACCCCTGTCTTCAAGGCGGGCAAGCCATGACGTCACAAGGCCATGGGGGTGCTGCCATCTCTAGAGATTGTAGGAACATCTTCCAGAGCTAAGCGATTAGTGGAATTCTAATCATATTTATTTCGCGGGGGTGCCGCTGTCTGTCTGCTTTTTCCAGCCTCATTTATCCTTCTCTTTTGTTATAGCATGACCTTTACTTAAGTTTCTGGGGGAAAAAAAAGAAAGAGGGCTACAGAATTTCCTGTCATCAAACAAATAATTTTCGTGGGCATTTTGGTTTTCTTTATTATTTTACATTCAAAATACAGAAGTGCAAGGAACACAAAGTCTAACACAGCAGCCAGTGGAATATGTCTGAGGTGGGCAGTATTAGAGAAAGAGAGGCAGAACAGGAATACTGCATAGAGTTGTTTCCCAGCAGGTAAAGTTTACAAGCTACCCTTTTTATTTTTTTGCAGGAGATGTCATTCACAATATTATTTCGAGGAGGAGGGGGGCGTGTCTTGTCTCCTGGGACAAAGATGTCCTGCTGTGATGGGAATGATGGTCACAATGTAGCAGGGAGAAGAGAAGTGGTGCTTGACAGCTGCCAGTGGTTTTGGGAAAGGAGGTGTTTGGGGGAAAAAAGGTTGGTGTTGGGAAATGTAGGGCTGTAGGCAAAAGAAGGCTGGCATGGCCTGACACTTAGGCATGCAGCAATAGGCAAACAAAGTGCTGGCTCATGCCTCTTTCTCCGCTCACATTCCTGAGCACATTTTTCTCTTCCCTTTCACCCCCAGTGGAAACTTCACTCCCCACACCCTCACTTTGTTATTGGCCGGACTTGTTGCTATGAAGGCAATGGCTGGGTGAGATAACCAGGCTAGGCGCGGAGACTGCATATTGAAGCAGCCGCTAGAAAAAAGGAGGATGTAACACAGTTACTACTTTTGTTCCTTTACATGTGGCGTGGGCAGCCTTTCGTAAAATCGCTGCCTCGTTAACCCAGTATTTGTAAATTCGGGTCTCTACTGTATTTAAGTTTAAAATTTAAAACAAATTAAGTTAATTCAATTTTTCTTATCATGTTTGTATATTTGTACAGTGGAACCTCTATTATTGAACTCATATGGATTGAAATCCTGCATCCATGGAACGTATTCTGTGGTCCCATTTTTTTTACTTATCTGCGTTTCAAGACAACATTCATTGTAAGTGCACATGTATTGAAGTTTATCAGTCCCCTGAGATATGATGGATAGAGAATCCATTATACTGTACTCTGTGTTTGTGTGCATGATTGTGTGTGTATTAGTGTAAATAGTACAGTGCATGTTTAATGTTATTGTTTTTATAGGTCTTCATGAGATTTGCGAAACAGCAGATCAGTGATGACAATACCAAGTCAAGGGGAACATGTCGACATTGTGCTGCATGCTGCAGTATATGTGAGTACAGTATTAAATAGAAATGACAGTTGATTGTAATCATTCAGTAAAAATACTAGTAAAAAAATATAGCAGGAATAGGCTGCTAGGCTACTGGTTATATTATAAAAGTAGACATCTCACTAGACTGCAATGTCAACCACTTGCGAAATATCGCGTGGCTGTGCGTCCATGTAGAAAATGTGTTAGTCAAAGTTTTTTGTGTTTGTGTGCATGCACGTGTATGTGTGTGCGCATGCTTGCGTGCGCATGACACTCTCCCCTCCCCTTCTTTTTTTCAGATGAGTACCACCATGTGAGTAGGTATTTGTGCGTTCTGTCTACTTCTTATAATGTAATCAGAAACTAGTGATAGTGTTAAGAATTCTTCCTAGGTTGATAGCTTAAATAGTGAACCGTGATGCGTGCCGCTTATACTAGATTTAACTATGATTATGACTGATCGCTCTTCACGTGAAGCATACACTTACTTCAACCTACGTGAAAGTTGTTACTGCAAACCAATACACGGTTGTTGCGCACCACTTAAATCTACCGGGCGGCCGAACACGTGGTTACAAGGTTACGCAACCAGCAAGCACGCCGCCTCCTCCCGCGCTGAGTGCCTACAAGCTGTCAGCCGCATCGGGCGTGGCCAAGCACTGCTGAAGAACTACGAACCAAGAATGCTGACGAAAGGGTTCCCACCTCACACGCCACCCTCACGGCAGAAGGACATCACACGCCTTCCCCACATCCCGCTGCTATAGTCTAGACTTCTGACTATATAAGTGCATGCGCAGCGGGGCTCCGGCAGTCATTTGTATTTTCTTCTCTAGAGTTAACCCCGAGTACTCCTTAGTGCTAGGGCCTCCAGCAAAACCTCGAGTCTTCAGTAGCCACCGCAGCTACCCTCTGCAATGACAACAGTCTTTGAAACCTATTGAACACGAATATACCGTGCTACTAACTTAACTTCTTTTTGCCTCTTCCAGACACCCGCAATTAGACAGATTTGTTAAGTAATTAAATATTCCGTTTTCTAGTTTACTTTGCCTCTATCCTAGGACCAGGTCGCCTACACCTGGCTAACATAGTTTTCCTTCAGTACTCCGTCTGCTTGGTAGGAGATAGCTTGAGTCACTGGGTTTATTGAGTCCTCGATAAATACGGTTTTGTTCTCTATCCTAATGCTTTTAATTCTAGAGTAACGTCTACCTCGCCTGCTAGGAATAAAACGCACTGTGCACTACCAACAGAAACAGGATATTTTTGTAAATCTGAACTAGCTTGACTGAGGCCCCCCTTCTGGGGACCTCCAGTCTGGTAACACACCCATTAGACGGCCGCCTGTTGCTTCCTACTACCCCGAGCACCCAGGCGCTGGAGGGAAGGAACAGAGGAGCCAAAACCACTAGGAATACCTTCCACCAAGGAGAGACAGCGAGCCTAAGTTATATCACCTACCAGAGCACCCAGGTGCTGGGGGCAGTATTGGCTTGGGTATTGCGACCTGGGCTTGGCTGGAGATCACATCCGTATAGTAGCATTGGTGGCCCACACGGCTCAACGTCTCTGATCTGCCCTGCTGACGTTGGGGATCAGTGGAGACTTACCGAGCTTGTGGCACAAATAGGCTACTGGACCAACTCTATTATAGGGGAATTATTTTTCGTCCGGAGTGCACAACGTGTCTTGTTCAGCAGCGAGCCAAACTCTATGACTTATAAGATAGGCACGTCCGAAGGCGTAGGGAACAAAAGATTGCTCATCTAGCTGCCAAGCAGCGGAATACCTTAGACCCTCCTATGCAGGAGAGACAGGTGGAATGGGACCGCACCGCCTCACTGAGATTATGAGCAGTCTCGACTGTCCACATGGTACAATATATATATATATATATATATATTTCCCACCGCTCATCCGGACCAGTTCCTACTACATCCCTTTGTTGAGGGATCTAGTATACAGGACTGAAGCTAGGTACAGACTAGCCAATCCTAGATTCTGGAGTCAAGAGTCAGCGGCCTGGAACTTGGAGTATGGTGTGAGACTATTCAGTACAACGTAATCTAACCCAAGGACTGTAGCACCAGCTTCGCTCAGTCAGCCAACCCACGTTACCAACCGACCGAAGACAGTAAGAGTAAGTTAGGTTTCTAACACCTCCCGTCAGCTACCTATAACCACGTACTTGGTCTAGCACAATAAACCTCAACGATTATGCTATACAGACAATAGTCGGGCACGCATCAAGCGATTTTCTGGCACCCAACGTGGGACATCAGACTATTAACTGTACGCAGCGAACGGCTGAACTAGACCAACCAGGACTCGGAGAACTAAGGGTCAAGCTGAAGAAACCAAGCGGACTTCGGGGAGTCCAAGAAACATCCCGTGGCACCCATAGCCATTAACATGTCAGTTTCAGAGATCCAACGCCACCACATGCAAAAACCGTGACCCTGAGCATGATATACCCGACTCACAGTGCAGCCATGCCAACTGTCCAGGTAGTGGCTCACTACGAATATAATGTACCTACTGCACCAAGACATTCCATTACGTATGCCTAAGCTGTCCTGGCAAGACCCGTGACACAGAAGGGTTGGAGTCCAGATGTGAAGCTTGCTGCAAACGACCAACTAGCTTCTATAGTGAAAACACTTGCCCCGGCCGAGTCATTAACCGTATAAGGTGCACATCATGTAGCAAACCATACCATCACCTGTGCATAGAATGGCCCGACGAATGTGTCTATGCGAGGGATGGCCTATCAGTGCGAGAGGTGCCGATGAAAGCATACCTCTCACTCCCGCTGGTTGAAACGTTCCTGTATTTATATACAACCGGGGACGGCACCCGGCCATCCAGCAACCGGGAGAGACAATGACATCCAGATTACGGGTTTCGCATGCCGACCCCATGAGGATACGGTAGCCTTTACACAAGAGTGTGAAAGGGAATTTAGGGAGATGGCAAAACAATGGGCCGACAGGGTCCAGCTACATTTAAAAGACCTGGCCTTAAAATGATGGGAATGATACAGAGAGTTCCTAACTGATTGGAAACAAATCAGCAATAGGCTTGCTGCTGAATTCACTGGCAAGGATGTGTTAGCTCGACTAACTACACAATTCTACAGTCAGACCCAGGTGCCCAACGACGAAGCCGAAATATTCATCCATTGTAAGGAACAGATGTTTTGACGCGTGTTTTCCGGAGTCGACAAAGCCATATCCGTCTGATCAATTAGTCGAATGTTGCTGCCTAGCCTAAGGAATGTCTTCCTCACGGCTAAACCCACAACCTTGGACGAGCTGGTCGATCGTGCACGAGAAGCAGAGCAAAACTTTGTGACACAAGCAAATCTCGAAAAACTCATATCGGCCGAAGTCCTGGAGATACGAGCTCCACTGGTCGCATCACTGAAGAATGCACCAGCTCCACCTACCCGCATGGCAGTCGTACCAAAATGCTACTTTCGCCCAGAGAACCACTGGAGTAAGGACTGCTCCTGGAAACCAGAGAGGTCCACCATTCCACCCAACAAGGTCAATCAAACACCAGCAACTACACCATCAAGAATGACCGAAAAACCTACTCCCAATGTCAAGACGGGAAACGCCGCCACCGGGGTGCGAAGCAGGCCACCACCACTGGACTACAAGGGTCCATCATCATCCAGAGTTTAAATGAGGAATCATCAGTCCCCATAGCCCCACATATAGAAGTCGAGATAAAGGGAACAAAGTGCTGGTGCTACTTGACTCGGCAGCAACAGGGAACTTCATCCGAAGAAACCTCCTGACTACCGATCAACTAGCGAGTATGCGGTTGGGTTAAAGAATGCTTCTGCCCCATTCCAGCGCCTCATGTCCACGGAGGTACTGACCGGTTACATCGGAGAATTCTGTTTTGCTTAACTCGATGATGTATTCAAATAGCTGGGAGGAGCATCTCGAACACCTACAGTGAGTTCTTGAACTACTGGAACTCCATGGAATGACTTGCAAGCTGTTAAAGAGGTATTTTTGCAAGTCATCCACAAACTACTTATAACATGTCCTCTCACCTGAAGGGAACTTCCCACAACAGAATTTGATTCATGCCATCAAAGAGGCCTAAAAACCAACAAACAAACAAACTACTACTATTACGACGGTACCTGGGTCTGTGCAACTGGCTACGCGACTTCGTACCAAACATTGCTCAACACATGGCACCACTTCACCCGCTCCTTCAGGACACTCGTTGGCGATGAGGACCAGAGCAATGACAAGCTTTTAAAAATCTGAAGGCCTGCTTCACGAACATCATGCAACTCCACCTTCCGCAAGGAGATCAACCATTAATCCTGCAAACAGACGCTTGTCAAAATGGTCTAGGCGTGGTGTTATATCAACAAGACAAGAACAGCCAGCCTAATGTGATAGCGTATGCCTAAACCTGGCTTAACGCTACGGAGCAGCATTATCATATTAACGAACAGGAATGTCTGGCCGTTATATGGGCAGTGAAGAAATATTGCTACTAGCTCGAAGGACAACACTTCATTCTGCGGACCGACTCAAGAGCCCTCCAATGGCTGCACAAGTCACGGAATGCAAAAGCCAAACTCAGACCGTGGGATATGTTTCTCACTGAATTCTATTTCGAAGTTCAACACTGCCCAGGTAAAACAATCGACCTGTCAGACTCCCTGTCCCAATTCCCTACACTGTACCCTCCCCCCCCCCCCCCAGATCGAAAGAAGTCCGGAAGAACAAATCCGTCTCCTCCAGTTACAAATGACGTGTCACCAGATTACATTGAGTCAGCAGGAGGACCCCGACATATGCCGCCTACTACGCGGGAATAGCCCAACACTTTGAATTATGGAATGACATTGTGTGGATGCGTAGTGGACAACCCAATACACCCTGGAAGATCTGGGTTCCACAGCAGTTACGTGCCAATATATGCTGGCACCACCCTGCTGGACATCGAAGTCCGATACAACTGGGACAGGATAAGCCGCGACATCCAACAGTACATTAGCAACTGTGTTACGTGCTGTCACGGCAAAGCCTACCCAGTTCCACCTCATACAGCACGAACAAGGAGGCCCAAGACGGCGTGGAGGCACATAGCCGCCAACCTCATGGGGCCTTACCCACGCAGTAACAAAGGGAACCGCTACCTGCTAGTAGTAACCGACCAGTTTTCAAGGTGGGTAGAGGTCTTCCCTCTACCTAGCCAAGAAACCACCCCAATCGTGCGAAAGATAGAAACTGAGATATTCGCATGATGGGGATATCCGAAGGCTGTTTTAACTGACAATGCCACTCAATTCACGAGTCACCAATGGCAGTCAGCTTGCCAGGGATGGGGAGTTGAAACATAGACTGCTCCGCCGTACCATCCCCAGGCCAACCCCACTGAACAAAGGAACCAAGAGATCAAGAAGTACCTTCGTATCAGTCTGGGAAATGACCACCATAACTGGGATAAACACATCCCAACCATTTTGTTTCCCCTACGTTGTAGAAACAACAAAGGGTTAGACACAAGCCCTAGCGTACTCCTTCTGGGCCAAACCCTACGTCGATCAGGTGGCTGGTAATGGGAAAGTTAGCCCACCGATATGCCTCAACCTGAGGACATACGGCTAGCTGCCCTAGCATGCACTACTACCACCCAAAAGGCTCAGGATGAGTATATTCGAAAGAAATACAGGGTACAGGAGTTTAACCTAGGTGAAGCCGTACTGCTCAGAATGCATCTCCTCAGCAAGGCCAGTAACCAGTTTAGCGCTGGCCTCACTGACGAATGGGACGGACCATATTGTATTGTCTGTAAAGAAGACTATGTCTACTGGGCTGAAGACTTGTGAGGACGGATCGGGAAAGCCACCTGAGGCCAAATACGACCATTCCCGGCAGAAATGCTGACGTGTGAGGACGACAATGCCGAAGGAGAAACACCTGGTCAATCTGAAGATGAGGACGAACCTCCACCCAGAAGGGTGGTTCCAGATACCAAGCCAGGACCCTCGGCGAGGCCTGAGCTGATGCCTATGGTCATTGATAGGGCACCTAGTAACCTTTGGTAGGAGATAGCACAAATCATTGGTTTTATTGAGTCCTCAATAAATACAGCTTTGTTCTCTATTGTAACGCTTTTATTTCTAGAGTAACGTCTACCTCACTTGCTAGGAAGAAGTTGCACTGTGTACTACCGACAGAAACCGGGTACTTTTGTAAATCCGAACTAGCTTGACTGAGGCCCCCCTTCTGGGGACCTCCAGTCTGGTAACACACCCATTAGACGGCCGCCTGTTGCTTCCTACTACCCCGAACACCCAGGCGCTGGAGGGAAGGAACAGAGGAGCCACAATCACTAGGAATACCTTCCACCAAGGAGAGACAGCAAGCCTAAGTTATATCACCTACCAGAGCACCCAGGTGCTGGGGCAGTATTGGCCTGGGTATTGCGGCCTGGGCTTGGCTGGAGATCACATCCAGTAGTAGCATAGGTGGCCCACACGGCTTAACGTCTCTGATCTGCCCTGCTGACAGTGGGGATCAGTGGAGATTCTTACCGAGCTTTTGCCAAGAATCAGTTACTGGATCTACACTATTATATAGGGGAATTGTTTCTCGTCCTGAGTGCACGACGTGTCTTGTTCAGGGGCGAGTCAAACTCTTATGACTTATAAGATAGGGCACGGCCGAAGGCGTAGGGAACAAAAGATTTCTCATCTAGCTGCCAAGCAGCAACTGTCTCAACTGTCCACATGGTACAATGTATATATTTCCCACTGCTCGTCTGGATCAGTCCCGACTACCACCCTGTGTTGAGGGGTATAGTATACAGGACTGAAGCTAGGTATGGACTAGCCAATCCTAGATTCTGTAGTCAAGAGTCAGCGGCCTGGAACTTGGAGTATAGTGTGAGACAATTCAGTACAACGTAATCTAACCCAAGGACTGTAGCACCAGCTTCGCTCAATCAGCCAACGTACGTTACCAACCGACCAAAGACCTTCAGAGTGAGTCAGGTTTCTAACACCTCCCGTCAGCTACCTACAACCACGTACTTGGTCTAGCGCAATAAACCTTGACGATCGTGCCATACAGTCAATAGCTGGGCACGCGTCAAACGTGTACTGTTGGGCTGAACATTTTTTTGTCATAAAACCAGAACCTAAGTAGAACTTTTCTCTCGTCATAGGAACTTGATACTCTTAGACAAAAAGTAAAGTTTGTTGCAATCTAGCTAGTCCAAAAGTGAGAAATTATTTTGTACCAGTAGCAAAATATGAAAAATTGTCTTGAAAACCTTTTGCATGGAACATGTCGGTAAATTGTGTGTGTGAAGTATTTTCAAAGCGATAATTTGTTGCTTATTTTCAGTATAACTTATTTACTTGCACATGGGTTGCACATTTTATGCCAATTCTGTGTCAGAAAATCGGGTGTGACCCTTAAGTGAGTTGTTTAGTTCAGGTGTTGAAATTAAATCTTTAATTTTGTTGTATGGTTCAGTATGTATGTAAGTAATTAGCCTTTATTGGTTTTTAATAATTAAAACATTGTAAGGAGTTAATTGTATTATGTTAAATGTCTCGCACAAGTAATGTTAATGTATAGTGCCATGCCAGATGGAAACTGCAGTGATCTACGATTACTTCTTTGGAACGGCTGCCTGCAACCTGGACGTTCACTTAGTGTGAAAGATCTAAAAATAAACTAGATAACTGCTTTGACTATGGGTGAAATACATCCCATGTAGTTGGAAATATAGATTTACTAAATTCAAATACTGGTGTGACCATGACTCACGCAACCATTATTGATGTTAAATAACATGCATTTACAGGCAGTGACTTTTTTTAAAATGTTTATTTCAAATTGTTCAATTTACTCTGAATAAGCTGTAATTAATATCTTAATATTCAACGATGTCATAGAAAAATAACATTTTGAAAAATGTGTGAACAACCTATGTTTTTTTTAGCAGTCGCTTTCAGTTGAATTGGTTGCAACAGTAAGTAAATTTCTATGTTGAGCACAGGTTTAAGGATTGGCTTGGCAGGTGTGTTAACCCCGTAACACATCTTCCAAAACTAAAAGAAATGATGATAATCAAAGCCAGCTCTGTTTACTTGCATTAGATATCTTTTTGGTTGCACTAATGTGCAAGTGGACTGTATTTTACTATTCTTGAAATGAAAATGACAGCATGCACCGTAGCAACTTGTGAATCACTGTCTCATCTCTCTCACTAGTTCCAGTTGATGCGCCACAATTATTGGATGCGGTAACAGCTGTGATGCAAATTAAAATGTGTTCAAACACACTATACACTATTTACATTGATGCGTGCCCTACCTTGTTAGGTAGTGGTTAGACTGCTGACTATCCTTTCTGAACCTTAAGTATGTCTACCGTGACATAAATGGCTAACATCCTGGGACTGGCGGGTCATGGAAGGGTTAGGTGCCGTAGGTGGCTGCTTGGTGGTAGGGTACCATCAGGAACTAGGGGAGTCAAACCCCAGAGTGAGGGGGATGGACGTAAATTCCCGGCCAGGGAGTTCTACCCTCCTCACTATGAGGGTTGCCAATGAGCGGGATGCCAGCTGTCCAAGGGAGATGTCGTGGTGATGCAGTTATGCAATCGTGGGGTGGAAGCGTAAGATCTGGCTGGGGAAATTTTGACGGGTCGAGTGGGTTGACGTGCGGGAACGAAATCTGAAGAGAGTGGTGCCACACGTGACTCGGGGACTGCCTATGACAGGAGTCGAAACCGTACTGTTTTCCCTGGTGCCAGCTTGATGACACAAAAGTTTGGTGGCTCTGTTTCTGACAGGTGTTGAATCCAGATGAGCTTATCCGAGGTGAGTTTGATAATGCTGGACGTCTTAAAGGTCTGGCTAGGTACGGTGTCCTCAGGAGTAGCGCGGACTATTAGGCGATGACTGCTCTACTTGGGCTACGTAATCTCGTGTAGGGTACCCGGGCCAACAGGTGCCTAAATGGTGATCCAACGGGAATGCATGTTCAAGGGGAACCATTGGCAAGATTGGCCAAGGGACGGCTTCGTTACTCTGCGACAGAGGTTCAACCTCTAACGTAGTACTTAAAAGGGTGTCAGCTATTTCGGCTCTCGCTAGGGCACGGCGTTCCTTACACAGTTGCCTGTGTTTCCCCTCTCCTGCTATACATCAGGTACCTCGTAAATACACATAGTTTCTTGCCAATGATACAATAAATAACCCAGACTCTAGGAAAAAGGGGAAACTTACTAACGACGAAGGTACACTGACAATTAGGTTTGATGTAAAGTTTATTACATGCAATAAGGAAACTGGAAAGTCTCTGCTAATATCAAATTTACAAACTGAAAATAATTAGCTCACTGGCTAGGCAATTAATGATTATAGAATTACATGAATGAAATGGGCAAAGGCAAGCCTGGAGAAAGTTAATTATTCAAAAATTCCCTAAATTACTTGGGGAAAAAATCTACAGTAATTAAAACGCCATCTCACAACGTCTTAAAAGTTACAGGGAGTTTATCAGAAGGCAAACTGAGATGCGCTGTCTTGTTACCACGGAGTCACAGAAGCTGACTTGGGTAAAGAGTTACTGGGTACATGGATTAGGTTTACCTTGGACAAAGGAGTTGCTGTCCTCACTGTCAACCGGTACAGTTGAGGAAAGCTGTTTGCAAGCTGTTGTGGAGGCTGCAGTCTTTAAAGTCTGCGGAGTGGATGGTGCGCCGTGATGCAGGTTGCGGAGAAGAGACAATCCTCACAGACTGAAGAGAGCCTTGTCCAGACTGAGGAAGTCTTAGCAGACAAAGAGAGTCCTTGCAGACTGAGGAGAGTCTTCGCAGACTAGGAAGGGCTCGCGTCCTCTTCGGCCGGTGTAGCTCGCATTGCAGGATGCTGGACTTCTATTTATACTCAGATTTCTCCAAACAGCTGTTTTTCGGGGTGCAGGGGGCAGCGTAGCCTTCCAGCGCAGAGTATGTTATCTGGGGTGCTGGAGCGCCGCACATTTCTTATCGCCTTGCTTGGAGGTGACGACAAATTTAAATGCCTGTTTCTGAGGCATGCGGGTTGTGACGTCACAAGGCCACAGGGGTGCTGCCATCTCTGGGAGTTGTAGGAACTTCTTCCAGGGCAAAGCGGCGAGTAGTAGAATATCACAAATATTTATTTTATTCGCGGGGTGCCTTTTGCATGCATGTTTCCAGACGGGCAATGCAGATTGTAATTACGTATTCGGCAGTCCAGGTTTGTGGAATCTCCTTGCTCGATATGTTTATTTTATTTTGCCACTGTTATGACTTCCCCCTGAGCATGGGTTGCTCGTAGATGGGGCGAAGTCGCCCATAGAGTGCGCATTTGCACAGTGCAGCATGTTGGCATGTGTCAACACGTACCCCAACACTTTACATTTGAATATGCACAAGTTAAATACAACTCGGGTGCAATATATATTGAAGCATGCCTTTTCAGAACTCCAAACTCCAAATCGTACTCTAATCATTAATTTCATCCATCCATCAAAATTGTAGCAAGCATTAAGTTTTGACGAACTGATGAATGAAAAAGCACCCTTCTTAACTTCTACATTTTGTCACATTTTCATTCTCAGTTCATTAGAAAACTGTGTAATGTGTGCTATTAATATTAGATTTGACTAGGCTATTTGTGCCTTTGATTGTTGTAATATATGTTATGCTATTATTTCAGGTTTTGGAGGTTGTTTTAGACCAACAGCTGAAGAGTAGTGAATTTGATTTCAAACTCCTGAAGTGGTCTGTCTGCAGCTCATTGTATTTATTTATGTCTGCTCTTTATGTACACATTATAACTTTTAGTTGAACCCCTTTTTAATTTTTACTCCATCAGTAGTTTGCATTGATTTATTCCCGTCCTGTTCAATACTCAAGCTGCAATATGTTTCCAGCTTTTATAATCTTACTTGTATTTTACACAATTGTTTTCCTGGAAAATGGGAGTCTTTTAGTAAGTTTAAACAGCATTGTTAGGATAATTGTGGAATAAAGGATTTGTTATTCTTTTTCAAAGTTATTTATTTAATATTGTTGAAAATCTTATTTAATATTGTTGAAAATATTATTTAATATTGATGGGATAGTGGCTGTCAACTGCTTTCAAGTTACTTAAAAAACTATTTACTTAAGCATTATGTGAAAAGAACATGTGACTAAAGAATCAAAGAAATTGTGCACATAATTTTGGACAGCTGTTTCCTGGAATCAATGTAGGATATATGATATACACAGTATTCACATGAAATAAGAGTATTATAAGGCTAGAGTTGTATGATAGCTTGAGATCTAAGCACTCCACTGAACTTTTTGAAGCTTGCCATGAAATTGCTGGAATGCTTGTTTCTTTTACACCTCTTCAGTGTGTTTTCAGGCTGGCAAATTTAGGATGTTAATGTGTAACTTGAGAGAGAGAGAATTTTCATGTATGTAACCAAATTTGAAACTGAAGTTGGAGATTTCTCCTCGTAGTGATGATTTTCTGTCATGCTTCATGCTGGTGCCTTGCATATTGACATACTTTACTTAAAAGTAACATGCAATAAAGGCAGAATCAGGAAACTAATTTATGCCACCGAGCAGCAATCCACTGTTCTAGTGGCCTTTTTTTTGTGCAGAGAATGTGAAATTATGCCAGATATGTGCGAACTTACACTGAAGATTGATGTACACTACATGGGTGGGATATGTCACACTAAAATCACATCACCATATCATGTGAGTACCCATAAGGCCACTCAAAATGTTGCTGCAAGTTAAGTTTGCAATGGTAAGTTAATGGTGGTGTCAAACTCCCGTGTTAGGCCCTAAAATGGTTGAAGTTTAGTTTTGTGGTTGTATTATTATTACTACGATGCAAGTTTACTCAATCCAACAAGTATTCTGGTACCAAAGAGGGTGGTACTTAAGGTTAATAGATAACCGTACCTTTTGTCCTACTTTCGTAACATACTGATATAGTGTTTAGAGTTGTTCCGATACCATGTTTTCCGATACCGATTCCCTGATATTACTGCAGATACCCAGATACCAAAAAACCTATACCAATGCCCTTCACATTGAATTTTAAATAAAGTATTAAGATAAGTAAATAATTTCTTAAAATACTGTATATAATTTATTAATCCAACACAAAATGCAAGCTAACCTAAAACTTCCAAACCGTCTGAAAATGCTAATAATATGACCCCAAATTCAAGTCAAATTTTAAATTTCCCACTTGCACTATCAGCTAAGAGTGCATGGAGAAGTTATCAATCGGGCAGTGTCATGTCTGTTGGTTTATGAGGGGGGGAGGGATGACCTCTCCACGCCTCTACCTGTTGGCGACACCTTGCATGCATGGCAAATGTCTGTCTTTTAAAGTAATCAATCATATTTTACTGCAAAGAAAACTTGTAATTTTGAGACACAAATGAGGCTATTATAATTGATTTCTTCAATGTATTTAATAATTTATCATTCAAAACCATGTCCTTTGATTTTCCCCGTCAGGAGTTACACTGCACTCGGCTTGATGCTTACCTACCCATTATTAGACGGGAAAAGGTGTTAAATAGGCACTTGCATATTATCAGTTTATTCAAAGATGCATGTCTATTGAAATAAATTAATATAAATCCTCCAATTTCCCCACGAGAAGTTACTGAAATGAACACTTATAATACAAGTCACTTGATGTTAAAACAATTTTTTGCTTACAAGTGGTAGAGTATTGGGCATATTATTTTATTCGCGAAGATGCTGCCCTTAGAGTTAAATATATTTTAAGTTTTAAAGTCATGTTAATTTTACACCAGATACAATGAAACACCAACCTTACTGGATAAAACAACCTTTAAACACAAAAGAAAACATCTTTACAAATAATAATTCCTCGTTAAAATGTTTTGCATAACATTTTCAGGTGAAACCATTTGCTTTGAAATACAAGTGATGGTAGGTGCAACTATTTTGAGCGACGCATACCGTATTTACTTGATTATAGTGCGCATTCGTGTATAGTGAGCACCATGATTTTTGCAACAAGTTGCAGGGAAAATTTTTTTATTAAAATTGCACCAAAAATTTTAGGCACCCTGTTAGTAAGTATGGAACAAATTATTCTTTTTTACATTAATGTGTGGTGATTGTGTTATGTTTGGAAAACACTTTAATTAAATAACTTATGTATAAAAAGCCAAAATTTAATTAATTCTGGTAACCCTCTTCTCCTACTACTCAACATTTCCTTTCTCCTTTTATCAGTGACCACAGCCCTTTTAGGTCTCATCGCCCCTTCTCCCTCCCCCCCCCTCTACCCTACCTCTTGTAACTTTGAACATGGCTGGCTAGCCTTTGCCGTGGGAACAAAGAGGGATGGCAGAATTGGCAGAATTATCGACTGGGGACCATCTGCTGGGTGTTATTACAAGGGGGTGGGGGTTGTAAACAAGTGGCAACTCTGGTTTTGTGGCATGACAGGATGTCATTAGCTGGTAGGAGGTGGAGGTGAGGGAGGGGGGTTTCGACCTACACAACTGAAGGGTCGCTGAGTGAGAAAGAAAGAGAAGGGAGAGGAGTGATGTAAGAGAGAGAGATGAGACAACAGTTCCCCCACTTCCCTCAAAATCCCTGGACAATTTATGGCTGACACTCCCCCTCCCTCTTTTTTTTAAGTGTATAGCATGCACCCCAAAATTTTTTCCCTTTATTTTTGGGGGAAAAAAAGGGTGCTCTATTCAGGGATAAATATGGAATTTGTTCTTATTTTATTTTTATTTTAATGTGCGATATATGTAAACCGAAATAGAAATACAGTCATTTTTGTGCCTAAAGAAAGTAATAATCCAACTTCATTGTCTACAACTGGTACTAAAGTATTGGCCTATACCATACCCGATACAGATACATAGAAAAAAGATGAATTATCGGCAGATACCAATACTTAGTATCGGTATCGGAACAACTCTAATTGTATTTTATTCCAGAGAAATAATATACTTACAGTCAGTCTCTTCCAACTTGTATTGTAAAAACACATAAAATACTACAATAATTCAGTGCTTGGCTATTTGATTTTTCATTCATTATCAGAGTTCAGTGGGTGGTAATTTTTTTCTTTTCCCTACCATTGCACTTTTGATTTGTCAGGTGCCCCAAGTTTCATCTGTTTTGTATTCATATTGAGTATTTGTAACTTTTATGTCGTTCAACAGTATTTTTTAACAAGTAGAATGTTTACATTAGTTCATGTGAGTATGCTATGAATTACATGTAATTTTATATATATATGTAACTTTATATATACACACATGTATGAAGTAGATCTAGTATGTGGATAATTGGTATAAAAGTAAATGTTGTTCTGTAAATGAATGCTTTTTTAAAACTGTAACTAGTAGTGGAAAGCAGTGTTCTTGGAAATTGGTTTTGCATGCCTTGTTCACCATTTGGAGAACACTGTATTGTGATGAGTACAGTATTGTATAGTTAAGTGTCTGTGATAAACAGGTATGCTGACAATTCAGTTTATAAGTTGTTGTTGCTGTTGTTGCACAGAGTACTTGACACAGCAAAACAGTTTTACATCAAGCATGTTGAACTCAAGCCTTGCAAGCTGTCACACCATGCCACATTGTTATACTACCTTGAGTATACTTCAGTTCATGAAGGATACTCCCTGAAGGGTAGTCAAGGGATTATTTATTACAATGTGATGTGGTTAGTGGTGTTAGCAATCAGGGTAAATGTGGAGGACAATCCGTTATGGAAGTCAAGGATATAAGGGAGAGGTCAGGTTTCCAAGCTCGCTCTCTCACCCTAGTGTAAGGCACTGACCTCCAATCGCCACTTGGAGATGCCATTCAGAGGACAGATGCCGATGGAGACATTGGCCCTTGGCTGCCACGCCCACCTTCTCCAATATCCTTGATTCCTATTGACTCTCCCTTGTAGCCTGGACAGGGAAAGTTTATAAATTGCAGCAACCTAACTGTGTCAGTCAGACTCAATTATTTTACATACAGTTTGCTTGTATGTGCAAATAGCTGGTCGCTGTATAACAGTGGCAGGCTTGAAACATGCCTGATTTTACACATTCCATAGCATTATGCACTTTTTAGTACTGCTCCACCTAAAACACTTTTTTCCTGCAGTCCCTGTACATGAAATTACATAGTGATTTTTTAAAGCTTATGTAGTGTTGTTATCAACTAAATCGTTCATATTCTTAATAGTACCCTTGCACCACGTTTGTAATGAGATGGTGGCAAGGCCATGTTTTCCTGCTACCTCAGGTCTGAAGATGGTAGAGGCTTGTTTAACTATTGTGTTTCGTTGCGTGACTTCAGGTATACTGTGTAACAACATCTGCATGTGCCTTAATAGAGTTAGCATAAAGCACAATTTCTGTAAACTCTCAAAAAAAGTTTTGCATGTATGAGCCCTGCTTTGTAAATAACCATATGTTCGTACAGCAAAAAAAAGTTTTTAAGGTGTATGAAGAGAGCCAAACTGATTATTCGTTTTTGTGTTCCCAGGCGATGTGTACCACTTTCATGTCATACTCCACGCCTTCATCTGTTCTTAAAACACAAACCTAAACATTCACAATATAAGCTGGTTGTTCACTGTAGTAGTATAATACAGTATTCATGACATCTGGGAACATATTTACATAATGCACCTACCAGGCAGTTCAAATAGGTGCGACTGCATAATTGCACACATGCTTTGTTGGGGATTGTCAGCATGTGTCTGCTAAATGTGATCGTGCTTAAATGTAGAGCAGACCTGGTTCTAGTATCTCACTTCCTTGCTAAAGCTGCTTTTACATGATGCAAAATGGATTTCGTGTAGGGCTTTGCATGAGAAATCTTATGTGAGTACGCATACTATCAGAAAAATGCTATGAGAAATGAGTTCACAGATTAGAGTTGTAGCAAAATGTCTCTTGTATGAGAAAAATCGATGGCCTTAGATTATCTAACTAGCCGTAATTGAATCTCGGGAACATTTGCTGTTTTAAAGTAGTGACCATTAAAATGCAGACTATTTCTTGCACTTGTCCAGCAATATCCCAACCCTATCTGACACCTGTTCCTTTCTGAAACAAAATTTTCAAGATTTTTTTTACAATGAATATTTTTGCCTGAATTCTCTTTGCACAGTTTATTCTCTGTTCTTATTCTACATAGTTGGTTTATATACCATATTTACCCACATTTCTTATTTCCTTGTGTATATCAGGTGCCTATCACAACCAAGTTTTTCCATAAAAACTGCTCCCAATAAGTTTGATCAAATAAAGTTTGACAGTTGTGATGTTGCTGAAACAACATTATCGTAGATACATTGGTCTGAAAAAGTTTGATGGCTCTAATTGCCGTCAAACATTTTGAAAATTGGACTGGTTATAAAATTTCTTGGCTGTTTGAGAAACTCAGTCAATCATAATTGCGCATGACTAAAATGGCAAACAATTAACAGAAACTAAATACAGTTATGAAGATGATTAATTAATTAATATTGAAACACTTTGAGCATGAATGCAGTTTGAAGTGATTATCTTACAATGCTATTAAGAATTCCGAGGCATCATTGTGCAAGAAATATCTCCAGTAAATTTAAATTTAGTAAAAAAGTTAAAGTAAATCCCAACATTCAGCACATCTATTCTGTAGTGGATTACACAAAAACACAACGGCAGTATCTCACTTTAAAAATACTTTTTAAATGGACATTTAGACTAAATCCTCCCAGCAAAAAAAAATTTGACAGTGCAACATTTTCATATATGTTAAAGATTACTTGATGGTCGTATTTAGTTTTTTAATTTTACTGTAAAGTATATTAGAAGGTGAAAATTTTACATTGTGACAGACGTTACACATGTGGCTGCAAGAAGATAGAGTGGCGACACGCAGAACTGTTATTCAAAAATTTGTTCATGTTTTTATTCTAAGTGTGCCATTTCCGAACAATCATTTGCAGGGCATATGATTTCAAGTCTGAATGCACCAGCCAGACTAAAATCTTTCATTACCTCTATTTCATCTTCATGATTTTTAAAAAAATTCCTCATCCATCATCAAGCATGCTAATGCACTGAAATGGGAAGGAATGCTACTATCTCTGATATGTGCATCAGAGTTCTATTGGATTTCCTGGAACATTACCTCTACCTTGCCACTGATTCAGAGGGATCAAATTACATGTAGGACACCTAAATGTGGCAGGGTATATTGATAGCTGCAGTCAGACTCTTGGGACCTCTGCCACTTTTTACTGGGCACTTAAATATCTGGTTGATGTAACTAGTGGCCACTTAGTCATCTGTTATACCACAGTGATATTTTAGATGTGTGTGCAAGTTGACTGTAGCAAGGGTGATGTTCCATCTGTCAACCTTCAGATCAGTTTACCTGTTATGAGAGACAGTACAGATTGTGCATAAAGACTGCAGTGTCTCCAGTAGTTGGTCTGTAAACATATGCCTTAAAACTCTTCTCATCATGAGCATACACTTCACATGTACGTAATACGGTTATATAGCATGCATAACTTTTTTTGAACAGTATTCTTATGATATCTGGGAAGGAAAAAAAAAAAGCTTTCACTTGTACCTTCTATCATGCTGTGTATGAATTGTGCCTAGTACCTGTTCTTGCTAAAGTTTTCCTACTTGCTGCCTGTGATAAGATTGTGATACTTAATGGTATGGAATGTATCTGGTGAAGGTTAATTTAGATAGTTTCCTAAAAACAATGCAAGTAGCAAAATAGTTTTATGCTTTATATGTGATCATTGTTCGCATTATTATTATTATTAACTGTGAGATGTGTAGTTACTGAATGCAAGCCAGTCATCAAAGAAATTCATAAAATTAATTTTTTTATTGGTACTATTAGGAGTATCCTATATGGGTAGATATTACGTGTTAAAAAAATTACCACTGTATTTCCCCTCCCCCTCATAATTATGTAGACCAAACTGCAGTACTTACAGTTGTCAAATTGTATCCATGAAAAAGTTATGTATTAGCACTATTGCATAACTCTGATTTATATTTCTCAAAGCAAAATGTTCACTTCTATATCTCTGAATCAGTAAAACAAAATTGGACACACAGAATATAGTGTTGGTTTTCAAAATTAAATTATTTGTTGTTTTAACTTTGTCACTTGGCATAGCAGTAGCAACCTTCTTCATCTTCACTTTGATCGTTACCAATTTGTACAACAAGAAGTGTTGATATTGACATAGCTTGTACAGGCACATTAAGTGCCTGGCGAGTGAACTCGGAACTCGGGAACCTATCTTTTTTTTTTTTTTTTTTTTTTTGAGGCAGGTAATGTTGCCTGTAGTCACTGCTGCCATCTGTGCTCACCACCAATTTTGGCAAATGTCATGAGCTGTAAGGGATTCAAGCAGCACATAATTTATTAGAATGCAAAACAGAACTATCTGTAAGGTAACACAACTTCCTGTAAGGTTTACATAGGATGTTGTGCATTTTCTTCATCAAATTTTACCACCTACTGAAAATGCACTTTAAACGTACAGAAAATTTCTCTGTGAACTTATAAAATACCATTTAAATAACAAGTTTGTAAATTTGCATTACATATTCATTCTATACCAACACCAATGTCTATGATGCAGTTAATAAAAGTTTCTTTCAGTGAAGAAAATATTGTCCCAAATATAATGTTGTGGGTCTGTTATGTGCCATGTTATGGAACTGTATTCAGGCAGACATTTCAAAACTACTTTCACTGGCTTGCATTCACAATAGGGAAATACTAGCTGCAAACATACTATTTTGAGCGCTGAGGTTTGTTTTAGATAAAATAGTTTATACAGAATAGTTTCTTTTTTGTTATTAGCAGTTATGTACCAAATGTTTATGATAAACCAATTTATATGTGTGTGTCAACCACCCTTTTGTACCCCCATTAATTCACTTATATAGTTGTACAATTTGCAACAGTTGTGTATGGTACAATGGTGAGAAATTACAGCATTTTGCATTTGCACTAATTAATACCATTATAAGTACGTGAATGGGAAAGTGTTTTTATTGTGGAGGAAATTACGTTACGAGTGCACAAGAACAACAGTAAATAAGTTCAAGTATTAAAATTTGTGTCTTTGTTTTACTTGCTGCTAGATTCCTCCCCTTATTCCATTTCTTCTCCACACTCTAGCCCCCCCCCCCCCCCCCTTTTTTTTTTCACCTACCAATTGCAATTGCGTATGTATAAAGTAGTCTGTGTTCATCTCTAGCATATTTAGTGGCAGCTAAAAATTGAATTGCTAGTCTCTGGGTGTTAATAAAATGTAACCTTGCAGAATTAAATCTGTTACATGTCCAGGATTACTCTAATTATTGGACACCAAAAAAAGCTATTCAGGGTTTCAAAATGACGTAAACTCAAAATAAGCGCGAGTATTTATCGGATTTATTAAATGCTGTATTAGGCGATTATTATTTGTCCAAAGAGAACTCGCAACTCAAAAAACACAATATAGTATTTGTATTCAGCAACAGGTTAGTACAGTCTATTCGTGATTTCTTCACACCTTTTAAATCAAATCTTTTAAAAATCACCCCACCCTTCATGTGCTTGGTTCGTTCCTAAATATGGCATGTATCGCAAGCATTTTTACTTGTGTTACATAAAAGAGTATCTTATTTTTGGTTAAACTGTACATTTACATATATTTTATTAATGAATCATAACATTTCATGAATGCAGTGCATTGTCCCTTTCGTGTAATTTTATAGATATCGAAGCTTTGGTTGGCTGAGGTGGTGGGACATATTGAAAGCAGAACTTCTGCAGGGTTGTAGAAAAGTTAAATGTAATCATGAATGGACTATATAAATTATCTACCATCTACTAGAAAAAGTCCCCTTCCTCCATACATTCATATAGTACAGCTCACTTAAGATATTCCCACATACTAGGTTTTCCCACCTAAGAGTTTCATATTTCTAATTTCCTAGATCTCTTCAATGTAGCTGTGTGTAACAAAAAACATTAAATTACAAAATTTTCCAATATGTTGACGCGTGTCCGATTAAGCCTGGATCACGGTCGTGTGGCTTTGGTTACACTTCGGTCAGTTGTGCGTGCGGGTTAGCTTAGGTTTATTTAAGGCTGGATATAGCTGTCGAGCACGTGGCCTTACTAGTTGGTACAACGTTCTCGATTTTACGGTTTACTAGTCCCTTGGATGGGTCTGGCTTGCAACTCGTTTCGGAGCTAGTCGTTGCAGATGATGGGCGGGAGGTACTAGGGGTTGGTGCCTTGTCGGTTTGCGAGCGAGGGATCGCGGGATATAGCTGATTCCGTCGCTCGTCTTCAGCTCGGATGGTAGAAAGGGCACGACGTGATAAAACACAGAACTCGCAGTTTCAGTCCTCTGATGCCCTGCTCCAGAAGTTACTATTAGAAATGCCTAGCCAGTTCTCTGTCTTGTTCAGTAACTCTCTTACCACTGGATGACAGGTCGGGTGTGTACGTAGCAGTGCTGACGGGAAAGTAGCTGGGTTAACGGCAGTCGTAGGTGGTGCCGGTGACCGAAGTAAGGCGGCACGATCTCGTTCGGCTCGTCGGCTAGCTGTAAGTGGGGTTAGACCAGCCAGTTGTCTCGCAGTAAAATGCGCAACTTTTTGCTCCTCTCTCCTGGAGCCATGCTTCACCCTGAATGGCATAGAGCGGGTATAATTACAGAGAAACTCCAAATAAACACCACTAATGCAGATAGCCCTAACTTAGTGTTGCCTGGCAAAAGAGCTGCGGTGCTTCAGAAGATCCTCCATTGTTGCAGGCTGATCAGAAGCATTGGAGCCGTGTGGGTTGCCAAGACTGTCACTGGGTGTGCGATCCCAACGAAGTCCAGGCTGTAGCACCTAAGTAAATACCCCCGCCAGCACCCAGGTGCTCCGGTAGGGATACAACTCAGATGTACAGTCTCTCCCTGATTGAGAAGTGCTGCTAGTGGTCGTGGTTAGTCTAGTCTATTCCTCCAGTACCTGTATACTTGGTAGGAATAGATTAGTTGGCCATCTAATGGGTGTGTTTTTAGGAGTCGCCTGAGGGGGAGTCTCCAGTTGTAGCTAATTGCAGAATAAGAATAATTTCCCGGTTCCAGTCGGCGGTACTCAATTCGAAGTTCTCCCAGTAATTGGTGATAGATTACCCTATGAATGAGACTCGAGGGTATGAGAAATAAAGCCGTGTTTATTAAAGACTTACTAAACGCGGTGACACGTGCTCTCCTGCCAGGCAGACCGGTGGTTAGAAGTAATTCTACGGTATCCAGGTGTAGGTGACCTGGTCCTAAGCTAAGTGGAGAAGTTAAGTGAAAACTGATGAAAATTACTTAAATACAAACCTAACTCTATATAGGGGTGAGTGTAGGAGACAAAGAAGAATTACGTGTGGTATGTATAATGCTACAGAAAGCTTCTGGTAGCTATTGGCTTCTCTAGAACGTCGGGTAGCGAGGCTGCAGAACTCTAACGGCAACGTCAATAGTGGCAGTCTCTGGTAACTGCTGAGGACTGTTAAGTCATTGGCGACAGCCTCTGGAAGGGCTGTTGGTCTTGTAGTAGTCTAGACTCCAGCACCCAGGTGCTCGGAGAAGACTTCAGGAACAACTTGCGAGGACTGCCCCGCATGGCCTTATATAGTGCGGCAGCGCATGTCGTGGATGCCGCGGGGGAGGGCGTGTGAGGCTGGAGCGGGGTTAGCACCCTCTGGTCATCTCTCGGCCTTCATGTATCATCACGTGCATGGCCTGAGGTGGCTGATGGCTTGTAGGCTTTCAGCGCAGGGAAGAGGAGGGTGACGCGCAGCTGTCTTTCGCAACCCCTCGTATCCACGTGTCCAGCCGCCTTCCAGGATTCTGGTAGACCGTTACTTCCGTGTACGAAATGGCGCGAGTTTGAATCTCATGTGTGTAGAAGTAGTACACTAGGGTTGCAGTGAGATGAGTCGTAATTGTTTGTAGTTAACTGGTATAAGCGGCATGCGTCAATGTATTGTTTAAAAAGACATTGCAAATAATTTATTAACTGGCGCACGACACTTATCGCACCTAAAGAAAGTGCATTCCGTATGACCGACTTCACCCCATCTATTGTGGCAAAGTTCAATGTCAACTCAGCTTACAAACTGTAATAAAATCAAGACATGTCGTGAGACTAACCAAACATTGATAGAGCCACAACACGCCTCCAGCCCCGTGCTCCTTACACTGTCAACCCTATTCTACAAGAAGCCATCGCCCCTTCCCAAAGAAGCACCACTCTACATCACCATGCCCACTAGAGACGTCACAGTTCAAACTTTATGTCGCTGTAGGAAGCGGGCCAATCAGCAGAGAGTCATGGCCTCCACGAGTGCCTATGGAACTGACATATCGACACCACATGCAGAATGCCAGTTCAGATAAGGATCCATGGTTCATGCAGGTGATGTCACAAGCTCCACCCCGTGAAGGTGGGGCTAATTTCCCCGCACTCCTCTGAGCGCCCATGGTCAAGAAAAATTAGTATACATAAAAGGCACCCCAGACCAGGCCTCAGCAGTTGTTCTTCATCCTCTGGGCCGAGAAGGCCAAGGACAGCACCCACTGCGGCAACTCAGTCTTGCTACGTATTCAGGCTGTGAAAGCAGGGCTATCCAGACTAGGGCTGAGACTCTCAGTAGTACTGGTAACTACACCAGTGGACGACAACTGCATCACTCTGGAGGACCGTTGCCACCCTGCGAACTAGCCACTTCTTTGGCCGCCTCCAACAACCCAGAGGCATCAACACCACTAGAGGTTACCAACACATCAGTAGATATGTAAGGGGAGTTCTAACTCACTCCTTATTTTAATCAAAATTTCAAGGTTATTTGAGCTCTGTAATATTTTTAAAACTGGAGCTCTTCAAGGCAAGCAATTTTCATCAAAAATCATGTAAATTTAAGCCAAAATCAAGCAAAATTTTTAATTTTGCCAAAAATACCACGTCAATTTGTGCTGCTCAAAAAACATCAAAATTTAAGCAAAAAAATATGCTAATTTCTCACTTTTCAAACAGTTTTTCATGTTTTTTTTTAGAAATGTCAATTTTGCAAGCAAGCCATCTAAATCAAGCAAATTAGGCAAAAAAATCAAATAAAAAGATACAAATTAATAGAATTTATAAATTTATTCAACAAAAGTAATACACCAATAAGACTTTTTAAAGCGAAAAAATAAAGAAAAATCTGAAGCATAACCATTACTGATTCCATGATCCCAACCATCACAACATTCCAAATCATAAACATCTTTAAAATTAGAAAATTTATCTGATCTTAAATCATTTTTATCGGTTTTTAAAACTATTTTTAAATGAGCAATGTCCAATTCTTTATCAGTGGAAGTTTCTGTTTTTATAATTTCATATCCAATATCCCAAAGTTCGAAAAGATCTATAATTTGATCCTTTTATAATATTTAAAGATTTATATATGTTTTATAAAAAAAGTAATACTATAAGAAAATTTTAATTAGAATTAAGATTTTTTATTCAATCAAATAATTCATCTATATTTCTAAAAATTCGTAAAAGTTTTTAATGTAACCACTCAACTGTAAGTCTTAAATATTGAGCCAATTTGTTGGTTCTTCCATTTAATAAAATAAAAAATTGATAGAATTAATTGAAAGAGAGGATTACTGAAAATATAAGTTAAATTCTGTTGGCTAACTAGAACAACATTACAAATCATATGTGCTTCAACAGCTTTGTTAAATAACACAAATTTTTATGTTTTATCTTTAACTGCAGTTGTTTTTCTATATGAACAATCAATAACATATAATGGTCTTCACCCCCAAAATGAATAAAAATTGGTTTTTACTATCATAGTTCACAGTAGATTTATAATAAAGTTCATTATTTCTGTTTATAGCATCTAGTTTTGATTTTGAATTTCTAAAGTCATTATAAGCAAGAAACTGTTTACTGCGAAGACCATGTTCAATATCTAGATTCCAATTTTCCTTGGGAAAAATCTCATTTTGTCCATTTTTAACATAAATATTTCATACATTACAATGATCAAACATATAAGCATGGACATACTGTTCAGCACGATTTTTATGGTTAATTTCGAAGCCTACAATTACAAAATCAAGCATATCAAACTGCAAATTATTAAACTGATCTTTTATATCAAAGTTAAAAAACAGTTGCCACAACAGGTACTTCTTTTTCTAAAACTTGCCAATAATTAAAACTAATAGGAATTTTAGGATCCTTGTTTATTTTTTTCTTTAATTCCATGGCTGTGTTAGATTCACATTCAATAATAGGCCACATAATTTAATTTTTTAATATCAATTGTACCTGGATCGGCATAACTTGTCAGAGGTCTGACAACTGTGTCCTCATATACAAATAAACAATTTTTATCAGATGAATTATGGAAAAAAGTGATTTTATAACCACCTTTCCAGTAAATTTCAGCATTATCTCTGACTATGCCAAACAGTTTGTTGCTGTTAATGTCTAGAATTGACTCCATTTTTATATGCAAAACTACGCGCAAGTGAAATTGGTGAGTTGTAATATGTCTTTTTATTAATATTCTTTTTATAAAGAACATGAAAAATTAAAGAAAATAATATTAAAGAATATAGACCAAATTCGTTGACTTATATAGCTCTTGAGTTAAATTTTCTTAAGTCATTAACAATATTTTTCATTTTATTTATTATTTCTTTATAAGATTCACACTTTATACCAAACACTGAAGTGCTATTTTTTACCAACTCTTTGTCAATTTCTTTGTAAATTCGTTATATTCCATAATAGTGTCATTGCTAAAGAAATACAGTAAACCATTTGTATATCTAAAAGCAGAGTCCATCATATTTTGTAAATGAGGAAATTTCTTGCTAATTAGATCATTCTTATTTGGAAACAACATTCATATATTTCAGCATAATGCTCCTTTTTATAGAAGATAAAAGTTTTTCCTGAATATGAATTAAAAACAGCATTTATTTTATATTCATCACTTATTCCAAATGAAGAAAATGTTTTCAGATACCCATTAGTAAGTTTATAAGTAGGGTAACTAACCATATAAATTTCACCATCTACAAACAGAACTAACTCACCTGATGGTCTTTGATATATAAAAAAATTATTGAAATCCTTGAACCAATCTGATATCAAAAATAGTTTATTGATTATTTTCTTGTAATTCAGTCTTTTTATCCAAACTTCTTTTTGTAAAAAAATATAAAAATCACTACCAATAATTCAAAATGTCTCGGTGTAATTGTTTTTATATAAATCAATTGGTTCATCATCATTAAAATTATTTTGTTGGGGTGGTCCATAAAAGTTCTGAATCATTGTTAAGAATTGGATACATGACCACATTTTCATCACTTTTATATTGAAGACCTAATGCATGGGCGATTTTGTGGATCAAAACTGGTAAGAAATTTATTTTATTTTCAGGAGTGTTTCTCCCTCCATTATACCAATATTTCTTCTTATTGATATGAATTTCAACCATAGTATTTTGTTTATTTGGAAATATGCATGAGCCAGTGCACTACCGAGTGGATATAATGTAGAAGGACAAACCCCACATAATCTAAGATTATTATGTTGGCCTTATGATATAAGTATGTCTGGAGATTGCGTATCGTAAACAAATTTAAAATTTGTGCGTTTTTGCCAAACACCGATAGCCTCATTTGCTAACTTTGTAATTGATTTATTTGTATTTGCAAAATCCCATTTTAATGGGGTTTTTATTCCATTTTCTGGTTAATGAAAGGTCAAAAAGTATCTCAACCTTGACACCATCAACTGAAGAAATGTTGTGATATTCTTTAAATATTCTTAAAGAACCTTCAAACTTTTCAGTATCAATTTTTGAAAGCGAATTTGCAGCAGCCTCTAGATTTCCATATTTATTTTAAAAGTTGGTAACACATTCTGTTCAATTCTCTTTTTTGGGCAACCCAAAATTTATATTTGTGATAATGAGAATAACTATATAATTCTTCAATTATATAAAAAAAGTTTTAAAATATAATAAAGTCTTTAATTTTATTTATATATTTTCCTTATTTTATTTTTCTACTCAAATCTATTACAATAAATCCATAATCCTCGTCCCAACATTTTGTACAAATCTCTCTAAATTTTTCATAAATTAGTATCATCTTGTCTAAATATACACAAAAAATTTGTATTATATTTTACCAATTGTTTAGGTATTTTTGAATATGTTTTAGCAAAATAAAATACATCTAAATTTTTATATCTTCCTCTAGGGGATTATTCACAAACAATATCTTGGGTCATCTAAAATAACATAATCAAATATAACTAGAAAATCATTTTCACATTGATCCAAAGGAGTCACTATTATTATTATTATTTAAAAAGTATGCCATTTTTTCTTTAACTTTAAGCTTTTTGGATAATATATTAAAATCATTTTGTAACTCAATATATTTTGGTTGATTTAAAATTTTTGAACAAACATACCATTTATTAAAATTTATCCATCCTACATTATAAATAAGTTTATCATCAAATTAGTTTTTCCACTATTGCTTAGACCTACTATTATAGCCCTCATATTATCAGGCAATAATTCACCATTATTTTTAATTTCGGAATTATGGTCATGAATTAAAACACCGACACCCCATTTAACTTTCTTCATTTAATAACATTAATTTTTGCTATAAATTGATAATGAAGTATTTAATTTAACAAATAACAATTCTATTTTAAATATAAAAAATCATTGTGATATCATCCATGATGAAAAATCGATTAGTTTTCATACAAAACTTTTATCACCAAATGTAAACAACAATATAACAATTGAACACATGAGTCCTAATGCTGATAAAAATGAAGTTACAACTATTCCTAGAGGTCAATACGATATTGAATAGTTAAAAGAAACTATAAACTCGATTGATCCATTTTCAAAAAATAACATTGAATTAACAGCAGATAATGTAAAAAAATAGAATAAATATATCAAATCTAAGTATGATACTAAATTTGATGACCAATCATCTGGTAATTTTGGTTTTGAAAGAATTATGACCATTGAAAAAAGATCAAGTTGATATCAGTACTATATCACCTGATTTAAACCCGTTTAAAACAATAAATGTTCACTGTAACGTAGCATATGGTAAGTTTATCATATACGATTAATCAAATAATTTAGAAACATATATAATAGCCAGTTTTCGACCAAAAATAATGTTTGGTTTTGCAGATTCTATTATTTATGAGCCTGCATATCCAATAATTTATAAAATTAATAATGAGAGGTTTGATCATATTGTCTTGGAAATTAGAGACAAAAAATGGTAAACTAGTTGATTTTGATGGTGCTGATATAGATATTGTTAGAGAAATTAAAGATGTTTAAGATTCTCTGTTTTGATTACCAAATTGCACTGTATCTATTTTATTTTCTAGTGTAATTCTCTTGTCATAAGAACCTAATGCTATTTTATTAACTTCTACTCAATATATTTTATGCTTTTCGCTTCTTATTAAATTCATTGTCCTATATTGTATTTTATATTAAACAAGCAATTCTTATAATTGTCAAATTTTATTCTGCTAGTTAACAACACATTTTTTTCATGCTTTTCGAGTATTTTTTTCGTTTTTGCCAACTCTATATGCATACATTTTAGCTCTTAAATCAGCAAATTCTTTAATTATTTTGCCATTACATTTGTCTTTCATTTTGCCCAAAACACACTTGTTTAATGCATCATGTTATCAGTATTATCATTTGGATAATCACTTGTATCAAATTTATTTATTATCGACTTCATATCTTCGTAAAACAATCTTGTGTTCTTATGTTATAAATGTACAAATTGGTATCTTGATAACATAATTCAATTTTATTGCCATATTTTGGTTTCATAACTTTATAATGTGTGTGTGTGTGCGTGTGTGTGTGTTATTTCCTTTGGATTTGGCTTAACTGTTGATATTTTCTTTAAAATTTATTCAAAATCAGCATATATTGTAAAAGGAAGCTTCATTGTGTGTTTATAAATTTTTGAAAAATATTTGCTCTCCTTTCGAGGGTTAAGTGATTTTTGCTGCTTCATTTTTGAGCAGTCTTCTGTATGTTTATTTAATTTTTCTTGCGAATAAAAGAATTGAAGACACATGTCACATACATGTTTTACCATGCTTATTTTTTTTTTTTTTGTATTGAAAGCAACCTCGATAAGAATTTAATCCAACAGTAACATGAGTTATCACCTTCTTTGAAATAAAGTAAATTTATATGCTTATCCTTTTTACTTTTTGTAAGTTTTAGTGGATATACCATGGATTTTTTTACCTTCATCTTCAATAGAGTATATATTTATAGAAGTATCAATTTGATGTTCTATTTTTGGTATATCATCAATTTTAAAGGATATTCATAATTATCTATCACTTTATCAATACCAAGCCCCACATTTTTATATTTGGTTACTCTATTTTAATTTTTGTCTGCCGGAAATAATGCAGATTTTATTGTCCAAAGAAAACATTTTTGATCATTATTCTTTACATTTATGCACACATTTTTATTCTTAATAAATTCTGGTAGTTCTATATATGATTCTCCATTTAATGGAGTATACTTATTTATTGCTAATTGTATTCCAATTATTCTATCTAAATTCCATCCTGAGTCTCTTCTTTGAAATTCAGATAGTTGTGTAAGTAATTCTTGATTTATGAATTTATAAATCTTTTTAATATTTCCTTCATCTAATATTATATGATAGGGCGATTGAAATGTGAATAATTCAACTTGATTATTTTCTTGTTTGCGACAATTGACATATAATTTAATGCTGATTTTCAACCCTCTAAATGTTCTAAGATTCTTGCATATTATCTCAAAAACTACAGTTTTTATAGAACATAAAAATTGATTAGGCTCTACCAAATTAAAAGAATTTTCAATGTTATATGTTGATAGCCTACTTTTAAAGGCTTTATTTACTAAGTAATTTTTATTGGTTCTACTTCTTTTGTTAACAATTAAATTATTATAAAATGGAAATATTTATGTTAATTCGTTTTTATCTTTGGGATATAATTCATTGATATTTGCATCAGCCAAAGGTAAATTTGTAAAAATATTCATTGTTATCCATTCTTTTACCCACTGGCTTTTATTTCTAAGTTTTACAAATACATTATTAGAAAATGGAAATATTTATTTTAATTCCTTTTTCTCGTGTTTTACAAATAGATTATTAGAGAATGGAATTTTTTTTTTTTTTTTTTTTTCAATTTCTTTCTATCTTTATTATATAATTCATTGATATTGTAATAATAAAATGGCAAATTTGCAAAGTTTCTTTTTCTTTGCTTATTAATAATAGCAGTAGTTAAATCTGCTTTCCTTAAAACTATTTATGTTTGTTATGTTAAAGCTTTTAGCTTTAGTTCTAAATTCTTCTTCTATTAAATCATTTATATTTTCTCCTGCTTGACGAATTTTTGTAATAATATTTGTAATAAGATCATCTTTATATAATTTAGATAATTGTTTTAAGTTTAATTCTCTAGCTATAATTCTCAACTCTGTTAATTTCCTTTCGCTCAGATCTACAACTGAATAATTCTTAGCCATATCTTTATTTAAAAATAAAAATTTATAAGCATTTTAAAAATAAATAAATGAAGAAATGTAAAAAAATAATGAAAATACTGTAATGAAGTTCTTAAATTATTGATATATATTTTTTTAAATATTTAACTTCTCTGATAATATTTTTCATTGCAGCATTTTTCGCATATTGTTGAATGTTTGTCTTTAGTGTCTTTATTAATAAAAATGATTTTATAGATTTATTCTCGTTATGAACTGTGCATGTTTTTGTTGGATAATTATCATTTTGAATTTCATCAAGAATATCTATTGATGTATTGTGTGATTTAGTTTTTTTTTTTTTTTATGCTCTTTGGGATCTCTATAATACATACATTTTTTCCACATTCGCATAATATTTTCTCATTAAAACATTCTTTACATTTTGTTGTATGTTTGTCTGTAGTCACTTTATGAGGATAAAATGAATCAATATATTTATTCTCATTACATACTACACATTTCTTAGTTGAATAATCATAGTACGTTCTCTTTTTTTTTTTAACTGATATTGATTTTTGGCATATTGAGCAGAACATTTTTTTCAGGTGATAATATGTTTATCTTTTGTGTGTTTATGTCATGCAAAACTTTCTATGTTTAATACTTCGCCACATTTTTCATTGCTTAGATATTGATTAGATATTTTCCATTTAGAGCATAATTTCCATTTTATTTATTTAAAAAATTAATTTATTAAGAGAATTAATTTTTTTTCTTTTAAATAAACACAAAAATGGAGGCTCTGCTCAACAAGTAGAACAATTCACATTAATTCACTAAACTAATGTATCTATAAATTGATAAATAATATAAAGCCACGGATTTTCAAATTTATGAGTCTAAATTCGGTAAAAAATGTAATTGTATTATAGACGATAGGTACAAAATTACTTTACCAGATTGCTATGCAAAGATAATTTATAAAAATGATTTTAAATTGATAAATGAGAAACAAGTTTTTGTGGTATATAAAGGTTTAAAAGAAGTGAAAAATGGAAAAACTATGCATGATATTGTATTCATGTAATAAATTGAATTCTATTAATTTGTCTCTTTTTATTCGATTTTAACTTAATTTTCTTGATTTAGATTAGCTCGCTTGGAAAATTGACTTTTCTAAAATAAAATAAAGTGAAAAATTGCTTGAAAAGCAAAAAAAAAAAAAATCACATTATTTTGCTTAAGTTTTGATGTTTTTTAAGTGACACAAATTGAAACGCTATTTTTTGGCAAAATCGAAAATTTTGCTTGTTTTTGGCTTAAATTGTTTGATTTTCGATGAAAATTGCTTGCATTGGAGATCTCCTGTTTTAAAAATTTTAGAACCTAAATTTTGCCTCAAAAAACTTGATTTTGGAGCAGAAGCCCTCAAAATTTTGATGGAAATAAAGAGTGAGTTAGAACTCCCCTTATATATCTACTCATGTCATCCTGAAGCTGCTCCCCCCCCCCCCCCCATGTACACATTCCAGGTAATTCAGAGTCACGTCGTCGTGCTACTTAAAATAGTTTATTTATTAAATTATTTCTTTTTCAAGTATTATTACGAATAAACTTACATTTTGACAGGTAGCCTTTGCCTGAGTTCTACTTAAACATTAACTACCGCAGTTAATTAATTGGTGTGCATACTTTGTGTTTATTCCATGTAATATTTCATTCTGTTATTGTACTGTGAATTTGATCATTTACGTGAGTGGAATAAACATAATATTTTTCTAAGCAACTTCCAGGGTCTTGTCACTCCTAAATATTAGTAGCATTCTATCACCTACTGTTTCGGTAACAATTTTAAATTATTTGCATACTTAAGCCAAATGGTAGCCCAATTTTGGCTAAATTAATGCAGAGGATATTGTCGTGGCTAATCCTCAGAGGAGCCCTTCACCAGGAACTCGGTACACTTGGGTATTGCGACTAGGGATGGGCTGATACTACATTTTATCAATACTCGATACCAAAACATTCTCACGATACTCGATACCGATACTTTACTCGACACCAAATTAAAATTGTCATGAACACAAAACAACTTGGCCAGGAAAATTCCTCATTTTACTAGTGTCATTGACACACACTGAAACTATATAAAAACCCACATTAGACCTAAACGGCCTTAACCAATGATAAACCAACACAATCTCCTTTGATTCTATAGAATCACTTTTCCACAGTAAAAACTGTAATCAAACTCTTGAGGAAAATTATAGCTTAGTATACACTTATTTTACGATTAGCAACCGCAGCCTGGCACAGCTTCACTCGGGTTTTATAGTTATTAAAATACATACCTATATATTTGCTACTACCTGCGGCTACTGGTGACGACTTGCGACTATGTGTGACTACCTGCGATTACCTGCGACTATTTGCGACAACTTACGACACTTGGGACTACTTATGAATTTATAATATTAAGGAAATATTAAGATCCACTGAGTCACTACTGCTCACTTGGTATATTTCTATTTATTGAGCCAATGTGGTCCCACTTGAGAGTTTTGTAGCACTGAGTCATTGCGCCCTTACTTAGGATTGTTCTAGCCACTGTGCCACTGCGGCCCCACTTGGTATTACTCTACCCACTGGGTCTCTGTGGCCTCACTTTATATATTTCTACCTGCTGAGCCACTGCAGCCCCATTCAGGATCGCTCTTGCCACTGGGCCTCTGTAGCCCCACTTGGGATCGCTTTAGTCACAGGGCCTTTTTGGTCCCACAAGATGTTACAAGGATTGAGCAGTATTAACAATAGAACAATATAATGGTTTGCTTAAGTTTTTTGAAGGGGTAGAAATGAATTACAAATTTGTAGACAGCGTTAAAAATGGTTGCATACAATCCATTACCCCGAGGAATTCATGAACAGCATCTACTCTTTCTTTCCTATAACAACACAAACCTCTTCTTACCGTTGTTTGCCCTTTTAGTTTCAGTATAAGGAAATAGTTATTCCTGTTATTCTTATATTATTTTGAGATAACTTTGGCATGATTTTCACAACAAAAATAATGGTAATGAATTCGAAATTTAATTTTTTAATGTAACACATAAAATTGTTTTTTTTTTTTTTTTTAATGTCAATTATCCTACAGATAAAAAAACAGGCTATTAATACGAGACAATTTATAGCAATATACTACTAAGAATGAAGATTAAAAAAGTTGGCGAGAGCATATCTCTAATAGGATGCTCTAAACACTAAACATTGTGAACTCTGAAGGTCACAGCAGCTAAACTGATGTCATGAACTTGGTTAGTATACATGACAATAGAGAGGAAAGAGTGTACAGAGAGTAAGAACCTCGCAGGGTTGCCAGGTGAGTCAATTCCTGGAACTTAATGACAACCCATTACTTCACGCTCGAGGCATGTGGCGAGTGGCAAGGCATTTTTCTTGCCCCTGACCATGCGGAAAAATATAAAGCAAAAATCTGTTCTAACCATGGCGAAAATACATTGAAAGTGAAGTGGCTCGATTTTGTGTTGTAAAGAAAGGTAGAAATCAGTTCCAAATAAATTTATATCTTGCATGCATGCTGAATTACGTACATATCTGCTAAAGACTGTTCATGGTAAAGTGATCACTTTTGAGGCCCAAGTTACTTTTTTTCTTTCAGCCACTGTTTATCCTCTAACAACCTCTTTAAATAAATATGGCCATGTAAGTAATAAACGCAGTATGTATATTCCACCGCAATCTGAAGTTAACATCTAAGGCTAAAGAAATATATTTATTGACTATTATTCTAAATGAAATCCCAGCCTATCACTCCCAGATTTTTGCATGTAGGAATCATTCCGGCGCTGCTTCAGTCTCACCCCAATCACCCTCATTGGCTCTCAAGACCTTGATGTTAAGAGCCACCCAAATTTCTTCATCACTTCAAATAAAAGGGCTTTCAAAAATGTCCAATTTACCATTAATGGCCTATAGAATACAGGCAACCACGGCATAAATAAATACACGCCAACTTATAAAATAAAGGCTTTTGTCAAGGAGGATTGTGCAATTAAACTGAATGCATTCTATCACTGTGCGTGTGATGTGAGAGGTAAAAAAGACATACAGTACTGATCAATAGTTTACAAACACCACACAGTTCTGTATACATACTTCAGATATTTTGCAGGAAAGGTTTGCAAAAATCAATAAAAGCGAATAATTCATTGTGTATCGGGCCAGTAAATTGTAGGCTTGTGAAACACGTACATTCCATACATACAAAAACCTAAAATAATGTCTTGCAAAAACAAACATAATGAAACACCAAAGAATTCATACAACCCATTAAAAGTAACCAAAATTTTCATACTCCCGTATTACTCCTGTAGTAGGTACTTTCCATCTAAGTGATTGTGCAATGTATCGTAAAAAATATATAAAAGTACACACATGCTGACAGACAAATCGAGGAGTGGACGGCTAAACGTACTTTTGCATACATAGGAAAGGTATATTGAGAAACAATTTCGTCAGAGATCTTTTACCAGTTCATGTGCTATTGCAAGAGACCAACAAAATACTTTCAAAGTCACTGTCCCCAGTGACAGTGAGAATAGCGCTCAGCAATAGGGACTATAGTGCAAGAACACCGCAGAAATAATCTTACATAAGCAAATGTAATTAACTTCGTGAAGGTATATTTAAGCAAGCGAATGATTACAGGACTGATGTAATATTTACAGATGAGAGTACATTCAACATTTTTGGTTATGACAGTCCGTCAGAAGTGTGGAGAGAAACCAATGAACAGATAAATTCCCAACTTCCTCGTTCTACCGTCAAGCATGGTGGGGTTTCAGTTATGTTGTGATGGTGCATGAGTGCATGTGGTTTAGGTGAACTGACTATTATAGATCGAAGATTGGATCAGTATAAATATACTGACATGTTGAAACATAATTTGCTACAAAGTGCAATAAAACTTGATGTAGTAATTTGAATTTTACTAGAATACTGGTACTAAGCATTGTTACTATGCAACACGAATATGACTGCTGTATAAATGTCCTCGTGTAATAGAAACTCTACCCCAATCTTCCGTCTTAAACCCAGTAGAACATATTTGGGCATACTTGAATACTGGTACTAAGCATTGTTACTATGCAACACGAATATGACTGCTGTATAAATGTCCTCGTGTAATAGAAACTCTACCCCAATCTTCCGTCTTAAACCCAGTAGAACATATTTGGGCATACTTAGATATAAAGCTACGAAACATAATATTTCAAGCATGTAGGTCTTGAAGGCGAAAATCCTTCATGAGTGGACCAATATCCCTCCTAGTGTCACCAAAACGCTAGTAAAGTCAATTCTAGCACGTTTGAGAAATGCTCGAAAGCAAAAGGGAGGGACTACTAAATATTAAATGGAGAATTTGTATTGTTTATGTTGATGTACGAAGACTTTTGTGTTTCATGCGAAGGTGTATGAACATTTCTGATTCGGAAAACGTGTATTTATTAGATTTGTGTAATATATTGCTTTGTTTCTTTTATAAGAAATGTTATTTATTTGTTGTATTTGATGAAATGGAATACAAAATACAGCTGGACGCATATGTGTGTGTCAACATAATTGCTTATTGTACGGACTTCGTGAAAGAAGCAGGACGTATGAATTCTTGTGATCATCGTTGTATGTACACAATAACATTTACACAGTTAACTATTTTAAAATGCATTCCGTAGTATTCTTCAAACACAAGCAAAATTTAGTTACATTCGCAGTTTGACATTACTTTAATTTTCACAATCTGAACTCTAGAAATTTTTCAGTTTGTAAAAAAATAGTTATTAGAGCATTTTAACTATAACATTGCATATATACGGTCACAGACAAAAGTATAAGGACAGTGTTAGATAGCAATTGGTAAAATTAGTAGATGAGATTTGCCAAAAGGCATAAAATAACAGACAACTTAAACCACGGTATCATTACATTAGACTAAATCATGTCTCCAGTTCTTATAAACCACTCGACATGCAAAACTATCAGCACATCAGCGTATTGTAGCAAAGTGTTAATTAGTGTTTCCCTCCTCAGTTCTTTATTGGCTTCCGTTTTCTGCAAACAATTTTCATCAGTCTGTTTAGCTCTGAATTAACCAGTTTTCAGGCCCAATTATATTAACACATTGGTGGAAGCAGCTCGTGTAATTGTGTTTTGCTGGATATATTTATTTCTCGCTCTTATGTACAATTCCTCCAGAAAATGTTCAGTGGTGTTCCGGTCAGGTGAGAATGATTGGGTATTGTATGGCGTATAGGGTGTGTTGTAGACGATCCATTTCGAAATCTGCTTAGGGTCAGTGTCAAGTTGGAAATAGAAGTCGTCGGTTTGGCCCAGTTTTCTGCACTTTTTTGGAGATGTTATTGTAAAATATCTTTGCGGAATCAATTATCCATAATTTATCAACGAAGAAAAGTTCTCCCACAACGATAAACTGCCATGCACCCCTATACCGTATCATCACTAGCTCTATGGTTAACAGTAAGTTGAATATTTTTCAGACCTATTTCTGTATTCTGTTCCCGCCATGCCAGTATCCATCCATCCCTCCCTCCGAAATATGTTTAACTTACTTTCATCGGAAGAAATTGCCTTACTAAAGAGTCCTTGGCCTTATATGAATTTACAAACTGGTAATGCTTCTGTTTGTTAACCTCGCTTACACGTGTCTTCTTTCCTAGCATATGTTCAAGGTATCCATTGTTAATAACTCTCCAAATGGTCTTTGGTTGTACTTCATTTCCACGGTGTTCTTGCAATTCGGAAAATATTTTTGTTGCTGTAATCCTGGAATTACCTTTTATGATTCCGATTATTTTTGTTTGCTCCCTACTGTCTAGTTCAGATGGTCACCCAGTTCTCACCTCTTTGAGCAACGATTTGTTTTTTTCAAAGTTCTTAATAATAGTTAGAACTGTATATCGACACATGTAGACAATTTTCGACATTCTACTGTAAGATATTTTTTGATTATGCAGATCGCTGATGATGTGTCTTGCTCCGAGTGCACCTCTTTCCTTGACTCGCCAATGCTTGCAGTGTTTGTTTACGAACCTGCGTGTATGCAAGCTACAACATTAAAACAAATACTAACTTATATTTGAAGAGGAGAGTATCCTATGTCTTTACTTATGCCTCATTACAACGCTATCAAACATTTTCAGCGTTATTTCTTCATGTACCTTCGATGCAAGTCACATGAAGTATTATACAGTATAAGAACGCAAAGCGTTCTGTCAATGAATTGTACCATAATAGTTTGTGTCGTGAAGTTTTAATATGTATTTCGCAATTGTAATTCTTATGTGCGAGTACTTCTGTACACCACTGTATATTGGCTTGTTAGAAAATGTGCTAGTTAAGAGTGCCGTATGAAACACATTCACAAGCCCCTGTCGATGAGTATGTTACCAGAGTACTTGCAAGTAATTTTGACGAATGCAACACAGATTTACATGTTTACCATCTCTTGAAACATACACTCTAAAACTGAATCACTGAAATTTTCACTGTTTAAATCAGTGAAAAGCACTTGACTGATTCAACAGTCACTTCAGTAAATTTAACTGGCAAATTTACGAAAAAGTGCAGTTTACTTCCACTCATTGATTCAGTGAAATTTCTCACTGATTCGTCAACTGTCTTCCGTTTTGTTTTCATATAATCATCATAGCGGTCAGTGTGAAGGCTTAGACTGCATAAAATGTGGCAAAATGAGTGCATTCATACGTGCTATTTGTTTTAACTATCCTAACGTTACCAATTAAACTAAAACGAAAAGAATAGGCATACAATTCAAAGCTACATATTTTCTATAGATAATTATAATACATAGTATATTTTCCCTCCTGAAGCCAACGTTTACTTGGTAGCGCTGTTGGTAAGATAATGGTGTATAAGCTGGATGTTTTGTGTTCAAATCCCTAACACCACAAAATGTGTGTTACTTCGGTATTGAAATTATGTCAGATTGCAAAATATAAACAGTGACTATCGAAATATGTTTCTTATTCATAATTATTTCCTTGAATTCAATATAAACAATATTTCGCTGCACACAGTTGGTTGAAACATTCAATTAGTGAAATTGTATCACCGATTCTAAGTGGAGATATTTTCACTGATTCGAGTAGTTTAATTTCACTGCGAATCAGTGATTTTACACTGATACGAATTTAGTGTATATGAATGTCACCAAATTTTTTAGAAATTGTAGCCTAAGCATTATGAAATGTTGTAAATATTTAAAAACATTCGATGAATTTCATATTCATTAAAGAACATTATTATTACACGTAAATAATTTCACCAATCACGACGGACAATACAGTTTACCCAAATCACATTTGTAAAAATATTATGTAAATTAAGATTGCCAATCTAAATTTCAGAAACAATATCTATTTTCTGTCGATTTATATGAATTTTACACAGTATTATTTTATTCCAATGCATAATGAGTTTGTGGCAAGTTCTTTTGCATAATGTTGGCAAAATATGCAGAATTTGGAGAAGCATCTTGCAGATGAAGACAGCAGCAGAATATGAATTAAGTGTCATCAGGAAGCAGTATTTTATATATGTAAATACGTTTATTACTCTTATAAGCCAAGCAAGCTTGCCTAAGCGATCATACGGGCATTCACACAGTATTAGAGTTTTAAGCATTACAGAGTAAATGAAGCTACTAAACAGTTTTATGACGTTCTAATGTTAATTCTGGTTTAGTTTTGAACTTTTCCTAGATAGTTTTGTGTATTTTTCTTTATTTTCAATGTTTTAAAAGCATTCCTTAGTTTAAAAGGTTTTCTCTAAATAACATATGTACATACATTTATAACGATGCATAAGTGCGGCGGCCTACACGAAAGTGAAAGTAATTACCTATTTTAGATCAGGGTAGGATAATTTGCAGCAAAATAAACAGTACCGCAATGAACATTAATGTAGATTGTATTGAGTTTCTTCAAATGGATGAAACAAATGATCTATATATTATTTCAATTCTCCTTTAATTAAATCAGCATTGCGATTTGGCATTTAATGGCTTGTAATGAAGCTCATGATTCTCATACATTTCAGCTGAATCAGTGATACATTTAAATCGAAGTGATAAATTTCCAACTAAAAGACGACATTTAAATACAACAACGAGACGCAAACCATGTACGCAGTGTACGTCACTTGATCGTGACAAATATGAAATGTATGAAAACTCTATGTAGAGAAAATATTGCAAAACTTCAAAGTCAAGTCATTCCTCAACACAATTGTGGTCATTTATAGTAAACCCCTGTAGGGAATGACTTCTGTACAACATTGCGGTTGTACAGGCTAGTAGCGTCACTTTTCAGGAATATAATCGAATGAAAGGACACTACCCTCTACGACAATCGTGTTTATTCTACTAAACAAATTAAGCTTGGTACAATTAATGAAGGAAATGCCACTGAAATGTACAAGAGACACATTTAGTGCAGGTACAAAGGTGTGGTTTGTTCGTGTTTAGCAGCAGCGAATACTTCTGGCATTGTAGGAGACAAAAGATTTTGTGAAATAAAAAAAAACGGCGAATAATTGTTCTAATTTGTCACTAGTGAATGGGATGATAACATTTGCCTTGAGAAGTAGGGTCGGGCCGGTTCTAACCCACTTTTGATTAATCGGATTATCGATTTGATAATATCAAATTGATTGATTGGATTAAGTCTTAATCCAATCAAAAATTTTCGTTAGTCCGCTAATCTTAATCCGATAGAATAATTTTGATTGATTGGTCAAATTATTTTAATTTAATAAATTAATTTAAATGTAAATTTTTTAATTATGTGTGAATAAATAAGTGTATAGTTTGGTGTAAAAGTGTGTTAAGGCACTTTATTATTTGGGGGGGGGGGGTTGTGGAGCGTAGTACATCCTCACCCTCGGAGCTCTGGTGTTGCACTGAGGTGAGGCCCGCCGCCATTTCTAATTGCCGAAGCTCAGAGCGGGGGTGTGCTCAGGCCCTTGTGAGGGCCCTTATACCACCCAGATGGTTGCAGCATTTGTATCTTTCTGCGGGCTGAGGAAGTTTCCCTCACCAGACTGCAAAGAACACATAGCCCAGAGGTCAGGACGCCCTGCACGTCCCGGCGCGAGGCTGTGTTGGGGAAGGGGTATATATTGGCATTGTGTAATATATTAATTTTTTTAGAGTATTTCGTCTGACAGGCGACTGAGAGACGTGCAGTGCGATCGGCGTCTGGCAGGTGACTGAGGGAAAGGCGTATTTAATGTAATTATTATGTAATGAAAATCAATTAAACAAAAAGAGAGATGAATATGTCTACAACATGGTTTTACTAACCCGTCCTGTATGCTAGCAAGATAATTTACAACAGACTGAATGGAGTCCCTGCACAGAAATTCAGCATGTGGAACTGCCTGTTACAAGTTCGGATGGTCCTTACTACACGACAGAAAGATGTGGTGAAAATTCAACAGTTCATAAACTTTCTTTAGCCAAGTACCAAGGATGGTTGCAAACGAAACAGTCTGGACCAGTCACAGTCCAAATTAATGATCAAGTAACCAGAACTATAATGGAAAACCGAGAAATGTTCAAGTCTCTTATCAGAGGAGTTAAATTTTGTGCTCGATAAAATATTGGTTTGCGGGGACACAGAGACAGTTTGGATAAAGGTAATTACAGGTACAGTGAGGACTGTAGTGAAGAGGCAGCTGAGTCTCAATACTTCAACAATATAGGAAAATTTCCAAGAATTGATTAACTTACTTCGTCTGGAAAAAATATCGTTCAGTTCAAAGTTAAATAATATGCCTCAAAATGCAAAATACACTTCAAACATTACACAAAATGACATGCTGCACGCAGCATCTTCTGTAATTACACAAGATATAGTAAGAAAAATCAAATCAGGAAGTACTGTCTACAATCTTATTGTTGACAAAGCACGCGATACAGAGGTAACAGAACAAATGAGCATATGCGTACGATATTTACACAACTCGGAAATCAAGGAGCGATTTCTTGGTTTCATGGAGTTGGTCAGCTGAATGCCCATGCCCTAGCTAACACAATTAATAATTGTTCTTTCAACTCTGTAGGGCTTGATCTAACTGTGTCAGTCAATCATTTGATGGTGCATCAGTAATGTCTGGTGCTTGGAACGTAGTGCAGGCACTGATAAGACATATGGCCAACAATCCTTGCCCTTATGTCCACTGCCATGCACGCAGACTGAATTTGGTACTTGTAGATGTATTTAAAAAATGTTCAATTTGTTGGAGAAACAACTGGACTTCTAGAAGCTATTTATGAATTTCAGTCTTCATCATTACGTTATAATGTGTTTATGAAGTCACAAACTTCATGTGGATTGGACAAATTGAATGTGCCACAACACAGTGATGCTAGATGGGTTTCCAAATATAAATGTATACATTTCCTCAAATTTCGTTGCAACTGTGTTGTTAAAGCATTGGAAGAATGTTCAAAAAACGCAAATAAGAAAGAAGCTGCTGAAGCAAAGGGTCTAATTTGTCAGTTTGCTTGTTTTTCTCTGCAGAGGAAAACTCAAAATTAATGCTAACTTGGACAATGATGACTGACTGGGATGAAACAGACTCTGATGTTTCTCCTCCCGAAACATTTGTGGCTATTAGTCGAGTCCTATGCCATTTTTTGGGATGAGAGAAGTAATGAGTGCAATTTAGTATAACAAGTATTTGGGTGTAAGTAATCCACTACTTCGAAAAGATGGATCAACAAGACAACGAAATCACATGCTCGTTTATACATAAATCCAAATGTAAATTGAATATCAGCAAGTTATTAGCATATATATATATATGCTAATTTTTTTAACAGCTTGTGTTTGTATACATTTTGTAATGAAATATGATGTAAAATGAACCCCTTTCGTACGTTTATTTAACCTATTCCTTATTAAAAGTGAACTTGTTTTGGTGAGAAAAATATTCTCTCCCCAGAGACTTTTGAGAGAAAAGTTCTGGATGCAAACACACTAACTGCTTTTCCATCGCTAACAATATTTATACCATCCCGGATAAGGCTTGGTTGATGTAAACTGGGTTCTAGTTTCGGATAGTTTATGTAAAATTGTAAAACAGAATAATGAACATAACACTGTTAATTAAACTAATATAAATTCGTTCGGGCACATGAAAAAGGTAGCTATGTTCAACTGTATAGATGTTTAAACTTAAATGAATCGCATGGAATTTTTCCGATTAAACATTATCAACTTTGTAATTTATACTCGCTTCGAAATCTTATACCTTTAATGTTTGCCAATACCTCAAAACATGAAAAAACTGTTACGTTTAGAGGTCTGAGGTCTTAGCAGTGTGACTACTGTTTGTCGAGACTCGGTAACAATTGGAAAAAATGTTGAAATTTAACCTTGAAGGTTTACAACTACAGAAACCGAGATATCAGAGGTTGCCGGTCTGAGTCCAGCACCCCCCCCCCCCCCCCCCCGCAAAACACATTTTGGTTTTATACCCTGGAGACAACCCAGGCGCCTAGCTTTTCCTGAAGGAAGCACCTGGTGGGAAGGGCAGTTCAGGTCAACGATTTTAACTGTTAAGAATAGCAAGGTCAAAATATCTTACTAGCTATTTGAAAACTCTCGAGCAAAAGTATTATGTTTTGTACTTGATAAAATTGATATTCACTTTGCAAGCACCATTATGCAGGAAAAAATATATACATAAGACGTATATTAAATACGAAAAAATATTTAAGAAACAAGTTTTTACTTCCCCGTACTCGCCAAGCTTTACAAAAAGTTTAAGAAATATCTTATAAAATAGAATTTCAACCATATTGAAATCATGATAAGATAAATTAACGGAAAATTTTCGTATATGGTTGGCGTAAATATGATTAATAAAACAGGAACAGATTTACTAAACTTATATCGTATCACTTCTCTTGATTTAGATAACATATATTGTGAATGAGGAAAATATTTTCTTTAAAAGATTAAAGTAATCTTAGAGAAGCTTAAAAAGGGATTATAGCATGGTGTTTTATGAATGATATTATTTTTTTCTATAAATTATATATTTTTTATTAAATACATTTAAATGGATTATTAATTAAACCTTATTAATTTTTTATGATTCAGGAGTTATTTTAATGATAAATAAATGTTATTCATTTATTCGAGCAATAAACTTAGCAGAGAGGTTTGTCTCCGAGGTTGTGGGTGCTGGCTTGAAGATATTTGAAAGTCGGAGGTGCGGGAAGAGAGGGTAATGGGTGTTTGAACTTCTGATTTCTGGTTGGAGGGGAGAAATCACACTTCTCAAGCGTTTTACCCAGAAATTTGAAATTTTGATAAGTAGGGCTTCAGCCTCTACGCTCTATCCAATTTTTCCAGTTGTTTGTCAGTTTCGGTTCACTTTGCGATGTTGTGCTCGTATGAAAATTACTTTCTTGGCTTATCTACGCAATATATAAACAAAGGGCTTGATGATTTTGATTAGGAGTCTTTCATTAGACTAATATTTAGAGGAAGAGGAGTTTACCTTCACATTGCAACCAGTGATGGCGTCAATATCCCCATCTACGAGTGTGTCCACAGCGCCGTCAACCACTGCGTCCACATCTTACAAGTTTGCAGCACCGTCTGCCACGATGTTCCCGCCTACAGGGTTCGGAGCTTTAGACTTAAGAAGAAGAAAAACAGGTGAGCAACGACTGCCAACACCCAAGATGTTCTCCTCTTGTAAACTTATAGATTTAACGTCTCCCTCTCTAAACGTCTCTCCGAAAGTTGTATTTGCCAATGATAATTTGTTGCAGGAATTACACAAATTTTTTAAAATTTAATTTTGTTGTACCACCTGCTCCAAGCCAGACATCTATTGAAATATTGTCACCTGAAACACAGCGACTAATTATTTATACGCCTCAGCCTATATTCAATCTGTCGCCGCAAGAAATAATTTACAGCCCATTCTCGTTACCTTCTTCACCTCTATCACCTAGTTCACCTTCTTCACCACTAGTTCTTATTCCAGTTAAGAAACGCTAATTAAGCTTATGTCTTAACCCTAGACGTAAATTGTATTGAAAATTCACATTTTCACTGATTAATGATTCCTTCCATGGTATGATTTCACAAATTTCTTCATTATTAAAAAAATTTTAATTTTTTTTTTTTACTTGTAGTAGGGTGAAAAGTTTTTACAATTTAATGTTTTAAAATATAAAGTTATAACGATTTTTAAAAGGAATTTCATTCAGTTGCAACGATTTTTAAAGAAATTTGATTCATTCGTGTTGGGAAGTTTCTTAATAAACTTTATTATTGTTATTTCAATCATATAATGATGTAAAATCTTTTTTCACTCCAAACACATTTTGACAGCGCAATGGGGAGCAGGGGAGTTCTTATGGTTTAAAAAGCCTGTTTGGCTTGTACATATATATGTTAACATGATAAACAAAAAAAATTGTATTAATTTATTTTATAATTTGTTATGTAATATACATTAACGATTTAGGTATGTAACTTTTTCAGAAGTCAGTGGTAAACAGTGTTTGTATTTCATTTAAGGTCTGCGATGTAACATGAAGTATCAATTTTAAGATCTGATGTTTTACAGAAGGCAGCTGCAAAAAAAAATTTCGTATTTCATTTAAAGTTTGTGATTTAACATGTTTGATGCTAAGATGTATAATTTATTCTGTCCTGAAAGTGATTATGAATTTTTTAATAAAACATTTTCTTTCAAGTTAAAAACAAATAGTGTGGTGTGTTATTTATTTATTTATTCCGCTATTTTTTTCAATAATATCTTATGTATAATGTGTGATGAGAAAATAATCTTTTGTTGTAATGCTATGAGTGTGCGTCTATCAGTATTGGTAAGCTGATGACTTGTATTCAAATTCAAATTTATTAACTTTTTGCTTGCTTTCACAAAGAAGATGCAATTTTCTTGACTGAAAAAACTTATAATCATTTAAATTAAAATTTGGACAAGGAACTAACTTTGAAGGGCTGATGGGAAAATTATATATATATATATATATATATATATATATATATATATATATATATATATATGGAGAAAATCAAACACTTCTGAATGAATTAGTTTTCAAAGGAATGAGACAGCAGGTTAAAGCTATTCAAGTTGAAAGTTGGAGTAGGAGACACGACCTCCTATTGGCCAACTTTTGTGATATCCCAGAGGGACATATTAAAAGCGAGCCCCTAGTACCTTTACAGAGGCAGGTACAAAAATACGTATGTCCCTCCTTGGCTTGAATATACGACTGCACCGAACAGAATCCAGCGAACAATTTAAATAATTCATTTTACATATACGCTAACAAATTACAGTTCTTCGAGATACAAGATGATGTCTGGAAAAGAAGAAGGCAAACACAATATAATATATTTAAACTAGTACTTTAATTTTAAAAATATTATAAAATTCAAGTCAAGTTATGTAAAAATATCCGTATATTTTCCCTTAAATTTACAAGATCTTGGACCTTTTAGTAAAAAAGTAAGAATAATGTTAAAAATCGCTATATCCCAACTCCGAAAAACATGATTTCCGACTTTTTATGTACTATTTCGTTAAACTTATGTTGGAAACTGTTAAAATATGAAATAAATTCAAATATATACATTTTAAGTTACATTAAATACATTTTGCTGTTGGAAAGTTTTTGGTTAGACATAAAAAGAGAGGGGACGTGTTGGTTGAGCGGTTAGCATGCTCGCCTCCCCGGTGGTTCATGCCATAAAAAAATATTGACGTGTGGATGTCGTGTTAGACGTTGCAGTTTATATAAGGGTTTTATCGGAGATCTCTCTCGTTTCCCTAGTCTCGCGCGCGACCCGGTCCGGCCCGGCGCCGCTCTATCTCCGAACGTTCTCCCTTCATCGGCTCTCGAGATCTCGTTGTTAAAAGAGAGGGGCAATTCTCTCCCAATATTTTTTCTCTCCTATAAGAATAAATATACGTCGAATTGATAGTAAAAAAACAAAACATTTCTTAATGAGTGAATAAAATAGGTCTTGTTTTGAATACTTGTAAAAAAAATAGTTCTGTTTTAAAGAGTGAATAAAATAAGTCTTGTATTTCTGTACAGTCTTTTTAATTTATAAGTTTCCTGGATTATAGTTAAAAGTTGATGTTTTAGTTTTTTAAAAACTGGGGCTTATATTGGGAACTTGATTTCAGGGACTTGTAATATATATATATATATATATATATATATATATATATATATATATATATATATATATATATATATAATGTCGCTGCTCATATACTCAACCTGTTGTGTACGGTTGAAATGACGAGTCAGGCGAAATCTCTTAAGGTACGCATTCAGAGGGCTACGGGCCGGCGAGCCAAAGCAGGGAAGCCAACACTAGAAAAACACGTTCTGAATACTGTAGTGGGGGAGGCATGTGTAGCTGTGAAAGAGATACTGTAGGGGCGCTAACTCACGCAAAAATACGAGAAAGCTTTCTCAGGGCTGAAGCTGAAGTGTGTAGAACTGATTTTTTGCGAACACCAGGCTCGATCGATAGCGGAGATCTTCAGAAAACTAGAATTTAAAGGCAAGTTACCTTCGTGAATAGGGGTGGGAGGGGTTCTTGACCCCCAGGACCTCACAGACATGGCTTGGAGGGGAAGGGGTGTATGGGTGGCTGGCATCCTGGACTCTGGCCGGTTCTGAGGGGTGGGAGGGGATGGCCATAAGCAGACAGTCCCCGATCTGAGTGCATCTACCCAGTTGTCGCCATCTTGAGTCAGTGGTGAAAAATGACAATCGCGAGCAGATGGGTGAATAACATCCAGGGCCTCGCAGACATGGCTTGGGGGGGAGGGGGTAAGGGGTGGCTGGCAGGCACCCGGATCTGAAGCTCTCTGGACACTCGGCGCCATCTTCAGTTGGTCATCAACGCTTGGTCTAGACGAATGTATACCTCACCAGCTCTCTCTCATCTTCACCGGGCGGGTAGACAGTTGGCGGCCGACGAGGTTACGATCGCGGGTTACCGCAACAACAGACTGGCGACCATTGCACCTGCCTTCATCTCTAGTGCTAGCAGTGATTGACGTTTTATGATGTACACATTTTAATATAAAACTATTTTATCGGGAAACTTTTTTTCGTACGTTAAGTCAATATTGCGATACAATTTTCAAATCATATTTCTGAGCTCGGTCTATGAATATTCCCAGCAGTTTAAAAATACAGTTTGTGTTAACAAGTGCAGTGAATTTCATAAACACGGGAAAAAATTTTTCTTCATTTAAGAGTTTTTACCGTAATTTAAACACAGTTGCCTATCGGCCCCGCTATATGTATTTACTCACAGTTCGACGTAAGTGCTACTCATTCATGCATCGAACGGACTTTAATATCATTTCAGGTACGTGATTGTGTCTGGTTTAAATCGTATTCAGAGTTTTTTGCCGTAAGATATCATTCACTAGGCTGAATCATGTAAGGAATGTGTAATTTTTATGTGTAAACTTGTTAATGTGTTTAGGAAGACTGTCATTTAGTTAAAGTAATTTATAGGGACATATTTGCTTCGTTAATTAATTCATTTAGGAGAGTCACGTAATTTCTTTTTACGTGTGGATTACGTTTCTAAAATTCCTCCTCGCTAGTCTCACAGGCAGACGGACGTGTAAGGTATGTGACAGAGGCATCATATATGTATCTTGTTCGTTAAATTTTTAGGGACATTTTGTTGTAGATTAGTAATTCCACACTCATGTAATTGTCATCATTTAGTCAGTTTGCACTTGTCGACACCAGATGCTATTCATGTAGTCGAATTCCTCTCTCGTGTAAATTATATTTCTAAACTCGGGACTCACGCAACTGCAAATGTTCACATAATCATTTGAAATTTGCGATTCGATGCATGTAATTTAGTCATATGTAGAACACTCTGAAATTCTCTAACGTTTAATTGCATCCGGAAAACAGATCGTTCATCAATACTAACACATAAATCTCAGCTTTCAAAATCGCCTATCTCCCACCGCTGTCTACAAGAATATCCCCCAAAAAAACATAACATTTACACTTAGCCCACTCTTGCACTCAACTCAACACCTATATAACACATTGCAACCCACCACTCTGGTCATCGTCTCCAGAACACCACACCGTCAACATCGTACAGAGCTCCCCACTAAAGGAAAGAAAGAAAATAATAAATTTGACACTTATGCCATTCTTGCACCAAACACAAAATCCAGAAAAAATAAAATAGGTCGGATTAAGAAATTTTTAATCGGATTAAGATCATACTAAGAATGTTTTAATCGGATTGGAATCGGATTAAAATTTAACCATTTTTTTGTAAACACTTTCGATTAATTTAATATCAAAGGGTTAATCCAATTAATCAAAAGGCGACATCCTTTGTATCTGAACCCCCCCCCCCCCCCCTTCTCGACTACTACTAGTATACCATACAAACATGTAGATATGTTACCATCATTAAGTATAAAGTTCGATATTCGGCCATAATACTCGGTTCCTAAACCCATTTTCTCAGTGCTCTTCGTTAAGTAATGTTTAAGTATGTCCATATAACCATATCTGTCCATATTTTTATATGACAACTAGTTCCTCTACATTAGATGCAGCCATACAACCCCAGAATATAGTAACTCCACCGCTGCCATGCTTAACAGTAGTTTGCATATCTTGGATGTCAAGTGCGGTCTTGTATATCAAAATGCGGCCATCACTGTGAAAAAGTGTTAAACTTGAGAATAAAACAACTATCCCAGAAGTTTTGATGATTCCCTACATAACATTTTGCCAATGCTAACATCGTCTTTCGATTCGTCCTACTTGTGTAGGGCTTCATTCTTGGTACCGTGGCTCTTTACCCTGCAAGATTGAGAAGTAGTTTATTGTTCTTGGTGTTACTTATTTTCCAAACTGTTCTTACACATTCGCAGCTAATGCAGAGGACTTAACTTTTTGCATCTTTCTTGATCATCATCATAGAGGTTTCCCGCCAAGACATCCAAAAATTCATTTTCCTTTTCTCTTGTTTCCATTTTGTCACTAGATGCAATTAAGATTGCATATTACTAGTTTTTGGAGGTGTTTCTATTGAAATGTGTTTCCAATGTCTCTATAACCTGAATTGAAATAGGTTTTTTTTTTACATTTTTGAGGATTTTGGTTAAATTCTTCGACAACCGCTCACTAAATCGGATTAATTTACATTACATTTCCTAGAAAATTCCAAGGGGAACCCAACGAGTGGTCGCCCATTGAAATGGAATTATCGGTTCGCAGATATGAATGTTTGTATTTCATACTGAATAAATTCGAAGCGAATAAATCCACTTGCTGTGTTGCCCTGTCAACTAGAGTTTGTGGGCGGCATATCTTGGCCGGCTTATAAAACTTTCGATTCTTTGTACAACAAGGTTCGCAATTTCAGAATATTATTTGTTTCTAAGACGCGATGAAACAATGATTTGTCTCGCTTCCCTAGTAGTTTCATTTCCTTTGCGATCTTTTATCGTTCTCTAGCCAACTGGTCACACTATACAACACGTTTGTAGTGCATTATGTAACTGTAAGCGACAGAATATATCAGGGTGTAAGCCTGTCCGTTGTTTCTCTATTCAAAACAATATAAAATTAATTTAAATTTTAATTCAATAGCCATAGTTAGTATAATGTTCACATCGCTTTGTTTTACACGTAAGCGCACTTCTGAATGAAGCAAATTAGTTCCATCGATACTAATTGCAATGATAAATCTAGTTTATACAGTATAATTAATAAGTATATATAATACGTCTATATCATGTATGTTCTACATGTAAGTACGCTGTCGAATAAATAGGAACATTTACATCGGCTGGTAAACACAGTTTTTCTATTTTATGAACCCTGTGACTATAGAACAAATATGGTCGCTGGCTTGCGGAAATAATCTGTGGCTACCTTCCATGGTTAAGAATACTGAAAACGCCCATTGTAGTTGAGTTGAGAGATTTGGGGAGTTCTTAACATCGAGGTATTGAGAGTCGACGTGGGTGAAATGAGGTGAGAATTGAGCAACATCGGAACGCAAGGGCGGGAGCAGCGGAATATCCCTGAGAAAACCCGACGGCACGATTCCCACATGCTAAAATCTGAAGTTACTCAGCCGGGGATTGAACTCGGTTCGCCAAGGTGTGCCACCCACACAAGGACGACAGTCAAAGACAGGGAGGTCTGGCAATATTGCTGCAGCAAGCTCAATTGGATAACGGGAAGTGGTTTAACATGTACATACTCGTGAAGTTACATAAAAGCTTGTAACTTCCGGCTCCATCATCAGATCAGATCAGATCAGTGGTACCTTCACATGTATTGTCATGGGAACTACTCATGTATGCGAAATTTCAGTTCAATTGGATAACGGGAAGTGGTTTAAAATCGACTTGCAATATTTGATCTAAATACACCCGCATACATACAAGTGAAATTAAAATTAACGATCGACTTGCCTAGTCAAATGAGCCCAAACTAGAAGATGCCACGTTTAGCTTTGATGAAGTTCCTATGACCACCTTTCGAATACATCATCAGACCTTACTGACCATCTACCTCCAAAGGTCTAATCAAGAGCAATCAAATGAGCCCAAACTCGATTAAATACTACTAACCGTTGAGGTGTTCCCTCGTGAGGAGATGATTCTGGCTGCAGCACCAGATCGCTGTAACCATATTATCGCATTGTCATCGGGTTTCTATATGCATACCAAGTTTCAGCTCGATTGAATCGCCTAGAAGTGGGTCAGAATTCACTTGCAAGATTTCATCCGAACGTACAAATAAACCAACAAGGCAAGTTAAATAAAAGCTAGTAAAAAGAAACCAAAATTTCGTAGCGACTTAGGTGTCCAGAATTTCAGCAGTTAAGCTGTAGGATGCCAGGAAGAAAACTGGAACGCTTTCCCAAACAGAATCATCCGCATGGACGCTGCCATCGGAAAGGATCGGGAAACAATGCATTAGAGTATACGTGTACGTGGACACGGACCCTCGCACCAGGACTACGCAGGGACTCACTTCGGGAGGGAAGAACATATTTCCAATAATATGTTGACAAGGCGAAACGCCAAAATTCATCAAAACAATTAACAAATACCACTCACACTACAAACAAATAAACTGAAGAACTACATTGCCACTTAGGGCGCAATAACTAAAAGTTCATCCTAGGTTCCGAAGAACACACGCGCGTGAGCAGGACGACTGCGTGCCATCTTGCACCGTGCCGGAAAACAAGGCTGAGAGGCACGCAGTAATGGCAAACAAAAGCGCAACGAAAAATTATCGTGCACGAACGGATAGTATCAAAGTCGCCGCCAGAAGTAGCGGGCAGTCTGCAAGAAGCGAAATCAGAGCACACGTTAGCAAAAACAGGCAAATATCACGTGGGCAAAATGTGTTTTTTTTATACAGGTGTCCCAGCGTTCACCTACCATTGTGAACCACGTGCAGTATGTTCAAATAGAGACAATATTTATCGATATTACAGATAAACCGAAAGATACATGTCTGCCATTTGTGACAACACAGCTGCCCTTACAAGGTCGATGTTCTCCTGTGTCCGCACAGATTTCACACTACGATTCTGTTTCTTGTCCGTAACAGACGCTGTAGTGCGAAACTTACCCAGTTCGTGATGGCGTGACGGTCGGGTGCCCTCCCGTGTCTTCCAATATTGAAATGTTGCCTAAACATAGTGTGATGACAACAGAATCGTTGTGTTTGAAATACGCTTCCACAGCAATCATGCGGTGTGCAGGTGACCGCCGCTCCATGCTTACTGACAATGGCATCACTCGCCGGACAGGTCTGGCCGTATCACGCCATCCCCACCCTAGGGACACACGAGTACTAGGCGAGTCAAATTGGTAGGTGAACGCTGGGTCAGCCTGTATGATATGCAGCAACCACGTGATGACGGTGAGAAGTTGCAGAGACAGCTATGGCAGAAATATCGTGTGGAGGGGGGTAGCTACGGACGCGAAGACAAAGGACTTGCGAACTCTGCAGAGTACATCCTGTCGTACGAAAAACAAACGCAGGAAACACGGGCCTCGTAGCCTTCCTACCAGTTGAGGAGTGAATCTTTGAAAGTACAAATCTTGAACTGAATTCAAAATGAAACTTACGAGAGAATCCTTCAAATGATAGAATATGGAGAAGCAAATAATAAATAACTCGTAATAATACAATTAACTTCATTAATTAGCTCGGAATATTTGAATAGATTCCTTTAAATAGTAAGATAAAGCATCTCCCAAAATGTGCAAAACACATTTACAAAAGAAGAAACCGACAGAAATAAATATCAGACCTACTCGACTTTAATGATTAATTAAATGGATTATATATCATCCAAAATGAGCATAGATGTTTTAACTACCGCAATAATTAAAATAGTAATGACAATGAGACAATTAATAAAAATACTCGCAAAGTAGTAAATAGCTTGAATACTAAAAATATTGTTCTCAAAACTATTAAATTAAAATTAATTAGTAGTGACACAATAAATAAATCAGCAGTCACGTATATTAAAACCGTAGTGACGTATTTTAAACTCTGAGTGACGCATATAAAGCGGCATGCTGTTCTTAAACCGAGTAGTTATTATTTTTATAATAAAACTTATATTAGCTCTGCACACCGCTCTTGAGCACAGCGATATGGTCAACTAAATCCTACTGCATACAAAATATAGAATGGAAGTTAAAAACGGCGACATGAAGGTACGTCCATCAAACGCACACGAGAGGGAGAACAACTGAAATAACAAGGCAACAAAAAGAAAAATAAGGAAAGAAGGAAAAAAAGGGGGGAAGGAAAAAAAGGGGGGAAGGAAAAAAAGGGGGGAAGGAAAAAAAAAAGGGGGGGGAAAGAAAAATAAATCGACGAAACACAAACCGCGAGTGCCTCCCGGACTAACGTAGGAGGATTTTAAATCAGGCTTTGGAGAGTGCAGCAGGAGTGGGCAGACCGAAACGAAGGACTCAAATACCATTACTCGGAACAACGAACAACTGGACCACCTGCCCCAGCAAAACCACACTACCCACGGCTGCTGAAAGACTCGCCGCAGCATTTCTAGAAGAAGGGAGTTGTATTCCCAAACAACGTGCAACTTGAGAGGCCGCGATGGCTGAGCGTTTAAACTTATTTATTTTATTTATTTATTTCATTAACCGTACTTAGCAGTACAGCCATCCAGGGTGTTCAATTATACTATGACTACTACAATTTGACAAACAGTATATTAGTTATATATATATTACTTTTTTTTTTTTTTTTTAGTGGGAGGGTGGCTGTTAGTCTGGGCGCCCGTAATTTAAGCTACAAATTTTATTTCTATTCAAAAGCATAATTCACACTTCCTAGGAAGGTGGTGAGCTATTCTGCCCCGACCGAGACAGCTCCCCGATGGGTATCCTTTCGGTGTTTAGCGTTTAGACTGCTCGCCTCCCACCAGGGCGAACCGGGTTCAATCCCCGTCCTGGCCACTCCCGGATTTTCGCAAGTGGGAGTCGTTCCGTGCGATGCCGCTGGTCGGCGGGTTTCCTAGGGGATCTCCCGTTTCCCCCGCCCTTGCATTCCGACGCCCACTTCATTCTCACCTCATTTCACCCTTACCGTCTCTCAGGACCTCGTCCTGCCCAAGTCTCTCAACTCAACAACCACGCAACTTGAGGAGCTGTTCTATCTAGTCTCGGGAAAAATTGGCTCAATCAACAGTCGGTTCCGCACAGCATAATAAAACGATAAGGATGTATAGGCTGTTCACAATCTACTGAGAACTTCTGAAATCAACCTTTGTAAAATGTCACTGCACGTAACTGCGTATTATATTTCAACTGTCACACTGACTGACATACGCTAGGCGTTAACTTCCGAGTGCCATGGAATATACACACTGTGTTTATTAATTACATGTCAATATTTGTTTAAAAAGGTGGTTAACGGATTTTAAAAAATGGCTGAAAGGAAAAAGTAACTAGAGCCTCAATAATGTGCTCACTTTTTCATGAACAGTCTGAAAATACAAGTCAGGTAAGACTTAAAGGGAGCATTCCCCCATCGTAATGGATTCTTGGTTTTTCTAGCTTGATTATTGTAATATAAAATCTAGAATAAGGCTTTATTTAGCTTATAATTGCACACTTTACAACTTGCGATTCAATAACAAGGAAACAGAGTAATGCAAATGTGCAACATTTTTAACTCCGAAAGGTATACGTTTAAATTGGTACACAAGGCCCCAGGCTTCAAAAGCAGTATATCTTTTGTGTTGCTCCTAGATGTGTACTTGGTGATATTCACTTCGTAGAACGATTTAGCTTTACTCACTATAATTTGCTACTTTATTGACAATATCATCAATTCTCGGAAGCGGATAGGCATCCAAAGGAGTAAACCTGTTTATTGTCTGCGAATAGTCTACAACCACTATTATTTTATTATTTTCATAGGTGGTGATTTGAACTTGTGCTCTCCATGGACTGCGACTTGGCTCAATTATATCTTCCTTGAGCATGCGTTCAACTTCCACTTCTGCATTTGGTATCACTTTAATTTTGACGTCGAGATTCTATAGAAATAGGATGAAAGTTGGAAGAAAGATATGCAAATAGAATGGCTGGAGAAACTTCTGCAGTTGCGAGTGCACAGATAGTGAGAGGAGGCTTCTTTCCACCAAACACCACTTCTAAACTTGTATGTTTACTGAGAATATAATGACGTATAGTAATATCTGAACATAGTCCTGGTAAAATATGTAAGTCCATATCAGTGTACATGTGTTCACTTGTGGAGAGATCAACACAACACTTCCCAATTGTAGTAGAGGTCAATAAGGAAGAAGCCATTGAAACCTTCCTACAATTTTCTGACACTTTTAGTCCTAGATTTCGGACGACATGGTCACTGACGAAGCTTGATGTGTTCCCTGTGTCTACAAGAGCAGAGACTTTGGTGTCATTTATGGAGACGGGTATAATGGTCTCCCAAGGAAGTAATAACGTTCTCAGAATTAATAATAAAAGAAGTAACCTTTTTTGACTTCAAAGGTTTTCCATAATTCTGAGATTGCCAAATCGTTGGAAAATGCCCTCTCTTTCCACATAAATTACAGTTAGAGTCCCTAGCAGGGCAGTTGGACCTTGGGTGTTATTTTCTCCACAAAAAAATTGCATTTTACTTTGATAGCAGCTAGTGTAGAATCATTTTCATCAGAAACATTTTGAACAAGGTCACCTCGAGGAGAAACTGTGTTTAGAGACATTGAGTTTTATACTGCTGAGTGCTCATGAGCATACTCAAGAGAACGAGCTAATTCAAAGGTTTCTTGCAGTGTTAGTGAAGACCTTTCAAGAACCTGCTGACGAGTAATTGTGGAACAAACACCACTGATAAATGCGTTCCTAATTATTTCATCCCTGTAAGTTTCAGCAGGGATTGCTTTGAGCTGACAATCCTTAGCTAACAGTCTAAGTCAATCTAAATATTGATCAATTGTTTCTTGAGCCACTTGGTGCCTTGTGGAAAGCTTGTGACGAGCAAATATTCCGTTAATAGTCTTAATATAAAGACTCTTTAAAATTGATATAGCACACAAAGGCTGGTGTGATTATGTGCATTTGATGATATAAAATTAATAAGTACCTTTACTTACTCAGAATCAGTAGCAGCACAGCGAATTTCATCCAGATAGTTTTTAAAAGTTCTGAACCAATGTTCCCATTCTTTCGATGCTAGTGTTGAATTAGGATCGGTATCCTGTTTGTTTGGTCGTAAGGTCTTCTCCATTTCGAATTATTATTATTATATTTATAAGCTGAATAAACTGTAATGTTAAACCTAGAATATGGCTTGATTCAGTTTATAATTGTACACATAACAACTGGCAAGGCAGACGACGGAGAGATCTCTTTTTGCAATGTAGATAAGTAACTTTTACATTTCTGTTATTTAGGAAGAGTTCATTGGTAGACGTTCTGGGTCCAGCACAACCAATAGTTGTAAATAGCGTCTTTAAGAAGTGTCGTGTCCCTACTCGTTCATGTATAGCACTAAATAATTATGTTCCGACTCTGGGTTTTGTTAAATGGGAACTGGCGTTAGTCTTAATAAATTCCCCGTTAAAAGTTGTGCCATACTGTGGCATTCTCTGTCTTTATTTTTCTTTAATTGCTTTTCTAGAAAATAATTTTTTTTTTTTGCAAAGCTCCTTTCTACCATCTTTCCTTGTTACTTTTCGGAATATAATTTTGTTTCTGTCTATAAACAAAATTTGCTCTAATGTGAAATCTATATTGATTATTCTGATGAAAACATTGTCTCATTCATATTTTTTTCTTTTTTAAATTCCGCAAGTGACGGCGAAGTTGTTATGTATTCTATGTATTTGTATCGACCTCGAAGGTACCTGTTTGGTACATCCAAAAAAAGGGGGGGGGGTTGAAAAGTATCCATTCGGAATGGTTACCATTCCTGATTTTTGTACCGACATTCACATCCCAAATATCCTGAGAAGTACCCACAGTCTGAATGTTTACAATTACGGTATGCGTGTTTTTAGTTGTCATCCACAAAAGCCTGAACGCTGTCCACTGCCTGAATGGTAACCAATCTGTCTTTCGCGTCAGCGAAGCTTGGAGATTCCCCACAAATGATTTTCAAGTGTAGCCCCCTCCCACTAAAAATATTGTACAAGCGTAGCCAAACATTATGCACCAAGCTAGAGTCCCAGCGCCAGCACGGGAGTAAATTAATCAGTGATTGAACGCGCGCCAGCAATTTTTTTTTTTTTAAGGTGGTGACGCGAAGCGTCATGTATCAGTGAAGTTTGGAGTTTCCCCATAAATGATTGTCATGTGTAGCCTATTTTAATTGAAAAATAATGTGTGCGTGTTTTGCAGTTTGACATGTTTTTGTACTATTTGTAATATTATTGTAATATTGACAACATATTTTCACACTTGAGTCCTGAATGGTTACCATTCAGGCAGTGGGCAGTTTTCAGGTTTTTGTGGATGACAACTAAAAGAACACACATACCGGAATTGTAAACATTCCGACTGTGGGTACTTCTCGGGATATTTGGGATGTGAATGTCGGTACAAAATCCGGAATGGTAACCATTCCTACAATGGATACTTTTCAGGATTCAGTAAGTTTTTCCAATGTAGATAAATAACTTTTACATTTCTGTTATTTAGGAAGAATTCATTGGTAGACGTTCTGGGTCCAGCACAACCAATAGTTGTACAACAGAATGTGACCGAGAGGAAAATAAGGAAAGAAGGTATTATTTTGTGTGGGGGCTGGGCTTTCTTTACTAACATGTGGTTGTTGCACTGAGAGGTCGCACTTGCAGTGGATTATTTTTTCGTTCCACGTTGGCCACTTGGACTTCTTGATGTTTGGATTGGAGCCTTCCATCTGGGCCAATTCCTGTGATTTTGACTAGCTGTTATTTTGGGGGGCTCTGATCTCATGCGCTAGGAAGTTGGCACAAAGTTACAGAATCTATTTCGAACCTTTTTAGGTACTGCGAGGCTGTTTGTCGATCCCATTTTTAGCTTATTTTGTTCGTTACTATCTCTCTTCTTTAATTAATAATCCTGGTATGTCATTCACTATGTAACAAAAGACTTTTCAGAATTGTAAATTGTAAACAAGTATTATTTGATGTGTATTAAATTGAGCCCTAAACCAAACATTTAATCTCTTCTTTGTACTTAGGTAGTTAGTAGCCCCCTACCCCTCCCTTTTTTTTTTGAGGATTTATTATTTTTACTACTTTTATTATTTTGAAACCTAAACGACAGCGGAATGATGAACTGTTGACCTCCACAATCATTCTGTCTCCTCTCTACCCCTATACGAAGTGATAATATTTCGTAGGTCCAATGATGTAAACGAATTATACAACTGTATTTACCTATTGTATTAAACGCCTCTATCTTTTACGAGCCTGACCTTGTCATCGTAAAGCCACAAAATTCATTCACAGAAGAAAAGTATGTTTGTGAAACTGGATAAATTGAACATTTAATGAAACAGTTGGATTTTTATTGGCTTACCACAAGTTCTCGCATTGTATAGAATATAACCTATCGATCTCTTTGACACTTTTTGTTTTCTCCTTCAGTTCTAGCACGACCTTACAATTGTACCACGTACGCATTCAGTTTATCCCAGAGAGCTTACGAACTGGAACAATGTTTGGTTACTAAGGGATTTCTGTCGCCCTCATCTTCCATATACATACATTATCCAACAACCATTCAATATACGCGTAGTTAGATACACGCCGTTCACAGAACAGATTGCGCTATTAGAGGTGGAGGTACAGCAATAATGATTAAACACGGGATTAGGGACCATCCAACTGACGTCCGTGCGCTCCAACTTTTAGAGGCTATTAGCACAAATATACATATACAGAGTGTTGCAAAATTGCATGTTAATACTTCGGGGAACATTCCTCACATCTGGAGGAGGGGGGAGGGGAAATGTTATATGAACGTAGGTCCTCAAACGCTTGGTTTCTTTACTACAGCTCGTAATGCATAACATACAGTGTATGGCCCGCGGGCTGGATCATGTTACTGTAGAATGCCATCGCAGCGTTCGTTTGCATGATACATGACACTTCACGCTACTACACTACATCTAGAACAGTGGGAACTGGACACGAATTAGTTACACATGTGTGAAAGCTTATCGTCGACACTAAAGGAAAATATTCAAAATGCCCTCCATAAGCACGAACACATTCATCAACCCGTCGTTGCCTGGAAACCCGGATTCGTTGATGAATCCCTGGAAAATTCCCGATTATTTCGCAACCCGCCACAATACTGTTACGGAGGTTGTCGACATCGTCCACTGGGATTGCATACACAAGTGCCTTTAACTGTCCCCAAAAATTAAAGTCTAGTGGATTCAAATCAGGGCTCGTAGGGGGCTGGTATGGGGCTGCCAATTACACCTGATATGGCATTCCACAGTAACATGATTCAGTCCGCGGGCCATAAACTGTACATTATGTATTGCAGGGTGTAGTAAAGAAACGAAGGGTTTGCTGACCTATGTTCATGTAACATTTTTCCATTCTCCAGATGTGAGAAATGTTTCCTCGAAGTATTGACATGCAATTTTGCAACACTCGGTATAATAATGTCACGCAAGTGTTAATATTGTCAGTATAAAGACAATACATATCCTGCTAACCAACAAAGACCTCGTATAAGCTTCGTGTAAATTAACATAGTTCTTGTATGTTTTTTATAAAGCACACGTATTGACTATGGTCACAAAAAACATAAAAGGAAATGGTAAGTTAGTTAATGAACACGTCTCAGTTAGCATTTATGTAATTTTCGCTTATAAATTATTTGAAATTAATGTTTGTTATAGTTTAAAAATATCCCAGACACATAAATAAACATGATAAATTAACGAGTTATATTCAGATTACGCCCCCGCCCCTTTCTCAAGTTATTATAGCGCAAACATTTTGCATTATACCAAATGAATTACATTTCAAACAGTTTGAAAGTTTCAGTTACTGGAAGTCTACCCAAGAATAAAAATATTATGCCTTCAGCTAGCCCCAGTTATGAATTCCTCCGGAGATGTACCAGCAAATTAGAATGACATCTAAAAGAAAACATACACGTAAGTTGATATCATTATGATACTTAAAATGATGTGCCCGAAATCATGCGCTAACACCAGAATTACACAATCAAGGTCTTAATATTTAATATTATATCGGGAGTTAGACACAACGTAAATTAAAATGGCTTTAAATATCGACATTTGGAAATACGAAAACTAAAACCTACACAATAAACAAACGAAATGTATAAACTTAACGGACCCCACCATGGGATGAACAAATACACATCAACCCCCCCTTTTTTTTGTATGATTAAAAAAAAGTTCGGGATATACATAGCGGAGGATGAATAAAATTTGAAAGAAGGCATGTTATGGAATGATAAAAATAAATTTGAATATAATTGTGATGCATGTGTGATTGTGTCAATGTACGGGAGTCTGTGCAGTATCAGATGTTTATAACCAGCTGCGACGACAAAAGCTCCGGCAGTTGTGTGTGTTAGAATGAAACAGCGTAGAATGCTGCCCACGTTAATTCTAATCCACGACGGCATTGCCTTCCCAAGCTCTCTGACCTTTAGCAGACTGACGTAAACCGCCACACCAGTAAATACGAGATTAAAAAAAGGATCCACCCCGAAAAGGAAACCAGACTGTAAATACACGAAACTAGAAAGGGCAGGCAGAGAGAAAACAAACACGCCACAATTCCAACAAAAAAAAAAAAAAGAACCATTTTAACCTCGCCACAACAAATCCCATCTCACTCACGATGCCTGTTGTGGGCACGAGTGAGAGGAGAGCTGTCCACGAGGTTGACGCCTGCCCGTGGTCGAGGGCGACGCCCCGCAGGAGAGAGATAGACCAGGGGACAGCGGAGTAGCCGCTGACGATGAGCTGACCGGCAGGCCACGGACGTTAATACGGCCGACCCCCCCCCCCCCTCCCCCCATTCTCGAGAGATTGGTAACCTGGTGCGTGTCGGAGGATGGTCGTCCCGAGTGGCTGGAGCGATCCCCGATCAGCGAGTCTGCCGATGCTGGAGCAGCGTCGGGCGGAGTCAGTGCCGAGGTGACCCAGGAGCTGGGTCGAGACCAGGCTTGGGCAAGCCGTCCTTCTTCACCACATCTCCACTACACGAGCCGACGGAGGAGCTCCTGCTATTCGAGGCTGTCAGTGGTAGGTGATCTTGAGTAGAGTGCAAGGGCGAACAGGCTGAGATGCGAGTCTGGTAGAGCGATTAATGTCATCTAAAGTAATTATTGAATCAGAGAATAATTAGTAGTTATAGACTAAAATATAGGAATCAAACGTAAAAACCAACGTCATTATAAGTAAAATAGTTGAGATCTGAAATATAACTAAAGGTAGAAGGGGTCAAGAAGTGTAGCGTATATTGTATGTATGTAATTTGTTATTGAGTTTAGTTTTGTTTATGTAATAAAGTTTGATATTAATGAAGCAACTGGTGGTAGCAATTTTGAAGAGTTAATATAATCGATCCTGGTACTTTGTTGAGGGACTTGAGCCAGTGGGGTTATGCAAGAATATAGATAGGTTGTACACTTGGCTGGGCACTACAGCACTGTGTGGTCGTTTTGCCGGATACAGTCATGCGCGATGTAGGTTGCACGATAAACCACGCATGAGAAACGTGCAAGTCTGCAGTGGTTTAGAAAACTGGCTCCGCTATTTCGCAAATGTTACGAAGTTGTTTCGTTGTGGTGAAAGTGCACGCGAAATAGAAATCTGTTACCTGTTTAAGATTCACCCGAAAGCAATTCTGAGACAACGCTGCAACATTATCACCAACCGTTTCTTGCGCTGTGGACGACCGTGTCGATATCCTTCCATCCACAGACAAGAAATAACTAAAGAACAATATCAGAATTTCCTCGCCCGTCTTTCAAATATGACGGGAAATGTTCATGATTTCTTTGTTGTCGAATTTGGTATGATTTAAGTTGGACGACTTATTTTGCCTCCATAGTCTAATACTAATTTTGAAAGTAGAACAGATTTATTGTGCACAGCAATAAACGCAATTGATCACGGTTAAGTAATTCAGTGACTTGGATCCACCAATCAGGCTTCACGTCTTAAATAAGTCTTGAAGATGTCTTTCTCCCATGGCAGTAACGGCATTTCTGGCATCTCCCAAGTACACCTGCCTCGACGCGATGTTCAGTATCCTGTCTAATATTCGCCTTTCACCTGACGAATTGTCTTCTTAAGACTATTAATGCCAGGAACGGTATGAGTATAAACCTGAGCTTTCAAATATATCCATAAATTAAAGTCCCCCGCAGTAAGGTAAAAGTGAATTTGAGAGTTACCAAAATGTCACCAAACCGAGAGAGAATTCTCCCGGGGGAATGCAGCACGAAGGTTCTTCATTCAGAGTCATCCCGTATGGGCTGTGACACCGTTCTGTTAAACTATGCTCTTCATGCTAAATCTGAATCAGTGAGAATTTCACTGTTCCAATCAGTCAAACGTATCTGACTGATGCATCAGTCACTTCAGTAAATCTATCTGATGAACCAGTGAAAAAATGCCATATTTCCTTCACTGATTGATTCACTGACATTTACCACTGATTCGCCAGTCATTTTTTTCACTGTTTACTCAGTAGTTTATTTTTGACTGATAGACCAGTGAGACATGTGATCAACTTGCTCCGTCTCTAATTATTTTTGACTGATGTATCAGTGAAACTGCGTGCCGTAGAACATTGTTTAAAAATGGCCGTTAAACAACGTGTATCAAGTGAAATAACAACGAATAAACTAATACAAAATACCTTCTAAAATGTGTTTCGTCTTTCAAAATTACATTTCACGAGGTAATATTAACATACGAAGAGAGTGCACCCATGCATACTACTCGTTTTAATAATCCTAACGGTACCAATCAAACCAAACACGAAACGTATGAGCATACAACTTCAAACTACACAATTTCGAACTACACAATCTTCCTTCTAAAATTCTAACTTGGCCTGATAACTCAGGTGGCAAGGCAACGGCCTAGGGTCGAATGGTGCGTGGGTTCAATCCTAGTCCCATTCTGAGCATTTTTAATTTTATTTTTTTAATTGCACAATATTAATAGTAAACTATCGTAAACATGTTTATTTCACGTAATTATTTGACTACATTCAATTGAAGCAATATCTAATTCGCCACTGCAGTCGGTCGTCACTTATTCAATCCGTGAAATTGTTTCACGTCACTAATTCAATCAGTGAAATTTTTTTCACTGAAACAATCAGTGATTTTCCACTGATTCTAAGTGAAGCCATTTTCACTTATTAGAGTAGTTGAATTTCACTGCGAATCAGTGGTTTCCCACTGATTCGAATTTAGAGTGTATAACGTTCGGAGTTCACCGTCACAGAGACACCATCATCACCCTCGAAAAAGTAAGGCCCAATAATTCCCGTGTTGAAGTTGCACATAACACAACTCGCTTAGGGCTGAGTAATGGCCTCTTGTGGAGTTGGCCTGGATTTGTAGGCGTCCAATATCAGCAGTTTCGCTTGTTTACAGAACCGTTGAGCGAGAATATTGCTCCGTCGCTCAATATGAGGCACCCATCGAGGTGATCGTATGTTTGCCAGCTGCAACAGCTGTTTAAACAACGGACTCACGACGCTTTGTGCGCAAAAGATATTTCCTGGACTATTTGCAATTTATGCGATTGAAAATTAAAATAATGGTGTAAAATTCGTCGTTCACTCCTGTCCGACAAATGAAAGAGTTTGTAATACACCGCACTCCTCTCCAAGGCTGTGCTCGCATGCTCGATATTTTCAGGTGGCCAGACGGTCTTTCGACGAGTGCGGGCTTTATCCTGTACATATCTAGTCTCACGCCGCTGACGCACCCATCGACCGATTATTTTCCTTGAAGGTGTTGTCCCTCAATACCGATTATCATCAAATGTTCAACGAAACTCTCGTAGAACGGATATGATCGACTTGCTTAACACGAACTGTTCGACACCATATATGTATGCGCTGCAGCACGGACCAACGTTCCATTGTTCACTGAAACCAAGGTCACACATAACTCAACCACCACTGTCTGCGACCCCTCCTACAACCCATATATCAGTGTTGCCAACTCAAAATGAGTAACGTTAGATGCAGTATCCTGTGTATACAAGTATTTAAACATCAAAATACTGTTCTTTAAAAAGTCAACACTGGCACAAAAATGTAATATTCTTTTCTAATAATATTGTAGCAATTTTGTCGATGTTTTCTAAAATAAATCCAAAAGTCAGGGAGAAAATACGTTCACATCTCCTGTTTCACTTGTCTCCTGGTTGTTAAATGATTATATTTGGGGGAAAGAAAGCTACGGAAAACTTCAAGTTTTTGTTAGGGATTCGAGGTAAGATCGACATATTTGCATAGCAAACATATCTGTCAGTTCTTTAGTTGTTATTGAGGCGCCAACTATATATGATAACTGCGTTTAAGAACATTTAAATCACGTAGACTGAAACACTGAGAAAGTTCCATGATTTAAAAGTAGTACCTCTGACAATCCAACTGCGTACAGGACGACTATGCATTATGAGGACAAATGCTTTGTTATTCTGGTTTTCTCAAGTACCACAATTTTACTTATCTGTCCAGGAAAATACTTTGAGGTTTCTTATTCATATTTAGAAGTATTATAATAGTAATAGGGGCGTGCCGATTCCAGATACAAAGGGATGCCGCCTTTATTGATATCAAAGGGTTAAATTGATTGAAAGGGTTAATCAAAATTGAAAGGGTTAGTTAAGTCGAAAGGGTTAATAAATTGAAAGAATTAATAAATTGAAAGGGTTGAATTCGGTAAAAGGGTTCAATTTATTTAAAGGGTTGAATGGATTGCAGTGGTTAACTTTTAATACCATCGATTTTTTTTTCTTGATTTTGTACTTCTTTCTATATTTTTGGATTGGGGAGGGGGTAACAGGAGCTCTTCACGTCCTCACCCTTGGCGCTCTGGCAATCAATGACCAGAGTGATGGGTTGAAATGTGTTATATAGGTGTTGAGTTGAGTGCAAGAGTGGGCTAAGTGTAAATGTTCTTATTTTTTTAATTTTGAGGTGTTTGGAATGGGATATTGCTCGTAGATGCTGGTGGGAGATAGGAGACTTTGAAAGATATGATTTACGTGTTTAGTAATGACAAACAATCTTTTTTTCGAATGCAACTAAACGTTAGAAAAATTCAGAGTGTTCTACATATGAATAAATTACATGCATTAAATCACATGAATAATAAGTGCAATTATTCCAGTATGGAATCAAACATAATGTGAGTCTCGAGCTTAGAAATATAATTTAAATGAGAAACAATTTTAACTAGGCGAATAACATCTGATGTCGACAAGTGCAAACTCACTAAACGAAATCCAGCCAGTCATTATGAATAAATAACACATTAACACATACAAATTACACTATTTAGCATGGTGAATAATATCTGATGGCAAAAAATCTCTGAATACGATTTAAACTAGACACAACAGCGTACATCTATTCAGATAAGTAAAATATATAACGATCTACAAGAAAGTAATTAACGATAGAAAATCTTACCCCAAATGATTTGTTTCAAAATAACCCATTTGCATAGAGCTTAATCCCACATCACTTTATATATATATGTAATGGAAAAAAATGCACAAATATCCTCTAAGAGAAAATTATATTAAATATAACAGACATACTACAAATTTCCATAAATAGAGCGCACTTGTTAACCCAAACTGTATTTTAGATATTTTTGTCTACCGAACACAGAAATTGAATATCTTATTGCAATATTGACTTAACAGACGAAAATTTATATTTTCCCGATAAAATACTTTCATATTAAAACGTAGACCGCGGCTATCACTAGAGATGGTCGCCGGTCCGTAGTTGAGGTACCCCCCGATCGTAAGCTCAACGGCTGCCAAGTTTCTAGAGGTGTGGTGAAGACGAGAGAGAGAGAGAGAGAGAGAGAGAGAGAGAGAGAGAGAGAGAGAGAGAGAGAGAGAGAGAGAGAGAGAGAGAGAGAGCTGTACACGTCTGTCTCCTCCAAGCATTCATAAGCAACTGAAGATGGCAGCAACTGGGTAGCTGAGGTCACTTCGCTTCTGAGCTCCTAACACCCCTCCCACCCCTCGCCCGAGTGCGACCCCGAATTGCTCGCGATTGCCAATTTTTTCGGCACTAAGGCGAGATGGCGACAACTGATTAGTTACATTCAGATCGGGAGCTGCATGCTTATAGGCATCTCCTACCTTCCTACCCTAACCTACGCCCCTTGTCCAGAGGGACATGACCCCGTCCACGCACCCCTCCAACACTTACTCACGAAGGTGTCTTTTCTGAAGAGCTCCGTTATGGATCCAGCCTGATGTTCGCAAAAAACCTGTTTTACGCACCCCAGCATCAGCCCTGAGAATGATTTTTCATATTTTTTCGTGAGTTGGCGCTGCTGCAGTATCTGTTTCACGACAATGTGCCCCTCCCCCACTACAGTATTTAGAACACATATTTTATAGTGTTATCTCACCTGCTTCGCCCCGCTGGCCCATATCCCTCTGAATGCGTACCCCCAGAGATTTCACCTGTCTTTCTGACGTTTCAACCTTATGCAACAGGTTGACAATATGAGCAGTGAAAAAAAATTACAAGTCCCTGAAATCAAATTCTCAATATAAGCCCTGAGATAATCCCCAGATTTAACTATAATCCAGGATACTTATAAATTAGAGAAAAAAAACCATATAGAAATACAAAACCCATTTTTTACATGTATTCAAACAAGACATATTTTATTCACTCTTTAAGAAATGTTTTTACTATAAATTCGACGTTTATTTATGCGTATAGGAAAGAAATAATATTGGGAGAGATGTGGCCATCTCTATTAACAATGAGATTTTGAGAGCCGATGAGGAGAAAATTTTCAGAGTTGGAGCAGCACCGAGCCAGACCAGGTGGTGCACGTGAGACTGTGGGAAACGAGAGAGATCTCCAATAAAACCTTTATATCAATGACAACGTCTAACACAACATCCACACATTGTGAAAAAAAAATGTTTTTAGGTTGTGACCCACCCAGGGAGGCAAGTGTGCTGAGCGCTCAACCAATGCATTCCCTCTCTTTTTAGGTCTAACCAAAAACTTCCCAACAAAAATATGTATTCCATGTAACATAAAATGTATATATTTGAACTTATTTAATACTTTAACAGTTACCGAGGTAAGTTTGACTAAATAGTATGAATACAGGCGGAAATCATATTTTTTGGAGTTGGAAAATAGCGATTTTAATGTTATTCTAACACTTTTACTAAAAGGTCCAAATTCTTGTACATTTACGGGAAAATGGCTGCCATTTTAAATCATAATAGTATATAAGGAGGGATAAATTAATTTTTTCTCAGTATTAACTCGGCATCTGCTAAGGTCACTTTGTGTGCATATGCGTGCATGTGCATTGCAGTCGCATAGATAACGACATCAGGCATCCACTACAGGCATCCGGGAAGCATTGACATCAACGGCAAGTGTTGATAATGTGAACGAAGCCAGGTGTCCATTAGAACAACATACGTCCATCGTGCCTACTACAGCTCCAGATGTCCATCACAATTACTACAGCTCCAAATGTCCATCAGGTCTACTACAGCTCCAGGCATCCACTACAACATCATACATCTACTACAACTTCGCTATATCTAGATCATCATTAATGCAGAATCTGCAAGACATTTCATCTTTGCAACAGGTACAATGCATCAAGGTCACCGCTGTGACAATTGCGACTCTGAATGCGTTGAAACGTGCAATGCTATTTTAGTTTATGGGAAGGCGAAAACCTTATTGAGTCTAGAATGTTCCCAACTGCGAGTGTTGCTGAAAGAATTAATAATTTATTTTGCAGACCACAAAATAAAATTAGTGTATCCATTCCTGGCTGAACATTTAAAAGCTGATGAGGCTATTTTATCCTATTTATCTTGTGATGACTGTCCTTACGGCATACCTGCCTTTGCTAATGATGAGAACTTACAACATAAGCAGAGGGATTGTATGTCGTGCAGGCGATTCCGGAGTCGATGAATTAGATTCCGAGGCGAGCACTGTCATCTTATAAAATCTTATATGAGAGATACTTTTTTTTTGTAAATAGTGTATAAAGAAATAACGTAAAAATGATGTGCTATGCTCAGGGTTTCGAAAACTACCAAGACAAATCGTTTGTAATTAAGGAGCTTGCTATTTCTTATGCAACCGATGCTAATGACTCTAAAGTATTGTGCTTTAAATCTCCTAGACCTTGGTACAGTTTAAAACCTGAAGTTAAAATGATGTTTCGGGAACAAGCTTATGATATACATAACCTTAAATGGGACTCTGGTGACATAGTTTACGAAAAAATTTTCAATATATAAATTATGCGTTACTCGAAGACTATCCAATATACATGCTTGGAAAAACGCAGAGCGAAATTTTAAAAACTTTAACAAATGAAGAAGTAATAAATATCAGAAGATACCACGACTGTTCGAGAATTAATTCAATAGTCAAATGCTATAATACCAATCACTGCGAGGAAAAAACATTCTGCTCACAATGTAAAAGCGAAGCTTTAAGAGAATATTTGTATCAAAATCCTTCCTACATATAGAGATATTAATTTTCGAAAAAATGGTTTGTTCCAGGTAGTGTAAGATTTCGAATGAATGGAGAAATTCGACCCAGCGAAGATGTACTATACTATTTTTCGAGGACACAAGAAAGAATGGTTCCAGTCTCTAGGCAACATATACTTTCAAATACAGATGTGTAATGGAAATTAACTTTGGAATTTCGCAAAAAGTTTTGGAGAAAGTCTGTATACAGAATGAGTGCTGTGTGATGAAGAAGACTGTCCTATTTTAAATATGTTGCCTGACAGCGAACTGCCCTGTTCTTCTTGGAACCCATGTTTTAAAAATCGCAGTACATAAATAACCAAAGAACCAGGTTTTCATCAAATAAGATATAAATTGATTAGGCAGTAGCGCACTTTTAAGAGCACCATGTGGAATTTGGGACTGTGTGGTTTGGAACAGTATTGTTTGTGTCTGTAAATTTAATCTATATAAGTTGTCATTGAGGAACTAATTTTAACTGGAAGAACATCTGTCTATATAAAGAGAGAGAATCGTACAGCAGAGCTTCAGTTAAGATGGAGAGTTACGACTCATCACTTCAGTATGCTAGTGTTATTCCAGGATTCAGGCGAGTGTGGTTTCGAATTGAAAATGAAGATAGTCTACTACAGATACAGATGTGCAATGGAGATTAACAGTGGCATTTCTTGTTAACCAGTCCAACAGAAACTTTTAAATTTTTCGACGTATATTATGGGCGAAATTATTGTCCTTTATATAATTTGCTTCCTGACAGCAAGCTACATTGTAACGAAGGTAAACTAGAATTTAAAACTCCAGTGGATATAACACCAAACACAAATCCTACAAGAAAGTCAAATACATTATGCAGAAGGAGTGTAGTTGCTGTTCTCTTACTACAGTTTGTACAGAATAATGCAACAACAAGCGACATTATACGTACATCGGTGACCAAGAATTAACTTCTCCCTGTGGTATGTGGCAATGAATTGTTTTTCAAAGCAAGAACATCTGGCAGACTATATACGAGTGTCCCTGGTATAAGATCGAAAGTCATGGCAAGGATCTTCAACCCTACAGACTTATACGAAGTCCTGCAAATTGGATACAGAAGAGTGTTCTTTAAACCATATGACGGTCTTCTACAAGTTCATGTCTGCAACAATATAGAACATTGGTGCTACACTTTCGACAACAGTCTCGGCATTCGCTTTGGTGAAGGAATAGCATGCAACAATTGTGCTGCGAGATATCTTCGCCCCGACAGTGACTTGCCATCAATATTAGAAGATTTAGTGATTGCCAGTCTTAGCGAGGAAATAGAATAGGAATGGAGATACGGAATAATTTACTACCAGCTCACCATACATTACCAGGGAATCACCGTTCGTTGGAAGGAGACCTGCAATGGAGAAATCCACAACTTTATTTTCGAACAAGGAGTATTAGTTTTTCCTTCGGTGTGTAATTTATATGCGTGTGAAGTGGCTAATTCAGAATAATGATCCCAATGTTCCCATTGTGTCCAATGAAATACAGTATGCATTTTTTACTAAAGGTTTGCAATATATAACTTACAGCTTATTATATTCACATTTTGTTGTTAAGGAAATGTGTGAGTCAGACATTCTTTTCAAATGTATGTATTTCTCTCAAGCTTTTACAGTGCATAGTAAACCAAAATTATTACAATGCTACTTTAAGTAACTGTAACAGTCCTGAATATCTTGTAAACCAGTACAGACCTCATGTAGTAGATCGTAAGCGTAAATTTTAAGGGCGAATACATTGTAACTTCATATTGCGAGGCCGCCATTTTCTGTGACCATCGCTAAGCGCGAGCGAAAAATTACTAACGTTGTGAAGTTTGAATTTGTTGGTTTCAAGAAATAGTTCAAGTGTTTTGTTAGTTGCATAAGTCAGCAAATAAATTATTTCGTATCAGTAGCCGACAAGTAATTTTAGTGAATTAATCATCCAAAGTTCGGCACGTGTTTACGAATTACGAAGTGAACAGTAAGTTTGTGTGTTTTGTAAATAATGTTTTCTTAAATTGTTGTTAGAACATGTGAAATGTATTTGGACTTTTATTTGATCGAAACTCTAACGATTTTTACGTAGAAGTTAAATTTGCGTAACATGTTTACAAAGTGCATTTCGCACATCGGTATTAACAGCGACATATTTATTGCGAATTATTGTTGCGGGAGGCTTTCAAATGTACAGGGCCGAAATAAGCGCCCTTTTAGTGAAGTTCATTATATAAAAATAATGCAATGATATTTATCTGTTGAGCACTTCTCGCATCGGTACGAACAGTGACACATTTATCGCATTTAGTTCTTTCGCTGAAGTTCAAACTTTTGAGTAATAGTAAATTGAATGATATTTTCGTACGTACAAAATTTTCCACTGCATCATCAAAGGAATGCAAGTTCCAATCGCCACTCTCTCATAAGAAGAATAACAAAGAAAATTACGTCTCACGAAAGACGTTAAACTATAGTTCCCCAACCCACCAATAAAATAAAACAGACCCCTAACTAGTATAATACGTCATCATTACAGAAACAAAACAGTTGGGAATGGCAACCAGTTATAGTAGCCTAAGTACTGGATAGAAGCTGCCAGTCTTTCAATGCTTAACATTGGATTCGTAGCTTGTTTACAAAGATAGTTTTCTTCACCGACAGAACTGCTCTGGCGGAGGGATACATGGCAGCCGCACTTCTTTCCGAGAACTGACAAAATTTGCTGAAGTTATATGAAACGGACTATACTAAACACTAAAATACTAATGTACTGAATGGTCAATTCGAACACGGCCTCAGACTAACTTGTCCTTGCGTTACTTTTCAAAAAATTCCCAGGCCCTAATTATGTCCTTATTTTATATGAAGTCCCGTGTGCCCATTTGTGCACTCACCTGCACTGGACAGACATTGGGTCGGTTATTACACTGCCAAATAAACACGCAAATTTGACTGGATAAAATGTTTTGTTTCCGTCGTCCAAACAAAAGAATGTATTCAACTGTACATACATTTTGTTAACTAATCGAAATTAATACTTTTGTGTTTAAAACTTAGTTTAGCCAACGAAAAAGTTTCGGAAAAGCCACCACATTCTATTTTGTTGGTCGTATACAAACACGTATTTCGTTGACACAGACTAATCTTTCATTCACTGTACGCGTGGTGAATAACAATATTCTCAAACGGCTGTGCATGAACAAATAGACGTTGAATATGAGCAGATCTTGTTTAGTTGAGCTTCTGCATATTCATCATTAGCATTTCACCGGGGCCGTGGTGGAGAATTTGATAGTCGCTTCCGGATTTTCGCACAACCCCCCCCCCCCCCCCTAATTTGACGCCAAGGAAGGGGCAAGAGTACTGGAATTTTTTGTCGCGAATTAGTAAATTCCTTAAATATAATAGTTAAACAGAGTGTGTTTGTTACTCAACAGCGTGTCTCACTTGTAAGGGAAATCTTATAATACGTGATTCGGCAGGCTGCATTGGAAAATTTCCATCCCTCTTCTATGCCAATGCCGGTCAAGTTTTTCACTACGAATCCTCTAAACTCCTCAACTATCAGATTAATGTCCTGTCTAAATGGATTAAATAAACGGTTACGAAATTATTTTTTCCGTTACCATTATTAACAACAGACACATACGTAAATTTCGTGCAGCTTTTCTTCACAAGGTGTAACTTTTCCAGGTTCTCTCAGAACAAATTATTCACTTTTTTTTTTTTTAAACTTGTTTGCGCTAACGAGCTTCTACTTACGGTTTACCAAGAAATTATTTTTATTCCGTGAAGTGAAAAGCCTCAGGTATTTTCCTTTGCTTCACGCCCATTAGAGCAGTTTGTTTACCAATTTACTAAATGCCTGCGGAGGCTCGTACCGATCGATAAAGACGCTGCTGTGGTATTACACTTAATGGGTTTGTCAACAGAGCGCCACATGCTAGGTATTCTGGGTGCTTACTTTTCTGTTTAGTTTAGAATTTGGTGACAAACCCACAGATACAATTTTAAACTTAAATGGTTAGTCTCCCATCACAGTTGACGCAAAAGTGTACCCCCCCCCCCCCCCCAAGAATTTTTATAAAAGCTACAGTTTTTGAACCCGTCCTGTCCCGTCTCCATAATAAAGGGCATGTTTCACACTAGGGATATTTAAAGTTGAAACTGTACATAATAAGTAGGGATACCTGTTTTTAGCTAAAATATTTACGTGAAGGCTAGACTTCAATTTCCTCTGGTGTAGGTGCAATTTCCCATTGGCCACGTGGAACAGTTCCTCACCTGTCAGGGCCAATTACAATTAGGTAACTTCAACACCGAGTGTCCGTGATTCGCGGGCAGACACACTTGCAATGCGTGGCAGATTAACTCGTCCAATCACGAAAGTGGATCCGAACTCTAGTGTTTTTCAGCATAGGCAGTTCTGAAATCCTTTCGGCGAAAAAAAAAAAAAAAAAAAAAAAAGGCATAATAATAAGGAATCAGTGGCTGTGTTTTGAGCGTCTTTCTTGTAAGGAATGTGTGTTGTTAAATTTTCAGTACCTGTCATTTGTGAATTGTTAATGCTGACATTAGTGAACGCACTGCGCATTGTTCACTCGTCGTGACAAGCACATTTGACACAAGTACAGGGCGCGCCATAAAATTAAACGATTGAAACACTTGTGCTCGGAATTTTATTCTGTACTGAGAGGGTTAATGTAAATAAAGTATTTTACGGCTCCTTCCTTTTCAAAGAAACCAGTGTTTTAAAACCTAATTTTTACGACAGCATTACCTTGCATAACCGTTTGATATAGGCTGTTCGCGGTAAAATTAGCACTTTTAAAAAACCCTGCTTAAGATCTACTTGTAAACATGTTGTGTCTTCTTCCGCTTTATGTAATATCAAAATTGCCATGAGCCTCTTCACTTTATTCATGCGTCGATGAAGTGAAAATGTGAAATTGTTAGAAGATTAAATATTTTACAAATATGCTCATTTTTACACTTCGATGCATTAAAAAAACACAAAATGAAATAAATAATTTAAGTTATCACAAATCGCTACTTAACATTTTTTATTCGACGTTAAGACATGGAAGTACTTTCCATCCATCGTTGCCAACTTTACTGAGTGCATGTCGCTCAATGCGCCCGTTAACATATACACAGGCAGGAGCAGTGACTTTTTTCTAACGTTGATTTCAAAAATGCTCACTTCACCGTGAACAGCCTTTAACTACTTCCCCATCAAGTTTTGATCGTTTATTTTCCTTTCCGTTGTAAATCCGACTCATTTTACTCGTGTCAAAATTCTATATTAAATGATTACTGCTCTCGATTTATTTAAATATTCTTATGATTACAGAAAATTCATTGGTTCCACGTTTGTGTAAATTTCAATCCTCAAGTCTTCTGTTTATAGACTTCATACCTTTTAAGGTGATAACACTGAACATCAATTTCGTTTGCATTTTTATTATTGTACTATGAAAAGAAGTAAATAATGTTATGTTACGGATCTGGAATAAAGGCTGGGCCCATACACAAAAAATTGTAACTTAGAGTACTGAAACAGGAAATGATGCAAATCCGTAAAATTTTCGTGTTAAAGTTCGTAATGGTTTAACTTTAGAGATTACGTCTATTGAAGTGCAAATTTTTATTTTAATATCGTAAAATTTCTTTGTCAATAATATTTGAGAATTCCTTCTAAGAGATTACAGTAGTATCACACGCAATAACGGAATAAAAGGCTGGACTAGACTTGTAGCAAGAGTTAACAACGATATTAATTACGCTGGCCTTAACAAGTAATCGATAAATGTAACTGGTATGCAGAAATAATATATTATTTTGACTTCATATAGAATACAGTAAAAATTGTTATGATGTCTTGAGTTTTAAGAATTAAGTTGGTGAACAAAATCTCAATTAATATCTAATATTGGTGACTTTAAATTATTTTTAGGAAATGGACTGTATAGTAAAATTATAACTTACTTTTGTCTCGGTTTTCTGACTTAAATATTTGCTTTCAAGTACGCATGTTGAAAGAATAATGAAGCACTTGGAAGGAATGATCCAACTAAGATGGGGGGGGGGGGGGGACAAGTAGGCGACTGTTCTGAACGGAGTTGCAGGTATTGTGGTTTCCAATCTTCATTTACCTCAGATATAGGCTGTTCACGGTAAAACGAGCACTTTTGAAAGCCCTGCTTAAGATCTACTTGTATACACGTTGTGTATTCTTCCATCTTGTGTAAAATTAACATTGCCATGGGCCTCATCATTTTAATTCATGCGACGGTCAAATGAAACTGGGAAATTATTAAGAAAGCAAATACTTTACGATCTGCTCATTTTTACACTTTTTTGTATTGAAAAAAAGTACAGAAAGCGGATGAAATAATTTTAAGTTATCACAAGTGGTTATCTAACACTTTTTATTCGACGTTAATATATAGAACTACTTTCCATCAATCCTTACCAACTTTACTGGGCGAATGTCGCTCAGTGCGCCCATTAAAATATATGCATGTAGGGGCAGTGACTTTTTCTAAGGTTCATTTCTAAAGTACTTACTTTATCATGGGCGGCATTTAACAAAATAGTTTCATCTAGATTTTTTACGGAGTTATTAGGTTTACATATTAAAACCGAGCCTTTTTTTCAGATCTTTTTGGACGTTTTCAGTTGCTGGCGGCATGGCGCCACTAATCGTCAGTAACCCCTGTCTGCAATCGTGAACAATATATCGTTGCCCAATTATACCGCTGATCCTTTGCAGATTCTTATACTAAGCTGGCGCTTTATGTTTTTCTTTGGTAGCTGACTTTTGTTCTGGCCTGGAGGTCTGATCTTTCGCCAGAGATTTGGACTGACTGTAGTACATAATCTTTGAGGGTGCCTTCTGGTGTTTTGATCAGAAATGGAACGGCAATAGTACATAATTATGAAAAACGTAAAGATATTTGCTGAAATCTAAGTTTTATGGTGTCAAGCATCATCTTTGTTAGGAGATATCGGAACTTGCTCACCTTCGGATAGTCCGTAACGGGGGATCAGTGCCCGCCATCTTGGATCTACGGAATTTTCGCCGTAACTTGCATCACAGATTTTATATTTTACTTTGGGCGACGACAATGGAAATGGCATTGCTTGGCACATTTTCTAAAACATGCACGACTAAATTACTGTTGCTAGGATCATTTCTGTAACCACGCGCTAGAATGAACTACTCATTTCTTGCCTGCTGTAACTATAATCCATTCGCGGTTACTTCACGCTTTTCTAAAGACCTGCTAAATTTCTACTTGCTCCACCTCGTGCAAACTAAGCTTTAATAATTCTAGAAAATTACACCATAGGACAACTCACCGAATTCACGCGCTCTCAGTTGTAATAATATTTTATACGAGAACTATTTACCAACGCACAATTTTCTCACTTTTTTTTAAATATTGATTATAAATAAAATATTATAACTTATAAATAAAATACTGGTAAAACTTCAATTTAACGAAAAATAAGATACTTTAATGTTAACAGATGCATACTTGTGATACAGGAGATATTTAGGAAACAACCAAACACGTCATACGTGGGGTGATTTTTCAAAGGTTATATTCAAAAAGTGTATAAACTATAGTCAAAAATTTAAAAAGGTTGTAGAGTTTTAATAGTTTGATAAATCTTTAGAAATTATTATTAATGCAGGGTCGTTTGAAAAATTACGTTTACATTCTTAAATGGCACATATGGAGAAAAAAAAAAAAGTGAAAATTGAAGATGGCGGGGAATTATCCCCCATTAAAGTTTCACCTTCTCCGGACGGAATTAGGTGGTGTTTTTTTTCTTAGCTCCAGTAGAAATGAAGTCATAGGCCAGGAGCCTCTTTATTCCTACCACGGGAGGAGTGCGTTTGCTTGCGCGTGGCTGTGTGAACGCGTGTGTGTGTTTTGCTTCGTGAGGGAGGGGGGAGGATCGAATCGCCCGAAGGGCTGCTTCTACTGCTCGTCCTCGACTGAGAAATGGCGGCGTTTGTGGCGGAGACAAATTTTCCACTGCTTCCTTTCTCCGCTTGCCAACCCCGCTCTCTAACTCTGTTTTCCTACTCTTTCGTCCCTCCCTTCCTCCCCGGCAGCGAGTGGCGTTCTCCGTCTCTCTTGTCGCGCCTCTTCCTTCTCTCTCCAACCCCTGGGCACCCTATCGATCACCCTCCGGAGTCCATGACGGGCGAAGCGCGCGCACGCTTGGTCCTGCCCTGCGCGGGGTTCAATCCTGGGCGACAGCTTCAAAACTCACATACATCGTAGTCAGTGGCAGCGTCCTGTTTGAGCGACAGAGTGAGTGAACGAAGAGATTTAGGCGACTTCTAACATCGAGGTCTCGAGAGCCGATGACGGCGACCGAGGTGAGTATGGAGCACCGTCCGAATGCAAGGGCCGAGGATAACGGGAGATTCCCGAGAAAACCCGCCGACCAGCGGCGTCATCCGGTGCGATTCCCAAGTGCGAAAGTCCGGGAGTGACCCGTACAGGGGATTGAACTCCGTTCGCCCTGGTGGGAGGCGAGCAGGCTAACCGTTCAGGCATCGCCGCTGACGTGAAGGCCACAGCAGCACTGAAAATGGAGACAGGTGTTATGGGACATGCGGGACGAAATTGATCAAACTGACACCCTCGTGTACTGAAAAACTTGTTTGGGGACTCCCGCAGCTGGCATTCGCCAAAGCAATGTGTTTGCGTGTAAATTGTATGTGTTTGTATTCTTGTGCAATTATCTCTGGTAATCAGTTGCAGTTTGTTGACAATGCGTGAGGACAGCCAAGTTTTCTGAACTTTCTTGGACACCCTCTTGAGGCATGCTGACGCTACGTGACTCTAGAAACTGTAGCTTCTACGCAAGGAACTTAACGTGAAGCAGGCGCGCGCCCTCTCGCATCCTACGCGTGGCGCGGCTTAATCCAGCGAAGCGTGGCAGCGAGATGAACGGGGGGGCTTAATCCTCCATTCCGAGAGACCCCCCCCCCCCTTTCACGCGGGTCCAAGCACCACGTGTTCATTAGCGACGAACATGCACACGAACCGCGCGACAGCCACCGGCTCCTCCTGCGGCAAGTGCCCGGGACAATCTCCCCGCCCGCCCGCCAGATTGCGGCATTGTCACAGAGTGCTTTGGGAATACAGAAGCGGAACATCAGCCGCTTGCACCGCGAACTCTAGCCGGCACACGCCACCGCAATGGCGTCGCTAGACAGCAACACGTCGGAATTACGTTCGCCGATCAGCGGCTAGTAACATAGGGGAACCACCACTTCTCCGAACCGGCGTTTCTCCGATAAAGGCTGTTCACGATAAAGTGAACACTTTTTAAATCAACCTTAGAAATATGTTACTGCTCGTACCTGCATATATTTTAACGGGCGAACTTAGTGACGTGCTCCCAGTAAAGTTGGTAACGATGAATGTAAAGTAGTTCCATATCTTAACGTCGAATAAAAAGTATCACATAACCATTTGTGATAAGTTAAATTATTCCTTTGACTTTTTCATTTTAATGTATCGAAGTGTAAAAATGAGCAGATTAGCTAAATATTTACTTTTGTAATAATTTAGAATTTTCGCTTGACCGAAGCATGCATAAAGTGACGAGGTCCACGACAGTGTTAATTTTGCATAAGGCGGGAGAATACACACCGTGCAAACAAGTAGATCTTAAGCAGAGCTTTCAAAAGTGCTCATTTTACCGCGAACAACCTATACCAAACACGCCACTTGCCCGAAACTGCCAGGTCTGCGACACTCACCAGTCTGCAGCCCAGTCAGTAAGGAACCGTTCGCAGCACGCGATAACCATTCAGAAGAAGGGTTCGGTGGTACGTGAAAGGAATCGGCTCGCCATTTCACTTCTGCGTACTCATCTACTCTGTGGCATTACGCCGACCGACGCGACCTCTCGGCGGCAGCCTGCAGAAGCCACGAGGCAGTGGCGGGCGCGAATTCCCCTCACGCACACTCAAGAGCAGTTGTGGCTCAACAGTAAATGGTAAGGAGGGTGGGTGACAAGAGGGCTTGAGCCCCTCCCTTGGATATTGATTTTACACTGGATAAAATACTGTTATTGAAATTAGTACAGTGTTATTAAAGGTTTAATACATATACTTAGTAGAATAACAGAATATTTAGGAAAGTATTTAGATAGAAGATCTTTCTTTTTTCTTTTTTTTTTTTTTAATTTATATGTAGCGTTAAGACTTGATGGTAACTGGCAAGCTAGCTCGTGGTTTGATCGAAATGCAGAGTTTGTCTGCGTCGCCAGCGTTGTGCTGTTTGGTTTTACGTTTGTGTTTTTCTATTTTTTATTTATCTGATAAATTTCCTCGGGGCATTTATTATACACATTAGGTATATATTTCGACTATAGTCACTCTTGGATCCTTCGTCTTGTTGGATTCGTGTCTCAGACTTGGTTTTCTGTGAGTGTGTTCAAAATATTTTACTTGATTACACATATTGTAGTTGTTTTTCACAAAAAAAAAAAAAAACTCAAGAATGTAAACTTACCAAAAACGTGTATATGTCAATTTACATTAATATTTTACAGTGGGTGTTGGAGCACATCTTTCTCTGGTTCCCAAAATGAACAAATAAAACGAAAAACACTGTGAACCTTGAGCCGTGTATCTCTTGTTTGGAGAATTGTAAGCTTCATGAGTAAACACGAATGTTTCATTAACCCTAATCCTGATGGGTGGTTTGGCGCACACCTGGACCACCCTATGGTCTCTACTATGACAACTCACATAGTGGAACGGAGATGCCGGACAAATTTAGAGGACGCGAGAGGTGGTGGAAGAGAAGATGGGAACAACACACGGCTCACCATTTTGTCGTTTTCCTTGCTTTTCCCACAAATTGCAAGTCCACTTGTCAAAACGTGTTTTGCCTCGCAGGGATGGGGGGGGGGGGGGGCATCATTCTACGATTCAGGGATACAAAATTTGATCATCCAGTACAAGTGTCTCATTCGTGGAGACCGTGTCGGAATGTAACTGCGAAAAAATTATTATGGTTTTTGAAACCTTCGCAGAACGGCCCACCGAAACTTACCCTCGCGATGCTTCTCATGCCACAAAAGTCAAAATTTTACGATGGCACAGTTAGTACGTTGAGATGAGATTTTCCGGAGCACTTTTAAGTTATTTTCTTATGACATCTCTCAGTGAAGTCTTCACCGCCCCCTCTAGACAGACTTTTGGATGGTGATGATTTGGGGGGGGGCCTAAATACCTCCTTTTCCGCACTCGTAGGATGAAGTTACGGGGACGTATAGTGCAGCGACGGAGTGCAAGAGCGGTGAAATGCGAGAACCCCGAGAAAACCTCTCTAGGCAACAGCAACATCCGTCACGCACATTTTTCCCACAGAAAAATTGTTGATGACTCAGCTGGAACTCAAACCTGGATCTACCTGGTCCCACCGTTTCTTACTTTGCTGTTGAAAATTTTAGTGTAATCACATAAATGTTTACGGAAATATCCAGTTAAGGCCCAGCCTCAGACGCCATGTATAGTTACTGTTTTTTTTTTTTTTTTTTTTTTATTATTATTATTTTAGTTGTCTAGGCACACTTATTTTGAAACTACAACTAAGCCTACCTGGTAATATACATTACGCTTTAAAACAAACATAAGTTGAGAATTTTTGTCAAGTAATTGTGACTTAATTAGCGCAACATCATTTTTAAATTATCAATAGATTCTTTCCGTTTCACAATTAAAGGCTGTTCACGATAAAGTAAGCACTTTAGAAATGAACCTTAGAAAAACGTCACTGCACCTGAACGGATATATCTTAATAGGCACAGTGAGTGACATTTGCCCAGTGAAGTTGGTAACGATGGATGGAAAATAGTTCCCTATCTTAAGGTCGAATAAAAAGTGTTAGATAACCATTTGTGACAACTTAAATTATTTGTTTCGTTTTCGGTTTTTTTTGATGCACCGAAGTGTAAAAATGAGCAGATTTGTAAAGTATCTACTTTAATAATAATTCCCTAGTTTCATTTGACTGAGGCATGAATAAAGGGACGAGGTCCATGGCAATGTTAATTTTACATAAGGCGGAAGAATAAACAACGTGTATATAAGTAGATATTAAGTAGTGCTTTCAAAAGTGCTCACTGTACCGTGAACAGCATATACCTGAAAACGCGTGGATAAAATTATGCGACTTCATTTGAAGGCATTTTTGAAATGTAAACGGACTATAATGGAAAAAATGATTTAGGTAGTGAGTTAAAAATAAAGTAATGTATCGTAAATTGAAAACTCGGCATGGCAGATAAAACTGAGCCTAACATGGAAACGTGATATAATTTGAGCTGAGATCCGTAAATTCAAAATACGAAGACCACACGGGTTTCAATAACGAACAATGGCGACCCTACATGAAGTTTTCTTCGCCACTGTAACTATGAAGGTATCGTTCCTGCGGTAATTATGTTGTTCATACCGCTAATACTTATTCCTTCAAACTTCAGAAAGTATAATGAGTCACTTTTAATAGCTCGTAAAACTTAAAATGCTAAAAAAAAATTACCAGATAGACGCATCATTTATTAAAATCGGTGTCATGGCGCGATGCTACAGTGGAACATCCGTTATTTAACATGGGTACATTGCGTTAAAATCATAATCCTTCCTTTGCTTCGCCGTAGTCGGGTAAAAAAAAAAAAAATCTCTATTAAATAATATTAAACCTTCTTCCTCTCAAAATTGATACTTTAAGATATAAATAATTCTAATTTTCACAACTGTAACACAGATGCATCCAATGCTCTCTTAGCTTCGTTGGTTTGCAGTGCCATCCATCTAGATGCTTCCTTCTTCAGGGTGTGGCCATGGCTGCAATTGCGGCCATAGCACCAGACAACTGCTCAGCCGCAATGTATGTGTCCTTTTTTTTAACTTAATAAACCTAACCTGAGACGCATCCGATTCTCCTACCGAAGTTAGCTACATGCATGACGGATGGCCCACAGAAATGTGAAGGGGCTCACGTTGGCGTGGTGGGATCTGAGAGTCGCCAGTAAAAATTAATTATAGCGTGTTATGAAGCACGTCAACATCAAACTTCGGATTTCTAACCTCGCGACGGGAAGGCTAAAAGACGGCTGCACTTCCATTACACAGCAATCTTTGAACCACGAGGTGCTCAACAAGTAATAAATATACAATTTTAAACTATTTAAGTCTGGGGGGGGGGGGGGGGGTGAAATAACATTTCAATATAACTACCAAAAATCCGGGGGTTAGCCAACTTTGCATGTTTCTAGGTTAAGCATTCTAAACTGGTTCCATTTTTTCTTGAGAGTAATAAAGGAAATGGCGACTTTTGGACAGGATTCTAGGAGTAGGATACAGGGTCCGCCCGTCACCTTGCTTGACGAGGCGGCCTGGGACTGACATGTTACTGACCAAATGTCCCGTTTCATCCCAAAAATCACTTCTGAAATCAATTATCTTTCCAAGAAAAATCACTTTTTTCACCAAAAAAATGAAAAAAAAAAAAAAAAATTGGAAAATTGAGTCAAGCGGATTCGAAGCTCCTCGAAGCAAGAGCCGAAAAGTCCTCAGGCGAGCAAGATGATTAGACGCTCTTATGCCCGGTTGCAACAATATCTTGCCCGATCCGAGATTGAATGATCCTAGTTCCGAACCAGGACCCAGTTTTAACTTGGTTGCAATGTAAAAGTGTTACACCAACGAAATTTCATGATTCTGGATCTCCGACTCGTCGATCTTGGTTCCAAAGTGAGAGATCGAGATTAAGTATGAGACAAATTTTGCTATTGGTTCGTAATATATGACGTCATGGAAGTAGGCGTATGTTTCACTATAGATAAAACTATATGTGCCATGTTTTATCTGTTTTAAGTGAATTATTGTTGTACGAATTTTTCTAAATAATATTCTAGTGCGTATAATGTTTTAATTTCCCAAAAAAAACAATCGAACGTAGTTCTATGTACTGGCGTATTTTCAAACTACATTTGTCAACGATGGCTGCTGATCTCGGATTGAGATTTTGAACCCCCCATTTTCAGCGGTTCGAAATGAACTTCATCACGATCTCCAGTCCAGCTCGGAACTCGAATGATGCAACAGTTTTCTGTGTCGATCTTAGATCCGATCTCGGATCGAGTTTCAAACCACAATGGTGCAACCGGGCATTAGAGGAATGAGTAAATCCTCAGAGCAGTAGAAGAAGATTCGAGACTCCGAGCTGTGTCCACTGGGCCGGGGAGAATCAGCGGACATGGCTCCCACCCCTGGCCATTTTCCTGCACCTGGCACATCAATACCCTCTACCTCGACCCCTCCTCCTCGCCAGACCCTTATTAATCCACACCTCACACCCTCCACTCCATCCATCCCTGGCAATTATTATAAAAATTGCAAAAAAAAAAACACGGAAAAAATTCCAAAAAATCGAAGAACATACAGTATTAACCTCACACTCGCCTCCCCCTCCCCCCCCCCCGCCACCCAATCATAACAAAATTTGGAAAAGTTACAAAACATTTAAAATACGATTTTTAAAATCGAACAAAATATAACATTAACCCATCGCTCACCCCACCACCCCAAAACCACCCCCATCCCCCTTCCCCATGCTTCTTCACAGTCACACTCACCAGTCATAACAATCGAGAAAAATAGCAAAAATTTGAATTATTTATTCTAAAAATTGAGGAAAATATAATGTTTACTTCACACTCGCCCACGACCCTAACCAGCCCCCTCAACCCCTTTATTCACTAAGTCATAAAAATTCGAGAAGAGAGAGACAAAAATCGAAAAATTGATTCTGAAAATCGACGGACATATTACGTTACTGACTCCGACCCCCATGTTAGATGCTGGTGACGACCTTGATACCAATGATGTTGAAACTAAAAAATCGAGAAATAAATTGCAAAAAAAATCGAAAGAAACTAATAAAAGTTTCGGAACATATTACATCACTGACTCCGACACAAAATGATGGCAACCTTAACCTTAAACTTGAAAAATCGAAAAAATTTAGAAAACCTACAAAAAGTAAAAAAATCGAAGAAAAAATCACATGCCTAAAGCAAAACCCATGTTGGACACATGTGACAATGAGGGTCTCGTGAAAATGGAATCAGCAGCCTAATGATCACCCAAATTTATATTCCATTTGCTATATAGCCGATCAACCTTCCGACAGTGCACAGTATATATACTTACTAACATATTCCATCAGTGATATTTTAGCATTTTAAGCATCCATTTAACAAGACATTTTATCTTGTTCCTTGATCACATTACCATTCAGTTACACCTTCAACAGTTTCTTACACACAAGTACTTCATTCAACTTGAACTCATGGCTATTCTTAAAGCAGGCAACTGACTACTGCCAGACCAACTCCTCACAAGACTGACCCCTCACAAGGTGTGGCTCCTCAAAACACTGACCCCTCACAAGACGACTGCACCCTCACAAGACAATAATCTGACTGAGGCAGATTATGTCATGTGGTATGTTTTAATCGTGACAAATTTTTATTTTCAAAATGTAGGCCAAATAGCCGTTTTTAGCTTTGAGTGCTATATCGTCCAAACTATGTAATCAGTTTCAGCTACACTTAATATGTTGGTAGAATATATTACAACTATCAACGGTATGTACATAGAGCATATTTTGTCCGCTATTTTGTAGGAAAGTGCCATGCGAGAAAATACTTGATTTTATCATATTTGCTAATAAGAAGAAAATCCCCAAATATTTACGCGATGGCAAGAAAACGGTACAAAAGAAATGTTAGTTTAGAGTAATAGTTCAACTTCCTTTTATTTTTTCCACCGAAATGTTAAATTCGGAGGAAGATACTGCTAACATTATTTGCGCCAGATGCTCATAAGACATTGTAACAGAAAAATTATAGAAATCTACGAGTTATTGGTAAAAACATTACCCAAATTTCACAATGTGAGAGGGGTAATATTTTTAATGGACCCTACAAAAGGCTGTCAGTACCAGGGGTGATGGTAGCTACATTCCCTGAGTATGTGCAAGTCTCGAGCCAAAGTTATGTGGAAGTAACTGTGTCTCTAACGAAGAATATCAATCAATTTTACTTAATGGCCTTATCTTGGACTTCAAACGACAATGTGGACAGAAGAAAACGACCTAACATCAGCTACCTCAGTTCATTGGTGCAACCGGGGCAGAGAAAGGGAGCGCCATTATCATTATACTAATAAATAAATAATTAACTTATGGAAATTAACAATTAATAATTAAAATACCAGATATTTTGTATTGTACATTTTAGTAATTAAGTACATTTCGATACGCGTTTGCAGGTGTAAAATAATCCAATAGTATAGGCCTGTCTAATATATTTACTTGCATTAATAATCTCTCCCTACATATACTTTTTACTGCCCTCGGAATGAAATCCTGGCCACTCACATACCACAGCTGAGGCCCATTTACGAGAAGAACGCAACTTTAATATGTTTCTTGTCATAAATCAAGTTCCTATTCAAACGTTATGATTGGATCCAGAAGCAAATGTGGAAACTCGGATGGAATTGGAAGAATTCGCGTGGTAGACCTATCTTGACCCACTTATCATGCTCACAAGAGCTTTCCTGGATATCGAGCGCTGTCTAACTGCGGCTTCTTAGCTACGTAACAGCTTACAACGTCTCCGAATTTATGGTCGCCGTGAGTACCTTGGCAGAAGGGGGATAGATAGATAGGTAGGCAGATATATAGAAAGAGGCAGGGGCCAGTCACTACATAGGGCTTTCGCTGCTCTTATCGAGCACTAACAATTCCGTTTGTATCAACATCGAAAAGTCATTCAATTGTAAAATAATTTATTCAACGAATTGCCAGCGATCAAGCAGTTTTATCCTTTTTACGTTTAAAATCAAATCAACTTTAATCGTACAAACGTTAAGAATTAAGTAAACAATTTAATAAATGTTGTCAATTGTCCATGTTGTAATTATTGCATAAAGTTGGCGTTATTTAACAAGTTTTTTTACAAGCTTCGTGCGTGAATTGAATTGAATTTCAATTTTGAAATGGGGAAAATTAATAATAAATGTGTAACAAGATGTTGGGTTACTCACTGTGAAAATTCGAAGCCAAACACATGTGAAATACTTCATCTTTCCCAGCAATCCAGAAAGGTAACTTTCTAAACAAATTTTGTTTGTTTTGACTGGTATCTAGGTTTGGGCTTTTTATCTGGTTACGAACTTTAGATTATTTCCTATAATAATCCATACTTTTCTAAGTATTTGGCTCTTTTATTCAAATACTACAGTTAACTGTCAAGACATACAAAATTTTTTTTGAAACTTAACTCTTTGGATTGCTGGGAATCGCGGATAAAGTTACCGCCATGCAGAGCAAAAAAAAAAAAAAGGTCATTATTAATGCTAAAAAAATTCTTACCAGGACCTCTAGAATTTTATTTTTTCAGTCTTATGTTATAATATAGCCACGACAAAATAATGATTCATTTGCTTTATATTGGTCACAAGAGAAGCGTTAGTGGCCCAATCTTAGAGAGGTAATAAGCATAAAAGATCAGCCTGGCAGTGAAATCTCTTTTTCCCTTCCATACTCTTTGGAAAGAGGGGAGGAAAAAAAGGGCGAGGGAGAGTATAAGCGGTTGCATGGAGTATCACCAACCCGAGAGGAAAATGTGCAAATCCTCACTGGTACCATCATGCAAACTGTTATGATTTTGTGAAAACGTATTGTATTAATCCTAGCGACATGCCCCTGCCTCGCTCGGGTGCGATTTACAAATATGGCGTTGTTTAAGTTTACAGCAAGTATATGCACTAAATGCTTAAGGGTGACATATAGGATTAACACTGTGTTGTTCAAAATGTAATCGTAAGATAACCCCTATTGTTAAAAAGACAAAGATGGTTACTATGGGCCATCCTTAAAAGATAAACATATGCTGTCGCGGACTTTTTTGTAAACCTTTTTGAGATCTACAATTCTGCAGCACATTAATTTGGCGTATCTCTTATGGTTTAGTCAGCGTAAGCCATGTAAGCGCCCAAAAAGCAGCTTTTTTCCGATTTGGTTAGAAAACACCGACATTTCTCTACTACCCTTACATTAAATATTAATTTATTATATACTTAAACCTTCCTCAAGAAATTCTCTAAATGATGTCGAAAACCATATCAAAATTCATCAAGTAGTTAAGAAGCCTTAGCCGAATACACAGACGCACGCGGCCGGACGACTTTGTTTTATGGTTTGTAAGGATGAATTATTACTCTCCAATGCGCCCGCCTACCTGTACTTCAAATAAAGTTGCAGTGTGTCGGAAAGAACACACACGTCAGTCGAAGCCTGTTGAGTGCATTCAAGATATCACACATTAGAGACACCATTTCTGAGCACTCCATCATAGCCAAAATCATACTTTTCAAAGCGCTGTATTCCCCCCCCCCAAAAAAGGGGGTTACGAAATATGCAAAAATATCAAAGAGCCGCACTGAAACTTGCTGCAGACATTCCACCAATAAAATGATGGGAACGCCGCTTGAAGTTCCGTTAGTACGCGCAGCACTACGACGACACTGCACGCTAGTACAGGGCCTTGCACGTAGTGGCGATGATGCGTTTGTTGAGCATGCCAGTTCCGCTCTTACCGCTCACAGGCTTTTAGGTCTCAAACGCGAAAAATATATCCAGGTTGCGGTAGGCTTTAAGTTCAAACCATGCATAGAAAGTTACGGTGGAGACAGGCTCGTTATGGTTTAAATTGTAGAGCAACTAAGGTAAAAATCTAGAGTAGAAAAGAAAATTCAATAAAAGTTATCTATTTTTATGTATTAGTCTGAAGTGTATAGAATTACAGCCAGTATTACATAACTATTCTGGGATACTTCACAATAACATAATTATAGTCTGATCACATTCAGTCGAGCACTTCTCTAAACCCTGCGTATGATCTACTTTTCTCCTCATTCGTGTCCTTCCCTCGCAAGTAAAATTTACATTACTATGGGCATGATGACTTTATTCATACACTAGGCAAGTGAAAACGTGCACATTTTAGTGACCTCAATGTGTTAGTAACTTTTATTGTTGTGCCACGCAAGTTAATCGGAGATTTGTGGTCTTAGCTTGCATCTTTACTGTCGAGAAAATCACTCCAGCTGTATCGGACACATTTGTAATATATACCCACGACTATTGAGAACCACGAAAATTTATACGACCTAACTAGGCTAGTTTAAAGATCAGAATCAGCGTCTTCAACTGCACATGTCAGCGTGTTGGATGAAAAGTTAATTGCTTGACACAAATCAATTTAGTCAGCAATAGCTCTTTAGTCGTGATTGAAAAGCACTTCTACCCTTCCAGAAGAGCGGGTGTAACTTATCGTTTTCAAGTGCTGCAAATATGAAATTTCCTGGTGCGCTCTGTACCTTAGCAGCAGACGCGACAATTGTTTGTTGTTTTAATCCACTCCTAGTTACGTCTAATTTACCCTGAAGTCTTACTAAAGTTCTACTCTCTTGCTGTTACTCCGTATCAAGCAAAGATTATTTAACCCGTTCGATCACTCGTTAATTTGTGATCCGAAGTGTTGCGAACTTGTAATATTTCGATGTGAGCTGTACTTGTGTGCACTGTACTTTTTGCAACCAGTGAACAACGTGCCTGCGGGCTCAAAGACGTTACCACCAGCCATTCATAGAGACCTGCAAAATTCGCGTTATTATTTGGGGACATGTTAAACTTGAAACACATGTACATTTGAAATACGTTTGTCATTGGACCATACTTTACGTGGCACACCCGGGGTGACTACGTCGAAAAATGAATACTTCACAATTGTGTGCCCCAATCAAGTGTTCTGTCTTCACGACTATGCAGCAGCCAATGGGGAAACGACGCCGTCTGTAGTGCATACAGTACTGTGAAATTCAGACTGATGTCAAATAATAACGCGAATTTTGCATGTCCCTAGTCATTCATAATAGAGAGAAGTGTGGCAACGTTCATAAATCGCATTACCCGCTGGGAAGACTCTCGAGGCATTGGGTACTGATTTCTTGCTGAATACAGTATTGACCATAAATGTCCTTCATTTGCAAAATGTCCGTGATCGTGGACACAGTGAGATAACGGGTTAACTAAGTCTAGAATATTACACCAAATAGACAAAGCAACGCATTTGTACGCAATCGGTAGGGATAGGAAAAATTCGCGACTTCATTTCAGTACAAGATGTATTTCAAACGCGCGTATTCCAAAGTTGCCTTTGCAATTGGATCAGAGTTTATTAGACACGCCCTGGACGACTCAACGCCAATAGCCGACTTGCAAAGGAACAAGAAGTGAATTCTGTACTGTCAAATGTGGGGTAACACTGGGGCAACAGCCAATGAACAAACATCAGAGGTTCGATTATACAAAGGATTGTGGAGTCTAGCATACAGGTAATTGAACTCGCGAAATTTTCCTATCCCTAGCAATCAGTTTAATAATAATTTGCATAATAATTGGTTCTTACTAGGCGTAACCAACACACCTATCTTCTATATGTTGTTTTTTATCCATATAAATTATAAATGAAATATTTAATAATCTAATCCATTAAATCCCGAATAAGTAGAGAACCGGAAATTTCGCGTATTCATTTGGCAGCAAGCTATACTCGACGATCCTTTGTGTATCAGAGCCTTATTTAGTTGTTCATTATCCGATGCTCCAGTTTCATCGCAGACCAGGTAGAACAGTATTCGGTCCTAGTTCCCTTGCAGGTCAGTTATTGGTTCAAATTTGTTCCGGGCATGTCTTACAAACTGCGAGCCAATGGAGACAGAAAGTCAAATGTACACGTGTTTGAAGTTTAACGTGTTCTCAAATGAAATCGCGAAATTTCCGGGTCTCTACGAATAAGCTCCCGCAACATGGATGTTAGTTCGAAATAGGTGCAGTAACAGCGATTATTTACATGAAATAATTTGATGACAGTGACAAGTGTTGTGGTGTTTGAAGATCTTTGTTCAGTTAACCATTATCCAGACAATCGGTGTTCCATCTTAAATATTATCTCCAATATTTGCAATAAACAAGTGTTCCAGGTCCAACTTCAAAGTTGTGTACCATCCATAGTATTCACTTTAGACTATAGGTTAAATATATGTTTTCAACTTATTTTATCGTGATTGACCTACAGCCAAAGTTTGTCGGTCGAATTTAGATCCACTCTGTATGGCGACAAACACAGCCCACATTTTAATGTTCAGAATTTCATTCTCGCACACTGTCCGTGATTTTACACAAGTTTCCGCCATACTTGCTTTGAAGTGTCGACGACTATAGTTAACTTTGTAACAGTAGTTAAGTACATTTTGAACCACACAATACTTTGTTCTCTTCCTTTATAACGAGATGATTTGCGGATCACGTTTTGCGGATTAGTAATGAATATACGACATTCACAGTTGATTTTTCTCTTTCTTGCTCTGAAACGATTGTAAGTGCATATGCATTCCAACTCTAACTTAACCTGAAATAGACAGCAAACATGGCCATGTGTACCATAATGTATGATAGTATTACGGAGAGCCTCAAAATTCGCGTTATTATTTGGGGACACGTTAAGCATGTCATTGGACCAGACTTTATTTGACACGTCCTGTATAGCTCTGCGCCAACACTTCACAATTGTGTGCCCTAATCACGTGCAGTTCTTTCAGAAAGTGCGTGACTTTAAACCCATGCAGCAGCTAGTGTAGAAACGACAACGGCTCTAGTACAGACATTACTGTGAATTTAGCGTGATGCCAAATAATAATGCGAATTTTGAAGGTCCCTGGTAATAGAAAAGTTCATGTCTGTATCAGTACTTTGATTGTATTTGACAATTTATAAGTTACTGTCTTGCAAATTAGTCAATATTTGTTTGTATTGAAGTGTTAGGGTTCCTATTTGTTTACGCTGTTCACGGTAAAATGAGTACTTTTTAAAATACCTGCTTAAGATTTACTTGTATGCACGTTGTGTATTCTTCCGCCTTATGTAAAATTAACATTGCAATGGGCCTCATCAATTTATTCACGCGATGGTCAAGTGAAACTGTGAAATTATTAGAAAAATAAACATTATATAAATCTGCTAACTTTTACACACTAGTGCATAAAAAACAATAAACGAAATAAACAATTTAAATTATCACAAATGGTTACCTAACAGTTTTTATTCGACGTTAAGATATGGAACTACTTTCCATCTATCGTTACCAACTTTACTGGGCGCAAGTCACTCAGTGCGCCCGCTTAGGTATATGCAGGCATGGTTGATTTCAAAAGTGCTCACTTTATCGTGAACAACCTGTAGTAACATTTTTAATGGATTTGGCACTGGGCTGTTGTACTCAATCCTGTAAATTCTCACTGTCCCTGTGTTGTATATAATTTGTTTGTTAGAGGTAATAGGATCCCATATTGACATTTTCCATATCATTGAGTTCCAGCAGCTCATCCGGGATAAACAGAATGCAATTGCTTGATGAAAGCACAGCGAGTACAGAAATAGAAAGGACTGTAATCCCACTACTCCTGGCAGCCTCTCATTCAGCCTACGAACGCGAAATGCATCTTCCTGAGTGATAAAAGAAAAACTGGCTCTATTAGCGGTTCTTCGCAGAGTTAGAGAGAAGCCTTACGGATCACGTGCTGCGGATAAAGCTTACTCTCATACTGTATCTGATCGAATTCCGTACTCAATTTCGTAATTCAAGGGCTTGATTAATCTCCTTCGAAGGTCAGATATGGCCCCCTAGACGTCTTTTGGATACCTCTGCTCCACAGTATGTGGGAACTGAGAAATATTTGTTTACCCACCAACACGCACTATATACATAAACAACACGCCTGTAATCACTGCTGTGGACATATTTCCTCGGCCAACCTTGGTTGCCAGTCGAAAAAAATCCTATTCTGATTTCGGTTACCATGCGAACAAAACTACCATGTTAATTAAGTAAAACAAACGCCAGTGATGATCTTGGGCCGACGCCAAGAACACCCCTTATTCCCATTCCGCTCTGAATAGCAGCAATCGCACGAACAGGACGTCTATTTAAAACACGTTGATCAGATCAGACGCGAGCGGGTAATGACCGTCTCTTTGTGCGGGCGTGTTCGCCAGCGCGCGCGCGCGCACACACACACACACACACACTCTCACGCGCGCGCTTCCTGTGAGAGACTATAGGGCGGGGAACATGAGCATCGATCCTCCATTCCTTGCCCGTGGCCTAGATCCCCCCCCCCTCCCCACACCATCCGCCGGCAAAACCAACCCTTGGCAATCTTGCCGCCCTTGTTTCGCAGCCCCTATCGCCCGACCAGCCGCGGGCAAGAAGCCAGCAGCTCCCGATCAAGTGGCGTGGAGGGGAGACAATCAACTTTTTGACCTCGGCCCTGCGCCACAACAGAACTTGAGGGAAGCATAAGAAGTGGGGAAAAACAAAGGCGCGATGAACTTCTGAAAGTCGTCGAGTGAAGTTGAATTTATGGCAGCTTCTCATTTATATCTCGACTAGGTGCTCCCGCTAGGCTCGCGTCGAGTTTCTCCTGGGATAATGACCTAGATAACAAACTAATTTATTACGCTTATAAGGCGGCTTTGTTTCGTGGTGTGAGGCCATACCCAGTCGTTGATATTCATTACAAATTAATAACACTGTTAGTATTCAGCACCAAAATTTTTATTTACACAATGTAACTAGTTCATCGCCCCTAACTACTCGGTAGTATCTATTTAAACAAAATACATTTTTGATGAAGTCTATTTATTTTATCGTAAACGGAAAGAAATGAAAATACGTTTGTTGATATAGTCTATTACCAGTACCTTCACACTTTTTTAATAGAACCTTTGAAAATTCACCCCATCTGTGATGTTTTTGGATTGTTTCCTAAATACGTTACAAGCTTTTTTTTTCTTCTGTTAAAAATAAAATTGCAATTTTTTTTTTTTTCTTTTTTACCCTTCAGTGTTTGAAATTCAATTTAAATTTATTGAATTCGTATTATATTACCAACTTTAAATAGAATAACGTTACTTCAACAATTAATATAGTTATGCTGATAAATCAATTAGCAAAATACAAACTGAAATTTACTTCCTAAATTTTGGTGTAGGCTATCAAAAAATTCAAATCTTACAAGTCACAGAATGATGACCGAAACGAAGAAATAGTTTTATCTACGATATAAATTCTACACTTTATTTATTCTAACTCTTCACTTAAAGAGAATCAATACGCATGCTAGTGTAAAACCGGAAAACGGTGTGTTCACAGTTGCCATACAAGTAGCGCAGCGGCCTCCCACAAAGACGATTCTTGTTCGATTCTCGGCGGGGTCACTTTCGTATATTTGCATGTGGGAAGCGTTGTCGTTGACTGGTATTTTTCTCAGGGTATTCCTGTTTCCTCACCGTTTCCTTTCGCCGCCGCTCGATCATAGAGTCTCATCCATAATACTCCTTAGGGACGAAGAGCACCTACGAGCGTGTCTTAGAATCCAGATGCCCTAGAGTCCACCTTCGCTCAGTATTTTGTTTTATCGAAACTAATTAGGTCGTTATGCTACATTGAAAACAAGCCACGAAATAACTTAATACGAGGGCTGATTCAGGAGTCATGAGAAATATTGTTTATCTCCCGAAAAATGACCCAAAATAGGAAATGTACTATGTACAGGTGAAAGTGTACGACAATACTACGTTATAAACGTGGCACTACATGGGGCATGGATGCAGGAATGTCCTGCAAGGAACAAAGACAAACATGGTTGCTTGAAATCACTTTGTCATACAGTATTTCGGCGAGAAGTGGCGCACATTGACGGATCTCATGCAGCCGATGGTATTTCCCGTCTGCCTCATCGCTGGCAACGAGCCGTGGACAACCTCGGAGACTACTTTGAAGGATGTTAAACAGCTCGTACACATACAATACGCACCCGTTCACACGGTTGGAAACAGCTCGTACACGTACAATACGTACCCGTTCACACGGTTGGAAACAGTTTGTACGAGAATATATCAATTAAACGGTGATTTCAAGCAGCTAATGCTTGTGTTTGTTCCTTGCCGGACATTCCTACGTCGATGCCCCATGTGGTGTCACCTTTAAAACGTACATTTCGTACACTTTCAACTGTACATAGTAAATTTCCTGCGTTGGGTAGTTTTCGATAGATGAACAATAGTTTCCATGATTTCTGAATCAGCTCTTGTACAAATTTGGCGAAAATTTAATTCTGAAATTTAGTATGGCTTGACAATTGGGACTGGATTTGTTAGCTAAATGTATGTAAACCAATCGGGACCACTGAATCAAGTACAATTGACAAAGTCTTGCTGGTTTTTAAAAGAAAATTTATTTATTGCGGTAATAGACATATTATGATTGCTAAACAGCCATACAAGAAATTATTCTTTATGTAATTAGATAAATTGATAAAGGTTAGAGAACCCTGTGTGCCAGAAATTCAAACTTATTTAAAAATGAGTGCAGTGATAAGTAGATAGTCAACCATATTTCTTCAGAACTTGGTTACATAAGTTTTGGGGTTTAGTAAAATATATGACTTAAAAAATAAATTTAATATCTTGACAATTGTATGTAAAATTAATTAAACCTTAATAATTAAAAAAATTTATTATTTAATTTTATTACATGAATTTCACTGTTTTACAGAATTCCAAAACACACAGGATACAATGCTGTAAAAATTTAAAATCAAATTTCAAAAGAAACTGAAAATTGATTTGTTATTTTCCATTTTTTAAAGATCAATTCATGGCATTTCATCCATTAATAAAACAACAATAAAAACCCATAATTATTGTAGCCTTTCGAGCTTTTTGAGGAAACTGAATTAATTATCAACAATGCTTTCCACTATTTCTGAAAATTTCAAGAAATTCAGAACTATTTTATTCTATCAGCTTCAATTTAACCGGACTGAAACTCATGTATTCGACAGCAGGTGTCGTACGGGAATTTATCTTGCAAGGCAGATTTATGCGCCAGAACATTTGTACTACTTTACTGGTCAAGAATGATTAATATTTTCTCAAATAAATATAGTAGAAAGTTAAATAGTGTCGTAAGAGATAAAGAAAACGTATTCACATTAACTATCACACTCTAAGTCCGAATCAGTGATATCAATCACTGAAATAACATTCATTGAAAGTCATTTGATAAGCTACTGCCAACTGGTAAATCAAAGAAATGAACTGGGGACAAGTGGTTTATGGCAGTGTAATTCTCAACATTCAGTGGGAATCACAAATAAATAAGTGAAATTCAGCCATCATATTAATTAGTTATCAGGCATTGATTTTCAGTAATTCAATTTTCACTATTTTCACTTATTTGGCTTAATTCTCACTGTTTCAGATTTAGCGTGTACTCACAAGGTTGATATAAAAATATACGAGCAGAAACTGTTAGATTAAAATGCCAAAACAACAGGAGAAACTACTTTTGCCACCTTTTACAGCAATCGTAATAAATTTTATTAAAAATTATATAGTGAACTAATTGCACTATTTAATATTTTGCCAAAAAGTATGTTTGCTCAAATGTTTTCTTGAGATAATAAGCATTATCTTTGAAATGCAAGAGTTGTTTTTCCAATCTAGATAAAATAAATTATTTATAGTATTCTGATGGATATTAAATGACTATGAGATGTAGCCAAATGTGTGTATTGTGTGCCGTTTTAAAATTTGTTTAGCACAAGTTAAAAAAAAAAATCCTGTAGCGCCATCAATTTCCGTTAAGACGATTTCTTTTTCACGTTTTACACCTTTATTTGGCAGCTGATTAATAACACTTGGTAACAATACAAGATATGCTAGAAATATACAGAATTTTAGGAACTTGCACAACTTAAACAGAGTCCAGAGTTGGAAGTTTGGAGACGGCATCTTCCATTTCAGTGCAGGAAGTAACATGTCAAAACCGATATTGTTGAAAAGTGTGGTAGATAGGAAATTTTTTCCCCTCGGTATAATGGCCCAGTCGATTTTTCTTGGCAAACTTACGATTCTTCTGATGGCAACTTCAAAATTTAGCAGCCTTTTGTCTAGCGTTTGCAATTTTTATGCCCAGGAAACGAGTGGACCGAACTCCGCCTCTACACACAAGAATCTGCGAATCGGATGACACCGCAAACTGCGTTTGCCATACTGGAGTAAAAAAAAATCTCGTTCTACTTCTTCAAATTTATTAATTCGCAATGTCTCTGTGAAGTTTCGACCCTTTCAGACTCAAACTAGCGACCGAAAGTCGTACAACAGATGATGAACCAACGTTTCTTTCAACCTAATATATAAACTACGACCATTAAGAGTTTAATAGCATAGTTCCTTGTCTATCTATAGCTGCAAGATTATGAGTAGGCCTATGGACTGTTCACGGTAAAATGAGAACTTTAGAAAGGCCTGCTTAGAATCTACTTGTGTTCACATTGTGTATTCTTCCGCCATATGTAAAATTAACATTCCCAATGGCCTCGTCACTTTATGAATGCGTCGGTCAAGTGAAACTGTGCAATTGTTAGAAAAGTAAATATTTTACAAATCTGCGCGTTTCTTTACTCCTATGTATAAAAAACATAAAACGAAAGAAATTATTTAAGTTGTCTCAAACCGTTATCTAATACTTTTAATTCGACGTTAAGGCATGGAACTACTACATTCCCTCCATCGTTGCCAACTTTACTAGGGTCATGTCACTCAGTGTACCCGTTAAAATATATGCAGGTAGGAGTAGTGACTATTTTATAAGGTTGATTTCAAAAGTGCTCACTTTATCGTGAACAGTCTCTAATACTTTATATGCGAAAGAAACTAAGCATAACCGCTTTCAGCAGGACATCAGCTGTATAATCTATTCGCAGTTTCTTCACACCTTTTTGAATCAGACCTTTGAAAAATAACCTAACACATGACGTGTTTGGTTATTTCCTAAATATGCCATGTATCACAAGCGTTTTATATTTGTGTTAACGTAAGGGTACCCTATTTTTGGATCAATTGAAAATTAAGTTATATTTCTTCAATAAATTATTATATATCTCTTATAATTAATATGAAAGAAAACTGAGAAAACAGCTGTGTTCGTAATGCCAGGCAAGAAATAGTTCTTATGCAAAATATTATTATACAGAGTGAGCACGAATGCGGCGCGCAGTCCAGTTGGTACAATTTTATAAATTTATTTAAGCTTTGTTTGTACGAGGCGGAGGAATATCCTAGAAGTATAACTTTAGCAGGGCTCCATAAACGCCTTCCTTAAAAAAAAATCAAGCACAGCGTTTGAAACATATTCATTATAGGCTGTTCACTGTAAAATGAGCTCTTTTTAAAGCCCTGCTTAAGATATACTCGTATGCACGTTGTGTGTTCTTCCGCCTTACGCAAAATTAACATTACCATGGGGCTCATCACGTTATTCATGCATCGGTCCAGTAAAATAGTGAAATTATTTGAAAATTAAAAAAAAATTCAAATCTGCTCACTTTATCACTTTGATGCATTTAAAAAACTGGAAGCAAAATAAATATTTTAAGTTGTCACGATTGGTTACCTAACACTTTTTATTCGACGTAGTTATACGGAACTACTTTCCTCTATCGTGACCAACTTTACAGGGCACATGCCACTCAGTGCGCCCGCTAAGATATATGTAGGTAGGAGCAGTGACATTTTTATAAGGTTGATTTTAAAGTGCTCACTTTATCGTGAACAGCCTTTAACCATTTTACATGCGACTACTAAAACTTCCAAACAAAAGCTAGACTAGCGCTATGGGGCTTTCATTAAAAAAAAAAACACTCCTTTTTTACACAATATTCTACGAACAGCTAAAAAATGAATAAACGATTCGCACAAAAATCTGTTAAAATAATTAGTATTTGAAAGTCTAAGTCTCACATAAATTGGACCGCATATACCTAAGGCATTTTTAAATGCTAAAAGGTTCCGCTCAAGCAAAAGGACACGAGCTGAACAAATCTAGGGCAAAAATATAGATAGGTAAGAAAAAAGAAACTTCACTAATTTTCATCCGTTACATTTTTTAAAGCAAAACATTACATGTGGAAGCTGACTGCTCCTCAGGAAGCAGTTGCAGATCTCGTAGTTGTGCCTTCCTCGTGCCGCATAATGAGAGTAATCCCCGCGGGCTGGCCATGTTCCACTCCGGCTAACTGCAGCCAGGTAGCAGCGCGTGGGCCGCTGCTGCTTTGTTCTGCTACGAGGTAATTACCCGCGATGCCTGGTTGGCTATGCTACCCGGGGGCTCGTTACGTACATCGACATACTCTGCACTCAAGTAGAATCGCTTGGACGCGAATTTAGACGGTTCGCAACGAGGTAAATTAATTTTGTAACAGTATTAGACTTTCAGCCCCACGTTGGCACGGTCCTACATATTTGACATCGGTGATGGAAATTTCACATTCAAGCCAGTTATTGTTTGTGGCTTTCGTTAGTCTATTCAAACACTGATGAATTTGTACCTAGTAGTATAGAAAGGCCGATTCTGGGCCAGGCGTCAGATAGATGACTGGAGGACTGTTTTCATGCAAGTAAAGTCCCTGCCAAAAAAAAAAAAAAATTCCGAAATGTCCCTCTCGTCCCGCGGAAAATTCCAGAACATACTTCATGATTCCGGCAGTCATTTTGGCAGCCAGTAAAAAGTTTCCCGATTAAACCAATGGTTGCCATTGTGGCAGCCAATAAACAAATTCCCCACATTCATCGAAATCGATTTACTATTACCCCAATGAGCGCATAGATCGATGGCGGCCATATTGTTAGCCAGTAGAAAATCGCAGAGGACCATCGCTGCCATTTTGGGAGCCAGTGGTTCTGGCGGCCATGTTGCCGAAGGCAGGCAGAAACATTGTGTGTGCGCTCATACATTGCATCCTCCAGTGGTCTGTCAGTTCCACAATAAATGCTACTGGTAGCCATGTTGGCAGCAAGCAGGGACTGGATTTCGCATATGTGATTACTACTACATGTAATTCTTTCGACCACGACTGCTATTTTTTTCGACAAACAAGGTAAAATCGTGAGTACGCTGCCTCCTCCAGCAGTATGGGATGCATTGCTCGGCCGCTTCCGACTCGGCCAGCGTGCAACATCCAGCAGCACCTGGGCCGCCTCCCTCTCCTCCTCCCGGGTGGTCGCTGCCCCATGGTCGTCCATCGTGATGACCGGTGGTGGTGGTCGGGTGACCTAGGGGAGGCCGCCCTCCACTTCGTCGATGGATGTCGGCACTGTGGTGGCACGGAGGCATCATGGAGGAGCACGTATGCCCCTACCTCATCCCCTCTGCAGGGTAGCGCCATACTGGGGTGCATATGACTGACAGTACAGCGCCCCAGTGGAGTACAAGCCATCTGCTGCTGACACCGCTTGTATGGTGCTGGGATTTATGCAAACAACCAGTGGTCGATCCCATTGAATTCCTCCGTGTAGCTCTGCTCTTTCCCTGGTGGTCAACAACGGTGTACATAATGATGCCCCGTCCTGGCACCACGCTGGCGTAGTGGCCCTTGGGTGTGAATGGTAGGCTTATGATGCTGCTAGACTGAAGGTGACCGGGCCTGCTGCACTGGTCTTATAGGGCTCTCTCTCCCCTCATGAATCCTGCTGCTGCTGCCTCCGTCCCATGCTCGCCCAGACCGGCATAGCAGGAAGCAAGCAACAAGGACACAAACAACTGCCCAGCACCTACACTTGCTGTTGCATGTCAGTTCGCCCTCAGAGGTCCGTGCGTGGTCGCCCTACATACTGTTTGAGTGCGGTACTTGTTTTTACTTGTATATGCAACACACGTGCACTGCAGGGTAGGTACCATTTACTGTCCTCCACCGTCGTCATATGTATGTGTCCCTAACATTCCTCGCTCCAGTGACATGTCTTGCCATTCTCCTCATGCAAGGCAAAGTCGACTCATCTGCCTGCACACTGGCATTCCGTAATGTCTTGAAAGTCTGCATGAGCTTTGAGGATGTACCCATTGGCATTGAGGTGATATTTTGGTCGCAAATGGACGACCGCACATCTGTCGTACTTGCTGCATGGTTGTATTGTGCTGTGGAATTCATGCCATGCATCCTGATAGCCCCATATGTGGTTGGTACCGTCACACACCTGGACCTACTTGTACCCGAGCTCTGGTTTGAACACAACTCGTTGGTAGCCCACGTAATAACGTTCATAAAGGTTAACATCTTCTGGCCGCAACTGCACACAGTCATATTTGTTGAAGCCCATGGTGGTGGTGGTAGTTGATTCTCCTGGAAGCTGCACCACCAATGACTGCAGGTCAAAACTTATCCCTACGCCGCACCGACACAGACTGCACGTATGATGTACCACTCATGGCTTCTTAGCCATACTTTGCTGTGCGAAACACCTTGCAGGTGAGCGCCGTGCACTGCATCTTCCATGTCATTATACCATGCTTCATGACCATCGTATGCTGTTCGCCGGTGAAAAAACTCTGTCCAGTGAGTAGGTCCGGTAAGGTTGTGAATCTCATAAGTGATTGTTCACTGTAACCACACCTGTTGTATATCTCCTTCGTTTGCACGTTCCATCAGGGTTGTTGCGGTACATGGTAGCTGGGAGTTCGATCGCAGGTAGTAGACTGGACAAGCGACAATACTGCAGGGTGTTGGATAGAGAATGAGACAGTCACTGTCCCTGTGACTCACCCAGTGTTCGAGCCCGGTGCAAATTCTATGTGCTCTGGCTATCCCGGCAGTTTAAATTACATGCATCGGTAGCATATTGTGCTGCTATCATACTTGTACATGTACAGTGGGCTAAAGGCAGTATACATTTTGTTGGTTTTTCTTTCTGCAGACAAGAGAGAGTGAGTAAGAGTGCCGGCGAGGTCACGTTTATGAAAACTCAATGACGTGCATCATTTCCCATTGCCTATGGGCTTGATTCTACCATATGTTATGCACCCATTACCCTTGTTCAGCACCACCATGTTGCTGTCGATGATGAGTTGCACATACTGCTTTGGTAGTCATACTTGGGTCATGCCTTGCAACAGGCATGTGATGCATGCGCTGTATGTGGTTTTGGCCCACAGGAAGTCCTGTTTCAAGCTACTTTTTTCTAATGTAAGGTCGGCCAATGTTGTGAACTGAGTGCTGCCATTAAGTTTATCAAACAGAGTCTCCATCGTTCTACAAGTGTGCGTGGTACAGTGGTCTGTCCTATCCATCAGGCCAGGGTTTTATACATCACCAAGCACTAGCCATATGGTGTCATACATATAGGTAGACATACTCCATCCGACTACCGTTGCTTTGCTCACCTCCAGTGCCCAGGGACCACAAGTACAGTAGTAGTGTGTTCATGTCCAGACACACCCAGCCCTGCCCACACTCGATGCATGAGTGGTTCGGCATGTACCGAGACCTCAGTGCCCTCAATGAGGGGCAGTTGTACTCCATCTGTACATCGCAAACCCTCATGCTGCTGCTACATTGAATACTTAGCCAGCACTTCTGTTCTGATCTGACGAAGTAGACGGTCCCCTCGGGCAATATGTAAGTGAGTACTTCTCGTATCTTATCATAGGCTACATTCCTGTCGTCCCAATGAATGCTGTGGTAATGTTTCTTAAGCCATGTATTTGTCATTTTACTCTTCTCATCGAGCGAGTGCCATGGGAAGAGTGGTAGGAACGCACATGATGCCTAATTACTATCCTCGTAAGATATGCAGATTCGTTTAACTATGAAGCCACTCTACGAAATGCAGCCCTGGACGTTCGCGAACATTGTGATGGATGGGAGGAGGTGAGTAGTATATAAGTATTCTTTACACCAATACCTGAACTATGTGGTCTCGCACATTGTACATTACGAGCTGGTCGTGACATATCAGGGCATAGGCCTGGGTGTCGGCCGGAAAATTAACAGCAGCGGTCATTTAGATTATACAGTCCATGATGCCACTCTGTATTCTATCGTCCTGCTTACTGACATCGAACATGAGCAGAGGGGCCGTGTTCATGAACTCGGCGGATGCTAGCATTGGTGACTGCGTGTGGCCATAGTAGGCTCGCTGAAAGTCAGCATATATCTGGTATGGTACCATGTACATACCGTTCGCGAAATCGATATTTAGTTCTCCGTAGCGATAGCACTCCAAATTGAGGTGTACTTTCACGTTTTTGATACTTACATGGTCAAATCTCGAGAGGTGTGCACTGATAACAACAGTATTCCCAACTGAAATGCTATGATTATGTAGCGCAGCTTTTTTTTTTTGGGAAGCTGATTTTTACGATCCAGTTGATGCCCGTCTATATTCCGCATGCAGAATGCCAAGTCGATGTTCCTACCCTTCTCGGCATATTCTCGGCTGTTCCGACATTTTCACCTGCACGTGTGGCAGAAGCTATTCTATGGACAGGATAGCCAGCATCGTGACATCTAGTGCGCTGTGGTATCCAACAAGATGTTAGCGTGCATATTTGTTATGAGAATAACTAGTTCCTGCTTCGCATTGATAATCATGTGTTTTTAGTCCTCGGCAAAGCCTAACAGCATGACCAGCGGAATGCAAACTTCGATTTTTCCTGTGGGTAGACAAGAACCTTGTAGTCGTCCTTGATACCTCAGCCAGCCATTTTCGCTGCAGGAAACTGGTTTTGTGCCAGCAAGAGTTAATTCTTCATGGTTGCTGCGATTCCTACATCCCAAGTCACATCTACTTCGCTCCCATTGAGCGCGTACGCGATGTAGCTTATCATGTGTAGAATCCCATTTCTACCGATTCTCGTCATCGCTGGTGCCCGAAACTGCAAATAGGAATTACAGGGTACTGTGTAGACATCTTGGTTTTGGACCGGTATACGCACCTCGGACGAGGTGGAGTTCTGCCTGGGTGATTGAGTCTTCGAACACCGCCAGCTCTGTCACGTTTAGAATTTCTCTGTCCATAATACTTAACGGATAGTTCCAATCTGCGTAGAAAACTCACATTTGCTGATGTTAGCATGCTGGATGCTCGCCCTGTACTGACGTCCGGTTTCGTGGGGTAAGCTGCTTTTATTACTTTCGCATGCTTTAAGTTCAGTCCCATCTTTGTGCAGATGTAGTCGGACCATAATTTATTCACCTCGGAAGTTTATCAACGGCTGTCCTGGTCGGCGATAGACACTAGCGCTTCCTGTACATTCTCGGTGACGACTGGACCGTAAATGGGTGTCTTAGGCACGTCCTTTAGTTTAAACCTCGGCAGCACCGTCGCTGCGAACTCATGAAGTGTTTGGCTGGGCAGACCATTAAGGTACGAGCTAGTCACTAAATATAAATTTATTCGTATCACATTCATGTGGAATATGTTTACGGGTAGGGTCGATTTATGCAGGTTATTGGCTTCGTGCATTGTGTTCTCGAACCCCAACATAGCTACGAGCGTGTCGATTCGTGTGAAGTCTATATTGGTGGTACTGGACATTTCGCTGTGTAGTGTGTTGGCATTGCCATGCAGCTTCACCACCACGTCCTGTCCCAGTTCATGCTTCAGGTACTCTTCAATATCCTCCACCTTGTACGATCCAGTGGTTATGTGCACCTCGCCTCTCTTCCCGTTATCATAAATGCATCGAAACACGTAGTTGCGTTCGTCGATGTTCGGTACAGAGAAGTACATTTGAAAGTCTATTAGCGCGATTTTCCACGCCCCTTTAGTTTCAGCGGTGGGAAATATGCAGCCCACAGTTTCAAGCTGTCACCCGACAGTATCAGCGTTACAGACATGACTGATTCGTACTTATGGTGCACCCCATGTTAAATAGGGATCTCAGACATAGGTGCCCACAGTTACATTCCCACAGCTGCTGCTTGGCCCAGTGGTTGAAATAGTAGATCATAATGCCTCTCATGTATGTTTTCAGTTCGGGTGGGGCTCTTAGGTTGCCGTAGCTGTTGTAGTAGTCGACCCTACATACTTGCTTCACATATGCTGTCCAGTGCATCCCGGGCCCACAACTGGTATCTAGGTTTATTACCCCTCTCTCTGCTCGCCATGGGCAGCATGGGAGGTGGTCCCGCATGAATACGCCTCTGAAGTTAGGTATTCGCAGTTTCCGAGTGCACTTGTGTATATCGATGTTTGTGAGTGGGCCATCGGACAGGACTCTTAGGATTGCTTCCTTCATCGTCTCCCCCCCCCCTTATGTCCTTTGCGTCCTTCTACCACCTACTTGTACGGGCGGAGGTACAAGTATTGACTGTTTTTCTCCCCGAGCAAGAACTTCCATTTTCCTATTATGCCTGATTGCTTGCGAGAGTCATCGGTTTTCTCCCTTATCACTGTTCACCACTCTCGCTATACCACTGGCCCCTCTGATTAGACTATCAAGAATTCCGCTGGTTGGTAGGAGGAAAAGCAAGATCCCGCCATGCTTAACTCGATGTTGAGGTTTCCTATGCATGGTTGTCTTCTTCTTCCTCCCGAACGCCAGGCCCATTCCACGCTTCACCTTCGCTCGCATTATCTTGGCCACTGCCCAGGCTGTCAGCCCATTCGTGGAGTTTAGATGTGGGTGAAATACCTACCATACAGGCTTTGTCTGCAAGGATCCTGTCCGTCATGTGACTATCCTCCAAGCTGCTACTTGTCATGTATGCAATGTCGTGCTCCTGACATGCCTCGTCGAGAGGATTGATAGGAATGTCCTCTTACTTCAATCTCCTCGTTAGCTGGGTACCAGGGGCACAGAATTTGTAGCTGGGAATATGCGCTTCAAATGGTATGTTTTTGATCAGCGTATTCACCAGTCAACAACCCCTCATGACCTTGCTCCCACGATGCAATACTGCATAATAACGAAATGTGGTCGGTATGTGCATCATTTATACGTTGTGGTTTAGCGCTCCCAGCTCAGTATGGAGGAGATCGTGCCTCAGACTACCACACCTCCTGTTACCATCACCGCCAAAGACGTATCTACGGCCCAGGAATTGCGTCATGGAAACTTCTACCGAACACTGTTCATACTATTATCGCCGGTGTAAGCAACTGTGGGAAGATGCATGTGCTCAGCCTTCTAGAGCATCTCAATGGTCTCTGCTTCGAGAACGTGTATCTCTACTCAAAGTCTCTCCAACAGCTGAAATACCATCGCCTAGCACGTGTTCTACAGGCCGTGGATGGACTTCAGTATTTTCCATTTAGCGACAATGCTGACGTCGCACGTGAGAAACACACCGTGATGCAACAGTACTTTAGCATGGGTCGTCATGTCGCTGTGGACGCGATTTATCTCTGTCAGACGTACTTCCACATGCCGAAGAAACTTCTGCATTACAATGCTAATTTCCTCATGCTGTTTCGTATGGATGACCTGAATCTCCATCATGTGTACTCCGATCATATGAACACCAATATGACTTTCGATAGTTTTAAGAATATGTGCTTGTGTTGCTGGCACGGCCTGCACGGGTTTCTCGTCATCGCCAAGGACTTTCTACCTCATAAGGTTAGGTTTCGACGTGGATTCGATCAGTTCATTATCGTGCACCAGTGAACTATGAGCTATGTCATTTCCAAGTTCGGTCATAGAGAACTGAAGCGTGCACCGGACATTTGAAATATGTCTACCAATGATGCAAACTGTAGTTTTGGGGAGCAGGTCAAGCATCTCGGAGGGCCTATGCACAATGGTAATGAGGCAAATGTGTCCTTTATCTGCAGCGTTACTTCCATGGCTATGGAACCTCTACAGACCACATATACTGCCACCAAATCTCATCTTCACTCTCTCAAGTCCTATATGTATTGGCTTGTGGCCTTGGAGTTTAAGTTTAGCGGTATGGGTGAGAAACTAGCTAATAAGGCGACCACTGGCTTACAGGCATTGACTGCTGATGTGCACAAACTGACTGGCTTGGGTGAGAAGATGACCTCCTTGGAGAACCACATTTATGATACCAATGTACTGGCCACGGGTATTGATATGAACCATGTCAAGCTGGTCGGAACTGTGTTCCGTCTCACCGATTTGGTCTCCATCGATGCATTCTGGGTCGTGGAAGGGCGTATATTGACCAACACGAATGCCCTGTCTGTCAATATGGAGGCCCAGATTCGCTCCTTGACTTCTACTGATGTGGATATGCTTACCTCCCTCAGCAGGCAGCTTGAGGCCTTGGAGAAGAAACTCGATGTTGTGGGCGCTCAGGTTACCACCAGTGGCCTTACCGACTTGACTGTGAAAATCGACAAGGCCCTTAGTGTTGGTTCTGCAGGTGCAAGCGCGCTTACTGCTTTGACTACGAAGTTGACCAGTCTGGAATCGAACTTCGCAACCATGAAGAAGAAACTCGATGATGTGGGGGTACAGGTTGGTGGCCTGCCCTCCAATACTGAGGGTACGCTTGCAACTTCCACAAAGAAATTGGTCGATCTGGAATCGAACGTCGATGCTGTCTGTATGTTATCCGGTCAACTGACTAGTCAGATATCGGCCCTAACATCCAATGTACAAAACCTCAGCAGTTTGAGTGGTACACGTGTCAGTGTTGTGAAGAAGGTAAATGACCTGGGCACTCGTGTTGACACCAGGGTGCTGACAGCCCTTGGTGCCAATCTAAAGTATCATTTGCTCGTGGCAAATGACAATTCAAGCAAACTGGCTGCTCTGAGTACATAGCTAGACCACATATCCGACATGGTAACGAACCCTGGTCCCGACCGCATGATCAAACTCTCCGCTGTGGAAGTGCATCTCGGCACTCTCACTGCGAAGCTAGACATATTCACCATAATCCTGGGAGTACACTGTCCCCGCAGCTGACAACTGTGGCCAACCGGGATGAGAGAATCGGCACTGTCATGTAGGGATAACTAACAAAATCACTAGCGACATTGCCACCATGCTCGCATCCCGCATCAACCTTTTGGGTGTACAGCTTGCGAAATTGGAAGATGTTGTACATCGCACAATCTCTCGACATCTATCTTACATATGCATTGCTGAAGACAAGTGGGCTCATTGCAACCATGTACGAGATGCTGTCATATAACACTTGGCAAAGCGGAAGACAGTCTTACCAAGTTCATTGAGCATCGCCACTAGTTATATATTAACTATGCGCATTTGCCAGTGCGTATCAGTGCTATGGCTACCCCCGCCGAGGATCTGAGTCGTGTTGTTGCGAGCGTTCGGAAAAAGTATCTGATCACCAAGAGGGCACACATTAAATGTGATGTAATCTTGCCGGAGGTCTTCCAGTTGATAATTTCTCGGCTCGGTATGTTACAGCCACCGCCACCTGTTCCCCCTGCTCTGAAGGTCGAGCCACGCTTCGCACCGAAACACAAGATTGCAGTGGAGAAGGTGACAGCTGATGATGACGAGGATGATGAGCCCCTGGAATATTTGAAATTCAAGAAGGTGTGATCCAATACACACTCGATGGTTTTTCATCATTATCTCGCTTCGTACACACCTTGTCTAAACGATTCTGCATATGCTGTGTACGAGCATGGGAAGAAGTAGTTCCTCGGCGACAAACAAGTTTTCCTTCTGCCCAACGATGTTATTCAGGTTGGGGACGTCTTCGTGGAAGCCTCGCCCAGCCTCTACGAGCTACTGTTTAAATGTGTGCCTGGGGACTATTCACTTGCTGTGCTATGCCAATACCGACAGTTGTTGCAGTTCACACATGCATATTTGGTGGACAATAATGCTAGCAACCATGCATATAAGGACGAGACCCACCCTAAATTCTCTGTTATCGAAGATCTGTTTCCGAACATCGGTGTGAGCAGATTGGGTCTGAAGATTTATGTTGGCAGCCAGTTGGAATATCTTTATTGAGACGACATGAACGAGCTTGTGGACCATCTACATATCCTCATTGCATCCCGACAGGCTGGCAATACCTCTCACACGAACGAAATAGTGAATGTCTTGGAAGAAGCCGGTCATATCCTGTGAGGAGCCTGACCTGCGACTATGTCGAGAGCACAGAATGCCACCAAGTTGCATCGCCCTGGTTATCAACTGTTTCCCCAAGTATGGTTGGGCTGTCTCTATGTGCCGGAAGCATGGTGCCGATGTTGCGGCTGCAATGAAATTGGTTTTGGACAAGATGGTCGCACCAATGAACATCCAGATGGAAAGCGGAAGGCAATTCTACAACCCAGTGTTCTGTGCACTTATGGCTGCAAAGACGCTCCATCACTACTTTACTTTCAGCGACCTCAAGGCTTCACTCGTCGAATGTTTCAACCAGACGCTTATGGTTCTGATGGGGAAGGCGTTCTCGGCACAGGGTAGGTACCGGTGGTTGGATCTGCTTCCTCGACTGCTTACTCAGTACAATACACACACGCATAGGACGACTGGTCTTCGCCCATCTGAAATTACATCTGCCAATGCCGCTTCTCTACTGCAGAGTACCAGCACTCCAAGATGGTGGACCCACACTGACCATGGGCCAAGATGGGTGACTTTGTCCGTATCTCCAGGATCAAAGGTGTCTTTGATAAGTCTTACTATCGTAACTGGAGTGTCGAGGTGTTCCACATCGTCAAGGCGAGAGACATTTCGCCATGCACCTATACGCACGGCGATATGGCTGGGCAAGAGATCAGCAGTTTTTTCTACGACTATGAAATATATGTCACGAAATATCCTCACGACTATTTAATGAAGCGTGTTGTCCGTAGATGTGGCGACCATGTTCTTGTGAAGTGGTTAGGCTTCAATTCCAACTTCAACCATTGTGTGCCCAAATCGTCGTTTACGACTGTGTAATGTCTATACTGCTTCTTGCTGATGTACTATTTTCTTTTTAATAAATAGCATTACTGTTAACTGTGTATGTGTCTCTCCTTTGTTACCTCTGCATGTACTCCTGACTATTCTGCCATGCATGCCAGGAGAGACGCAGGTGGTTTGGTGTATGTGGGAACCTCGGTTTTTATGCTCCCCCTGCCTGCCTTTCCTTAGTGATACTGTGAGTGTGGGCAGGGCTATACATCTTGTGTGTCTGAGAGAGGCAGGTATGTGGTCTTGTGTGTGTGGGGGGGGGAGGAACCTCGGTTTTTGTGATCCCTACCAGCAGCCCCTTATTGCTAATGCTATTTGGGACATGGTCATAAATCTCATGTCTGAGAGAGAGAGAGAGGGGGGGGGGGCAAGTGGTATATTCGTATTCCATACCAGCAGGGTTACACATCATGTTCTAGACCTTCTGGTTCGGTGGGTCATTATTCTTCTTGTCGGGTTTCATTGTGTGCACTCATGATAGCACTGGCATTTATCTTTCCTTAGTATAGTATTCCAAGCAGGCCCGGCTACATATCACGTTCACGCACCTGCCATGTGTCCAAGATGGCTGCCTGGTGGCGGTGGTAGCGCTTCGTCTTGAGGACCCCGAGGAAGGGCAGTGCTGGAGGGGGCTTCGTCATGGTCGGACGCAGGGGACATCAGTGAATGGGTGGGTGCCATTCTGGTGGTCAGTCCCACCATGGTCATCGCCGACATACTGTGTAAGTTGAATTTTTTCTTTATTTCTACTGACTAATAGACCTCTGGAGGAGGCAGTGTACTCGCAATTTTACCTTGTTTGTCGAAAAAATGCCCGTCGTGTTCTTATGCATGACATATAGTAGTAATCACGTACGTGCACTTCAGTCCCTGCTGGCTCCCAACGTGGCCGCCGGTAGTATTTATTGTGGTACTGACAAACCACTGGAGGCGGTGTGCGTGCGCACGTGCGATGTTCCCGCCCAGCTTGGGCAACATGGCCGCTAGCGCCACTGGCTCCCAAAATGGCCACTGCGGTCCTATACGATTTTGAATGGCTAAGAATATGGCCGCCATCGACGTATGCACTCATTGGGGAAATAGGAAATAGATTTTGACGAATGGTGGGGAAACATTTTTTTACTGGTTGCCAAAATGGCCACCGGCATCATAAGGTACATTCTGGACTTTTTCGCGGGACGAGAGGAAAATTTCGAAAAAAAATTTCGGGCAGGGACCGTACTTGCCAATCCTCCGCCTGACGCCAGGCTCACAATTGGCCTTTTCATACTACTTACTCGAATGTATAATCGTATAAGATCGGCTTGATACTTCCCTGGACCATGAGATCTCAGATATTCCAAGTATACGCTAGTGGAGTAGATCGATTTTGGCGGCTCTTAACGTCGAGGTGTTGAGAGTCGATGAGGATGAATCGTGTCAGTGTGAAGCAATGCTAGGGTAGGTAAAATGGGAGATCCCCGAGAAAACCCGCCGACCAAAGGCATCGCCCAGCACGATTCCCGCGTGAGAAAATGTAGGAGCGACCCCGCCGGGAATCGTGCCCGGTTCGCCTTTGTTGGGAGGCGAGAGCTCTAGCTGCTGTGCCACTGCGGTCCCAATGTACTCAAATAACGCCACTTATCAAGTTTGGCGTGTCTGTCCTTTTCTGTAATACGTTGCGAAGTTTCACTATACAATCGATACATGGTTTACGAGAGTAGCAGTCTCCCGGAGAGAGTTGGTGCAGTAATAGCACGTTGAACTCGCATTGGGGGGAACCGGGTTCGGTTCCCGGTCAAATCTTGCTGATTTCATTGGTACATGGTTTTAGGAAGTCATTAACTCCAAATCTGAAGACTCCGCTGTCGGCGAGACGTAAAGTAAAACAAAATGTATAAACATATGTCAAAAACTGAAATATATGTGCGCTTATCATCTTTACAGTTTAAAGGCTATGGTCTTGCACAGTTTCTACGTGTATTTAAACGGAATATACATACTGCCGAAAATAATTCGAAGATGAAAAGAAAGAAGACATAAACAAAGCGACGAAACTACAAAAAAGACTAGGGTCTAAAGTAAAACCTAGAATCAATTACTAGTGAGCGAAAATATGAACACAACTCAAGAAAATACCATTGCCTACAAAAATTGATCGAAAATAAATAAACCCACAAAGAAACAGATAAACTATAACTCTAGAGTTGATACTATCAAACAAAAAAAAATCAGAATACACACCGTAATAATAATAAAATCGAAAATATACACTGATAACAGCCACATGAATACAAAAAAGGAAAGTATTATTTATTTGTCAGACAATATGTAAACACGACAAAAAAAACACAGAAACAACAAACCGCAAAGGTGAAAGGAGCAAAAATAAATTTTAGAGGACGTGGCATGATAGCGAAACCTTAAAACAGACCACAGTGACAGACTCAGAACAGCAGAACATATTTCACTGTAGATATGTACGTCCTTGTTTTGTTGAACGTTGGTTATTACTTAGTTTCTACTTTGCTTTTCATTTTGTGAGGTTCTTTTTTTTTTTGTTTATTTGTTTTCCTCTTCGTCTTATTCTCGGCAGTCCATTTATATATTAGTAAGAGAAGCACTCCTGTGGTGAGGCGCGGAGTAGGTTGTTATTATTATACTCCATTCACGGGTACTTCACACTTTTCTGAAGCCCTGCTTAAGTTCTACTTCCAGGATATACCTACGCCTCGTGCAAACTAAGCTTAACTAATCTCTGCAAAATTACACCAAAGGACAAATCACCGAATTCGCGCGCACTCTGTTGCAACAATATTTTGCATGAGAACTATTTATTTCTAGGCGTTACCAACACACACGTTTCCTCGCTGTTTTATTCATATTACTTATTTATAAATGAAGCATTTCAATTTATAGATAAAATATAAAATAAGTTTCAATTTAACCAAAAAGGTTACTTTTATGAACACAAGTATAAAACGCTTGTGGTATACGGCACATTTGGGGAAGAACTAAACACGTCGTACATGGGGATGTTTTCCAAAGGTTTGATTTAAAAATGTGAAGAATCCGCGAATAGACTATACTTCACATTTTATGTGGAAATTGACAAAACTATCTATTAAATAGAAAAAACATTCAAGCTTGTCGAACTTTCAAACTCACATACGAAATAATCAGTTTTTAAATGGCACTCTTAAAAATGACATTTTGACTTGCGGCACTTTGCTTGTGTACAACCAAAATCGCTACACTCGGGACCAAGTATTTTTTGCGTGTTAAATTCGTTATTGTTTACTCAAGGTGATCTGTTAATAATAGGTAGGATGTGCGCAATTCCCTAAGACGGTGGAATATTTTTTTTCCCCCCCTCGAGTATACCAGAAGACAAACTGCGGATGTTTCTGACTCCACTGGAGGAATCGCGGTTGGAAAGGAGCTCCTTCGCTAAGTGTATTGACAATTCCGAAGTGTTTGTGATGGGCCAGTGTTTACCTTTAATAAACACGGTTGTCGTGGCTATCTATTGCAAACCAATCCGGCATCAGGACGTCGCCAACGAAAACACTCACGCATACGGGACGACAATTTGCTTAAATGAGATTATTCTTGAAATTTCTTTAACTTATCAACGGTTTCAATATCAATACGGGAAATAATGTAACAATTACAGTTTTTTTTCTGTAAAAATGTGACATTTAGGGTAATTTCCTTTTATAAAAATAGCAATTGAAAGGCATACAATTCTGAAATTTATACCAGCCACCACGGCAGTGTCGTAAGAAACTTAGTATGTTATAAATTTGAGGAACGTTTTAAAACTTCGTGTTGAAGTGAACATGTTAAAACAAATAAGGAATTAAATTTCATAGGAACTAGTTAAGTATAAGTTCCATTGCTATACTTACTCAGTAAATGTGCACCTGCAACGAAATTTTTTTTATAAATTTATGTCATAAGTTAGTGAAGTAGATGAAGTAAACTGAGTTGGCTAATTCAGTGATCGACTCAGTACATCGTTTAGACCTGAGTGGCTGTTTCGATAACTTTGCTATCAGGGATGCTTCAAACTTTGCCCTCTATTTTTCTACACGTAAAAACGGGCAATAAATATAAAGACCACTTACTTTTACAAACTCTGAAATGTTTTGAAAACAGAATTACAAAAGAGAATTCGTAAACTTTAAAACAGCGTTATAGCTCATAGCACTAAGATGAATATAAGTTCTTGGTTTTATCGTGAAATTGAGCTATTAATGTTAAACTTGTTTACATTCCCACTCCGTATAAAATCTATTCGATGGAGGAAAAAATTCAACTAATATTCTGTTTTTAATTAAATTTCTTAATATTTTACTTTCGTCTCCATTGTTACAGCAAATTAAATTTTCTGAGCTTAAAACAGTGTTACTGGCACGACAAATCAGTTTTCCAAAATATTGGCATAACTAATTAAAAAACTGCATGTTCCGAAAACATACTAGTTGAAAATCAACCGCTGAGATTCCAGCAAGTTCACTGTGCTTATTCTTCAATGACCTGCATCTTATATTAGCTTTTCCAGGATACAATAACTGGCTCGTCAATCTGTACCGCATGTGACATCAGACTATTGGCTGTTCACGGCAAAGTGAGCACTATTTAAGACCCTTTTCAATTTCGCTTTTCAACCAATTTTTGTCTTTCCGCCAATTGTTGGAATAACAATTGTCATGTAACTAATAAACGCAGTATATACATTTCTACACTTTAAAAAGTTAACATCTGAGGCTACAATAAAACGCATTTATTTGCTATTATTCCTGTTGTGGCAGCCTCAAAAAGTGCTCGCTTTACCGTGAACGGCCCATAAATGTGTACCGCAGGTGACATCAGACTAATGTAACCCTATACTGAAAGTCAGGTCTACTGACTCTCGTCTTCTGCTCATGTAACCAACATTGCCTCAATAACTGCCATAACAGTAGTCACGTCCACGTGTTTCACTAATGACGTGTTGTTTGTTTACAATTTTTTTTAAACTGGAAATGTAACATTTTGCGCAAATTATTAAAACTTATCTACTGGAGTATAGGCTGTTCACGGTAAAGTGAGCCCTTTTAAGGTCCTTATAAAATTTTCCTTTCATCCAATTTCCATCTTCCTGCTGTTTTTTTTTTTCCAATATAAAGATTGCAATGTGACCAGTAAACGCAGTGTATACATTTCACCATCACCAAAATGTAATGTCTGAGGTTGCAATAAGATATATTTATTAGTGGTTAATGTCTGTTGGGAGGGTGCTCACTTTATGGTAAACATCCTATAAAGAGAGTGGTAACGTAACCAACCGTGTCCCGACATTGAACTGCTCTACTGCTAACACCACGTCTAGAGAAAACTGCGTGGATTGGATATGGGGTTAGAACACTGTTCAATAAACAAGTGCTCTGAGATATTTGTGTACTTCCTCTAACCTATTTTAAATGCAGTTTTATTAAATTCGAATTTGGTTAAAGAATTCTATTAATATGATAGTGCTTGTCATTTAGCAATTAATATATAAACTAACGAGTTCATCGTTGTTGGCTATGTGACTTTGACAGTTGTGTTCCTTTGAGGTAGGTCAATGTGGGGTACATGCGCAGAAGACGAATAAGTGGTCTACCTCATATTTTGTCTATGGTAGTAACCATAGTTAAGGACAAGTGTTCTTGACAACAGCGGTTAGGAAGGAAAGTATTTCAGTGTTGGTGACACGGACATGAATACTGCGAAGTCGGCATGCGCACTCTACCTTATATTGACTTTACAAGCTTGACCATAATATGTAACCATGAAGATAGTAATATTAAGTAGATATATTGCTACTGTCTTCAACCATCACTATGTTGTGGCAAAGAAAATAGTGGCAACAGGGTTGCTTGTCTATAAAAGCAGATTAATTGCGGCAGGTATCGAAGATCTGCCACAGGTAAACTTCTAAGTCAAAAATAGTTTTTTAATAATAGCTGTAAACTTGACAGGCATGATTTCTAACGTTTTGGGCGTTACTATATGGCGATGGTGACAAGTCAGGCCATCGCCATGTTGTGACGCCGAAAAAAGTTAAAAATCCTACTTATCAAGTTTACAACTATTATTTTAATAAACATATTTATTTTTTGCATAAAAATTTACCTGTGGCAGAGCTTTAGTGCTGTACTTCAAAACTGTCGTAATTATAAAGCACTCATAGACAAGCAACACTTTTAAAAAACGAGTTTCGGATATACTTTTTTGTTCATCGTGTATCCTTGCGCCAAACGTAACGTTAGAATTGCCGAGGGACCAATCACTTTATTCTTGCGCCGATCAAGTTAAACAGTGAAATTGTTTGAAGCACAAATATGTTTCCCATTTACTAATGTGTTGCTCTTATGTGCACAACACGAACATAAACTAAACCAAATAAATTTTATGTCCATAAATTTAAACGTGGCGTGCATATAATATGCCGTTAAGGGCACTTTTCACAGAAAAATTCATTATTTTATATTTTTACGAAACGCTGTTGAACTTCTAGACGTCATAAGTTGTTTACAGTAAAACATGCAATGTTGAAAGCCCTGCTTAAGATCTGCTTGTATACGCATTGTGTATTCCTAAGCCTTATGTAAAATTTATGTAGATTTAACATTGCTATGGGCCTCATCACTTTAATTCATGCGTCGGTGAAATGAAGCTGTGACATTATTAAGAAATTAAATACTTTACAAATCTGCTCATTTTTACACTTCGATGCATTAAAAAACAGAAAGTAAAAGAATTAATTATATGTTATCACAAATGGTAACCTAACACTTTCTGTTCGACGTTAATATATGGGACTCCTTTCCCTCCATCGTTACCAACTTTACTGGGCACAAGTCACTCAGCGCGCCCGTTAAAACATATGCACGCAGGGGTAGTGACATCTTATAAGGTTGATTTCAAAAGTGCTCACGTTATCGTGATCAGCCTTTAAGGTAGATTCTACTCGCGTTAGGAACCAAAAGATATTTCTCATGGGAGAGTTTGGCATGTGGAAAATTTCTGCCGCTGGGTGCGCAGTGTTCCTAATATAACGATAAATAATATATATAATACGAGAAGCATAAAATAGGAGGATATTTCTTATTTACGAATTAATATTATATCTGATTTATGATTATTGCAATTATCCTATTTTATAACGATGAAAATAGAGAAAATCTGGTACCTCGCTTACCTAGTGGACGAAAAATTTTCCTTTACCAAACTTTTAACATTGATCTTACCAAACCGTAGTAGAAGTAACCTTAAGCCTCTGTCACACTGTCAAATTTTTCCGTGAAACTGCTTTCAATAAGTTGGTCAAACAAAGTTGGAAATTTATGACATTGAAACGTCATAAACGCCACAATTTTTGTCTGAGAAAGTTGGATGGCTTCAGTTTTCATCAGACGTTTGAAGTTTGGACCGGTTCTGAAATTTACTTGATGTTTGACGGTCTCAGCCAATCACAATCGTGCACGACAAAAATGGACGTAAAGAAATTTTCAAAATAACGGAACATTTCTGGAAACGAAATAGGTAATGAAGATAATTTGTTATTTACAAGCTGTCTGAACATGAATGATATAAGTAGAGACCTGAAGAATTCGCAGATTCATTTTGGGACAAGCTGGAATTGAAAACACGCTTGTTTACATAATTTTAGCCATTGGCCCACACGGTGTTTGACACCTCCCGTTAAAATATATGCAAGTTGGGCCAGTGACTTTTTTTCTAAGGTTTGACTTCAAAAGTGCTCACTTTATCGTGAACAGCCTTTACACATCTGTATTCTCCAGCGTTCTGTGGCGTCACGGTGGGCTAGCTTATTCGCGTCCAATGCCAGAAGGCGGAGACGTGGCGCTACGGTGAGACAGGAGTCATATCGTATCAAGACGATCCGGGTTCCTTTCCCGGAAGTCCGCATCGTGGCGGACGTTGCCACTACCCAATGGGGGCTTTATCCGGGTGCTCCATCTTTCCGTGTTTCTTACATTCCGTCGCTGCTCCACAGCATTTTATGCACCACTTCAGGGAAGACGGTAGATTTTTGGGAACCACCTCAGAGGACCTATGCTTGTAATTGTTACTCCTGCCTTAGAAAGTACAAATCCCCGCTATATCAGTAATACATATATTTCTCATTACTTAAGGGCGTTGCTCACCAAGCAAGATTAAATGGGAAATCAACGTCGACGAAATTTTTCTCAATGCTTCCATTTTAAAGACCACCGTTTCAGACAAAAATTATTCTACGTGATATTTCTCAAAATCTTGGCAATTTCTTTATTTAATATATATTTAAAATAACAAATTAATAATTTACGTCAAGCACACAAATTATGAGTTGATAAAAGTTTTTTGAGAATTTCTCAACGTGGCAGTATTCTCTGAGAAAGTTGCACTGAATACGTTTTTTTTTTTTTGTTTGAAACCGCTACCTTAAAAAAAAATTATACACACTGAGAAAGAATTTCTTTAGCATTGACTCCCCTTTTACTCTACGTGGCTGCCGGCTTGTCAGGTACAGCCTTCAATTCCCAGCATCAATATTTAAATATTAAGTTCGTCAAGGTACAAGGAACATCATAACAGTTATTCGAAAATTCTGATCTTTTTTTTTTCTCGCGTTACTTGTTTCGCATCTATAACCGTATTCAAATGTTCACGCATTATTTAACATTTTTTCTCACATCAGAGAATACGGATAGAACTATGCAAATATTATATTAATTAGTCCTCTATGCCACGTAAAGCTTTGAATTTTGATACCCGGTCTTGAAGTTTGATCACGAAGATTTGTAAAAGAATCCGAAATAGATTTAGAAAAAGGGAAGGAGGTTGTGTAGTGGTTAGGCTACTCGCCTCTCACGTAGGCGAACATGGCTCGATTCCCAGCGGGACCGCTCCCAGATTTTCGCACGTGGGAATCATGCCGGATGATGCCGCTGGTCGGCGGGTTTTCTCGGGGATCTCCCGTTTCCCCGCCCTTGCATTCCAGCGCTGCTCCCTACTCACCTAGCTCACCCTCATCGGCTCTCAAGACCTCGCTGCTAAGAGCCGCTCAACTCTCTTCACTCACTCTTGAGCTGAAGCCCCCCTTTCCAGTAGCTTTCGATCCTGTCTTGGGCTTACTCCATATGCATTATTATAATTTTTACCTTGCTTTAGACCGCATGTACAGCTGCAGGCACTACTGCTGAAGCATGAAGTGATAAATGGCGTCCACCATAGCGAATACGACAAGTTGCTAACAGGCGTTGCTTGCTGGACCGCGTGTTGGAGCAAGGCACGGAAAGCTGCAGATTCCACGTGCCGAACTATTACTTTGCTCGAGTTTGCCTGCCAAGCGCCCTTGACCAAAAACTAAAGATGAGAGGTAGATCGATTACTAACACAGCTCTCCGAGTCGCTTAGTCAACAGTGATGAAGAACGTGATTATTTATTTTATCGTAATTTTCAAAAGAATATCACTTTTGTACGAATAAAATATTTTTGTCAATTTGAATATAATCGAAATGCATTGAAGATTGGTTATAGAAAGTATACAAACATCTCAAAGCACTTGTTTTACTAAACAGTGTTCTAACCTCAAAACCTGTCCACGTCGCATACAATAGACATATTGGTAGAAAAGCAGTTGAATGTTGGGACACGGAGACTGGTTCTGCCCAGCCAGCGAGATCGCTCTGCCCCATTTTCACTCTATGACCTTAAACTCCTTCGATCCCTTCAAGAAGTGCATCGAGATCCCAAAGCTGAGTGTCAGTGTTCGGAACCAGGTATGTGAACCTAGGAAGTTAGAACAGTAGTACACGTCTAAAAATATTGTATAGTATTGTGTAAAAAATTACAGCACATAAATGAAAAATCTTTCAGCAGTTATTTAAAATTCACTATGTGTTTTGTTGCTGATACACAACTTCATCTTTTTATATTTTTAATGTTTAATGACATGAATTTTCTGTAGTACATTGTTGCTATATTATTCAAAATTCTTCGGTGTTTCTATAATTAGGTGTATCGAAATTTATCCATAAAACCTTTATGTTAGCGTCGTATTAACAAAATACCTATTATGTTGAGATACGGAGCATCATTGTGAATACAGCTATGAACAACCACAAATAAAAAGTTTTAATATAACGAGTATTATGTTATGGTTAATTTTAAATTGTAGTCATTTATCGTAATATTATTATTTTTCTAAAGTTATCGTAAAAACTTTAATTTATAGTAAAAATACTATAATTATAGTATGGTTTACATCCCTGGTTAGAATCTAAACCAAGATTTAGAATGCACCTTCAACCAAGGGTACAAGCGGTCTCCTATGAACATCTCTCAACTTGCTGTTTTTGTAACTCAACATGATTAATACATCACCATGATGGATACTTCTCGCAATTGTCCACACACTATTGTTTTTAAACACACCATAGGACGTTATATAAATATATTAAGTTGTTTTGAATTAAATGTTACAAATTGAAATTTTTTGTGTGTGGGTATGTTTAAGGTAACATAAAAAGTTTAAAAACTGCACACTTCATTGCAGAAGTGTCAAGGGAATTAGGGTAATATTGTGTAACCGAAGGGATCGAGGGAATGTGAACGAACGTGACAGTCAAATATGAGATAGCTTAAGTCAAAATGTCGAAGCTTGCCGTCGAATAAAAGCAACTGTATTCGTCTGTGCAATCTTCAACGTGGCGTCTAGTTTTTCAGCATATGACTTTTTTAATCGCCAAGTTAAACTATGAAGGCTAGTCTTTGTTCTGTCGTCTAGATTTATTTGGGTATAAATACAAGCACATTGCACGTACAAGCACGTTTTATGTACAAACACGTTATACGAACAAACACATTATACGTATAGACTGTTCATGGTAAAATGAGGACTTTTGAAAACCCTGCTTAAGCTCTACTTGTATGCACTTTGTGTATTCTTCCACCTTATGTAAAATTAACATTGTCATGGGCCTCATTTCTTTATTCATGCGTCGGTCAGGTGAAACTGTGGAATTAATAGAAGTGAATATTTTACATGTCTGATCATTTTTACACTTCGATGCATAAAAAACATAAAGCGGAATATATAATTTATGTTATTTTATTCGAAGTTGAGATATGCAGCTACTTTCCATCCATCATTACTAAGTTTACTGGGTGCATGTCACTAAGTGAGCCCGTTAAAATATATGCAGGCAGGGGAAGTGAGATTTTTCTAAGATTGATTTCAAAAGTGCTCACTTTATGGTGAACAGCCTTCACAAAAACGTTATACTTACAAACATATGTGTGTGTGTGCGCGCGCGCTCTGTTCCTCGTTATCGATGTGCTATAGTTATGTGTTTGCGTTCTAATATTTATTTTGTGCATAATGACCAGACAGTCATTTGGGGTAACTGTGGGCTAGCTACGACAACTTTGCTCTACCTATATAATTTATTTTCGAATAAATTCTCTAAAAGTCCAGACTTATTACTGGGTTAGTTATAAATGACATTGCTAACCATGAAGTATTCCTCAAGGCAGGTGATGTAAAATGGTAATTTCTAATTAAAACTCGAGGTGCGATGTTATCTTTAATTGGTAAAAGGTTAACCCGAATGACTACATTCGTTGTACGGACTTATCTGTTGTTTGCATACCACTGAGAACTGCTACTCTTCACTTTTTGTTCTTGATATTATTTATGTCCATGCTTCTTACGTCGTATTACTCCTCCATCTGCGATTTAAAACATATATCTGAAATGGCGTATGTGAAATAATAGTTCACAAATTCACTTTATAATTTTCCCACTCTGCAAGTATCGTTCGAATACAAAAAAAAAAATTAACATAGTCTATTATCCTGTTAGTCCTGGAGCAAATGACTGAGAACCTCTGCTCGATTAAAAGTTAGCTCAACAGTTACAACTTGTTTAATTTTATTCTGAAACACAGTTCGTGTATGAGGATATGTGCAGACCCTAAACGCACATAAACACACACTGGGAAGTATCGAATGCTCTCTCGCCTTTCCCAACTTTCTCAGCCGTAGTACAGCGAATAAAATGGTGGGATTATTGCTTATTTTTTAATGAAGCGATGTGAAAAAAAACTGGCATCCCCTAACAAAATATGATCAGAGTTTCGCAAAAATAGAAGAAAGAGAATTGTTGTCGGCGTTTAAATGAGCTCAATAGACCTAGTTAACATTATAGAAAAAAAAAATCCCTTAAAATGTTAACAAATATCAGGATAGTTAACAGTTGAAAAATACTTTCAGGAGTTGAACGACGTGTCATTCTAGACTAGGTCAATGACTTCGTTTAATTGGAAATCTCAGGTATTTTAACTTGAAAAATTCTGATTTTGAACGAAAACCTCAAACTTTTCCCACCAGTAGTTAAACATGCGATCTACAGAATCAGTAATGAAATAATTGAAGGGAACGAATGTCTCTCAACTCAGGTTTCAAAATTAACGGAGAAAATATGCCGATGTATAGGAATTATAGATTTTCTTATGGCTTATAAATGAACTGATTCCGTCCAACTGTAACAAATCAGTGGTTTTCCAGTTAACAAAAAAGCTGGTATTAAAAATATAATAAGTTACCACTTATTCTTGCTTCCAATTGTCCATAAACTATTCACAAAAAAACACTGATAAGCATCACTTTGAATTTAGGCCAGGCAGCAAAACAAGCATACACTCAAAAGTGTACGCAGTGCAACAAGTAAAGTCATACAAATACTCTGTAACGATAACAGTCGAACAAAGAAATATTTCATGCTCTTTCGTGCAGCCTTCATTGATTCTCAGAAAGTCATCGATTCAGCCAGCCTGTCATCTATTACGTGAGACCTATTGGATAGGTCCAGGTCATGCGACATGAAGGGATCTTGAACAGTGTCTATGAGGAATACACCGACTGTACGAACTTTACCAAAACCACGCGAGGATCTCTGATTGCCATGGAAGCCAGACAAGTCGGTTCAGTAACACTCAAATTTTCCACACAGCTTCTGGAGCGTCTGTGTTGGCATGAGTATTACCGTAAACAGGGCAATGTCTGTATTCCTTCGTAGTGTTTTTAAACATTTTAAAATACTTAGGGTGGCATTCTTAAACATTTCGTTTGCGATCCCGCGAACTCCCCGCGTATACGAGGGGGATGTCCCTTAAATAACTCGTAAGCCGAGCTTGAATTCATGAACGAAGTTTACGAGTCCTTCTTTCACGAGGCGTTTGAGTCTCTGATGTTTTCGTGAGACCTGCATGCGAGGATAAAAATGCAAAGCATGTTTCCAGCTACAGGCAGTTAGCGACAAGGTTTTAACTGAAATGGATTTGCCGAAGAGCCCATGCATTATTAGAAATATTTGTGAATTCTTGTGTATGGCACTAAAAACGGTACCACCTGTAACGGAAAAATGTTACAATGCCGTGGGCAGGCCTTGGTTTGACGGCCCGCCTGAACACGCCATCACGCTTAAGCGAAATCCAGGACAGCCAGTTGCCGCAATCGGGACTCGCAATGCCCAAACCCCGGTAAGCAGGAACCACCTCTACCAACCAGGGAATCAGGCAATGTTGCGTTATGCGGCGCCGATATGAGGGCAAGGTAGTGTGGCGGAAGGAGTCTTTTCTCCACGTGACGTCAGCAGAGATGGACGACCCAATAAGCCTGCTGTGCTGACCGCCGTAACTCGTCTCACTACAACAGCCTCCGGATACTTCTCAAGGTGGGACAAACACAGTACAGTAACGTGACTCTCAATAAGGTAGTTTTTGTAGTTGCAATAACAATGCTCCTCCGAACTTTTAGTATAATATGTAATGTCAGGATGTTCTTATTATATAACCATATAGTAACCTATAGCTAGATACATCAACATTCGCGTTATTATTAGGTAACATGCCGAATTTCACTTCCCTGTGCCTACTTGAGGGCAATTTGTATTTTCATTGGTTACTAACGATCATACGATGCCATTATTCTGTATGGCCACTTTACTGGAGATTGGTTGCTCAACCTTTAAAACTTTCCAATTGGCCAAAGTATCCTTGGCAACAGTCAATATGACATACAGTGTCTTGGAGTTCATTCTGCCGCCAAATAATAACGCAAATTTTGCAGGCCTCTACCTAGCTCTTTATACTCAATTACCCCACATTGCTCTACCATTATGAGATACACCATAAGTTATAAATCTTCATGCGAGGAGTTATAACAAAATGAAACATAAATGTGCTTATGAAAAATTTCACAATTTGTTATCTCTACTATGACGTGAAATTGTAAAACTGATACTTTAAATTTTGAAAAACGAGCACGAAAACCTACAAAAAAAAACGACAATAATTAGAAATATTAATACTAATAGTAAACATGGCGAATATAATATAGTGTTAGTTCTCCTATATATTCTAGCAAGATATGCTTTGCAGTCGTATGGTTATAGCAGGCTTGTGATGTTTTGATGCATGTTCAAATCCCGATCCAGAATTTTTTTAATTTTAAATATTATATCCCTTGCAATTCTCACACTAAAGAACTTATATTATTTTACCACAAAACGCTTCAAGAGCAGCACAAACAACGAAAATCAATTAGAAATTTTACAGATAGTTCTATGGAATTCGTTGAAAGTTCCTTTCTGGAAACAATGCACTCATAATCATATAAATATGTTTGATACTAGTTGTAGTCCTAATTTCGTCGAGATTTTTTTTAACAGGGTAGTCATTGCAAACAATACTTGTGCTTCATCAAATCACGATAAGACGAGCGAGTGACAGATAAATATATTCGTATATAATCCATCGGTTTTTGAGGAACGTTTTTAAATTCACTGTATTGTTTTCCACGTCTCAATTTGTGTGAGTCAAGAACAGTATGTCATCACTTTGATATAATTGTATCTGCTAGTGCACTGTATCTCAGTTATTGAGACGATGTAAGGCGTGTACCATTTTTAAAAGAACAAGGAGAGGTCATTGGGATACGAGTCGTTTAGGGTAGGTCAAGACCTCTCGTAACTTTGAGAGTGCCCGCAACTGTAACCAACACGTAAACAACTCGCTAATCACTTTAAAATCTCATTTTCCTGCTAAAACAAGATGCGTACTGAATGTCGCTCGAATTTTCATAGCAAGAGTGACTCTGAATACCAGCCTTAAGCATAGAATAGCAATTGCGCAAAAATAAATAACACACATTATATACTGCGTGGAGTGTTGTGAAAAGTGCACGAAGGGAAAGAAAGAGAAGGAAAATATGATTACTATAAATCGAAAACGGAAGGGAAGAAAAAAAACTAAAAAGGATATAAACAGCAGTGTAAATGTATCGTAAGGTACTCGATCTATTTTAATGTGCTTATATGCATTTATATATACATATAATATTAAAGAGTTTTAATATAATATATACATAATTATGTATATTTATATCTCATATTTCTATGTTTATGCCTATATGTATTATATATAATTATATCTGCATGTTTTCTTCTGGAGCGATCGAGTTTGAGGTTTTTCTCAGAGTGGTCCCATCTTATTTTACTTTTAAATCTACGACAGAATGCCTTCTGTGAATAGAAGCCGGGCTATTTACTGTAAACAGAATCGATTATATATCGATTTGGAAGTGCTCTCTCGTCATACAACGAAGATGAACTGTGAATGTTAAGGCCTGCCCTTGATCTCAGCGAACATGGAGCCGCGACCTGCCTCAACGTCACCTGGTTGTACAACATAACCTACGCCTGTGCTCTGCGAAATGAAGCCTAATGTAAATGGTATTTTCCTGGAACGATCTGCATTCAGGGGTCATCTTAAATATTAGATTTTATCGAATATGTCTACTACATCGAAAGTTGTTTGCTCGTTCATGTCAAGTATGAAACCTAATATGATAAACCAACTTATCAATGAGGTGGAAAAATATTGTGGTGTAAAATATAATATGTGGCTGGATTGTAGCTGTGAGTATAATGTAGACGCAATAGAAAGCACTGTTGACGATAGTATACACAAGGTATGTCAAGAGGAAGAGAACATTGTTTCCAAGGGTCCGGTTTGGACCCTGGCTTCAGTACATCATGTTGAGCTGAGAACAAGTGGGCTCAATCCACTTTGTAAATAGGCACTTACTGATCTCCTCTATACCTGACTACAGAGAATTACAACACAAAAAACCTGCAAACCACTACATGAATGCGAAGCCTGGATTGTGTGATGGGTTAGTTGTGGAGCAGGAGAGGTCATTTAGGGGATTTGCGGAGCAGGAGGGGTCAGTTGCGGAGCATGAGTTCAAATTGAGCAAAGAACTTGTCTGGAAGAAACTATTGAAGATGTAAATGCATGGTAATGTGATCCTGTAACTAGATAAATAAAATGTCTGGTTCAATGAATGCATAAAAATTCTTAAATCTCACTAATGAAATTTGTTAGTAAGTGTGTGTGTGTGTGTGTGTATATATATATATATATATATATATATATATATATATATATATATATATCAGTAGCTACGCAAAGTAGGTACACTAGTTGCTACTGTGGAAATAACTTCAGTTTTTTCATGAAGATGATGCAAGCCAATGATTGTACGAAGTCTACTGTAGAGCATGCCTCTATGGATGTACCTTCTCCCACTGCTGGTAAATTTAATGGATAACTGTGCTGCTACTGTGGAAAGATCTTCAGCAAAAGCTGCCATGCTCGGCGACATGAGAAGAGTAGTTGTTTTAAGAACCCATCTCATGCTTTTCTTAGCTGCTGTAAATGTTCCAGGTAGTTCATTCGAGGTGATAACTTAAATAAACACACCAAGGCCGACATATGTAGTGTTCTTACGCACACTGAGAAACAGCATGTTTTGACTACGTTACCCTCTCTTAATACACTGCATAAAATGTTGGCAGACGCAATATAGAACGTATATATCATCTGCGTAAGCGTAGTAAGTACATATTTTGAGAAAGAATCTTAACTTTCCACAATATAGAATGTATACCTCATTTGTGTAATCACAGTAAGCATATATTGTGCGTAAGGCTGTTAACTACTCGCAATATGGAACATATAACTCATTTGCGCAAGCTTAGTAAGAACATAACTTGCGTAAGGCTCTTAACTGTTCACGTCAAGCATTTATATGCTAAATATAAATCGATATAAAGATAATTTGTAGTAAAATTGATTACGGTTTTTCGACCACGTCTTACAAGTTCTACAAATGCTGTAACTACAATAATTATTTTTCTCTTTTTAGTACGTTTATAAATAAAAGGTTGGTTTTGAAAGGTTTTTTTAATAGTTAATTAATTTTCAATATTAGATCTTAATTTTTTTTATTATTGTATATGTATACTAGTTAAACATTCACTTATACATTCGTGATACTAAAAAGACAAAATGTGCAGTTAAACACTGGTGGCCCCTTCCAAACATTGGGCTGCAACCTGACGAACAGGAATGGCCTGCAGGCAGACCGCACGCCAGTTCATTGCATAGGTCGGACAGATACCGTACATACAAACAATGCAAGTTAAAAGAAAGCTAGTAAAAATAAGTCTTTCGCCACGGCAGCAAACAATTAATAAACTATTGTGGCCCGAGCAGGTAAATAACTGCGATGTTTAGGCTGCCGCAAAAGGAATCCGTGAAATTCACAATATTTCACTCGATCACCTTGTCATTGCATGTTATGACATTAACAGCAAATTAAAGGATTTTATGTACCATGACTTCAGAATAATTATGTGTCGAAATCGCAAATTTTACTTAGTGTAAACAAAAAATCATTATTTTACAATCATCGCACTGTTTCCGGAAAACACAAACAAAACATCGGACACTTTTTCAGAAAACTTAACATGAGTATTTTTTTTTACCCTGTATGTTTAGAAAAATATTATTTTACAGAACAGTCCCAAATAAAAATACGCGAAACTATATTCAAAAATTTAGAAGTATGGCAAAAAAAAAAAATTTACAGTGTGTAGTCGCACAGATGTCTTGAGATATCTCATGACGATTTTCTGTTTAAATTAACTAGTTTCTACAATTGAGTTAGGTATTTTTATGCATGTGTTCCAAAAAAAAAGGGGGGAATGCGATTTTGGCACTTATGCACGCAGAAACTGTACAATCTAACTTTTTACTTATTTGTGAGAAACATCGTATTTTAAAATCTGATAGTTAATGTATGTTTGGCAAATTTATAAAATAATACTGTTTCTCTATCCGTCATGTTAAAGGACTGTTTGTTTGTCACACTTTTCTGTGCATTGTGTAAAAGGGATGGCGGATTGTACTACTGAGGTATTGCGTAAAGCAGGATCACACGATGCGAGATGCATTTCGCGCAAGATTTCGTACGAAACGAGTTCACACGCAGATAAATAAGATGAATACTGTCTCGCATCAAAATTAGTCGATAGTCCTGAGTACCAAACAGCCAAGGTATTATAACACAAAATAAGTAGTTGCTTACTTCAACAAGGTATTTGTTTCGAAGCTATCCCTTCCAAATATAAGTGTGTTTATTTTATACTCAACAAACTGTCTGAACTCCAGTCCACGCTTTAAAGTTATTTTCCATCAATGTTATATTACCCTGTATTCCTCTTCGCGCACCTCAATTTATGATTTCCTTTTACTCAATGGTTAATGTTACAACAGGTCACATGACCAGCATACAAGGGCCAATAGGATCGCATCTTGCATCGCCTTGCACGCGAAAAACAGGACCTGCACTATGTCCTCATTTCGTGCAACATGTGCCTTGCACACAAACTTATGCAATAAATTCTCGCTCAAAGTCGGCATCTCGTGCAAGTTTGGCACTCACCTGCTTAAAGATGTGAAGACTGAGAAGACAATATACGGGTTATATTTTATTACGGTCAGTCGTTTGGTCTCAGCAGCGCCATTAATGAGTCTAGCAAATGATCGTGTGTGGGGTATCGCGTCAGCTGCACAGCAGTACTGCAATGAAGGACGTAAATAATGTATTGTGAAGTTCCACGAATGATGCATCACGTAATGACAGTACACATTAACATCCGCCACTCTGCAGTACAAGTATAAGAGCTGGACTAGCGGTCCACAATAGCGGTCCACAGCACTCTGTTAAAGGCTGTTCACGATATAGTGAGCACTTTTAAAATCAACCTTAGAAAAAAAGTCACTGTTCCTACCTGCATACAATTTAACGGGCGTACTGAGTGGCAAGCGCCCAGTAAAGTTGGTATCGATGGAGGGATAGTAGTTCCATGCATTAGCGTCGAATTAAATGTGTTAGGTAAACATTTGCGAGAACTTAAATTATTTCATTTGCTTTCTGTTCTATAACACATCTAAAGTGTAATGCTTATCAGTTTTAAAAATATTTACTTTTCTAATAATTTCACAGATTCACCTGTCCGACGCACGAATAATGTGATGAGTCATTGGCCATGTTAATTTTACATAAGGCGGGTTAATACGCAACGTGCATGCAAGTAGATCTTAAGCAGGGCTTTCAAAAGTGCTCAGTTTTGGCACCATTTTTGCAATCCAAACTCTGAAATTTCTCTGAAATTTACCATACTAGTACATACGCCTACTGAGAAAGCAAGGAATGACAACTTGCTCCCCTACGCATTCATTTTGCCGTTCCTACATTTGCTCAGGAAGCAGTCAAATACATAGGAAAGTTCCCAACTTTGTATAGTAGCGACGCTAAACATTGTTGTATCTGCAGCTTGATGTCTGGTGTTATTTCCATACAGTGCTTAGGTCAAAAACTTCCGTCACTGTTTAGGAAGTTTGCCATAATTTTTTTTACAGTGTGCACACACGATCGTACGCTAGATTCATGGGGCCGCTGAGACCAAAGAATTGGCCATAATACAAAATTACCCGCGTATTTCCTTTGCATTTCACATCTCTACCCTAACCCGGTGTTATAATACGGAATTTTTACACGTTTTAAATTAAATTATTGGAGATCTGCGAAAGCAGATTTATAGAACCTATTCCAGCTTACACCAAACAATTGCGCAGTTCTCAAGAATAATCATTTCATGTCGAATCGAAAAATTAATTTTAATGGTTCGTACTTTTGTTTTTTCTGTAATTCTCAAAAACTTATTTTCGCACTGCTCAAAATTCAGTCAATAAAAGTTATTAGATGAGTAAATAGATGGAAATTTAATCAATTTCGTAAGTGGTGAGACTAAATTTAAAATCCACTGTCAGTTATAGGATGGCTAAAATTAAATGCTGTTCCTCAGTGCATATTATCGTAATAATATAACATTTTAATTATATTTGGGAAAATTAATTTAAATACAAAATTAGATATTTAATCACGAAACTTAGAGAGCCTAATTCAATGTTCATTTTACTTAAGGAAAAAAAAATTCAAGAAACCTTTATATGATCTGAAAAGCCAATATAAGTTTAAGATCAGTGCATGGATAAGCACCAGCCGAACGTCCCAAATTACGTCGTAATTAATAGACAATAGTAAGGTTTGTTTCTGCCTGTCCAAATCAAACCAACATTTTAATAAGAACTTCCTAAGTTAGCCTTCATTTAGTATGCTTTTTAACTTGATATTTCCCCAGTGTTATTCTCCGTAGTTTCTTCTTATTCGCTAGGATTATCGTTAGCATGGGTGCATGCAGTTAATAAAAACTGAAAGTACTTTTCATTTCATTTTAATACCTTAATACTATTATGGAAGTAAATATATAAGCAAAATACACCATTCTTGTGTCTGTGTCTTTGTCATTAGATACGCAGACGAGATACTGCATGTTCTGAACATTTACTCTCTGGTATTAACTGGATCAATTACATGTAACTAGGGGTTAGTCCGTGACCGTGTTTTCAGTATGGTCACGTGCCTAGATAGGTATAATATTATACATTTTTGTTATCATACAAAGATTGCAAAAAATGATGCGAAATTAACTCAACATTGGATTTAGTTATATTCACTAAGCTACCGCGGCTCCACTTGGAATCACTCTAGCCACTTTGTCACTGAGGCCCCATTTGATATATATCTATCCAGTGGCCCACTGCGGCCCCTCTTGATAAAGTTCCATCCACTGGGCTACTAAGGTCCCACTTGATATAGTTATATGAAATTATGTGAAATTAACTCAACATTTAATCGAGGCATTTAAAGTTAAAAAAATGATATTCCATTGCCTTCATATCTCTATGCAATAATCGCTATGCTTTATTACAAAACTTTCATGGGAAAAAGTAATTTAAAAATGAGTTTTTAGGGTCAAAAGTCACGATTGCGTAATCTGATCTGGCTGAAATTCGAACTTGACCTTTAGACCCTGAGGATCCGCTCTGCAAAATTTGAAGATCTTTTGTTGAGTTTCAAGGGACTTAGAAGTATTAAAGACGGACAGACAGAGATCGTCTCCTTATATAGGATAACTGCAAATAATATGAGCATGTTTACGGGCAGAATCAAATATTCTCTGCCGTGCCAAAGGTATATCGTACTAAGGAAAGAATAAGACTACAACACATTTGACCTACAATAGCAATATTCGTGTAATGTTAGTAAGGGCAGATTTTATTTGATAAACGTTGTGCCCTTTCGCAGTTTGTAGTGTAGGATCATAAACAGTGGAACACGCAACAACATATTTTAGCTGGGCGAACACGGCCTTGCAATTACGATAGCTGTATTTATACCGCCTTATCTTATGTATTCAAATTAAGCCCCGTATTTCAGTGTCGATGTTATCTTAGAGTTTGTTCCTTGGTCCTGCGTGCCACGTAATAATTTATAACTCCGCTGCTCTACCGTATATGTTACAAAATATGTTATACGATGAACTTATTAAACTATATACAATGACTATGAACGACACCCGGTGAGCAGCACAGTTCTCTAAACAAACTTAGATACTACCAGAAAGTTCAAGAAAATGTATTGTTGCAAACGCAGTAGATATTATGTCAAAAAAAAAAAAAACACCCGTGAATTAAAATGTATACGTGTGTATGCGTAATTTATATGGAACAGTATTTATTACTTGTTCACCAACAACTAAACTGGAACATCCAGGGTCGAAGTTAATAATTGATTAGACAGGAAAATCCTGTAGTGCTAAAGATTTTCGTAAATTTTTATGTGCACACGTCTGAACTGGGAGACTTCAAAGATTTTCATAGTGATTCATCAGCGACTATTTTCCTGACGTATGGGTGTCGCAATTTTGGTACCAAAGAGTGTAGTCTGCCGCAATTAACATTGTGAAATCACCAAACTATATAAATCGACAATTCTGAGCCAAAATTCATGCCGCTAGTTACTTTATTTACAAGGACAGAGATTATATTGCGAATAAGCGTGGATACTTTGGTCGTGCCAGCCTGAAACTAATATTTTTTTTTGTTAACTCGTATTTACTCCATACCTTTGCAAAAGATAGCTTAGTTCAACAGATGTCACGTCCAACAAACAGCAGGGAAAGGTGATTTTTTTTTCTATATTTGGATCGACAAAGCCCTAATCGCTGACTTGGAGAGCGTACTTGAAAGTAAAAATCCATTAACTGAAGACGGTAGAAGGAAAATGTGAACACACAGTTAAACTATTAGAGAATTTAATAAATAAGCATGAAAAAATAACAATAAAATGTGTCCTCTCCTGAATGTCTATACCATGTTTGCAAAATACTCATTAAATCAATAAATTCCCTCGGAACTATTGCATTAAAAGAAGAACAGTGCGCATTTCAACGAACAGTTGTGAGAATTAAACAACGGACTTCTAAAATTAAAACAAAAATAGAATCAGTATATATATATATATTATATATATATATATATATATATATATATATATATATATATATATATAATATATATGACATGTTATGGGCTATGCGCAGTGGCCACGTTACACACTTGGACCAACCAAGAAGCACGGAAATGTGTAGTAACTGTTTCAAACAAAATGTATTCTAAATGCAATTTCTTAAGGAATCTTACTACGTTAACACATCCTGCCGATTGTTTTGTTTAATATATTATTTTTGTAAAAGGTAATATTGAAATTTAAAAAAAAAAAAAAAAAAAAAATTTATTTTTTCAACAATAATTTTGTGTAGCAATGTTCACTGAGAGAGTCGCGTCAAAATGTCTTTTGTTTGAAATAGTTATCTTTAAAATTGACGTAATGAGAAGGAATTTCGATTAACATTGGTTCCCTATTTGAAGTTTGTGGCTGCCGGCTTGGTAGGCAGGCCCGTTAATGGGGAGGAAAAAGCTTTGAAGGTAAACAGTGTAAAGATTTTTCTAGTAAACTTCCTAAACTGAAATGGAAGTGTTTAACCTATACATTGTATGGGATATTTACCATATATCTTGCTGTAAATATAGAAAAGCCATTGTGTGTAGCTGAGAATTTCCCTATGCAGTTGACTTTTTCTCAAGCAAATGTAGGAACGCTGCCATGGATGTGTAGGAAAGAAAAATTGCCATTCGCGTTTTCTAACTACATGTATACGTTTACACCAAGGGGTAGATTTCCCAATAATTTCCTACAGTGAACGATGTCAGCAAGTTAAAAGAACGATTTAAAAATCTCTTTCTTAGATTATTCGAATCTCATAAGTTATAAAATAGTTATTTCGCGTATTCTCCTAAACTGGTTAATTATATGGAATATAGGCGAGAAACATGAAATGATCACTTTAGCTACCGTAGAAGTAATTTCCACTGTGACCTTTTCCATTTAATATATAATCTATATGGCATAGAAACATTTTGCTGAAACATGGTACACTGAAACGCACAAGTCCTATTTTGCAAACGAGGCCTACGTCTTCCAAACTTCCATATTTGAAATAATTACACAAATGGGCAATTTATTGTTTTAGAAAAATTAGGAATCAGCCCTACTGGTAATGGGAAAATCGTTCTAGGTTTGGGCCAGTTTCTTGGTAAAAGGGTTGAGGGCTCCCCGGTAAGCACAGAGGCAAATTAATATATGGATACTAGGTCCTTTGAGACACAGATTCGCAGATAAGTATACAATTTTACACTCTAAATCTGAATCAATGATAATTTCACCGTTTCGATCAGTTAACAGTACCTGACTGATTCAACAGTCACTTTATTAAATGTAACTAATGAATCAGTGAAAAAATGTCCGTTTTTCTTCCCTCATTGATTCAGGGATATTTTTCACCGATTCATCAGTCATTTTTTAAACTGTTTTTCGGTGATTTGTTTCTTAACTGATGGATCAGTTAAACAGCGTGTATAAATGGCCATTAAACAACGTGTATCAATTGAAACAACCACGAATAGACTAATAAAACCAATACAAAATACTTTCTAAAATGCGTTTCGTCTTTCAAAACACCATTTTACGAGGTAATGTGGACGTTAAGCCTTTCGTTTCGTTTTTACGACTTTCATTTCGTTTTCATGCAATCATCACAGTGCTCTGAAGGTTTAAACTGTATGTAATGCGGCGAAGAGAGTGCACTCATATATACTATTCGTTCTAACAATCCTAACGGAAGGCCTACCAATTAAACCAAAACCAAAAAAATAAGGGCATACAATTTAAAACTACACGCTTTCGACAAATGCGTATAAGACATGATTTTCCTATATTTTATCAAGGTGGCTCGGACGTGCAGATGGTAAGGTAGCGGGCTAAAAGCGATATGGTAAGGGTTTGTGAGTTCAATCCCGGCCAAACTACGTACCATTTTTTTTTTTTTTTTATTACTGTAACTTGCGTAATATAAATAGTAAATTATCGTGAATATGTTTATTTCTCGTAATTGTTCGGCTAGGTTCAATAAAAACAATTTTTAATTCGCTAGGGCAGTCGGCCATCACTCAATCCATCAGCGAAATTGTTTCACGTCAATAATTCAGTCAGTTCAATTTTTTCAATGTAACGATAAATGATTTTCCACTGATTCGAATTTAGAGTGTTAGCGTGGTAACGAACACATTTTCATGTTTGCAACTGCACGAGTAAAGGCTGATCACGATAAAGTGAGCATTTTTGTAATCAACCTTAGAAAGAAAGTCACTGCCCCTACCTGCATACATTCTAACGGGCGCACTGAGTGGCATGCGCCTTGTGAAGTTGGTAACGATGGATAGAAAATAGTTCCATATCTTAACGTCGAGTAAAAAGTGCTAGGAAACCATTTGTGTTAACTTAAATTATTTCTTTCGCTTTTTTTTTTTGCAACGAAGTGTGTCAAAGAGCAGATTTGTAAAATATTTAATTTTATGATAATTTCACAGTTTCACTTGACCGACGCATGAATATAGCAATGAGAACCTAGAAAAGTTAATTTTACATAACACGGGAGAATACATATACAAGTAGATCTTAAGGGGAATGGTGCACGAAAATCGCATATTTATATAATTTTTGTCACTATTTGTTTTAAAGAGGATTTTTCGAAATTGTTGGTTCGTCAAGGCGTAAATAACAATTTTGAACACCTTATTACAAGGTTAAAAATTCTCTGCGTTAGTTATTCTCGGAGCTCTGATTGAACATAAGAAAAAAATAGTATTTTCTTTCTTCCATCAGTGCTCCGAGAATAATGAAGGCAGTGAAAATACAACAACGTAAAAAGGTGTTGAAAATTATTTTTTACGTCTTGTCGAGCCGAAAATTTCGATAAACCCTTTAGAAAACGACTTATATCGAAACTCGGGTAAATATACTGCGTTTATGCACCATTCTCCATAAGTAGGACTTTCAAAAGTGCCCACTTTACCGTGAACAGAATATATATATATATATATATATATTATATATATATATATATATATATATATATATATATATATATAGAGAGAGAGAGAGAGAGAGATAGATAGAGAGAGAGAGAGAGAGAGCTCTGTCTATATCGAGACTTACAAAAATGCGCATTTGTGGTTTTATTTTATTGCGAATTTATTGGTTCTATTGGTGGTTTCTTCACACTTTCTGAATCAAACTTTTGAAAAATCGCCCCACGCATAATGCATCTGGTTGTTACCCAAATACGCCATGTATAACAAGCGTTTTATACTCCTGTTAAAATAAAGACACAATATATTTCGTTAAATTAAACTTTTGCATTTATTCCACCCGTAAATTATAATATATGATTCATAATTAACACGAATAAATACAAAGAGAGAGAGAGAGAGAGAGAGAGAGAGAGAGAGAGAGAGAGAGAGAGAAATGTGTTGATAATTCTTTTATAGTTCTTACGCAAAATATTATTACACTGAGTGCGCACATATGAGGTGCGTTGTCCATTGGACCTTATTTTTTTCTACACTCAGTTAAATTTAGTTTGCACGAGGCGGAGGAATATCCTGAAAGTAGAACTTTAGCAGGGCCTCAGGAGAATTGTAAGGAACAGTGAATGGACTATAGCAGACGTTTTGTGAGACACTGCGAGATAAAGTGAGTGAAGAGATTTGGGTGGCTCTTAACATCGAGTTCTTGAGAGAAGTGATGTGTGTACGGAGCAGCGCCGAAATGAAGGAAAAGGGGGGGGGGCGGAGAGGACCGGAGCTCTCCGAAAAAACTCGGCGGCCAGCGGAATCATCCGGGACGGTTCCCACCTGCGAAAATCGTACCTATGGGAGTTTTAATATGAGAATATAGTTTTATTGGCGGTAAGTCTGAAGAGATGTTAAAATAGACGCTCCTATAGTTGTTTTCCTTGTGCCCGGGTTGTGTGTTTTGAGATACAACAGTCTAAAAAAAAAAAAGAAGAAGCCGTTCTTAACGATGTGGGAAGGCTCCAAGACAATATCTATAGCATGAGTGATTTCCTCGTCTTGTGTAGGTTTTCTCTTCACAGGAAAACATATTGGGGATACGTTTAATAGTTTAATAAAAAAAAGTATTTCAAACATTCTGAAAAACATTTCAAGCACGATATAGGCACGCCCCAGAATTTTGGTATCCCCATGAAATAAATTCCAAATTCACTATTTAAAAGCTGAACATCCTATAGGAACATCTGTCAAACTAAGATCTGTGACCCACTGTCACACGTTCTCAGCTAAACATTTTGAGTTTTGACAGCTATGTGAAAGACGTAGAAAAATACAAGGTGTTTGATATTTATTTTACCACTCTGATAAACTGTTTTTTCAACTGGCAGATATTGTTGACGAAATTACTGCTAGTCTCAATTTTGTACTTCGTAACATGCGGGGCCTTCGGCGCGTTTTGCGCCAGGCTAAATTTACGAAATTACATTTTATTGAAAACTCTGTAGTGGCGGCTGTTCTGCGGGGGCCAGCAGCTCCTGCTGGGGCGGCGCTGTAGCTCGGGATCGATCGCGGCTGGTGTCGAGTGCTTTATCACCGCTCTAACTGCTTCCGCAAAGACAAGCGCCGAGCTCTGCTGCCCGCCTCTGGCCCGCTGCTATTTTCGTTCCTGGCCACCCGGTTACGCCTTTTCGCGAAGCACGACTACGCCAGCGAGCCCACGGGAGCGCCCACATCAACGCCTGTTAACCGCCGCATCCTTGGACCCCGCCCCCTTTCTCTACTAACTCTTCGTGACCCCTCTACACAAAGAGCAGGGCTCCTGCCTTAGATGGTGTTTGTGGCAATCAAATAAGAACAAATATATAATTTGGATTCAACAACAAAATATTTCATTGCCTCTATACAAACAATTAATTTGATTACGCCAAACAAACTTTGGCAGGGATTCAGAATGGACAATAGTCGTAAATTAGCTGCAGGCTTTTAAGATGTGCGCGAGTTAAAACCATACAACTGCGATATTGGTTCTGTACTAAGGTTGAGTTGAGTTGAGATATTTGGGCGGATCTTAACAACCAGGTCTTGAGAGCCGACGAGGTTCAGATGAGGTGAGAATGGAGCAGCGCTGGAATGAAAGGGCGGGGGCAACGGGAGATCCCCGAGAAAACCCGGCGACTAGCGGTATCGTCCGGTAGGATACCCACATGCGAGAATCCTGGAGCGGACCCGGTTCGCCTATGAGGGAGGCAAGTAGTCTAACCACTGACACCATTACGACCACCTTCTACCTTAAGGTCGTTGTTGCAGTGCCACATTGTGTTTATTCGTATCTCTATAGAACTTACTGTTAATACTTAATAATAAAATTGAAACTTTAGTATTAGATACATGACTACTAAAAAGGATTTTTGCAACCAGAACTGACTTTTTTTTCAGCCTGTATTTTCTCATATGAGAGTGAAAAATGATTAATGAGTTAATATGTATTACTATTACAGATGTAGACAATTGTGGGCTTGTTTTCTCTGTTAACATATGCCCTATACTCTGATCTGAAAAGTAAATTACGGTGAAACAAAAATAAATCCAAGGTGGGAGGGATACTACCCCATTGAGGACGCCGTTTGCCCAGGCCCTGACACAGGAGTGCAGAACTTCAACCGTGTGGTTGTTTTTTTTTTAAGTGTTCAGTAATTTTGAACTATGTCTGCTTACGAATAGCATTCAAGGGATTTTTCGTTTCCGAATGCTGATTTCCGTCTTATAATTCCGTCTTTTATGTGTATCTTTTCACTCTAAATCTGAATAAGTGATAATTTCGCTCTTTAAATCAGTTAACAGTACCTGGCTGATTCAACAGTCACTTCAGTGAATTTCACTCACGTATTAGGGAAAAATGCCCGTTTTTCATCTCTTATTGATTCAGTGACTTTTTACTGATTCATCAGTAATTTTTTTCACTCTTTTCCAGTGATTTTTTTTTTGACTGATGGGTCAATTAAACAGCGTATAAAAATGGCGGTCTAAAACGTTTAAAACTGGCTGTTAAACAACGTTTATCAAGTGAAATAACGACGAATAAACTAATAAAACCCATACAGAATACTTTCTAAAATGTGTTTCGTCTTTCAAAACACAATTTGACGAGGTAACATGAACATTTAGTCTTTGTTTTCGTTTTTTTTGCCTTTCATTTCGTTTTCATTTAATCATCGCAACAATCTGTTTGAAGGATTCTGCTGCATATAACGTGGCTAAGAGAGTGCACTCATATGCACTACTAGTTTTAACAATCCTAACGGTACCAAACAAACCAAAAGTAAAGTAAGGGCATGCATTTTTAATACTACACACTTTCGATACGTAACTAGAAGATTTTCATTTTCCTCATGATTTCCTACTTGACTTCGTAGCACACATGGTTAGGAAATGCAAAGAGGATAGTGCAGTGACTTCAATCCTGACCATTTCAGGAAAATGTTTTGCTATTTAAACTACGCAAAATCGCGTAGTATAAATAGTAAACTTCTGTAAATATGTTTATTTCTCGTAATTATTTCGCTAGATTCAATGAAAACAATATTTAGTTCGCCGGTATAGTTGTCCGTCACTTATTCAATCAGTAAAATTGTTTCACCTCACTAATTCAATCAGTGAATTTATTTCACCGAAACAATCAGTGGTTTTCCACTGATTTGAATTTAGAGTGTTTAAAGCGGAAAAGACCTAATACGAATGTTTTACCATCATTCTTAGGTACGAAACTTCCGGAACAGGCTAAAAGAAAATATTATAAAGAGACGCAGCACACGTTTGTGTTTATCATTATTACATAAAATGATGAGGTCGCCAATGTAAGTCCTGTAGAGGCGAACTGGTCAACAAACATGCCACTTCAAAATATTTAAGTGGGAATCCGCCTTGCCAAATCACGACATTATTTTGTTGGAATTACTAAACAACTTGTCAGCAATGATTAAAAAAACAGCTTATTTTGTAAACCTCATCTAACATTTTTTGGTCAAGACAAATAATTTTGTGTTCACAGCAAATATATTTGGAGATGCCTAATCTTAACCATTTATTTTAACAGTATGATATAAGCTTTCCAGATCCCCAAGGCTCTTGTTTCTTCGATGAAATACGCATTTTGAAACTTCAAACTGAAACACTTATAACTCTCAGTATCAACATTAATGTGAATGGCACGGTAGAAAAATTCGAACTAATATTAACTTGTCAAAAATACCAGTGACTCATACAGACGCTCAGATAATATACGTAGTATAGTTCTGTGCCTTCTATAGGTTTTTCACGCATATTTGTGCACTTTAGAAAGGTCTGCTAAGGGTATACTTTTCTCCTCTGTTCGTACCCTGACGCCATATGTAACATTTATATTTGCCGCGAGTCTGTTGACTTTATTCAACAAAGAGAAAATTTAAATTGTTACAAACCTAAGTATGTTACTAATCAGCCACCAATTCGTATTATAATGTAAATAAAGCACAGGAAAAATCAATTTGTCATTAATTTTAACATTACTCTTGCTGGGAGGCATCGTGTACGGTATAATCGTGTGTAAGTATTGGCCAGTATTTTTTTTTCCAGAAGTTTATTTCAAAAGTGACAACTTTACAATGAACACTCTTTAATGTGACTTGATTGTACAAAGCCACGAAGCCAGGTATCAATTACAGCAGAAGCACACACTTAAAATGACTTAACTGCTCTTTGAACCTTTCGTCTTTACAGAATTGCTTCGAATGATCTACGGATTTTATAGTGAAACAAGAAACGATCGGTTTTATACGCTGCCTGGTATATGGAATTTAATTCATTTCCAAGTCGCCCTGGCTCTGTATGACTTACACGGACCAATTATTCACGAATGACTCAACTATTATAGCATTAAATCGACTTTCATGGACGAAATACATATTTGTTTGTATTGCTTAGAATTGAAATGCAACCAAACAATATTTAAATTTCGAAACCATGTAAGGGCAGATAGTCCAGATGAAAATATGGAAGATTTTAAGCATTCATATTATTTATAAATATTTAAATAATTATACGCGGAAGTGGGACCCTTCGAACTTATATTGAGTAATAAAGCATATAACCTACATGTAGACACGAAAATAATTTTGGGCGAAAATTTTTTATCCTAAATACGTCTGGGGCGAATCGATCTTTTCAACTAGATATACTTTGTATAACTTTACTGGGGTTCGTGAAAAATGGATGTATGACGATTGGCAGAAATATCAAAGAAATCATTTTCCCAAGAATGGTTTAGTACGTACTAGCGACTCGCCCCGGCCTCGCTCGGTTGCGATTTACAAATATGGCGTTGTTTAGGTTTAAACTAAGTATATACACTAAAAGCTTAAGGTAACTAACATAGGATTAATATTGTGTTGTTCACCAAGTCTTCGTAAGTGAACCTCTATTTTAATGAAATTTTAAAAGACAAAAATGGTTACTGTGGGTCATCTTTAAAAGATAAATATCGCAGACGTTTTTGTAGAGCTTTTAAGATCTACTATTATGTAGTACAAAAATTTGGTGTATCTAGTACGGTTTAGTCAGCGTAAGCGATGAAAACGCCCGAAAAGCGGCTTTTTCCGACTTGATTATAAAACGTCGACATTTTTCTACTATCCTTACATTAAATATAAATGTATTATATACATAAACCTTCCTCAAGAAATTCTCTAAATGATGGTGTAAAACGCAGCAAAATCCATCAAGTAGTTTAGAAACATCCGAATACACAGACACACGCGGCCAGGGGAGTTTGTTTTATGCTGTGTATAGATGACCAAATGCAACTGCGCCAGTTAAAATATTTTTGAAAACCTGGTCCGGAACACCTTCTAGACCACAATCAGCGATAATGGTCGGTGAAATACTAGCGGGCGACTGGAAGACTGTTAATGAGCTGGACGCATGCCACCTACATGGACTTGCTCATTGACAGTACACAGGGACAGGGGACATTTTGCGTTTGAAATCCTGGTCCGGAACACCTTCTAGACCACAATAAGCGATAATGGTCGGTGAAATACTAGCGGGCGACTGGAAGACTGTTAATGAGCTGGACGCATGCCACCTACATGGACTTGCTCATTGACAGTACACAGGGACAGGGGACATTTTGCGTTTTAAACAATTCGTAGGCTGGACTTCAAGGTCCTGTGTATTTTAGAGTATCAGCTTTGTGTTTATTCTCTGCGGTCTAGTGTGTATAGGCTGTTCACGGTAACGTGAGCACTTTTGAGGACCTAGTTAGTTTTTCCTTTCGGACCTTCTTTATACTTTAACCACCTCTTTTAAATAAATATTGTCAAGTAAGTAACAAACACACTACTAGTCACTGATCGTATCACGTTATCGTAGTGGAGTAATGGATAGCACATCGGCCTATCGTCATACAGGAACATGGATCACGGCCCCCCACCAGCATGTGTCGAGGATGTTAGTGTTGAGGTTTCGGTTACTCTTCGTCAGAGGATATAGGTAATTAAAAAATTAACAGTGCTAATACTCCATTATATTTTAAAATATAATTTTATTATACAATAAAGTTATTTTTCTCTTACTTGTATGGGATTTCCCCCCCCCCCCCGCGCTTTTTTCAGGTACTTTTCCCATACGATTAGGGAATAGTACTTTTCGTGTTATGTAAATTTACTCTACATTTAAGAGGTAATTTTACCTTACATATAGAGGTAATTAGCTTCCCTTACATTTAAGGTAATTTTACCTAAAATATGTTTACAGTGCACCTCCTGGGAACGGGTTGAGAAGGGGGACGGGTGAAGCCTACTGTAGGCATCCCTTTTAAGATATTTTGGCTTCTACAATAATTTAATTTTGGGGTGGTAGGCATATATTACGTGATGCATAAAACCTATAAGCGAATATGTAGATCTAAGCAAGTCATAATTCATGTGATTGTGATTTTCCCCTACTTCTTAAAGCCTGTTACACACGGTTCACTTTCTTATGCAATAAGGTGTACACCTTCCTTGTTCAAGTCAACTTCCATCGTGTGGCTAACTTTTTTGCAAGGGGCTTGCACACAAGGGGGGCTTGCACGCAAGGGCTTGCGGGCTAGCTGAAATCATTTAGAGAATTTTCTATTTTTCTGTCACCTTCATGTGCAAGTAGTTTGTTTTCATTTGCATTTTACACGTTAATGTAGTCCCCGTACATTTATTTATGTCAATATTGTTAATTTGAAAGTGTAAAAAAAAAATTATTTCCGTATTAGTGGTTTGCAAGGTTTGTAAAATCTTGTTGTGTTGTGGTGGAGATGAGTGACTGATATGCTACAACATTCAAGTACTACCATTGTGTGTACGGTTTGTACGTTGAACTTGAATACCAGAGGGTGTTCACTTTCTTGTTTACCTTCTTGTTCACGAAGGATGTCCGTCTCTATCAGGCCTTAGGTTTACTGCGAAGAAAAACTTTAAGAATGCTATATATATATATATATATATATATATATATATATATATATATATATATATACACATATTGCATTCCAAAAATATTATATTGTATTATATTATATATATATTGTATTCCAAAAATATTTATATATTGAGATACGAGTAACCGCACAAACAATGAATGAAGAAAAAAATTTATTACTACTAACTCTTATATGCTGTTCGCGGTACAATGAGCACTTTTGAGGCCCTAGTTAATTTTCCCTTTCAGCCATTCTTTTTATCCTTAAACGCATTCAGACCCAGTGTACACTATTTTGTTCATTACGCACAAGCAGATAATTTGAAGCATGTACTGCAAACTGCGAAGCTCAATGAATCTTACCTGAGGGTAAATGATTCGCAAACCATCTTACTGGTCTTGGTCATGATTGGTTTGTATTACTGTAGCCGAACGTATAGCCTACGGCTCATTGGCTGTGGCGACGAAACAAGTTTTGTGTTCACTTAAGTACACCGCGCATCATAAAAATTCGTGTTTGCAACATCTGACACCGTAAATTAAAGCGGGTCTGAAGGTTTAACCACCTTTTTAAACAAAATATTTCCGTGTAAGTACAAAACAGCGTGTGTATATTCCAAGGCATTCGGAACTTGACGTCAATAAAATATATTTATTGACTATTATTCAAAATGATAGGACTTTCAAAAGGGCTCACTTTATCGTCATTAGTTTATAAAAGCAAGTATTTGCACGAAACGTTTTCTAATATCGAAACAGTTTTCTAATCTCCAATCCAAACTAAGTCGTTTTGATAATACCGTTAGTAAAAAAGAAAGCAAATCAATTAATTCCAGCCACTGTAATAATTAGTAAGTTGTAGCTCGTTTCGAGTGAAATCCTTTTCACTGGTTTAAACAGATTTGGGGCCATTTTTCACGGTTTCAAGTTTAGGGCGTACTTGACAGTACGAAAAGATTATCTGTGTGCGCGTAATTGCTTGACGGCATTCAAGCAGACGAGCGCTTGCAGAAAGGAAGGTGTTAAGTGCTCTTCTTTTCGTGGTAACAGTCGATATCAATCGTGCCTTGGCTGAACTTTACGCTGAGGATGAATGAGTGAGAGAAAAATTAATGAGGAATGTTTCAACGAGACTTTTACAATCTCCCCAGTGATAACCAGACGCAAAAATGTAATATTTGCCAGGGAAATTTCAAAGAGGTTTTTAATCTCCCTAATGACAACCAAGCAGTAATAATTAATATTTTTGTATACTCACGTTTGTAGCTAGTGGTATATACTTTAGAATAATTATCGCGTATATAAATACGCTCATTCCGGGAACATCAAGTAGAAGAAGCGCTTTCTATTAATCTTAAAGATGGCGTTAGAGAAAACAAGGCACAGGTGCTGATTCTGCCTTTCATAAAGCGACGTGAACATTGAGTAATAGCAATAGTTAATAGTTTATGTTTTTTTTTTTACTGCCAAGCGTGTCCGACGAGCCCGACGTCCGACGAAAGTAGAAATAGAATCTACTTTTTTGAGGGCTGTCGGGGCTGCAAATTTTGTCGGGGTAACCTTGCTCCTGATTAGCTTATGAAAAATTCTCGTCGGTGTCAAGACTGTTTTGTCGGACTGTCGGGCTATAGAAAATCCCAGAATAAGGCGTGATGCGCAAGCCTGGCTCGCCCTTGGCTCTTCTAAGCCCCGGACGTGCAACATACGTTCAGCGAGGCGCAGAGGGGAAATGGCGTGAATTGCGCAATATAGGTGCGCGTAGGGGCTCTCCGTTTTCCAACATTGGACTGCTATTCCGTCCACACGACTGTAACAAACTACGTGGATATCATTTGAGGATAAAACACTGTTTATAGTGTATGCATGATTACTCTCAATTTTTCTGACAATTTCTCAGGACATCCCTCCACCTGTCGCAAGCAAAGCTTAAGTAAGTCTAGAAAATTACACCGAAGAGATAACTCGCCGTATTTCCGAGCACTAACTTTAGTGTTATTTTGCAAGAGAACTGTGTATTGCTAGACATTACAAACACGACTGTTTTCTTCGATTCTTTCTTCTTATTAATTATAAGCGAAATATTATAATTTATGCTTTTATTCGCATTAATTATCAACGAAACATTTAAATTAATGGATTAAATGAAAGAAAAAGTATAATTTAGCCAAAAATGTTAAATACATTAATGTTAACAGAAGTATAAAACGCTAATGATACATGGCGTATTTATGAAACAACCAAATAAGTTATACGTGGGGTACTTTTTCAAATATTTGATATAAAAAGAGAGAATGAGTTTTTGAAAAAAGTGGTTAGATTTGGGCGGCTCTTAACAACGAGGTCTTGAGAGCCGATGAGGGTATAACGAAGTGAGAATGGAGCTGTGCTGGAATGCAAGGGCGGAGAAACGGTAGATCCCAGAGAAAACCCGCCGACCGGCGGCATCATCCGGCAAGATTCTCCACCCGGCCGGGGATTGAGCATGGTTCGCCTTGGTGGGAGGCGAGCAGTCTAACCACTCAGCCATCGCGACTCCTCAAAAAGTGTGAAGATACTGTAGTAAACAAGTACTTTGTGATGTGCTGCTCACAAGTTTTTACTGCAGTTATATATATATATATATATATATATATATATATATATATATATATATTTTACTAATATAAAAGGGTTTATCTTTAGAAAATTAAGAAATAAATAAACAAGTTCATCGCTGCTGACCATGTACTTTGACAGATGTATTCAATGCTGGGTAAATGCTGTTCACGATAAAGTGAGCACTTTTTAAATCAACCTAAGAAAAAGTCACTGCCCATGCCTGTATTTACATCAAAGAGTGTACTGAGTGGCATGTGCCCGGTAAAGTTGGTAACGATAGATGGAAAGTAGTTCCATATCTTAACGTCGAATAAAAAGCGTTAGGTAACTATTTGTGATAGTTAAAAATATTTATTTCGTTTTATGTTTTTGATGCACCGGTGTGTAAAAATTAGCAGATTTATAAAATGTTTACTTTTCTAATAATTTCACAGTTTCACTTGACCATCGCATGAATAAAGTTATGAGACCCATGGCAATGTTAATTTTACTAAAGGCGGAAGAATGCCCTACGTGCATACAAGTAGATATTAAGCAGGGCTTTCAAAAGTGCTCGTTTTACCGTGAACAGCCTATATATATGCGCAGTAGACAAAAATCGGTCTACATCATCTTCAGTACATGCAGCCAGGCGGCCACATTGAGCTGCCATCAGAAACTTAGTCCTGAACCAACAACAGCTGTTGGGTTTCCCATGAGGCGCGGCCAAGTTCCGCTAGCACGTGTGCATCTTATCGCTATCGCGGGATGTGGGATTGAAGTTTGTGTATGTGTGTGTGTGTGCAGAATTTCGCACTAGAACAACACTAGAGAGTGCGTTCGACTGGCACAACCAGCTGGATGCCTGGAACTCACACGATCGATGAACCGACGATTTCGCGCTGGAGGAACTAACAAGCGCTTCGCTTCGTACGGTTCTCAGCATTGTTGCGAAAATCTGTTGTATCGCGCTAATTGCGCGCTGCTAAAGTCACAAAAGCCAATTTAATACCATCAATTAAACATTCTACTACTAACTCCTTAAATATTTATGCTCTGAGGACTACAACTGTGTAAACAAACGTAAAAAACGAACACGTACTGTCAATTACAATGGTGCTTACGGCCAGGATGACAACCGCGTTATAAATAATAATGAACCTGTTTGTATAGTACAATTTGTATAATATCCTTCACAATGCTAAAGCTCCATAGGCAGATTTAATTTCATTAATTAAAAATTTTACAAACTGCCGCGGTATGAAGAAACGCTAACACCACGTACAGTGAATCAAAATTAAGCATGCGTTTATCGATTTTCTAAACAACCACGCCTTAAATAATTATAAGTTTGCCAACTTTGTTGCGTAATATATTTTCTGTAGGTATGAAGTGTACGTTTAAGGCCACTACGCACGAAACAAAATGTCCTTCTTAATTCTGTAATTGAACTTGTGCAAGTGACAATGGTATTGGCGATTTATGCATACATAATTTGACAGCTAAAACCTGTGGCATTTTTTTTTTTCATCTTTACTTTTATATTTGCGTATGCGCTGCCACTACCGCTTATGAAAAAAAAAAAAAAAAAAAGAGTATGTTTTTCACGTTGTGTTAGACAGTACACATGCACCAGTAATAATAAATAAATTCGTGTGGTGGGTGGACCCTCCAAGTGATGGGCTTTCCAGCCCAGACCCGTAGATGCCCGTCATCCCTGAACATTACATGAAATGGTTGCGGCGCTGGAATGTAGGGGCGGGGGGAAACGGGAGTACGCGGAGAAAGCCCGCCGGCAAGCGGCATCGTGCAGCACGATTCCCACATGCAAAAATCCAGGTTCGAACCCGGATCGCCTCGGTGGAAGGCGAGCGCGTAAGCCACTGTGCCACCGCTGCCCCGATTCACCAGCGCCTAAACCGGACGTTCGGAAAGTAATTTTTTGGTCGAGTTCGGTTGAAACGATTTATCTGCCGGATCAACCTGCCTAAAACGTTGGTGGATCTGATGGATGTGAACCGGAACATGAACTGGTGAATTTCCGAACGCAACCTCACAAACATACGTGTTAAAATAAATAAAGCATTTGTGAAGGATAAAGTCAAAGAACGGCAAATGGCCACATTTAATTGCAACTGAAACATTTTGTGCCTTTAAATGTGCGTCGCAGAAATATGCGAGACTTAATTTGTATTCAATAAAGAATGAGCATGTTCATTGTAAAATACGTTAGCGCTGTGTTTAATATGGGTTTCCTGTATTGTAAAGTTATCTTGCGTATATGTATTTATTCATTTGCATTCGTGACAAAAATATGAGAACAACCTGACGTTCGGAAATTCTCTCAGCCGGAGCAAAGCGGTTAACACCATAACATTCGCCACTTGTGGATCCATTGGTAAATTTCCGAAAACGGTGATGGATGACTGCCTCAATGCGAAATACGACTTCAATAATACGAAAGATGTTTTATTTTCCTGGTAATACGCCCATTTTTTTGTAAAAAAAAAAAAAAGTATAAGCATTCCACCAAAATAATTTTCTGCGACAAAGCAGTCACAGCGGAAAATTCATTTTTATCGCTTTTGCTTAAAAACTTGTAAGTGAAAAGTAATCGTTTGTACTCGCGATTGAAGTTTTGCGAAGTTCGTGATTAAAGTTCCACCGTAGCCGAAGTATTTAATTAAACACGGAGTTAACAAGAGAATTGTGAATACCTTAAACGGGGCTTGAAAGTTACTAGTATGGTACATTGCATTTGATTTTTATCACGCGATTAAATATCAATTTTTTTTTATTTGGAGAACTTGCGGTTTCAGCTTCACCGTAGGTGTTGAATGAAATTGACTTAAATACTCAGTCCGTATTCAATTACGTTCTACTGTTTCGCTCACTCTCTCCTCAGCTCGCCACTCGAACCACACACTAATGGAATTATATATAATTCACGTACTGAAATAACTCCCAATTCTAAAAGACGTATTTAGTTTCACCAATGCAATACTGTTTACTGTTTTCTTTGCACTGCGGTTTGACTGTAAATACAAAGATCACAGTTAGCTCAACTAAAACATATTTTTTTTCCTTTGCCGATTTGTAAACTTATTTGGGCGCTGTTCAGTGAATATACTTTTTCGCTAATCAAGAGATTATGTTGATGCATATTAATAAAATCTGTGTATAGTTGGACGCAGTCGGCTACGGGTTCCTTTTTTTTTACCTTCTTTCATTTAATATTGTGGACACTGGGGGTGTGGTAAAGTGTTGCAAGGTAATTTGGTGCTTGCTGAGTGCTGTACACGCTCGGTGTACGCAGCAAGAACCAGTAACCAGTGAATGGAGAAAATGAATGTACTGCGGCCACTCACGAGAGAGCGTACTCTAAGAAATTATTCGGAAATTTACCATACCAGTGTTTACGATTAGTGAGAAAGAAGGGATGGTAATGTTTTCCCCTGCGCATTCATTGCAGCGTTCCCACATTTGCTCAGGAAACAGTCAAATGCGTAGGGAAGTTCCCAACTTTGCATGGTAGCGACGCTAAACATTCCTATATCTGCAACTTGAAGTGTGGTATTATTACCATACAGTGTATAGGTTAAAAACTTACATTAGAGTTTAGGAAGTTTTTTTACGGTGCGCCGAGGAGCCCATTGCGCACGTGCTGTGACGTCAAGTACACTACTACGTTTCAAGTACACCGATTTGTAAACTAGCAAACAATTAGATACAGCACAGAGCGAACCACAGCTTACCTTGCAACAGTTTACCACGCGCCGCCGATTGTGAACGTGGTATTCACGCGTGTTTCGTGTATTGATAACACAAAGGTGGTCATAAAGTGGTAACGCACCAATGTAAAACGTATTGCAATCAAATTACTTACTTTAAGGATTCCGTAAATGTGATTCAATAACAATCGAAACAATAGGTAAATGCAGGAAGTATTTCTACAAGTTCGGCGATGCAGAAGCGTGCAATTCTAGGGAGTGCCTAGGAGAGTGTGTTGTCCAGTATCGCTGGCCGGTGCTTCAAGTCCGACACGCATTCGGACGGTGTTCACAAACGAACATTCACTCCTCGCTGAACGCTGTAAACAGACAATCTCATCATCGTGTTGGCGGTTCTCTGTAAAATGAACACTTTCGAAAGCCCTGCTTCAGACCTATTTGTTTGCATCTTGTGTATTCTTCAGATATATTTGTTTGCATCTTGTGTATCCTTCAGATATATTTGTTTGCACCTTGTGTATTCTTCAGTTCTATTTGTTTGCATCTTGTGTATTATTCAGATCTATTTGTTTGGAACTTGTGTATTCTTCAGATCTATTTGTTTGGAACTTGTGTATTCTTCAGATCTATTTGTTTGCATCTTGTGTATTCTTCAGATCTATTTGTTTGCATCTTGTGTATCCTTCAGATCTATTTGTTTGGAACTTGTGTATTCTTCAGTTCTATTTGTTTGCATCTTGTGTATTATTCAGATCTATTTGTTTGGAACTTGTGTATTCTTCAGACCTATTTGTTTGCATCTTGTGTATTCTTCAGATCTATTTGTTTGCATCTTGTGTATTCTTCAGATCTATTTGTTTGCATCTTGTGTATTATTCAGTCGCGTGTAAAATTAACATTGCCATGGACGTGAACAGTTTGTTCGTGCGTCGGTCAAGTGAAACTCTGATACTATCGTAAAAGAACATATTTTACAAATTTGCTAATTCTTATTCTTATATGCATTAAAAGAAAAGGAAGTAAAATAAATAATTTAATTATTCACTAATGTTTATGCTAACACTTTTAATTCAACGTTAAAACATAGAATTACTTTCCCTCCATCGTTAACAACTTTACTGGGCTCACGATTGTTAGTGTACGCGTTGAAATATTCGTAGGTAGGGGCAGTGACATTTTTCAATGGCTGATTTCAAAAGTGCTCACTTTATCGTGAACAGCCTTTAATCCGGTGTGCTAAACCTTAAAGGCCAGTTTTCTATAGAACGTTCATATTTTTCGGTTGATTTAAAAAAAAATAGAAGAAAATTTGTTTTTGGTCCTGACTGGAATATTCAGCGGGATCAATAACCTGTGAGCTACATTCATTCCACAATCGTATGTAAATATCAGCCGATACACTTTGTTTCTAGCTGCTGCCGGTGGATACGTTTAATTTACTCGTAGTTGGAGCTGCACCTGATTTGTTCTTTCTATGTCTGCTGGTTTCATTGACTCGGAAGTCATCCAGTCTATCGAATAACGTGTAATCCAGGTGCAAGGATGAGTAGCACGTGCCAGCGTTAAGTTTAACCTGCCACCGAATGAATTCGTAGAATCCTTTTAGAAAAAACTCGTTATAGATAATGATGCTTATTATCCGTGCTTTTATTTAATCGCAGTATACCGAAGACTTTTATTTGTTAGAATATATGAGTGGCAAAAAAACAGGCATTGTAACAAATCCTGTTTTTTTGACGTGAATGCGTCTTAAAATTTGCAACCATAGTTGAAGGCAATCCAGACAATCTGATGGAAACAAAATCTGGCGATACAGTTCGACATTGCAGCTCCGAATCTATCGTCTACATTCAAAATTCAATTCTACCACTCGACTGGCAAAGGATTAAAGAATATTTAACCTTGATGGAGGACTGCAAACATCGCGCAGGGTGGGAAGGGGGAAGAGGGCTTCAATTTTCAGTTCGTTTCGCCGCGTCTCATAACTTCCGTGTAGTATAACTTTTGACTAGAAGAAGCTACGATGCTCATTTAGGTTTTAATCGACAGGTCTCGTCACGATCAATCGATTGCGTGTATAAAAACATTTGTGTGGCGTGGTTATGGTGAAATTGTATGCATTTAAAGTAAAAAATTAAGAAAACTTATAATTTCGGCCTATACTCGTCAAAAAGCCAAGTCGAAATACAGATACTCGTATACGGCTGGAAAGAGCATCTCAAAAGCAATCCAGTGATACCCATAAAACCCCATATGATCGAGTGAAACGGTGCCGGGAACGTAAAAAAACATCAAGGCATCCGAGTGCACCAACGTAGACGTATTCACGCGAAACAAACGGCCGTGTCCCCAACACAGCCAAACCCAGTTTTTTCTAACCAGCTGACTTTCTGAATGCCAGATAACAGAAAAGTTTTAAATTGTTAAAGTACGTTTCTGTTCAAAGAACTCTATGAAATAAGCTCTTCAATTTGAATAGTTTTCAAAACTTTGCCATGTATTTGATCCCTATCTGGCGTTATAAGTTTTATATAAACCAGGGCAACATTAATCTCGAGGTACTACGATAGGATTTACCTGCCGTTTGTCACTTTTTTTATAGCGTGAGTACCAACGAAAATGCAGAGTGCTATTATCGTTTCCAGAAACAGCTAGCAGTTTCTTGAAGTTTAGGAGTACCTGACATAAACGACAAGGAAAATGGTCATTCATTTGTTCGAAGTGTTCAGAACGGGGTTCTTTATCCATTTTAAAATTGAAGATGTGGTATTGTATTGGATTACTTAAAACGCGAGTCGTCACGTGGATAATATTCTACGTAAAACTGATGAGATATTTCCTAAACTATTTATTTGTCTATAAATAGTAACTGAAAGAGCAACACAATATAGTCAGCCAAGTCCTTAGAGCCGGAAAAACACAGTATAGATTCTGGGTAAATGACAATGATATTTTCAAGAAATAAATAGAGGCGATATTTTCACGTTCCAACAACACACTATGTAAAAAGTCAAATTACAAAATACTCCATATGATCACAGGGTACATAATAATACAGATTTTAAACAGCCGCTTATATCGCGTACTCCAGCCGCACACAGGAGCCACGGTGGCTGAGTGGTTAGACTGCTCCCCTCCCACCAAGGCGAACCGGGTTCAATCCCCGGCCGGGTCACTCCCGGGTTTCCGCAAGTGGGAATCGTGCCGGACGATGCCGCTGGTCGGCGGGTTTTCTCCGGGTTTTCCCGTCTCCCCCACATCCATTCCGGCGCTACTCCATTCTCACCTCATTTCACCCTCATCAGCTCTCAAATCTCGTTGTTAAGAGACGTTCGAATCCCTCAACTCAACTGCAGCCGCACACGCCAGCAAAATGGCGTCGCTGGTCGGCCAATAGGGAATCATTAGCCTAATGCAGTAGCCAATCAGATACAAGCCCCGTTCCCATAGAGTCTACCCAAGCCAATCAGGAAATGGGTGCGCGTACATCAAACGAAACCGTCACACCATTTTCATCCCCACGTACTCATCCACTCTGTGACATGGTCGAAAACAAACCGTTCACATCTCTAGACATAACAGTTAATGTAACTTTTTCAGTGGTTTTATAATATTTATTCAAGTCGTGTTTTTGTTCACGGCGTACATCCCGACGACGTTTCATTAAATGGACTCGAATGGAGTAAATTTTGAATCATAGCGTGAACAACACGTAAATCATCGCGCAGATAATTTATTATGCTCGACCTTAACAATGCGAACACTCGCTTGTTCGTGGAATTTTTATCGCTTGGCCTTGATTAATTTCTGCAGGATTCCATCGCGTTGACACAACATAATGGGTGGCGTAGCTGTTGGAATTCAAACAAATCACTACGTCGAAAAACTTTTATAGACTATTCCCGGTTTCTTCGCACTTTTGAATCAAACTTTCGAAAAATCGAACCCCTTATAAAAGTGGTTGTTTCCTACGCGCGCCATGTATCACAAGCGTTTTATACTTGTGTTAATATAGAAGTACTTCATTTATCGTTGAACTGAACTTCTGCTCACATCTTATCTGTAGATTGTAACATTTCATTTATAATTAATATTAGCTAAACCAGGAGATTGGTATTGCCTAGTAATAAATTGTTCATATGTAAAATATTATTACACTGAGTGCTCAAGAATGCCGTACGTTGTCGCTTTGGTACAATATTCTAGACACGGTTAAGGCCACAATCCTTCATTTCTACAGCTTTTGCGAAGATTAATTTTTGAGCCCAAATGGGAGCCGATATTGTAAAATCCTCTTACAATTTTGTTAAAAATTGTTTTTATTATGTAGTCTAATTTTTTCAACGCAAAGAAAAAAAGTGTATACTCTTATGCAATTAACTTACGAGAATTTTGTTTATTTAATAATTAGTTGAATTTATAAAGTTTTCGTGTTGATAAAATTAGAAAACATAATAAAAACAATTTGTGATAAAACTGTATGAGAGTATTTTATAATATCGGCGCCCTTTTAAGTACAAAAAATTAACTCTCGCAAAAGCTATAGAAATGAAGGATAGTGGCCTTAAGATATGTTTTCACGAGGCGGAGGAATATCCCGGATGTGGGAACTTGAGCAGGACTTCAGAATAGTTATAAGTAACCGAGAATGGATTATGAACAACGTTTTGTGCAGTGCGCATGCATGATCCCTTAGGCACATGCTGCAAACACAAGCATAGGCATGATCTTGTTACATATTCGGAAATAAAGTTAAAGAAAACTCGCAGCGTAGACAGTTTATAAAGAAAAGGGCTTTGATAATCATCAATATATCGACCACTACGCAAGAATGTAAACGATTTATTTTGGGTGCATCATAAAACCACTCTATTTTTACTCTATTCTAGCTGATCCCGACGAACGTTGTTCCGCCTCTTTCACCTTCTATTTTGCCTTCTCAATGCGTCCTCTCTCTTACGTCTGGTACGTCGACCAATGTTTGACTGTGGTATGGCTGGCATTTTTCTCTTTTAGATCAACAAACATTTCCTGCAAGTATGAGCAAAATCGGCCCATAAATAAAGAAGTTAGACTCTAGCGCCACCCATCGGAATGAAACATAACTAAAAACATTACTCGCCACCTCAATAACATATGGTGTGAACATAGTCTCAATTGGTCCAGTGGTCTATCAGTAATGATGCGGTGTAGCCACGCACAAAGAATTTTATATATAAATAATGTCCTGAAACTTTGGTGCTTTACAGCATGTTATAATAGGCACACATTTAAGACAGCGGTGTGAAAATTTCATGTTCGCATACGTCACTGACTGTCCACGTAGCACACAGTTTGGCAACCAGTTTCGCATATTACTTGAAATATAATATAGGTTACTGTTTGCAAATAAAGTAATTAGAAGTTATTGCAGCTAACATAAATTTACGTAAGGTGACAATTTAAATATCATATCATTTTTAAGGAAGTAACAGAAAATAATAATGTTCCCCGCTTTAGGTTGTTTACAGCAGAATTATAAATATTCTGAATAAACGTTTGTCACTCTTTTGCATTAGCATGTACCTGCGCTTGCTTTACTTTAACCCCCCCCCCCCCCTTCGGTTCCTATGTCTTTCTCTTCGGTCCCAGTTCCCACTAGTCTGTCATCTCTCCCTGTATCCTGCAGTTCGGGATTCCACTCGATGCGTGTCACACCAGACACTTGCACTCTACGCCTGAATAACTAACAATTAGAGAAACTGTAGTGGGAAATTATAGTCACCGGTTTTCAGCTAATAAACTGCTACCAACTGGCGAATATTCGGAGTGATCTGGGAACCGACTCAGAGTAGTAAGATTCACTAGAATTAAACGTAAGTCACCCATCAATCAGTGAAATACAGCAACCGTCATCATAAGGAAGACACCACAGATGAACAGTGAAGCATTTAGAGTGATAGGTCACTGCCACTGTAGGCAGTGGCGTGGTAGGGAATTTACTTCGGAAGGGGGAGGGGGGATTTCTAATTTATATTTACGGGGGAAAAAAATATGATTCCTATAATACTATAAATTATTAGTTCAAAAAAATTATTAACAACCAATGGGATAATGTGCAGATGTGGAACCACAGAATGCTATAAGTAGGTTTATCGCGGGAAAATTTGACTGTTATCTGAGATTCAACGTACTGTACACATGTCCGACAGTTTTCTTTCCTTATTGGCTGCCATGCATGTATGAAGCTACAACCACATTTCACTAGGCCAATGAGGATTCTGATACTGTAAGGCAGAACGTTCGTGGTTGATTCTCAAACAACTTAGCCGAGTCTAAACCGTGTTCACTCAATCATTAAAGAATAAACTATACACTGTTCAAAACGCGAGTGGATACACAAGAAGGGGGTTGTGCAAGCGAGCCGACTCCGACAAGCAGCTCTCTTCCGTGGCGTGGTCAGTGAAAGCTTTTCACCGTGTAGAAGCGTGTGGTGTGGCAACACTGCGTCTTTACACTGTTCAAAACGCGAGTGGATACACAAGAAGGGGGTTGTGCAAGCGAGTCGACTCCGACAAGCAGCTCTCTTTCGAGAGAATCCTCAAAGAGCCCGACGTGTGTCAACACAGTTGTTTGTCTGCGTCTCGGTCCCTTTTGGTCCCCTCTCCCCCCCCCCCCCCCCGGCGCTCCCTGGTAAACGCGCGCCCGGCTCAACACTTTCGCACCACGCGCGCGGCGAGATGTCTTCAGAGTAATTGGCAATCATTTTAAACCTCCAGGTCTGACATATTTTTTGTCAGTAATTACGCAGATGAGGAGCGACTACCTTTGGTCACGCCAAAACATATACATCAGCTCGTCCGTTCTTAATCTCCCCGTTTCTCATCAATCAAATGACATGTCGGCAACTGTACAATTTGCTTAATAGGCTGTTTGCGGTATAGTTGACACTTTTAAGGTCCTAGTTACTTTTTTTTCCTGTCAGCCATGTTTATCCTTCTGCCACTTTTGACGTGGATACGTCTTTAAATTTGCAACCATAGTGGGGGATAATCCAGAAAATCCGATGATAACAAAATCGGGGGAGATAGTTTGGCATTGCAGCTCCGAGTCTATCGTCTACATTTAAAATTAAATTGCATCACTCGATTGCCAAAGATTCAACATATAGGTACGTTGAGTGAGGGCTGTGAAGCATGAAGGGGTTGGGGGGGGGGGGGGATCGCAAATTTGAGTTCGTTTCACCGCATCTCATAACTTCCGCGTAGTATAACATTTGACTAGAAGAAGCTACGACACTCGTTTAGGTTTCAATCGACAGCTCTCGTCAAGATAAATTTATTGCGTGTGTTAAAACATTTGTGTGGCATGGTTATGGTGAAATTGTACGCGTTTAATGTAAAAAAATTAAGGAAACGTAACACGATTTCGGCCTATACTCGTCAAAAAGCCAAGTCGAAATACAGAAATCGTATACGGTTGGAAAGAGCGTCTCAAAAGCAATCCAGTGATACCCATAAAATCTCATATGATCTAGTGAAGCGGTGCCGGGAACGTAAAATAAATATCAAGGCGTCCGAGCGCTCAACGTAGACGTATTCACGCAAAACAAACGGCCGTGTCCCCAACACAGCCAAACCCAATAATTTTTAAAAATAAATATTGCCATGTAAATAATAAACACAATGTACATATTTCACCGGACTCGAAAGTTAATGTCTAAGCCTACGATTAAATGTAGTTATTGACTATTATTCCCAATGAGAGGGCTTCGAAAAGTGTTCACTTTAACATGCACGACCTTTATTAATAAGAACGACGGAGTTTGGTTACAAAAGGAGCCCTCAGAACTTAAAAACAGGGTGCTAGATTTTTCAAAAATTTTACGTCATTGCATACACCTATTGTGAAAGTACGTCAGGTGTTAGCTTTCCTACGATTGTTTAGTAAATTAAACGAAGTTTACTGGAAACAATTTTATAGTGTACATATTTTATTATAATATTTGAACACACCAGTAATTTTGACACTCTTGATTTGTATCATAACAGTATTCGTGTTTTGTGGCAGTGACCAGTGTTTACTTTCAATACGGGCATGCGTTTTCAAACCGCTCTACAAACGATCCGCGAGCCTAAATGCCACGCAACGACAAATTAAAGTATTTCCTTAATTACTATTTCCATAATGTTTTACACAAATATGTGTGTTCCGTCAGTTCTCTCCTTAGTAAATACGCTTTTTGATATGCTTGAAAATCGGGAACTTTTTCAGTTCAATATGGAACGAGAATTATGGACAACTTTTGTCCAGACAACCTCCTCCCCTTTCCTAATGCAGAATGCTAATAAAGCCAAATAAAGTAATTACAATTTGTGGGCCGCGATCAACGGAGAAAATACAGTCAATATTATTACACGACGCTAAAAGAATAAACAGAAAGTATACTGACAATTTAAATGAACAAAATTTATGTAAATATATGCATGTAAATTTTAAAAGTAAAAAAACTGCCAGTTTGAATGCGAAACACAATTATAATACCATCACTATTGAAGTTACAGTAATTTAATCTACTCACGATTAAAGTACTTCAAGAGATTACAATAAACCCAAGTAAAATAATGCGTTTATTGGGAAACAAAAAAAAAGAGTGGTTTACAGCATAATAGAGACTATAAAAATAACGCAGTTTGATTATTTTCGCTTATTATGTGCACTTTTCTCATTTTACTTGCTTGTTTTTCCAGTTCTTGTATGTTTATATTTTATTTGCAGTTTTGTTTGCATAATACAACTCTGATTTACCATTATATCCCTGTATTAAAAACAAGAGCCGATGAGTGGGTGAGTGAAGAGTTTTGGACGGCTCTTAACATCGAGGCCTTGAGAGCCGATGAGGGTGATTGAGGCGAGTATGGAGCAGAACCTGAATGAAGGAGCGGGGGAAGTGGGACATCCCCGAGAAAGCCCGCTAACCAACGGCATCGTCCGGCACAATTCCCACATGCGAAAATCCGGAGTGGCCCGGCCGGGGATTGAGCCCGGATCGCCTTGGTGGGAGGCGAGCAGGCTAACCGCTCAGCCCCCGTGGCCCCGATACATGATGAGTTTTTAACACAGTGTGCCCAGCTAAAATCTTATATAAGCGTCCAGACAGCATTTAGCAGGCATACGAAGTAATTATGTCGAACTTATGAAATACTGAGTTTTTTTTACAGAGTACCTTACATTCACATACATATAAAATAAAATGGGATGTGGTACTGATAAGGCACTATAATAACTGGCCTGATTCTTATTGCAAAATATTCTAAAATAGTTTATACTAACTGTTCAGTCGAAACCAATTACCTGCATCACTGACTAACTTCATTAAATACTGAAACATTTAAAATAAAAAGTAGATGGCAAAAGTACAGTAAATATTTCTATTTTTTTTTCAGTAAAACCCTTTCTCAAAGAGCATCTTTACTCTGGCATATTCAACAGATACCTTTTTCTCGCGATGTTGCCGACTTTAGTTCTTAATATAAAAAGAATCTGCGTAGCGACGCTTTCAAGAAACGGGCAAGATATTAAAATATGTTCTGCATTCGTTTACTTAATCTGAAAGCCTGTATAAGTAGTTAATTGCAACTAATTTACCACCTACAGTATTTTACAGTTCGAGAATATTGTTGAATAATATATCTCCAAGTTGTTGCTTGTAACGCCAGATAAGAGACATTTTCGAAATGGAAATCGTAATGATTGACGGTAAATCCCGATGTGGGAGCTTGTTCACAATATTCTGTTATACAGTTTATTCGCTGTTTCGTCTCACTTTTCAAATCATACCTTTGAAAAATCACCCACTGTATGACGTGTTTGGTTGTTTACTAAACATGTCGTGCATCACAGTGGTTTAAACTTCTCTTAGGAATTATCTTATTTTAGCTTAAAAATAACGTTTTCTTATAATTTATCCATAAATTATAAAATCTCATTTACAATTTGTATAAATAAAATCAGAGAGAAAGTACGTGTGTTGGTAATGCCTAGTAAGACTGTTAACGATAAAGTGAGCACTTTTGAATTAAACCTTAGAAAAAAGTTACGGCCCCTACTTGCATATATTTTGACGGGCGCACTGAGTGACATGCGGCCAGTGAGGTTGGTAACGATGGATGGGAAGTAGTTCCATATCATAACGTCGAATGAAAATCGTTAGGTAACCATTTGTGATAACTTAAATTATTTATTTCGCTTTCGGTTTTCTTTTAATGCATCGAAGTGTAAAAGTCAGCAGATTTGTAAAATATTTAGTTTACTAATAATTTCACAGTTTTACTTGACCAACGCATGAATAAAGTGACGAGGTCCATGGAAAAGTTAATTTTACACAATGCGGAGGAATACACAACGTGCACACAAGCTGATCTTAGGCAGGGCTTTCAAAAGTGTTAATTTTACTATGAACAACCTATAAGAAATATTTCTCGTGCAAAACATTATTACACTGAGCGCGCACGAATTTGGTGCGTTATCCTTTTGACGTAATTTACTAGACCTGGTTAAGCTTTTCTTGCAAGTGGGGGAGGAATATTCTAGAAGTATAACTTTAGCAGGGCTTCAGAGAAGCTGCAGGTAACCGTGAATGGACTATATCTCCTATATCCATACTGCCATTTTCTACCCTCACATCATATTTCCTATTAACTTTAAGCCTGATTATCACCGAGCATATATAGTAGTATGTCATTATGTAGTATCACACACGACTCACATACTCGAATTCGTAAAAAAAAATATGTCGGTGGACTGCAATGGGTACGGGTTCATCTCGAAGTTTCATGCCTACATTAGAAGAAAATGTCAATGAGCTCAAAATGTGCGCCTTACCAATTCCTGGCTTATCATTTTGTTTCCATATTTTTATATTTACGCAAAAGAATGATTATGTTAAGAATATACAGGAGTGAAAATTGGATGACTAGTTCCAATTTTTCGGCTAAATATTTCCCGCGTTTTCCAGTTCCGAATCGCTTTCCATTTCCGCTGCTGAGGACATGATTTGTTATTGCCTATAACGTTGAAAAGTGTTTGGCAAAAATAAAACTAACACTTTTTAATTGCTAACCAAAGACCTTAAATTCAGATTAAAAAGACTGGCGTACTCGCCCCTGAAGCCGAACTCATGCCATCTCCTGGCTCGTGTCGTGTTAGTGGCATTACTGAACTAAATTTCAGCACGGTTATGACAGCAGAATACAAAAGATCGAATTTTGTATGATTAAATTTAATTATTTAACGTGGATACATTTCATTTATTGCCATTTACAACATGCGAATTTTTTTACGAAAGCCTAAGTTTTTTTTTGTAAAATGTTACACTGACTATATTATTTTGTTTATGGGTATAAAATATAAAATATCTATGGGTCATATCCGAAGAAAAGTAAAATAATGTAATCTAGTTCGTAAAATGTACAATGGGCTAGTTAAGGCCATTGTATGCACCTCCAATATACATGTATATTGGAGGGGCATAAAAAAAATCGAAAGTAGAAACCAATTAGTGCATTCAAATAAATTCAGTGGACGAAAAATTATCTAAACAGGAAATTCTGTTCACTTTCTAAAGCCCGTTTGTACTATTTATATAAGATCACAGAATATTTACCACCAGACTCCAGGGTGTTAGTATATTGAATAAAAGTAGTTTACAATTCATGTAGTACTGCTAATAGCACATGAAGTGGAAAACAACACAATACTTGTATACATCAGCCTAGTATGAAACAAAAAGAGGTATGCACCGAAAAACATCTTTAACAAAGGAATCTCAACAACAACAATGGTCTTCTCAGGTGCAATGACGAACTTTAATAACGTGTACGACATCCACGATTCCTGAGGCACGCTTGTATCCGACGAGGCTTGCTAAGAACAACATCTTTAAGCATTTCCTGGGCAAAATTGTCCCATTCCTCAATTGCGGCTGTTTTTATGACCGGAGGTTGAACCTACTGTGTTTGTGAACGTGCAGTACGCATGTCGCTGGAGCGGAAGACGTCAATGTTTACATGATTCACACGTAGGTATGATCCACTCCTACTATAAACTTTCGTTCGCTGGCGAACCGGGGAGTATGCTAAATTTTTTGTGATCTGTATAGTTCTCTACCTAACTTCGTGCATATTGTGAACTTGGACTAAGATGGAATTCTCATCACGGGATTCCTTTGCAAACTTACCATCGCGAGCATGCACGATCGCTATTCACTTATAGGTTATTCACGGTAAAGTGAGCACTTTTTAAGGCCCTCCCAGCGGGCATTAGCCCCTAATAAATGTATTCTATTGCAGCCTCGGGCATAAACTTTTGAGAGTGACGAAATGTATATGCCATGTTTATTAGTCTTATTGCAACATTTATTTCAAAAAGTGGCGGAAAGATAGAAACCGACTGAAAGCAAATTTTAGCAGGGTCTTAAAAAGTGCTCACTTTACCGTGAATGGCCTATACCAAGTTTTCATCGGGAAACGAAACAGATGTACTTGACACGTGGGTCTGCCGTACTACAAGAAAATATACTGTATAACGCAATACCCTTAAAAATAAAAGAAAAAAGTTTTATATTAATGCTGTCTTATGTACTGAAATAATCAACATAAGTCCGTGAATTTATATAAATTTATTCTGTAACAGGATATATTTTGAAGACGTGTATTTGAGCGTCCCGCAGTTGTAATGACTTGTTCTGTACTTCTCTTTAGCCAGTAACAAACAGGAGAAAGTAATGTGAGATTATCACGAGCGATCAAGCTGAATGTAACAAAGGCCTGTCATCACGGCGGCAGTAACTGAATAAATAATCCTGGCCCGAGTGTGTAAATGACAAAGGAATCTCGGCTTCTGCAAAACGAATTCGTGAAATCCAAGCACCTCTGATCGTCAGCCATGTACGTTGCTCGTAATGTTACGGTGAAAACAAGACAATTTTTTTTCGAATCTGTAGGGGGGCCGCGGTGTTGTAGTGGTCAGACTACTCGCCTCTCACCTAGGAGCACCAGGTTCGATTCCCAGGTTTTCGCACGTGGGAATCGTACCGGGTGATGCCACTGGTCGGTGGGTTTTCTCGAGGGTATCCTGTTTCCCCGCCCTTCCATTGGGTGCTGCGCCACTCTCGCCTCGTTTCGTACATTCGCTCTCAAGGCCTCGATGTTACGAGAGGCCGAAATGTCTCCGCTCCACTAGAATAGGTAGGGCCAGCGCTGAGTGCGTAACAAACCGGTTATACTATTCTCCTGCAAAGGTAACTTTAAACAAATCGAAGAGTTAGTTCTTGTGTAATTTGTTCGAGGAATAGCTAAATGTAACTTGCTACTTCAATATTTTAACTTAATCTACCTTCAGCTCTCAAGACCTCGCTGTTCAGAGCAGCCCAAATATCTTCACTTCACTTAATCTACATGAGAAAGCATGCAGCTTTTACCAAATGGCTGGGACCTGCAAAATTCGCGTTATTTTTTTTGGCATTAAGCTAAAATCAACTGTTCTGTATATACTCGAACCAGCGTTATTTCTTCATTGGCTGCTGCCAAGATGAGAAGTCACTCCCTTTCTGAGTGAACTGTACGTGATTGGGGCACACTACTGTAAAGTGTTCATTTATTAGTGCATATCTAATAGGAACGTGTCAAATAAAGTATGGCCCAATGACAAACGTATCGCCAAGGTAAAAGTGCTCTAAGTTCAGTCTGTCCTCAAATAACAACGCGAATCTTGCAGGTTTTTACAAATGGCACAAAAGCACGTTCGGTGATGTGACGTACGTAACTTGCTCCGAGAACAAAGTGACCCCCTGTTTCGCTGGTGCCATCGTAATCGCTGTTTGGACGGTACTCGTACAAGTTTAATTACGGAATTAAGAGGATAATTTTGCATAGCGTTTAGGGGCCTTATCTTTCACACACCCCTCCCCCCGGTGCTACAGTTTCGAGACGTGCCGCGTGGGTTGATTTCGACGAGGGAAGGATTGTGTGTGTGTGTGTGTGTGTATATATATGTATATATAGTTTGCTCACGGTTAATGAAACAATTTTGAAATCAACATTTGAATAATGTCATTGCCCCGACCTACACATATCTTAACGATCTCACTGACAATCATGTGCACAGTAAAGTTGGTAACAACGGAGAAGTAATTCCCTGTCTAGACGTTGAATAAATAATTATATGTAAACATTTGTGAATAATTGCAATTATTTATTATACTTTCTGTTTTATTTAATACATGTAAATTTGAGAATTATAAAATTTGTTAAAACATTTACTTTTCTATTAATTCCACAGTTTCATTTGGCTTACACATGACTATACTGATCAAGCCCGTGGCAACGTTAATTTTATGGTGAAAGAATACACACTCTATATGCGAGCAGATCTTAAGAAGGGCTTTCAAAAGTACTCAACCCATACAGGCTGTTCACTTTTTTAAAGCCTTGCTTGGGATCTACCTTTCTGCCATATTCTCTATCCTTCCACCATATGTGAAATTAATATTGCCGTGTATCCTCCCACTTTATCCACGCGTCGTTCAAGTGTAACTGTAAAAGTGTGAGGAACACAAATATGTTAACCTAAAAAATTCCGAATATTACTCTAATACGCACAAAACAATCAGGAACAAAATGGAACATGTTAGACGCCCACTGATTTTTTTTCCTAGCAACTCTGTAATGTGGCGTTGAGACATGGAACTACTTTCCGTAATCCGTTGCCAACTTTGCCGTTATTATTCCATTCAGCTCCTAGGTTAAAATTAATGCATTTACCGGCAGTAACTTTTTTCAAAGGTTGAATCCAAAAGTGCTCATTTTACCGTGAACAGCCTGTACAGTCTGTTCGTAGTATGATTGCACATTTGATTCAAACCTTTGAAAAAATCACTCGAAGTATGTTGCGTGTCGTTGTTTAATAATTATGTATTGTATCGGGAACAAGCATTTTATAAAAGTCTTAAATTCAAAGTGTCTTATTTTCGGTTGAATTGAAGTTTTACGCAAATTATTATAATTTATTTATAATTACTATGAATATAAAAACAGAGAAAATCAAATAGTTTATAATGTCTACAGTCCATTCACAGCCACTTTACACTTTTAAGAAACCCTGCTAAAGTTCTGCTTCCGGGATATTCCTCCGCCTTGTGCAAACAAAACTTAGCCGAGTTTAGAATATTACACAAAAAGAGACAGCGAACCGAATTTTTGCGCACTCGGTCTAATGATATAGAGCATAATAACTATCTCTTAGGCTACTAGGTATTACCAACACACCTATTTCTCCCTTTTTATTCAGGTTAATTATATATTGAATACTATAATTGATAGGTAAAATATAAGTAAAATTTCAATTTATGCAGAAATAAGGTACTTTTATGATATTACAAGCATAAAACGCTTGTAATACATGACGTAGTTAGGAAACCGCCGAACAAATCGCACTAGTGTGATTTTCTAAATGTTTGGTTCAAAATGTGTGAAGAAATCAGGAATAGACTATAATATTCAATCATCTTAGTCCTCACGCACAAGCACAACGAAGGCGTGTTATCCCGTTGGTGTAAATATTTAGGCTTAGGCCATGTCCGAAATGGCAGATTTTGTTAACAAAATGATCACGTGACCCGATTTCATATACAAAAATGATGACGTATTTGGTATTTTGTATCTCGCGGTTGTTAGCAAAAATACAAAATGACAAAATCTGCGCCATGTTGGTTTTGACCTTCAAAACACATACGTGAATACGTAATCAAAACGTTTTTAAAAGAAATAACTATTCATAAAATATACGAGGCATGTTTTAAAAAGCAAGTAGGCCTAAGTGATGTACTTTGTTCATATATTTCGCAATAAAATTATTTTTTAAGGTCGTCATTGCATAGTTTATTGTTTTCTTATTTATTAACATATTCGCGTCATTCCAGTTATGGATGTAGAAATATTACGTCCGTTTTGAGCATTACATTTAGATAAAAAAAAAAACACTTTCACTGTTAATGTAAAAATTCATTGCAGCGAGTGCTGAACAAGTGACTATTGACGTCAGAATTTAAACTTGCGAAATTACAAATTACAAAATATCGAATTTGTCATTTCGGACACGACATTAGTTTAATCCTTGTTTACACACACACACACACACATATATATATATATATATATATATATATATATATATATATATATATATATATATATATATATATATATATATATATATATTCCAAAAATTACCGTCGGACAAAAGTGTTAGGTAACAATTTGTGATACCTTAAATTATTCCTCTCGCTTTCTGTTTTTTTTTTTTTTTTTTTTATGCATCGAAGTGTAAAAATGAGCATTTTTCGTATAATAGTTTCTTTTCCCATCATTTCACAGGTTCACTTGACCGATGCATGAATAAAATTGATGAGGCCCTTGGTAATGTTAATTTTACATAAGGCGAAAGAACACACAACGTGTATACAAGTAGACCTTACGCGGAGCTTTTAAAAGTGCTCATTTTACCGCGAACAGCCTATATCAACAATGAATGAACCACGTTTGAGTGTGTGTGTGTGTGTGTGCGTGTGAGAGAGAGAGAGTGAGAGAGAGAGAGAGAGAGAGAGAGAAGGTTGCGGCGCACAAAAGGAAGGCCGACGAGAGGGAATAGTGGCACAGGAAGCCGCCGTGACGCGCGCTAAATGCCGAGCGAGCGAGGCGCCGCTTCCCCACACTACAACAGCGTGTGCTGCGCTCTGCACTCGCAATCAATAGTCATCATGCCGCGCTTCCTCGATCGCATCTCCGCGAGGCAAATGGCGGAGCCACCCTGCTCCCAGCCAAGTCCACGACAACAATGGCTGCCCGCCTGCGGGATTGGGGGAGGGGGAGATGCAACCCCGCAATACACTCTCGTACGTCGTGCTGCCTACCGTCTGATGAGAGCAGGGGCTAGGGGCAAGTGGCCACGATCCTTCATTTCTACAGCCTTTGCGGAAATTAATTTTCTGTACCCAAACGGGAGCCGATAATATAAAATACTCTTACAGTTTTGTTACAAATGGTTTTTACGAAGTAGTATTGTTTTTTCAACATAAAACTGGTATAATTTAAACTAATTATTAAATAAACTAATTTTTGTTAATAAATTAATTAGATACAAGTACATACATTATTGTATTGGGAAAATTAAACACGCAAAAAAAAATTTGTAACAAAACTTTAAGAGGATTTTACAATATCAACTGCTGTTTGGGTACAAAAGATTAATTCTCTCAAAAGCTGTAGAAATGAAGGATCGTGGCCTTATACGGTGATTTGAGGTATACTATTTATAGTTTATTCGCGGTACCTATTCAAACATTTCACAAATCACCCCAGGTATAAAGTGACTGGTTGTTTTAATAAATATGTCGTGTATCATGCGTCTTTTTTTTTTTTTTTTTTTTTTTTTTTTTTTTTTTTTTTTTTTTTTTTTTTTTTTTTTTTTTTTTTTTTTTTTTACTGCTGTCAGCATAAAAGTAAAGGCTGTTGACGGTAAACTGAGCACTTTTGAAAGTCCTGCTGAAAATGTACTTGTATGCACGTTGTGTAATATTCCGCCTTGTGTAAATTTAACATTTCCGTGGGGACCTCGTCACTATTCATGCGTCGGCCAAGTGAAACCGTGAAATTATTACAAGTGTAAACGTTTTACAAATCTACTCATTTTTTCACTTTGATGCTTAAAAAAATAAATAAATAATTTATGTTATCACAAATGGTTACCTAACACTTTTCATTCGACATTTAGATATGTAACTACTTTCCCTCCATCGTTACCAACTTTACTGGGCGCATGTCACTCAGAGCGCCCGTTGAAATATGTACAGGTATAAGCAGTGACTTTTTCTGAGGTTGATTTCAAAAGTGCTCGCTTTATTGTGAACAGTCTTTATCTTATTTTTACTTAAAATAAAATAAGTTTATATTATATTTAATCACTATTATTAATTTATAATTCATACAAATAAATACAGAGAGAAAATAGGCGAGTTGGTAATGGCTAGTAGGAAATAGTTCTCACGTAAAATTGTAATAAACTCAGTGCGCAGAAATTCTGTGTGTTGTCACTTTGGTCTAATTTCCCAGACATAGTTAAGCTTAGTGTGCTTGAAGCTGAGAAATCTAAGAATTTAGCAGGAATTCAAAAATAGCCGGAAGTAACCGCGACCGGACAATCACGAATTTCGCGCAGATTAATTTGAGAGCAGATTTACACATTCGAGCCACAGTTGTTTATTTATTGTTGACTGTCATGGCGCCAGGCTTATTAAAAATTGAAATTATTTATACGTGATATGACTACATTATTTCTTTATGTTGATGACTGGTTGAAGTTCAACAGGGCGATTCAGTATCACTGTGGTCCGATCACAGATGGAACACTAGAGTATACATACTGTTATGTTTTTACTTAAAATCTAGCCTGGCACCCTAAGAACTTGCAAAATATACACACCCCTAACGATGGTGGAAACTGAAGATCGTGCTGAAATTTAAATAATCGCTACCATATTAAAAACGGCAACAGACTCGGGAATCTGCGCATCTGGCATGTGAGCTCCACCTTACATTCCCCTTACGTTATGTGATGTGATGGTTGATACAGTCGCACATAAAATAACCATACCCACAGCAGCTACCAAATTTGTATCTTTATTGCGCAAGAACCAATGAACTTTAAGTACTATTGGAAATTACTTTTGATAAAACAACAGATATATGAATAGGCTTATAACAATGGGTTCTTGAATCGAAATGTAACGCCGCAGGAAACTTGTTGAGAAAGGAAAAAAAAGGGGGGGGGGAATTATATCATCCCCTCTCTATAAGGAAATAAAGTGCTGCCTGACAAATTGTACAGATGGCAAACAACAACAGCAAACAGCAGCTTCGTTTAAGATTTTAGCTGTTTTCTACAGAACTGTTCGCCTGCGAGCGTTAGAACGCAGCAATATTTTATGCTAATTTAAGAATGATAATTCGTAAATATCAAAAATATATATTTTCTCAGGCAAGGGTTTCAAAATGTAGTGCAATATTAGGACCCTTCGGGTTTTCTCAATGAAGTGGGATGATGTTATCCACCAGTGTTTTCCAGATTTAATACAGCAAATAAACTAAACACCATTCAGAAAATGTTTAATTTAATGAATTTTCCAAGATTTTGAAAAAATTATCTTTAAAACAAGCAATTTTCGTTGGTTCATGCCTTTCTTAACAATTGCATTACCTTATAAATTGAATATTCCTTTCTATCCCATTTTGCATGATGAATCGACTCAACGGTTTTGCACGGAATCCTGAATAACTTTGTACCTACTAACCTGCAACTGACCAACCCATGAACTATATATGGATAAAACTGATTTTTGCCATCCGCTAGTGTCCTAAATATTGGCTCAATAGCTGCTACGATTCTAATGTTAAAAAAATGACGTGGCGTTTGTTTATATCTGGTCCCACGACAAATCCCACGGTTTACCAACAAAATGCCGCTTTCACGTGACATCATTATATTATGTTCGCGTCACAGTTCAGTCAAAAATAGCGTACTAGTATGTCAAAGCCCATTCTGAGTAGAGAACGGCATCAGTGGGAATATCGTTCACGCATTTGCCAATCAGAAACATTACTCGTTCCCAGAGCCCCGCGCGAGCAATCAACGGTCGTGCGCGTTAAATCAAAGTGAAAATCACATCTCTTCGCTTTTGTGCACCTGTTTCCTGATTGCGTTCTTTGTTTGCGCTCGAGCAAAGGACCCTGCTTACTCACGCAGCCAAAACGGGCGGTTCAGTGTAGCAAGGGGGAAAGGTTTCAAAAACAGACAACAGTCATTAACTAATATATACAAGAGCGAATATATATATATATGTCACATCCACCCTGCATTACATTTTATCACGCGTGTCTGCTACTCGTGTGACACAAAATCGTATTAGTTTTGCGGTTAATTAGCACCTCAGAGGAATGGCGTTCGAGAAGAGTTAAAATCAACTCGTCTCTAAATTGCAACCTTTTAGAGATAAAAATAAAAAATTGGGTTTGGCTGTGCTAGGGACACGGCCGTTTGTTTTGCGTTAATACGTCTACGTTGACGCCTTGGTGTTTATTTTACGTTCCCGGCACCGCTTCACTAGATCATATGGGGTTTTATGGGTATCACTGGATTGATTTTAAGATGCTCTTTCCAACTGTGTACGATTTCTGTATTTCGACTTGGCTTTTTGACCGGTATAGCCCGAAATTGTGTTAAGTTTTCTTAATTTTTTACGTTAAACTCATTCAATTTCACCATAACCACGCCACACAAATGTTTTTATACACGCAATCGATTGTTCTTGACGCGAGCTGTCGACTGAAAGTTAAACGAGAGTCATACCTTCTCCTAGTCAAAAGTTATACTAACACGCAAGTTATGAGATGAGGCGAAACGAACTCAGAATTGACCCCCCCCCCCCCGGGGGGGGGCGCTCTTCGCCCCGCCGCGGGCGATGGTTAGCGGTCCTCACTCAAGAAACATATTCTTTGAAAATTTGGCAATCGAGTGGTGTAATTTAATTTTGAATGTAGACGATAGATTCGGAACTGCAATGCCAAACTGTATCCCCTGGTTTTTTTTATTATCGGATTTCTGGATTGCCTCCCACTATGGTCGCGAATTTAAAGACGCATTCGCTTCAAAATTTGTATTCATAGTGAATTTCCAGTTTAACTCCATAACATACTATCCCGGATGTACTCGTTCACGCCTGACATATTGCAGAACGGGTGAAATCATGGTGGTAATGTTCAGGTCCAGAAGCTGGTACCAATACTGGCATCGCCTTTCCTTGGGCAATGTCATTAGTTGCTGTTGACACACCAACTATTTTATAATTGGTTGCTTCTTGTGCCATGGATCTAATGCAACCCTTTCCGTGGAGTACAATGTGCAAGTTATAAGTAATTCGTACGTAGTTTTCGCATTTAAAATGTCTTCTTATACAACAATGAAACGTAAAATTAATGTGTACGTTAAGGGGTTAAAAATTGCGCATGTAAAATAAATCCATTAACACAAAATTTACAGGTTTAAACTTTTCTGCGTGTGTTGGCTGTGAAATAATTCATTCCAGTGAACGAAGCCTGATTCTAAAGGGAGTGATACGCTGTTAAAATTGCAGACGAAACCACTGTATTTTTGCCCAAGAAATCGGGTAAAAAAACAGCCTGATATGAAGCAACAAATATCGGGAGAAATAGGGGTATTTTGGAAATCAGTTCTATTGCACTTCACAATTTGTAACATTGCTTTGTGCATGATTTCACATGCCGGATTATTCTGAATGTCTAAAAAGTTCCTAAAAATAATGCACTTTTGCTAACAACCTAGCCATATCGCGTTTAGTTTAAGAGGACTATGTAGCCGCACGTTCAAAGTCAAGAAGCGAGGGAGCGATACGGGCGACATAAACACGCACCCCTAGCGCCTCATCGCTCCTACGCGCACAGCGTGCAGTGTTTCCATCGTGATGCTGTACTGTGCACATTATATGTGTAACAGTGGGACTTTATTACACGCAATGAAAGCCCATAGACTAAAATACGTGCGTTTAATCGTACCTTTGTCGTACCGCTTAAAGAAACTGCATAGGCAAGCTTTAAAAATACGATATTTCGCAATTTTCACGAATTTGTTTTCTCCGTTAACACACTTAACATGATAAAAGTAAAACTAAAGACAGGGTCAAGATAATAGCGTTCTATCCTTTCTGGCAAAAAGTCGTATTTCAATAACTTTTTTTTACCGAGATAGGTGTATTCGCAAGAACGACGATTTCATAGAACATGTTCCAGTACATAGTCCTCTTTAAGAGGAAATAGTAAATTCTGACAGGTAGGCATTTACTGGAAACAATAAGTAACTAACACGCTTGTTTTTTAAATAAACAACAATTCACATATAGCGGTTACAGTGCGTGCTCAAAGTCTGGGTCACTCATTTCCTCATGAGCATGAAGACAACTCTCTCTGTACTGCGACTATGAAAAACTTTTTTCCCTGTTTTCACTTTTAAGGGCGCATTTCTCTCCAAGAAATCAGTATAGTGTATGCTTCACGTGAAAATTGTTTACTTTCTTAATTTTAAGGACTCGCCTCCCAGAGTTGAAGCACTCTTTATAAATTCAAACACCAGTGGCGTTTATTTCATAGACGCAAGGTAAGCAATTCTTACCGTACACATATTGGAAATGTTTGACCCTTTATAGTTTTTGCATTAACTTTAAATTTAAACACTTTTTAATCTGAGTTTCCCGTTTCCGATTCGAGAAACAGAGTTTTCGTAACTTCCGTACTGTACGCGCATAGTGCTGCTATCTAGTATTTATTTCCAGAAACGGGAGCGACTAGCGATGAATAGAACTCGCAAGCGAGTTACCCTGCCGCGGTTCCTTCGGCAGGGTAAGCAGTCGTTCTGTTTGCGTCCTCCAGTCCTGAATTTCCCTTGGAAAGTGGATGAAAGTGTTCGGGAAAACGGGAGTTTTCTTATAATTTGTAATATGCTCTATAAATAATATTCATTTGGATTATTGCATTCATTCGTTTCCATTTTTATAACTAATGTTAGGTATTATAAAACGGTAAATACTTATGGCGAGTAAGCAAAGTTGGAATATTTATGTTTATACCTATAAGTCAAATTTTCAAAAGCAGAAAAACATCTCTTTACAATTTGATCAAAATAAATCAATGTCTGAACGTCTAATACAATGCTTCTGAATGGTATTTGATGAACTAGGCGTAAGTAATTTTGTTTCGTATTCATTTATACATTTAAAATATCAATAGTAATTTTAAAGTTCAGAGTGTCGACAATCTTAAATGTTTTAGTTAATAACTTGTATGAACTTTCTGCAGTTTGTTCCTCTAATTATAAGCCATTCGAAAATAAATGCAGGGTTTAATTATATTTAAACCATTTCAATGACTACTTAATTCATGGCAACGAAGAAATTACCATCATTTACACGAGAACAAAATATTTTTTTCAGAAAATTATATTTTGGATTGTTGGATCCACTAACGAGCCCGCCAATAAAAACTTACGCGTAGATATGGCACACGTAGCCATGGCTTGCTTATGAGAGACTCGAACCATGATCCTCGTTATCCGAATGAAACCGATGACTTAGTAAAATCGTTATCGGGGGCGCCTATGACATATTAGCATTTTCAACATGTGTGAAGATGTAAAGCACTAACATGTTTGGACAAACGTAAGGAATTTCCAAATACAATCTGTAAATTTCAAACGTACTGTTAGTCGTAGTTATGAAAAACTTACTTGAAGTCTTCTAGCAATAACTAATTTCTCTACAAATTACACCTAAATTATATCTCAGAGAGCATTTCGAGGCACTGTGACCAGCGAACTTTTCAAATTACGTCTTTTCCACATTTCTTGTAGTAACCACGCTAATAGCTACGGTTAATAGAGTGAATAGAATTAGTTTGTTTGGTGTCCTTCACTTAGCTAATAGCAACAGCTATAATTATTCAGAGACGAAACGTATTCAGCATTTCTTACGTTTCATAACTGGTTTAACTGTCTTGTTAAATGTAAACAAACGCGTCCATGAGAGGTCGGTCTAATAATGTAACTGCTTCTAACACAGACTGCAGTCAAATAACACAGAAATTGTTGCTGGTGTATGAAAACCGGATCCAAACATACCATGTTCACAGATCGTTGAATGAAATATCACTACTTGTATCGATCGATAAATAAATGCGTCAATTCTACCAAATATATTTTCATAATGTAAATTGGTAAATGTACAGTAAACCTATTATTATAAACAAAGATTAACTGTTAAAATGAAATTTTGACATTTGTGAAAGTATAGTTTTAGTTTTGCGACTTAAACGTAACGATTACAGGTTTTAAAATTTAAAACATCCACATTAATCCTCAGTTACGCCGCTGTTATGCATTTGTAGAACATACACACTAATAAATATTACAGTTCACCGAATGACTATACTATATACAGCAGAGTTTTGACTGAATTAGTTGTACAAAATTACCGGCTTCTGGAAAATCAATGACCCTTAATAATAATTAAAGTTCGACATAAAAAAAATTACATCCATAAAATAAAATAATTTAAGGAACAATTATTTAAGTATTTGTATTTTACAGACTATGTCAAAGCATACATGAAAATAAATATGGCAAGATCGGATTTCATTAATTGCAGACGAAGTTCAATTTTAAACACCTTTCAGTCTGTCAAACATTATAGATTTCGCTGTACAGCACCCTCGCTTCGATCACCAAAACACAAAGTCCTTTCATACTACATCCATGACTGTACTCCCAAATTATGTCACGCCCATGGCGCACATACTAAGTAAACGATTCGGTAGTAACATAAAATATTTAATTGGAAAGTCACAGACATGGAAAAAGAAATACTTATTGTGTAATGATTGAATATGAATTACCAGCTTCGAACAAATCTTGGGACAAAAAACCTCGAGTGCTAGCTACGATAATACGCTGCACAATCCAACTCGCTTGCCGTCTGACAAAAAAACAGACACACATACATACACAGACCAGACAAGACACATTACCCGTGAGACATGTACAGTGAAAAAGCGTTTTCCAACGACTACACTATAATTATATCGATAAGTAACTTGACACTACTACACTGTCTGGGTGCGGGAGGAGAGAGGAAAAGCTTCCACAGAAACACGTAAAGTGAAATACAGAAGAGTCGACTTGACACTCGACCTCTCGAGTACAAAGACGCACCGTCGTCAGTTCCGTGTCCAGGAAGAGGAGGGGGTAGTATCTGGGGGAATGTTCTCCTCGTGCGCCTACGAAACTTGTTTACATATTTCTGGAAGGTAATGTTGTTTCCGACAGTGCAAAAATAAAACCGTCATCTTCGTAGTGGTGTGTGGGAGGGGAGGGGAGGGTAGGGGAGGCGGGAGACAGCTACTCGCGCACGAAGACGAACTCGTTGTAGTGGTTCCAGCGGTTCTCCTCGGAGTCGACGCCCGGCTTGAGCTCAGCAGCGGGCCCGCCCGCGGTGCCGGAGCCGCAGCTGCCGGCCAGCTTGAAGCCGTTCTCCTGCAGCATGTCGAAGGCCTGTTCGATGAAGGAGTGCTTGAGGAAGAAGCGCGACGTGTAGCGGTCGGTGAGGCCGTGGTCCGGGTCTCGGCTCTCGTTCAGCGTCTCGCCGAACACGTCCCGGCAGAGCGCGACGCGCCCGCACACCAGGATGCGCGACAGCTTGCGGAACTTGACGTCGGCGAGGCCGTCGCGGCCGAAGGCGAAGCTGCCGCGGTAGCCGACGGTGATGAAGCCCGGGGGGCGGGCGAGCCGCGCTGCCGCCCCCGGGGGCTCGCCGCGCGACGCCGCCTCCTCGAGCTGCGGCAGGCGGAAGTGCGCCGCCTCCTGGCGCAGGCGCGCTCGCTCCCGGAAGCTCTCGGGCAGGACTAGCGCGTCGTTGCGCAGGAAGTCGAGGACGTAGCGGAAGAGCACGCCGTCGCGGTCCAGGAAGTACTTGCCCTTGGCGTCGCGCGGCGGGGGCGGCGTCTGGCCGGAGAAGACGAGCGCCAGCAGGGAGGCGGGGTGCTTGGTGAGCGTGCTGAGCGCCGTCGTATAGAAGACGCCGCCAACGTTCAGCTCGATCACGGGCGGGAAGTCTCCTTCCTCCTGCATGGTTGACGGCTGGGGCGCGACTGACTCGCTCGCCTTCCAGTTCCGCGCTAGCTCGCTGATCTCTCACCCCTCCCCTCCTTCACCCCTCTCTCTAACCACCACCCGACCTCTCCCGCTGCGCGCGCCGTCCCTCAACCCTCCCCAACTTCCACCCCACCCCAACACCCTTCCAGGCACAACTAATTACAAGAAGCGTCTCTATGAAATGTGTCGCAAATCCAGTGGCGTGGCAGGCGGGGTGCGCCGGCAGCCATGATGGCGGGGCGTCGATCGATAGCTGCGCAGCGGCGCGGGGCCGCCCTGGACCAGCCGCGATCAATCCGAGGTCAAACAACCCCGGGGCGGCCGCCGAACCACGTGGAGCAGCCCCGCGTCATCAGCTCGACTGTGGCACGCTCCCCGCCTGGCCGAAACACGGCGGGCCACAGATATCGCCTTGGAGATGACGCCGTCAGGAGAGGGTCGTACTCGTTACAGGCTTATTCATCATTCGCGAAGCCGGATCTTTTACAAATACCGGTATACGTAGTCAATTCACGGTTACTTCGCACTTTTCTGAAGCCCTGCTCAAGTACTACTTCGAGGATATTCCTCCGCCTCGTGCGAACAAAACTTAGAAAATCACACCAAAGGGGCAGCGCACCGCATTCGTGCGCACATAGTGTAATAATATTTTGCATAAGAACTATTTATTGCTAGACGTTACCAACATACATTTTTTTTCGTTGTATTTATTCTTGTTGATTATAAATATAATATTAATAAAATTTGAGTTCAACCAAAAGTAAGGTATTTTTATGTTAGACAATTATAAAACGCTTGCGATATATGACATTTTAGAAACGACCAAACACGTCATACATGGCGTGAATGTTCTCAATTTTGATTGAAAACGTGGGAAGAAACCGTGAATTGACTATAACTTCCTCTCGCAGTACATAAGAAGAGCTTGCAATACTCAACGACACACGGGGAAGTAGGATAAGCCAAAATAATTTATAGTCCATTCACGGTTTCTTCGGCCTTCTTGAATCAAACCTTTGACAAATCTCCCCACGTATGACGTGTTTAGTTATTTCCTAAATACGCCCTGTATCCAAGCGTTTTATACTTGTGTTCGTAAAATATAAAATTTATTTCTTTTCTGTTAAATTGAAATGTTATTGATATTTTGTCTGTAAATTATAATGCTTCATTTATAAATAATCAGAATGAACAGCAGGGAAAAAATAGGTATGTTGGTAATGCCTAGTGAGAAATTGTGCTTATACAAAATACTGTTACACTGAGTGCGCCCGAATGCGGTGCGTTGTCCCCCTGGTGTAATTCTCCAGACTTAGTTAAGTTTACTTTGCCCGAGGCGGAGGAATATCCTGGAAGTAGAATTTTAGCATGGCTTCAGGAAAGGCTGAAGTAACCGCAAATGGACTACAACAGACGTAACGGTGTATGTTCCCATTCGTAGAAGAATGTAACAATCCCGTTACGAGTTTCGCCTGCCTGAAGCTATTTTACGCGTCCGAGTCCCAGAAACGTGTGAGCTCTAAGGTCGACTCTCACCCACTCACCACTGGGCCAGTGGTGAGTGGGTGAGAGTCACCATCGCCTCTACGTGCAAGGCACTCAATTAACATGCAGTCTTTCTGCTGGCGACTCGCCTTAAGGTGACTTTAAACAAAGGAGACCCTATTATTTTATTGCTCGCTTTTAAAAATATAAGTATAATGCATTTTTACAACCAGCTCTCAAGTTTCCGTTTAGCAGTTATAGTTTATTTGTGGTTTCTTACCACATTTTGAATCAAGCTTTTTAAAAATTACCCCATGATGTGCTTAGTTATTTATTGAATGTGCCATGTATCCCAAGCGTATTAATACCTCTGTTAACATAAAAGTAGCCTATATTATTTTTCGTTAAATTGAAGATGTATCTATATTTTATTTGTAAAATATAATGGTTAATTTATAATAAGTATGAATACAAACAGTGAGAATACATGTGTGTTGGTAGCGCCTAGTTAGAATTGTTCGCATGCTAAATATTTATTACAACTGAGTGCGCACGAATTTTGTGCGTTGTACTTTTGTGAAATTTTTTAGATTTAGTTCAGCTTAGTTTGCATGACGCGGAGGAATATCCTTGAAGTAGAACTTCAGCGGGGCTTCAGGAAAGTGCGAAGAAACCTTGAATGGTATATAAAACTGATTCTAAAAACACACGTTTTAGTCACTTTCACGCCCAAAAAAATCTTTGAATTTGAAATGAGAACTTGAAAATTATCTTAGACCATGAAACGTTTGTTAGATACTTTTCGTGTTTAGACACCATTATAAAATATCCAACAGTGTTTGAAACTCGTATTTTCTACCAAACCTATGTACCGTACTTCATACGCCAAACAGGCGGGGGTCCTTAAGGGATAGAGGAGTGGGGGTAGTCTATTACTACTACACTTAAGGAATTGGCTTGTATTATCTCGAAAATGCCTTTACGTTATCGTTTATGGGCGTTTCTGATGTTATCTCTAAATTCATCTCGTTAAACCTTCGAAGGACTAAGATATAAACAGAAGACCTAACAAATTCTGATAACTAAGGTATGTTCATTTGTTCAGCAAAACGTAAATAGCTGAGCCCTCATACGCAAAAAGTATTGACTGAAACGATTAAAATGTTAATGTTAAACCTGAACTACTCACTTTTTTTACACAAATTGTAGGAATTGCTTTCTTTGCCGGAAACCCATAATATTCATAACTGAAACATCGACAATGAGATACAATCAATGACGGAGACTTCTTGTGATCAATGGTACCACCTGATGTATGTCAATATTCGACCACATTATACCCGGAGATGTAGGAATTATACGTCCTGTATGTCTAGGGACCACGGTGGCTGAGCGGTTGGCCTGCTCACCTCCCACAAAGGCGAACCGGGTTCAATCCTCGGCCGGGTCACTCCCGGATTTTCGCTTTTGGGAATCGTGCCGGACTATGCCGCTAGTCCGCGAGTTTTCTCGGTGATCTCCCGTTTTCCTTGCCTTTTCATTTCGACGCTGCTCCATAGTCACCTCAATCACCCTCATTGGCTCTCAAGACCTCACTGTTAAAAGCCGCCCAAATCCCTTCACTAATTTCACTCACTACAGTATGTCTAAAGCATGAATGTATTAAAAATACATGAAGTATGGATAACAAATTCATATTTAACACAGAATTTTTTCGTGAATGTAAGTATAATGTTTGATGCTTCATGAAATACAGGCGTTATGATATTCCGTAACCGTTACTAGCCCTACGCTATAGACTAACGTGCAGCTGCGGTCCTACAAAGTTACCAGCATGTTAAGATGGTGCTTTGAAATGTCTTCTTTCCAGCAGACCATTCATATGCACGCGCTGTATCATTGACTGTCTGACATTTTCAAACACTCGTGGCTATTTAAAACCTTGTTAGAGACGCTTGCAAAATTTGTATCGGCATATGTGAAAATTACAAAATGTCCCCGAGGTACTATTTCAGGCAAGGGTATCTATTTTTACTGAAACTGGTTCTGACTACTATACAAATTTCGTGGCGCTCAGTTACGTATGAGCCATTTACGGCTACCAGACAACGGGCAGGGACAGTGGCAAATTGCAAAAAAAAAAAATCGTCCGTGCCAACACATTTTCAATGTTTACTCTCGTGAAGTGAGTACACAACAACACGCGGGTCCTCGGCCGCCCATGGGCGAGTGTTGAAGAAGTAAGTTGAACACGCCATCCCTCGATAAGCATTTCTCCTCATAAAACAAAATAAGGGTAAACAAAAGTGCAGATCACGGCCAATCGCTTGCGACGACCACACACCTGTGATACGAATGTGTTTAACGCTTAGGATTTCTTGAACAGTAACTTCGCGTATTGTCCTGTTATTAATCGGTTGTAACCAGCAGCTCGTATGTATTGCATCTCCAAAACATGAATGTCATTAACTAAAAAATTACTTCGTTGGAAAGGGAATTTTTGGCTAGCCTACGCTGTACTGCAAAAGATAAAGAATAAAACACTTTTTTTTAAACCGTGGTAATGGCGCAGAGCAAGACTTAGAAATTCTCTAAACTGTTTGCACTGCCGAAACTGATTGTAAAAAATAACCCATACAATAATAATTATGCATTGTACACACAAAAATTGGAGATGTAAATTTCACTATAAATCGGGCAAAATAAATACTGAAAATAATAATGTAGTAGTATTTATGAAAATATGGAAGAAATTATAACAAAAAAATAAAGCAAAGTAGACAACACAAGATGACAAGAAATCTCAACTGACTGGTAACGATCCAGATACCTGTTTACGAATAACCCAGTTTTCAATTTATCAAGTAAAATACACCAAAACCAGGAACGTTTCAAAAGAACGGAAAGAATAGCAACACAAAAGACAAAAACGAAGCAAAAATAATTTAGTACCAAGAAAAATTATCCAGCCGAAAACACCCAGATTACATTGGTGCCACAATTAAAAAATTAATCGATATTGTTTTATTAGGAAGACGGGAAGTGACACGTTAGTTTAAACTGGCATAGTTAAACCAGTTTCTTTATTTAGAGAAATATTCTAAGTAATAGACTACATAAAGTTAATATCAGTGTCTCGGAAGGACATTGAAACTAGCGCAAATTCGTATGTAGATATTGGCGTTTTGTATTTTACATGAGTAATGACATATGCACGTACTGTTTACGAAGACGTAGTTAAAACTTAGTGCAAATCTATTACTATGAAGACTATAAAAATGAGTAAAAATACGAAAACAAAACTATTGCATAGCTATAATTACCAAACATTCGCAAATTATCAATGTGTAGCTACATAATGATTTGTACCTATTAATTAAATGTTGTGAATTATTTACACAGTATCTTATTATAATCTGAAGAAAGAAATCAGCTTGTGCTAAAGGGCAGGATGTAAACAATGTAAATGAGCAATAAACCTACTAATTATACTCGTTGTTGCCCAATATTTATTAACTGTGGGACAATCTGTAAACTTACGGACCGAATTATTTGATGACCAATTGCCAATAATTTTTAACACACGTGAAAAATTGTATGTTTACAGCACACTATTATATGGACTGTAAAGAAATTGATTATGTATCTCCATATCTATTATAATCGTGAAGCTTGCAGCTTGTTAAATCGAACTATTATTTATGTATCCGGAAACGCTATGTAAATTGGCACTAATTAGCTATAATGTTAAAAATAAAAATATTTGTTAATAGTTCTCTAAGAATTCTTAGAAAAAAAAATGATGTGTGTACGTTTAAATTTCCAATGCTTAACAGTTTTCGTCTGGATGACAGGAAAAAACATGTAAATAATGGCTTAACATATTTTTCAATTAAGCCCCCCTGCATTTCCCAATCAATGTGTACCTGATTGGTATTAAGGTGGTTAACATCCCACCATTGTCTTAGAATTCTTGTCAAAAGCGACGATATAACCCAAGCTTGAAGTTTTTTTTGTTATTAATCATACCATCTTAGGTATCCGTCTCACCATACTTTGGTTACAGTTAGTCACGGATTACAACAGTAATCATTCAAACTTAGTTATAGCATTCTTTGGTTCTTGTACTTTGTCTGAACTTTCATCAGTGGACCGAGAAGTAGGGCAATGTAAGTATTTCTAAGTGCGGTTTGCGTATAGTTGAGAACTTCTAACAGCTCCGTTTACGTATCATTTTCATCTCATTTTGTATATACTTAATATTCATTTCATTCTGTGATGTTTTCCGACATGTTATTCCTTACACGAAAATAATAATATATGTATATATGTGTGTGTGTGTGTGTGTGTGTGTATGTATATATATATATCTTCTAAAGTGATTGTTAACGAAGTCCTGTGCCCCAAAATATGCAAATTTCAAAATTATTTTCGTTTAAAATGTTTTATCCACTATTTGTGATTAAGGAAGGAATTAGGGAATGGTGTTTTGTACAACGCAGATAATACACCTCTGAAAAAGTGGCTGGCAATATCACCCCCATCATGGTGGAAATTATGTTTGACATTTTCATTTTTGTATAAAACTGTGTAACCCTAGGATTTGCGTGATTTTTTAAATACATCTTTTGAATCAGCACGTGTGAATTAACAAAAAAAAAAGACGTGTTCTCGGAATATTCTCAGGTGAACAGTCTTCGAGAAATCCACGCGTAACTCTCAAAACAGAATTTATGTTGCTGGACGAGTAAGCAACACACAAGAAGACGTTTTAAATTAGGATTTGTGGGGGCGCAAAGTCCCCACCAAAATTATTTTAAGGGAAAAGTGTATATAGTACATTCACGGTTGCTTCAGACTTTTAACACAAACCTTTGAAAAACCACCCCACGTATTACCTGTTTAGTTATTTTCTAAATATGCCATGTATCAAGCGTTTTATTCCTCTGTAAACATAGACGTATCTTATTTTTCAGTAAATTGAAGTTTTACCTATATTTTATGTGTGCACTATATCATTTATTTTATAATAAACACGAATAAAAACTGTGAGAAAAAATCTGTGTTGGTAGTGCCTAGTAATAAATATATCTCATGCCATATAATATTACAACTTAGTGCGCAATACAGCAGTGCGATGTCCTCTGGTGTAATTGTCTAGGCTCACTTAATCTTAGTTCGCACGAGGCGGAGGAATATCCTGGAAGTAGAACTTTAGCTGGACTTCAGAAAAGTGAGAAGTAACCGTGAATGGATTGTATAGATTTTCGTCTTATATTTTCGTGAGGAATAATCTGCCGGTGTTTCCCGGTTTTATTCAAAGACATCCCGCATAACAAGAAAATTTAACTTCAGAGGTCATTACTTTAAACATTACTATCTCAGTACCACGTAATACCATAGAACTATTTTTAAAAATTCACTGCCAACTTAAGTGTAATCTTGCGTGTCAGTGTGTACTGTAGCATATATTCATGTGTAGTTATAGTATGTAATTTTTTCAAAGGTTGATTTCAAGAGTGCTCACTGCCGCAAAGAATCGTCGTATTTTTTCTCCTTTCTAAAATTTAACAGTGATAGAGGATGCTGGATCAACCCAAATTAGCTCACTTCATGAGCAGATAACTGGCTCCTATTTATAGTTATCCTCTAAACCATTTACAACCAGTTTTACGAGTTGAAATAATCTATACCTTTGTGCGCTCTAGTGCTGGAAAGTACGTCATATATGTGGACAACAGACTATTGATTGATAACAGTGAACGTCACATACCCATTCAAGGTTTTGTGGTGGCGAATGTTTTGTGTTATATGCGACGCAAAAACTTTGTTAGCTGTAAAAAATTAATATGCGGACCTTTTACTGGCTGCGACATAGCATTGACAGATTTATTGTAGTATTCCTGGCCACAGCGTATTATTCGGTGTCTTTTCGTAGCATTGTAGCATTGTCACCGTATCTCGTCAAATAAAAATATTGTTCATCGATAACAATGTGTATCGATTGGCACATGGAAGAAAATATTTAAATAAAAAAAAAACTATAGTTTTTAAAACGCTATCTCTGTGTGTTTGTATATTTTATTTTTAAAATCTTATGACCGTCTCTAACAAGCTTTTGTAACCAAGTGATTGAAAAAAGCTTGGATTTTATAACAACATATTATCTGAGGGCAAGCATTCGAAATTTAATTTTATTGTACTTTTTACTTCCGATGGCACAGCGTAAACAAAAATGAAATAAATTCGTTAAAAAATTTTTTTTGCAAAACATGTTATAAGAAATATTTTATTTTGGCACAGTATTGGTTTTGGTATCTCAATATTTTTATCAATTATGAACATGTACATACCATTAGCTATGAACAACCATAACTAACTAATATGATATATATCCTTAATAATTGTACAGTTATAACCATTAACCAAGTTCAGGTTTCCACCCATATTTCCGTTTGTCATTTTTATTCGGCACTAATAAAGCTTAGAAATACTAACAAATTTATATGATATATTTTTACGTATAATTCAAATTATTCTGCATCATTTTTACGCTTATAGTACTACAGATTTTATGGCACCATATCTGTGAAAATATTTCTGATGACAAGAATTTTAAAGTCATAAGTTACTTAACGATATTATTTCCCAATTTGTCATAATTAGCCGATATAATTAACTCGCTTCTTTTCGGTATTCTGTACATCACGTAACCATATAACACAGACTCAAAACAATGGTAATTAACATACAGTACATTTATGGTATTTTTAATTTTTATATTTCAACACTAACAGAACAATGCATTTCGCTGAAAATGGTTAAAATATTTAAATACAGTATACAGTACCAGTCAGAAGTTTAAGACCATCAATAAATTTGCTAAAAAAACTTTTCTGCTTTAAAAACTTTGGTGCAATCTTAGTTATACGCTTTTCTAACATTGTCGCTCTCACAACACATATCAAATTATTAAATTATTAAAATCGGTGAAATAAGTTTTAAGCTATGATTTTTCAAATTTTTTCATTAGTCTGGAATTATCGTATCCATTTTTGTGTAAAACGATATGAAGGCACAATTATTTTTAAACTATTTTAAACTCGCATTTCTTAAATTGCATTTATAAATATACTCGAAAGAGAAGAAAAAAGAAGGCCCGTAATAAATGTGCGAACAAGTTTGTTTTTATTTTTGGAAATTGAATTCAGACTGAAAAGAAAATTAGCTATAAATTCACCAAAATTGAAAACTATACATTTTTCTACCACATGAGCTAGCGAGATGGGGTTTTCAGTGTTAGTTGGTTCTCTTTCCACTCAAAGAATAGTAATATTACAGGTTTGTTGCAGGGAAATTATGAACTCCCCTATTACTGCCATTTTTGTTGATACATGCAGTTGCAGTGGGAGTTTCATGCCGTTGTATATAAACCGGTGGAGGGGGGTGTGGGGGGATCTATTGCCTAACTTAAAGTAGCACATATTTGTAATGGGTAAGAGCAACAAAAAACTATGAAAAACTGCAACCCAGTTGAGCATTTATAAGGCATATGTTTCTAATACATATAATGAAAAATTTATTTGGAGCCAAGTGCATCATAACACACATGTGAAAACAATATACTTGAAACAAAATCAAATATTCGTACGCTACCTAATTTTATGTAAAGTTATTTTTAGGTAGTATTAAATGATTTCTCCGAGTTTTCTTATTTCTGTTATTTACTTATGTCCTCTATCAAGTTAAGTTTAAGTTTTCATTTACATCTTGCGCGATCCTAAACTTTTGATGTGTATTGTACGTTAACTTGTCCATTGAAATGAGTTCTAGATTAGGGCCAATCTTTGTTGATGAAGTTCTGGATTGTTTTTACGTTAGCTTTTCGTGATTCCTAACATATAACATATTTTCTTGTAAACAGCATTTTATAATTTTTTTGAGCTGATCATGATTCCACAGGAAACTGAAAATAAATACTCTAAAACTCTAATACTATAAAAACTCAGTTCGAAGTTGGGGGGAATCCATACATCACAGTATGTTCCTTCTTTTTCTAAATCATAACGTAACGACTTGTTGAGAGCACGTATTTCGGCAACTTCTGTCATAGTCTGAAGTGAGGAACTGTCACAACATTCCTCCGGTGTGATTTCGAAGAAAAAAAACATGGGAAACCAAAACTCATTGTCCAAGAAACAAGCCTCGATATTTTTTTTTTAATGCAAGTAGGTTGTCATCACTGCGTTGCAGGGATGGGCCAAACAGTTCTTGTAACGAGTTCCGTAGTTCCAGTTCCAAGTAGGTAACACTTTCCAGTAATATGGCTATGTCCTATGCCGTGCAGTGTTAACAAGTGAAGCCAGTTTATAGCTTGGAGTTAGACGGTTGTTTTCCAGTAAAAAAGGTCACGTGATCAACAGTAGCCAAAAACATTGTATCGGCCGATCTTTCTCGTGTATTTTGATGAGTATTAAAACCGACATAAATTAATATACAACCATTTTTGACCTAAACAATAATATACATAAAGCGTGTGTTTGTCTCAGATAACTAGATATAAATTTCGTCGTTAAATATGTAAAGTTATCATTTATTGATATTTAAATGGAAGTGTTGTATACGGTGTTTCGGTTGATTTGCTTCCCATTCCCTATATATTTGCCTTGAAAATATTCCAGAAAATAATTTTCTGACGACTATAGGAGCTTTTCAAAGTTATAATAAAACTTTAATTGTACTAAAATCGAATATAATACGCTATTGAAGTCGTCTGCGAGTGCGTTATAAGCGAAGCAGCCATGCGGGAGAGAGACAACATTTGTTTACATAATTGAACAGCCTTGCGAGTGCTAAATGAACTCACTAGTTGTTCTGAATCTTCTCTAAATTTGCGTTATTCTTGCCTTTGTGAAATGTGAATTTGGCATGTAAACAAGCCTTAAAAACCATAATCTATTTTTGATTTATTCGGCGACCAACGGAAACTAATAATATATGAAAACGCGTACGAGCTGGGCCATGCGAGTCCAACGTTTTGTGTATTCGTATATACCGTGGATACATTCGTGAAAGATATCGCACAATTATTGTGTGTATAGGGATATGTTATCTGCGTAAGTTTGTAAATTAACAATTGCAGTGTGTTTAATTCTTGCAGGTGCGGTTGCGATTACTAACGTGCCATGAATTTAAGCTCTAACCTGCAAGTTGCGGACTCGTTAGAGGTGCAGGCACTTTTATAAAACTGCAGATATTAATTACAAGGTTACACCTTATAAAAACTCTACTCTTGCAATTTTTTTCTCCCCAAGTCAGCAGAGTTGCAGTGACAAACAAGAAACCAGCTACTTATCAATACAAGAATATACAACCAAGTCAGTTATCATATTTTTAATAGGTACTGAATGTAGCCTTCATGATTTGCAATTTCTATGTTTTCTCAAACTCACTCCATACAATTTCTGAGGGGACTGCTGTCGACAAGATGTTAACTTCAATAAAATTTACTTGTGTGTTTAGAGAGTTATGTATTTAACGGTAGGCTGTAATCATTACAGTAAATCACATGTTTATACATTTTATCGTTTTCCAAAGGTAGTCAAAATAAAGAAAACTTAGATAACGCCAATCTTTTTCTATAACTACACCATCTGCAAAATAGAAAAACATCACATGATTTTATTTAAACTCTATTTCACCGTTCTTAAGGATTTTTTAAATTCTAATTTTGAGGGCAGCTAATATTATTTTAATATGGATGATGAATCAATATTTAGATGTAAATGTTTAATTTTTCTAGATCCTACTTGTAAAAGAAAAATGTGATAATGTTTATACATTAACTGAATCAAACATTGCCTGGAACAGTTTTATTAATACATTTCTTTGTCATTTTAATCAGCCCTTTCCACTCAAATATGTAGAATGTAGCAGTAGCTCGAAAATAAAATGGATTAGTAAAGGTCTGACAGGCTCTGGACAGAGGTTAAAAACAATGCGTGAAATGCTAAGAACCCAGGGGAAAAACAAAAATTATTTTGTAAGCAATACGAAAAATTATATAACAAGTTACTCGGAGTAGCAAAGCAGAAATACAATGAGGAAAAAAATAGCCTCCTCCTCAAATAAAACAAAAGCAATGTGGAACATTATTAATAATGAATTGAAACCTAGGCAAGGACATGTTAGCCTTTCCTTGAAAGTTGATGGTATTATAATCGAAAATAGCAAGGAAATATCTAATAGGTTTAATGACTATTTCACAAACATCACACTAAAATTGCAAAATGAATACAGAGCTACAAATAATAGTCCTGAACACACACCCCAAAGACCTAACACTTGGAATGCTAACACGCTGTTTTTCACACCTATCTCTGAAGAAGACATCATAAATGTAATAAAAAATTTCAAAAGTAAAAGTTTCTGTGGAATAGATGAGGTACCTATGACCCTGCTAAAAAAGTGTTCTTATTTAATAAAACTGCCTTTGGCTTATTTCAATGAATGTCTTGCCCAGGGGATTTTTCCTTATAGACTCAAATATGCCAAAGTAGTACCAATACATAAAAAAAGTGACAAGGCATTGATGGATAGTTATAGACCTATTGCTCTTCTTACGTCCTTTTCAAAAATTTTAGAGAAATTGATAGCAAATAAACGGACACAATTTTTAATGTAGAAAAAAAAAAACAATGTTATTTCATTGCATCAGTATGGCTTTGTAGAGGGCAGATCCACAGAACAAGCTATTTACAGTTTTACTGAAAAAATATTAACTTCTTTTGATAAAATACTATTCTCAACAGGTATATTCGCAGATCTTTCAAAAGATTTTGATTGTGTTGACCACATAATTTTATTGCAAAAAATTGTACAGTGTGGAGTAAGAGGTGTAACCAATAATATATTTGAATTATATCTTGAAGACAGAAAACAGATCACCTCCATAAGATATTATGACAAAAATCACATTACAAATGTTATGTCCAATACCAGAACTACTCGAGTAGGAGTGCCACAGGGATCAATACTGGAACCAATTTTATTCTTAATATTTATTAATGACTTTACAGAACAAATAACCAACTGCTATAATGTTTGCGGATGACACAAACATTTTGGTAACTAGTTCAAATAACACTGTTCTTGAAGAAAATATAAAACAAACAGTGGCTGAGATGTCCAGTTGGTTCCAGTAAAATGAATTAATACCTATTAAATGTAAACAAATATGTGCTCATGAAATAAACATACACTGCAGGATGAAAGATGCACAGCAACAGAAGAAGACGGCTTACAGACAGTAAATAGTACTAAATTTCTAGGGCTCATTGTAGACAGTAATTTAACATGGAATGAGTATGTTGATAGTGTCTGTAAAAATTGAATTCAATGTGTTTTGCAGTACATACCTTAAAACATATTTGTAATAACAATACAATACTTCCATACTATTTCTCAAATAATCAGTCCATAATAAATCATAGAATCATATTTTGGGGTAAACCGACAAAATGTATATAAGGCTTTTAGATTGCAGAAGAAAATAGTGAGATTAATAAGTCGTAAGGTAAAAGAAGCCATTGTAGGCCGCTATTCATAAATAAGAGAATTCTCGCCCTTCCTTGCATGCATATGTACCGTAGTATTCTTTTTTACATGGAAAATATTTGAAAAGTTAAAAATAGTGATATACACCATTACTACACCAGACAAGCTAATCATATTCATCTATTCTCCTACATAACATCGAAATTTACATCAAATCCATACTATTCTGGGGCAAAACTAATAAATAACCTTCCCAGTCATTTGAAGTAAATTAACAGTTTACAGAAATTAAAAAGAGCTGTTAAATTATACTTTTTAAATAAGACCTATTCTGTAGAAGAATACTTACATAAAGATAAATTTCTATAATGCAGAACAAGACTGATATAAGAAGCCTCCATGTAATACCTTGTGTTTCAATCTAATGTAGACTTTACATATTTATACTGTAATATCTATCTGTACAGGAATTGTAACAACTTGTACTACAACCAAATGCAGTCTTAACATGTTTGTACAGCTGCTAGAATTATGAAGTGTGTAAATTATATTATTTATCTGTTATATATTTTTGTGTTAATGTAATTGTGTACAAATATCCATATTGCATTACAAAAATTTAAAAAAATAATAATAATTGACAAGTCCTTTCCAAAGTGTATTGGATGTATATGGGAGGCAAAAAAAAGTGTGCTTCGTGAAACAGCGAGTACTCTAGCCACTACACTACCATGGCTTCCATCATCTTAAGACAGTAGGAGTTGAGAGAGGTTTGGTGATTTGTAACAACCAAGGTATTGAGAGCCAATGAGGGTGAAATATGGCAGATATGGAGCAGCATTGAAATGTAAGGGCGGGGAAAACCTCGAGAGAATGCCAGCCAGCAGCATCAGTCAGCACAATTCCTATACGTTAAAATCTGTGATTAAACTCACAGGGAAACCAACACGGGTCACATTGGTGGAAGGCAAGCGCCCTACCACTTTGCTCACCGCAGCCCTCCTCCCGTCCCCCTTTTTGGGAAGGGAGAGTAACATCATTTCTTCAGCGATAATGCTTTATCTTAGAGGTGTGTTTGTTTGTCAAGTTTCTGCAGCGTGGTTCCGAGATATTGAAACTGAATAGTTTTTAATGTATTCAGAGGAGAATTTCACACTAGAAATAATAATTGCACAAGTTGGTAGGTAACAACAAAGAAATGTTGTCACAAGTGTGTCTGTAGGCCACTTTGGCAGTGGTTAGTACATGTGCGCTTGTTGTCAATATCATTGCGGTGCATGTGTCTTTCACCCATTGCAGTTAAACAATGCATCCTAATCTAATTAAACTATCCAAAGTAAACTAAGATGCTGGCGAATAAATTTTCATACATTTTAACCTAACCATAGGGTGCTTTCTTTATTATCCCTATAAGTGTATTTATAGAAATAATATCCTAATATAGTTTTCTCTTCCAATGTGAGATTTTTTTAACACGTTGGGCTGAATTAAAAACGTGGCTACTGACTGACTAATCCCTTGGTACTAAATTGCACTTTTGGATAAAGATGTAACACAATTTTTGTAGATATAGGGAATAAAATTATCCGGAAATGTCTCCTGTCCCTCCCCTTTTTTTTCCTTCTGAAAACTTTCTAAAATACTTGATTGTCCACTGCAGACAATTCAGTAAAAATTTAATTTAATTTAATTTTTTTTTTTTTTTAGCTATGTACCAAAGGTAACTTAACCCCGTCCAACATTGTAGGTGGAAGAAACAAAATTGTACCCTTCAATAAAGAAGAAATAAACAGGTATGAAACTGTGTCATAACAGATAACTAATGTAATACTTGTAATAACTAATGTAATAATTTCTGGTAAATATTTACCAGAAATATTTACTATATCGACATTCAATATGTATAAAGGAGATGGAGTCATATTGGAAACGTACATCTTGAGTCATTGTCAGTGTTAGGAATTTAAATATAAATGCCAGCAAATAATTATTTATTCGTGGCTCAGGAACATGTGAACTTGGCCTTCCAGAAATTCAGCTAGACTGCTGGTCACCGTTTAGTTGCACTCATTACTGATACACAACCTGCAATATATTACACGACAACGGTAACACGCTTGTTATACTTTATGTAATAATTTATCAGTAGTACACACACTCACGATCGGTAGTTTTACGAGGAAATTATTTGATAGCACATCTAACACAAGCCAATAATAAACTAGTAAAACTTCCCACGTGAATTGTGATATATGTTTATTTATTCATCAGCTTCTTTGTTCAACATGGAATGCTTCGAATGTAACATTTCTATCAACGTCATTCTAATGGAAACACAATGTTTTGGGTTACTGTCAAGATGGCGGTTAGAGTCCATAGTAAAACCACCTATCTCCAACGGCTTCACCTACGTCACAACATGCCATCTCCTGTATACTCCTTACTCCATGCTTTTTCCGACGTTCCGGGAAATAACGGTTACGTTGTTCACTGTCCGAAAGCTCGGCGAGATAATGTTCCATGCGCGTATCTGCAAGCCAAGAATTTCCAAAAATGCTGCGCATGCGCACAGTTGCAGAGACGTTCCAAAAAAATAACTTTTACGCATGCGCAGTAGTCAAGCGTTGTTTTAAGTGACGCAATCCAAGACATGCCGAAAATTACGGTATAAACAATGGAACGTTTTACTCGTGTAACACGTTACCAAAAAGTGACAGTTTATTATAACTGTTAATGTTCATAACACCCATCTCTACTGCGTTGCCTCGCACGGTTTGCAATTCCGGTAAAACCTGCCGACTAACGTGCTTTATGGTAACAGCAATTAAACTCTTAGCGAACTGATGCGACGTTTCAAACGTCTGTCACTTTGCCCCGCTTAGAATCTATACACTGTGCAGTATTACACGAATAGAAATACCTTGGATTTAAATGTATGTATTATTACGAAATTGTTTAACTTCGTGATCACTAGAAACGCAAGCAGTTGGAATTTTTGCACCCGAAATTTAAAAACATGATTAGCTTCGGAGATATGGTTCGTAGCCTTAACTTGCCGCTTTCTAATTACTTCAGACATTTCTGTCACAATAACTTTTTTTTTCGACAGGAGCTTTATAAAAATAATTTCCACTGTTAAGGCATTAACCAAATTAGAAATCTAAAATCTAATAAAGTGTTGGTCACTTTTCTGTGTACACTCCAGATTTTCGCGAGTGGGAATCGTGCTGGACGATGCCTCTGGTCGACGGGGTTTCTCGGGGATCTCCCGCTTCCCCCGCTCCTTCATTCAAGTTCTGCTCCATCCTCGCCACACATCACCCTCATCGGCTCTCAACAACTCGACGTTAAAAGCCACCCAAATCTCTTCGCTCATTCACTCAGTCACTCACTTTTCTGTGTGTAATTTATTTATGCAATGTATGGCCTGTAGCAGCACGTAATGTGGTATGCAGTTTAATGAAATACCTCCTGCGAAATTCACGGTTGGGACAGTAAAGTTCTGTAATTAAAGCTCTCCGGGTATTCGCTACACCCATAAATCATGCCTGGGACTGCGGCAGGACGTAGCATTAAGGCCTTTACACAATTGAAAATTTTAAAATTTTACTTTAACATTTGACTTTACGTTTGCTTTCCGACATTTTGTTTCTTATGGAGCTTGACACAATGGAACTGTCAAAGCACTCCTGACTTTACGATTTCGAAAAGTTGATATTTTAAGTCAAAGTCAAGCAGCCATTTTGCCGAGAATCTAACAGAGGTTATGTGAGAAGTGCGTTATTTTATTGTAGTGCGATTTTAATCTCAATATATTAAACAAAGTTCGCCTTAAATTAAATAAATATCAAACGAATATAATATGAAGAGGAAATATATAAATTTACATATTTTAATAAAGTAAACAAATGATTTTTTTTTGTTTTGAAATAAACTTCTAATACAAATTTTAAGCCTACTTTGAAAAAAGGTACGTAAAATGCACCCCTGGATAATAACATGATTATTTTCATAACAAGATACACATTTTTACGAAACTCGCCGAACCGATGTTCAATTGTCTGAACTCTGACTTTACAATTCTTTTGTGTATTGATGCTTTCGTCAGAGGAGATAAAAAGTCAAGTCAAGTGTTTCTATTGTGTAAGGAGCTTTACCCGTCAATCCACGTGACGCTCTTTCGTTGTTCCAGAAGCACAACAGCAACGTGCTTGGCGCGACTGTAAACAAAAGGCTTGCATTCCGTGCGGCCACCCCATGGTGGGTTGGCTATAGCTCTTCCTAGGAATGAAATGGCAGCCTCCTCTCGGGGATGTCTTTGGCCATCGTCTGTAAGGGCGCGTTTATTAGCTATCACGAAAGTGTGTGACATTAACTGCCACGAGAGGTCCAGTTTAAAAACACGTTCGAGACTTGCTGTGATAGTTAACCTAAAAAGGAACATGCCCAACAACACTTGTGTAAATACATTGATAGGCCCTACATTTATATCGTTTTGCCAAGAAGTTGATATTTGTTGTGGTAGTTGCATATCGTGACAGGATATTAATGACATGTAAACATATATAGTTCCCGTTGTTTTTTATATGGCAATAAATATGGTGCCAATACTGTCGTGTCTCATAACTTTGGTATAGTTTACACGGCGATCCGTCTCTAATGACATCGCTGTCGATGAGACGTTAAGCCGAATTACCTACCTACCTACACGGCGATAGTAATGCGAGAGTAGCTCTCGCGATAGGAACTATCGCGAATTACTATAGCCGTGTAAACGCGGCCTAAAGCCTTGTCCACAATAGCTCGTCCGCGGTGGAATTGTCCGCGGACCTACTTCGTCCGCAGACACATGTCCCAACAACATGCGTGTCTACAATAACGACGTCCGAAGCTAAGCTTTCAGACCCTGAAACTAGAGTGCACCTTAATCGGCGCGTCAATATATTACATGCGATGACTCATAAATATTGATATTTCTAGCTTATTTTATTTTGTTCCCTAATTTTAGTCATGCGAGTGAGTATGTTTCGATTTTGTTAATTTAACTTCATTTGGACACTTTTCCTCTAGCCAGGATATTTCTGTATCTTTATTTATTAATGTTTCGTTTTTGGGGCTGCGAGATTGAAGGTCATTGCTTTGAATAAATAGCGAGTTTTATATTTTCAATCTTCACGCCTCGATATCAAAACATCATTATTTACTTTTACCGTTTGCGTTGGAACACGACAGCACGTGCGAAATGAGGACGAAAGTTGGAAGTTGGCGAATGATCTTGAGACTTGGGACCTCAGGACAACGGGGACGGCGAGTTGTAATGTCGGAGGGTCGCGTGCACCAATCAGCAGTTATTGTGGACTAGGCCTAATGAAGCCCAACATTTAAGACTTTATACCTCGGATGATTATGGAGACCAGTTTGGCAAGCTATAATTGCTTGACATACTCGGATGATAACCCTGAGAAAAAAGTGAGATACGCGACCCCCCCCCCTTTTTTTTCCCCACACACTCACACACAACAGCTATTATTATCGACGCAGCATCTTCAAGGTCGAGCAGAAAATCCGTGCAAGCTGATGACTGTTCCAACTACTATTTTTTGTCGGTAATAAGAGTTAATAGAAATAGCGAACTCGCACACAACAGACATGTAAGATAAATCGAGAAAATTGTGTGAACGTTTGTTAAAATAGTTCTTGGCTTGTCGGTGGTAGGAATAAGTGTGTGTTATGAAACACACCGCCTTGTTCAACTTCCCATCCCTCCCTCCATCGCACTCGGCTGAGTAACTCGCTACGTGCCACGCTGAAGGCGGCTGAGTCGCGAGATCTTTACGCAAGTACATGAAGCAGTGACTGCATGACGTTTGCAAGTTACTACTTTAGCACTCGCTGTTGGAGCGGGTTATCAGAAATTTCACTGTAATCGCGTGGGTATAAATTACCTAACTTGTAGGCACCAAAAATCACACTCCCTTCAACATCATTAATATTGATACGTGCATTAATACTGGCCGCTGGAGATGTCTGTACTACGGTTATGAAATATTATATAAATGACAAAGAGCAAGATTACAAATGGGGCACTAGATTAAACAATGTCACAGTATTTTAATTTGAAAACTTGTTTCCAATCTCAAGCTTAGGCATTCCCACCAAACTATGATACAATGACGTCTTTTATTCGAAATTATAATAGTTCCACGCCTTCGTACACAGATGAGTCTTAGGCGTAACTTGTTCTTCGTTGTTCGTTGTTGTTACCGAGGCGACAGTTATAATAACTACGTGTGTCAATGAAGTTCATTGATTTTGGAATGCTGAATGTTTTATATTTAGGTATATTTGCCGGGGTTCATGACAAAATGTCACCATTTTCTGCCTCCTGGCGTCATTATTTTCATAGATTTATTGATTTGTTGAAATAAATAGAACACAATGGGTGAGTATTTTATATTGGGAAACTGAGCAATAACATATCGATTTTATTTTTCGGGTAAAAACTCCTTCCGCCACTAAACACGTATTAAAGGTAAAGCAGAGTGGTTTATGACCAATCCGCGAGTTCCGAAATCCGTCACTAGATGTCAGCCACTATGCTTCGTATCTATCATACCCTGTACTTGGGGCAGTGGCGTAGGCAGAAATTTATTTCGGGTACGAGAGTGGGGAGTTCAATAATACATCACTTATAAAAGTTTGGGCTGAACAACAGGAGATGTAGATGCCTGTATTTTTTATTTTACTTACTCTGACTGTTTTACTGTACATCTAATTTTAACTAACTTCTCATGTTGCTGATATGTTTGTTTTTTTAATGAGTCCATCATATCTCGAGGGAAGAAAGGTTGAACCCAGAACATCCCAGGGTTCGCGGTGTGGTATTGGTTAGACCATTTGCCTCTCACCTAGGCGAACCGGGTTCGATTCCCGGTGGGGTCACTCCCGGATTTTCTCCTGTGGGAATCGTGCCGAACGATGTCGCTGGTAGGCGGATTTGCTCTAGGATTTCCTGTTTCCCCCGGCCTTGCATTCCGGCGCTGCTCCGTACTCACCACACTTAACCCTCATCGAACCCCCCCCCCCCCCCTCTCTCTCTCTCTGCGCTCCTGGCTTGGGTTTTCCCCCCGCTGGAGGTGCCAAATATTGACAGCATTCTAACCTCAAGGGCGACTGCGCCCATAAGCCTTCCCCCACCCCCAAACCCCTCTTCAATACTTTCAACTTCACATTAAGAGCATGGAATCCTCACCAGCTGTTTCCCGTAGAATTTTCAATAATGTATGAAGTATGTAAGTTTCGGACTTATTTCCTGCTGGGAGGGGTTTTTACGTTTCCTATGCCGTTTTTTATCCTCCCCCTTCTTAGATATAGCCTCAGCTATAGGTACGCCCTGGGGAGACAGTCATGGCCCAAAACGGCGGCCATGGATGCCCAATCCCTCTCTACCGCAATGCACGCCCCCTTGCATGCAATTCCCTCTCCTGCACGCGTAAGGGGCTTTAAGGCTGTTCACGATAAAGTGAGCACTTTTAAAATCAACCTTAAAAATGTCACTGACCCCTGCATGCACATATTTTAACGGAAGCACTGAGTGACATGCGCCCGATAAAATTGGTAACGATGGATGGAAAGTAGTTCCATAAGTTAACATTGGATAAAAAAGTGTTAGGTAACCATTTGTCATAACTTGAAATTATTTCTTAACACCTCAGTGTGTGAAAATTGGCAGATTTATAAAATGTTTATTTTTCTAATGATTTCACAGTTCCACTTGACCGAAGCATGAATAAAGTGATGAGGCCCATAGCAATGTTAATTTTTCATAAGGTGGAAGAGTGCACAACGTGCATACAAGTAGATCTTAAGCAGGGCTTTCAAAAGGGCTCATTTTATCGTGAACAGCCTATAACTCTGAGACCTGTGTAGCACCCGTGCGTATCTCAGGACGCACACTTAATACTTAGTAATAGAGTAGGTTGGGAAGGAAAACGGGTCCTGGCGAGGACTGGGTTCGCCAACGGGCGGGTGCGTAGCGCAGCCCACGGACTCCCCTGCTCCCCGTCAACGAGTCTGAATCAATAGCGTGGCTGCAGTTCCGCCAGATGTTACCTGCACCTTCCTTGCCTGGCTCCGCCTCTCCTTGCCACAAACACATAGCCTATAGTCAATTCACGGTTACTTACAACTTTTCTGAAGCCTTGCTTAAGTTCTACTTCCAGGATATCCCTCCGCCTAATGCAAACAAAGCACTAGGTCTGGATAAACACACCAAAGGACCAGCGCACTGCATTCGTGCGCACTCGTTTCAATAATATTTCGCATAAGAACTATTCCTTACTAGGCATTACCAACAAACCTGTTTTCTCTCTAGTTTTATCCTTATCACCTATAAAAGAAATAACATAATTTATAGATACACTATAAGTAAAAGTTCAATTTAACCAAAGATAATGTACTTTGGCGTTAGCAAAATGATAGCACATAGGTGATCCATAGCATATTTAGGAAAGAACCAAACATGTGATACGTGGGGTGATTTTTCAAGGGTTTGATTCAAAAAGTGTGAACAAACCACGAATAGACTATACGATGTGTTTTACAACCATGGCATTAGTGTCCTCACACTGTTCATAGTCAAGCGAGCACTTTTGAAATCAACATTTTAAAAACAATTCACTACCCGTAACTGCACGTATGCTTCACATAACCTCTGCATTTCAGTATGTCTCGATAGCTCAGGGCACGTGTCCACCAACGCGAGGCACGGCAGTTCGAGTCCCCCCCCTCTCCAGAGGAGCCACCAGTCTACATTCAAATACATAGAGGCGAAAGTAATTATAGTGTAGTAAATTAAATTCAGGCCAGAAAAATAACACATTAGTGCCACCTAGCAGAGAATATCGGAAACAAAACTGGCGGCACCCTCTACCAATCGACCTTGGACTCCAGCAGACTGCATCTGAGCAAAAATTAAACAAGATGGCTGCCGGAAAACAAATGACAAACGAAAACACAGGATGGTGGACAAAGGTTGACATCCACTGTACGGTAAAAGTAAAATACAAGAGAGCTAATATTGACTTGGGCTCCAACTAGCCATTAGTTGCTCCAGCAAATATTATGTGTAACTACTTCCTAGGCGTCATGTGACAAACTGTTTCGTCTAGTCTTCGAAAAATTTTCACAAGGTATAGTCAAAACATTGACTGATTGTAAAATTCAAGAAAAAGATTAATTTTGGAGCACACTGAGAAAATCCAGTAATTATCCTCGCACGATCCGACAGTTTCGCGCTGGCGAAGTGTTTTTTATTTGTTCGTCGGGGTTTCGAATCCCGCCCGTGGACACGGATAACATTTGATAAAATGTTCTGTTCGCGCCGGGCTCGGAACGGGCACGTTCACCGAAAACTTCGAAACACAGGATCATGTTTACCGTTTGCGAAAGACTTCGCGAAACTTGACCGTTCAGTTGTTGCACGAACTCGCCCTCTCGAACCACTTCCAGGAACACATCGCGAACTAACTAACTGGTTGTCGAAACACTCCTGGTACTGCTCTGATAAAGTAACGCTTATTATGCAATACAAATTTAATATAAATGCATGGGAGCACTCCGAGGAAACCCACAGACAATGTTAGCTCGAGCAGAGCTCACAGATAATTGAAAAAAAAAACACAAATAACAAAAAAAAAAACAATACTTTTATGCATTTTTTGAGGCAAAGAGAAAACAATTATATTTTCTAAGTACCAAACATGGGAACACTATGATAAAATTCATTTACTCCACTTGCAATAGCTAGAGACAAGCAAGATTCGCGTTATTATTTGGGAATACGTTAAACTACAAACACGTGTACCCTTGCAATAAGTTCGTCATTGGACCAGACTTTATTTTACACACCCCGGGTAACTCTGCGCCAATAAATGAACACTTCACATTTATGAAGTCCAATGATGTGCATTTCACTCACAATGGGAGTGTCTTCACATCTATGCAGCAGCAAATGGAGAAGCGACGCCAGCTCCAGTATATACAGCACTGTGAAGTTTAGTCTAATGCCATATATATATATAATTATTTATAAAGCTTTTCATGCTGACCAACAATCAAAAGCCTTGAAAAGTAAACACAGAAATTAATGCAAAATATTAACACAGGCACAACATAAATTTAGGAATAATAGGCATGCAAATATTATATAATAGTAACATAAAATTGTTAAATAAACGAAGTGCATAACCTTACCCTGAAAGGAGGGCTGGCGCAGAAATACAGCCATCCAGCCATCAGATCACGGAAGGTCAATCTCGCAGGTAGATAATTCAAATCTTGAAAATATCACTTCTGTATAAATGCCGAAATTTTCTTGAATAGGCCCGTGCATTTTATTTGTGCAGTAGTCAAACGTAAATACATACAAACAACATAGAACAAAGGAAAAAAATTATATCCAACTGAAATACGTCAGCATTGCGTAATTGATTTTCTCTCTCTCTCTCTCTCTTTTTTTTTTTTTTTTTTTTCGTGTATTCTGCAGCTGCAATAAACTGTGAGAAAAATTAACACTTGTAGGATTGCAGGAACTATAAACTCATCACTGTTTCAAAAACCATTGTCGTTTCACATGTATTTCGCGTTTTTAAAAGTGCAGCTTCACTATACCAACTAGTCAGGCTAACAGACAGAAATTAGAATGACACTCTGGCGACGTGTCGTGTGTCGAGCCGAACCGAACCGAACTATGCCAAATCGTGTCGTGTCGTTTCATTCTTTACTGAAGCCGTGTCTCAATTGGCCCAGAGAGCGCTCTCTCATGCTCTCGCGACCACGTCATTATGACGCCTCTGGTCGTCTCAATTCTTCGGAGAGAGTGCGAAAGAACGAGAGCACAGAGAGAGCACGAAGTTGTCCACTCGCTGGCGCTCTCTTGCACTCTCTGACCACGCGCCATATTTGTTTACATTATTTCCGTGTTTGAATAAGGTTATGGCAGCTTTCTTAGCCGAAACCTCGTCGCATTTTACCTGTAAGTTAATCATTTCAACTGTCTTAAACAACGAAATAACTTGCATAACACGTATTTATAAAAATATAAATACGGATATCTGACAATGTCTCGTTTTTTTTTTGTCACTTTGCTGTGACATGACGGTAATATGTAAAAGAAAATAATAGTATGATAATTATTCTGTTAGTGTTATAAGTATTTGTGAATTATTTTGAACACATATATTATTTACAATAGCTATGATTACGATTTTAGCTTAACATGATTTCCCGCCTTTCGTCATCAGCTGTCTGCATGACGTCGGAGAGAAATGGAAGTGGTTGTCTCGGTTCCACAGAACGTGAGAGAGTGCGAAGCACTGCTCTCGCCAGGTTGTGCGAAAGAGTGCTCTCTCTCTCTCTTTCTATCTCTCTCTCTCTCTAAAGAGCATTCTTTAAATTGAGACACGGCCTGAGTACAGGCGTGCATTTTCCTTCCACAAGAAGTTTGGTTTTGCCCGAAACCGCAAAACGGGTTTTCTTAAAATAGGAGTTGCTCAATTTGCCACCTACGGATAAATAAAATTTGGATATCCTCGTGCGATTTTGTTTTACAAGCTGTCTGAAGCAACTGACCCGCAAAAATTCGCATAAGCATTTTTGTGGTATTCTGTCATTTAAAATTAATAGTAATTTTATGCAATGCGATAGCCAATAACTATAAGTGAGTTAAAAGTAAACGGTAAAACAGCACGTAATCGACTAATTTTTGCATATTTCGTCACGAAAGGGGTGTTAGGAAAACTCACAGGAGTAGCACTCTGAAATAAAATTTATCCATTCAACAGCGTCCTCAGAATCGATTCTTGAACGATAAGTTCAGTTACGTAATTTTAAAAGAGATTAAATTTTTTGCGAGTTTCCTTGACAGTTGAACTGCCAAATATGAAAGTAGATGACGTGAAATACTGATATATTTTAACTGCGTAAGAACGAAATTGTTTGTGGTACTCTCGACTGGGGCAATTTAGACCTTCAGGGGTAGCAATAATCGCTGGGGTGGATTTATTTTAAATTTGATTTTCAATACTATAATATATCTTAACTCACAATTTAAATTATTGTAGCTTAACACTTATATCTTCCGATGCTTATATTAATATACATTAACTGTTTGTGAAAATTGCAACACCCGGAAAGAATGGCCCGAATGAGTCCAAACTCGGAGGATGTGTAGAACAGTGTACCAGCACTAAGTGATTAAGATTGCAGAGAGATGGCGTACACGTAGGCCCAGCAGCGCCCTCTCTTGTGTGATCGGAAAGGTCAGTGTTACGCGGAGCTCAGTCAGTGAAGAGTCGTCAAACGAAGTAAAAGCAAGTGCCAGTATGCCTCGTCGACGTCAAAGAGCGCCATGTCAGCACGTGAGTTCGTACGGAGCAGAATAATCGGTCTCTGGCAAACGGGTTTGTCATACCGTGACATTTCGTCTCGTACAGGGCACGCGACTACGACAGTGATGCGTGCATGGAACCAGTGGATAGAAGAGGAGCGTACATAGCGACGAGCGGGTACTGGACCACGCAATGTGACCACAGCATGCGATGACCATCATCTTATTTGCATTGCCATAACGGACAGTACAGCCTCGTCCACAGTGTTGGCTGAACACTGGAGCACTGTAACGGGTGTGGATCTGTATGTGTCGACGGTTCGACGCCGTCTGCTGAGGGCTGGACTGGTTGCACCCGTGTAATTAGGTCGGCTCCCATTGTCCAGAAAAAAACACAAACGCGTCCGACTGCAATTGGCATGTGAAGGCCGTCGTTGGCGTTCTGAGTGGCCAAATGAGGTGTTTTCAGACGAGTCCCGCTTCAACATGTCCTACAGTGATGGCCGCAAACGTGTTAGGCGTTACCACGGTGACCGCAATCTGGCAGCCTGCATTGTGGAGCGGCATAGCGGACAAACCCCAAGTGTGATGGTGTGGAGCGCCACTGGATACGACATGCGAACTCGGCTCTTACGTATATGTAGCAACCGCTACATCAGGGAAGTGTTAGAGGCCGAGGTACTGCCCCTCCTTCAGTCAACGCCACATGCCATATTTCAGCAGGACAATGCCCGGCCACATGTGGCGAGGAATGTGGGAGCCTTCTTCAATGAACGACGGGTACCACAGCTTCCCTGGCCTGCCCGTTCGCCTGACATGTCGCCCATCGTACATGTCTGGGATATGGTTGGTCGGCGACTTGTTCGTCACGGTCCTACAGCAACCACTGTTGATGTTTTGCGGACTCGCATGCATGCCGCATGGAGGGAAGTTCCTCAGGAACAAATCCAGGTTCTCTTTGATTCCATGCCACGACGTTTATGGGCTCTGATTGCAGCACGTGTGGGCTTCAGATCGCACTACATTCTCAAGGATAGATATCGTGTACATTTCTGTAATCCTTATCAATTTTGTAGTGCCATGTACCTAATCTGTGATATAAAGTACATTTAAATCGCATGTATCCTTCCCGGTGTTGAATTTTTCATAAACGTTAATGTATTTTGTACAAATCCAGTCCCATTACTGCTATAAAATATGTTCAACTAAAAGAAAAAATTGTTAAAAATATTACGACAAAAAAACTTTTTGCACACATTAGGGATGGCAAGTCCTAGTTGCATATGTTAATAGAGTATACTGTAGTAAACTTGTTTCCATGAAAAAATAGCCACTGTCTCAGCTTCCTTCTACACATGCATAATTCTAAAATTTTGGAAATTCGGAAAGTTGATAACATTAAACCCTAAAATTTTGTATCCTGTGAGTAACATTGGCCGCTGGAAAAATATATGATTAACAGCATAATATTTATGTGGGAATGTAGCAGTAATAAATCCTACAATGAACCGACATGCATATCACTAAAATTATCACTGGGGATCACATTTTGTGTAAGATGCCGTATACGTATTTCATCACTGGAAGTTATCTGTTCGTTTCAACGTTCAAAGGTTGCCGAACTGTATTGTTATTTAGAATCTGAGCTATGCTCATAAACCGATGTCTGTAATGCATTGCGTGGCGGTAAAATTAGGTCGTCTTCTTCTTAGATGATGAATGATTTATTACATTCGCGACGTCTTGGTCTATAAATGGAACATATCCGGTCAATGGGGCACACGCATAACCTTCAGCTGTGAGATCAGCCCAGCACGCACGCATGCGTGCTGGTCAGGTTAAAAATTTAAATCAAATTGCACACCGGTTGTGGTCGAAAACGTTGTGCTATTTTAGGCGCTCGCTAAGTTTTCTTTGTTATGGTGTTATTTTTACGATCACGCTTACTTAACGCCTTGGTCACCTTTTTGGCAATTCTGTATATTAAACCAGCAATATTTGTATATTTTCATCAACTTGTAATTTTAATATTTATAGGTGACCAGCTCCGAGAGTGATTTCATCAGTTTAAAAATATTTAAATTTATTTTCCTTGAAACCAAAATTATGTTGTTGTGGAAAATGTTATATTGCCTCTCTGTAATTTTCCATTCCGTTCTTTTGTGTTAACCATTACCATTGTAAAGTCTCAGAATACTTTTTCTGTTTCTGGTGTTGCGTCAAGCGACTTGATGCCAGTGACATCCCCGTTTACTCTCAGAACGCACATTTCTTTTTCTTCTCGCTTGAGACTAATAATGGCGTAGCTTCATTTTTTTGGATCGTCTCCTTGCCTTATCATTTGATTTTGAACTAATCGTCCAACTTTACTGCATTTGGTAAGTTCCTTTTATTTCTATTTTATGCCCCGATCTTGTAAATTATTATTTTATGCTGGGATTCTATTTTCTGGAGTTTTGTGTGCTATATTAGCGGTCGCCCGGTCAGGATTTAAATAATGCCTTGGCGAGGCTTGCCAACGGTACACTCCTGATTGTGAGGGAAGTCCAGAATGTAATTTACCTTCATACTATCAATTCATCTTGTGCATGTGCGTGCACCAATATGAATTTCTTTTTGGAACTTTTCTGTTTGAACATATTTTACTCTGAATAACTTAAAATTGTTTAGAGTAACATAGCAAATTTTGTTTCAAATAACCTTGCTATAGTAACTGACCTTATGTTCTGCTTTGGGACCCCAATCATTGAAACTATGAAATAACTTATAAAAATTAACAATATTTGACACTACAACTTTGGTAAATAAGGATCATTTTAATGTCTGTTTGATTTGTGATATAATGTAGTCCTGTTATTTTTGGTGAGATATTATAACGTTGGCAATTAAAGAGTTTATACATGATAACTTTTTGTAATTGAATAACCCTTAGTTGCTTCGAAATTATATATGTACACATATGCACATACACACACGTAGGTGATTAATAACTGCTCTATATGCTGGTTATATTTCTACACATAATTATGTAAAGGTGCTGGAATCTAAGCTCGCCCCCCCCCCCCTGGTTATTTTTGTCAGGTGACACAGTATACTGTGATGGTACAACCTCACGAAGACCCCGTAAATGAAACGGGTGTTGAATTATTATGTTAATTTATAAGTGTATTTGTTGATGAAAATTAGTAGTTTGCACGACTAGCTTCAGATTCGTGAATGATAATGCCAGAGTTGTTATGGTAGAGTTGGAATCGATATTAGATTATGAATTTACAGGATTTTGTAAGAACTCGAATTGTGTAATACGCTTTGCCGAAACTAGCCCCTAAAACAAATTTAGACCAACTTACAAGTTTTCGGAGAAAACATCTTCCGTTTAATACACACAGCAGCTTTTAATCATAATTCTTGATATTCAAATAAAACGGACAAACTTATTCTTCATGAGAATTACTGCTTCAGTATTAATAAAAAAAATCCAACCAACCAACTCTTAAAAGTGACCACACATACTCCAACTTTTGTTGAACTCCAATAACAATTAAAAATAAAACCCAATCAACGGTCAGCCCATGTCCATCGAATACCGTCTCCCGGCAAGGACAACCACACGCAGGACTGCACGAGACGACCCTGTGTGAACAGCATCAGAACAGCATCACACTACACAGCCAGATCCATCGGAGCTTCCTCCCATGTTTGTCGTCGGCTACTTCTACGCTTGGCGGGGCTCGAAACACTTGTTTGAATTTCCTGCTGGCGGGAAATATTGTGGAACAACGTGACCTTCTTATAAGACAACGCGTGAGCCATCAAAGAGACCGTGGTTCAAGATCGAGAAATGCAGCGACGATTAATTAATAGCTACAAGATTTTGATAAGCTCTCTCTCTTTACTGTATCTTGAAGAATTATCCAGACATGCAAACACTTCAAACCCATGAACTAATAATTATAGTGCAGTCTTCTACAGTAATTTCTAAAGCCGAGCTCTAGCCATCGCATTTTGCTGAAGGTTTTCCTTGTGGAGTGTGCATTACGAGCTCGCGATAAATGCATAGAATAACTATTCTTTAGATAAGCTATCTGGTGGCAACCTGTGTTATGGACAGTACTTTAGTTAAGTTGTCATTGAAACAAGTATTCAAAGGTTCTGGTTCGTTGCTGCGTATGCTGACAATATAATTTTTCTATTTTTGGTGTTATGGCTGCATATAAAGATGTCAGTAATGTGAGCGAGACGTGCTGTGGATTCAATTTGTAGGTAAATTGTGCTGTTAGAATTCTTCAGGTAAATTTAACACAGAAAAACAATGAAAACGTACTCACTGCTCTCATTAAGGTGCTACTAGTCACGTTGTAGATAAACTGACATATCTCTGAAGCTGGTTAAAAAGATAACAAATGTTTCGGGAGTGTTACCACATTTCTGTAACTGACACTGTCGCAATGTTTTTGACATAAACGAAACTTGATTGTAATTTGATTTTGTGTGTAGTTGTATTTTTGTAAATGCCACACAAATGGACAAAACCAAGCAGTTTCGGAATCTCCAGCGTAAACAAAACATGTATGTAACAGAACTATATAAAATATCTACCTATTCTTTAAAACACTGCATGATTGCTATGTGTAAAAATAAACATGATGTGACTGTTTCACGACAAAGACCTACATGAAATGTTCAAGTTGCAGTGAACAAAAGCAAAAACTTTCATCAACAACGAAAGTTGACACAAAGCAAAATTTCGAATCTCATTACATCACTGCCACAACAATTAATTGAGATCTAACGAGATTCAAACAAATATATTCACTTGTTAAATAAGTATCAACGAATTTCTGTCCGCTATAGGTTAGCTGAACATGTGTATTTGCTGAAAAACTGATGATTCCATGGTAGGGACATCCCATTGCATATTTTCGTCTTCATATAACCAATCGCATAGTGTACCTCGAAGTAGCTAATTATTATTTCATGCTATATGTTTCTAAGTAACTAATCGACATAAATGTGAAATTGTTCTGGTAATGTCACATTGAACTACAACCTAGGGAGGGAATTTGAAATAGGCATGATTGTAAAAGTTCTTTACCTCAATATTCTCGTGTTAATGCAGTCTATCACAATTGAAAGTGTAATATAACATCTGATTGTGTGTTGCTCCACAACTTGAAATTCTTTAATCTATTCACAAAACACTGTAATTTCTGCTGGTTTTTAAGTCGTCAACATATGCCTAACTATAAAATGTTGGGCTATAAATTTCGGACGTTAGACGTATTAAATGGTTATTTAAATAGATACTAAATACAACTCATGCTCATAAGTATCAATTTCATTGGCGATAGCAACCTTCGCATAACTACCATAGTTTCCTGACAGGTTAATACAGTGTAGGTGACTAGTTGCTTACAACTCAACATTAGTACTAGTGTTGAATTTCAATCGATTTACGAATAAGGGAGGGGAAATGGTTGATTTTTTTTATTTTCGAAGTATCCGATTCATGAAAATGATTAAGCCTAGGCCTAATACTTTCTCCCCATTTTTTTTCTATTAAAAATTAAAATTTTCAAAACTCGTCTACCTTGTCGCTATCGACATTCGCCGAGTTTACTTGCATCTTAATGTATGCAGAATTACGACACTCATCGCGTTAAAATATTTCTATCTGTAAATTAACATTTTATATAACCTACAAAATCAACAAGCATTCATCAAAACTACTCCACCTAATGATTCAGACGCAATTTTGAAGTTTATGTGAAAGAGTAAATGCTTTTCCACCGTTTAAAATTGCAGATATAATTTAAGGCGGATTCCCTCCCGCCATCTTGGATTTATCGATCATTCGGCAAAGCTTCTATTTCGGAAGGTGTATTGAAACTTCCTGTAGAACATATCCTAAATAACAGCTTCCCAGACTTTATCGAACTGCCACAGCGTCTCTACATATATAAATTTTCAGTTGGTAACTGTCGAGGAGAATAACAATGCACTGGGCAATGCCATGTGCTTTGTCGTTCCAAAAAACATGATACAAAACCGTATTTCCAAAGTATGGCAAAAATTCCATAAATCTAATATGGCTGGTGGGAATCTGCCTTAAATCCTTGATAAAGGTTCTAGTTAGCATGAATTCACTTTTGCTCCATCCAACAGTAAACTTTCAACTATATGTGTAACTAGAAGTCGGCGGAGATTGCCACATGTGACAGTCGCGGACACATGCACGCACACGACACACAAAAAATTTTTTACCTCAAACACGACCTGCTAGAAGTGTTTCACGGGTCATAATGTTGACAATAACCACGCTTATAACCCTAGGGTTTTGTTTTGGTATTCTGTATAAACATCAGGTTTATTTGTGGGAAGATGCGCTTCAACTGATTGCTGAAACGGTGTGATTTGAGGTTAATTAATTAATCAAGTAATACATACTAATTAAATATTACATATTTATTCAATGTAATTATTACTAGTAAACATGTAGTAACATTAAACAATTGATTTTAAAATATATAAAACTCAATCATAATGGACAACTCAACATCATTACACGTTTATAGTATTTTAAAGTAATTTAATGTGTATTCATAATATATTTACATAGGTAAGAAACGGATTAAATAAATTTCTAATGTAAATAAAAAATTACATTAAATTACCTTATAAGGATCGTACACATCTTTTTAGACAAATTTTGGTGCAAGGTTCATATCCATTGCATCTCATTAAGTGAGTTGAGAGCAATTTAACAAGATGTCATCAAGAACACTGAGATAGTTACATGTACAGATTTATTATGCAGTGCAAAACATAACAAAATGTTATATGTATAACCCTCCTGTATTACGCAACCTAAAAACTACAGGATTCCTTCCGTACGTAAAAATTTAAGTTGAGACCAATCAAACTGCTAACTTTAACGCCGGCCCAGGTGTGAATATCTAAGCGTTTGACGTGAAACCGTTGTGGGTATTTGAATCTTCTTCCTACTTTTCTTTGAGGGGAACTCTGAAGTTGGCTGCAGCACATCCAAGCAAGGCAACTCTCAAGGCGCTTTCCCCTTCACGCAGGGTATTTATGGTCCCCGAGGCAGTGGTGGGGACGAATAATCCTCTTGTGTTGAGCTTCCCTCAGAAACTTACTGCCTTCTTTCTTCTTTCTTCCTCCCGAGGTTGCCGGGACTCTTCGAACCTCGAGTTCCTGCTACATAGCTTACGCTATAAAGGCTTAGCTCTATGGGCGCTGGAACAGTCTGGTGATGCGACAACAGTGCCTATGTCTCAATATCTCGGACTCTTGCAGTTATGGGCGGCGCCTACCTGGAGGTGGAAACGCGATGCAGAGTGTTTGAAATCCGGGTGTTTTTTTTTTTTTTTTTGCGAAACCATTAAACGTGACCCCATGATACCAATGTACGAAAAGAAAACACATTTAAGGCGAGGTACGTATAATACTCTCAATACATCACGTACATTATAAATGCTACTCCCGAGCCCTCCAACATAGCTAAAAATGGCTTTTTCACACTGCTGTAGCTCATAATATACTGGTTGGAAACATGTGAAACTACTCGAGAGACCTGCACTGAAACTTCCTACAAACTTTTCACCAATAAAATGGTAGGTTCGCCGCTTAAAGTTCCATAGGTACACGCGGCACAACGGAAACACTGCACGCCAGTTCAGCGCCTTGCGCGTAGGAGCGAAGTGGCATCAGCCGCGCGTGTCAATGTCGTCCTTATCGGCCCCACGTTTCCCTTCCTCAAACGCGATAAAGAAAACATCCTAGTAGGCGGGGCCCTTAAGTACGACAAGAAATTTTCACTTGCAGGAATTGGTCTTTTTTCAGTCGTCGTTCACTACTGCTAAGTTTGGCATTATGCTTTCTACAGGTTTCATTCCTGTCTTATAGTCGTTTCACTCAAAAAGTAGATTAGACTGAGTTGAGTGTATCAACCCTTAAACCGAGCGCGAAGAATGCTAGTCCCATCTACTGTACGTCTGCAAACTGCATTGTGTGGCCACGAAGGAAGTGGGATCGTCAGTGCACGCCGTACCTCTATGTATGGAAGGGCAACAAATGGTAAGTTGACGGGTAAAGCAGCTAAAGGCTGTTTACTTCTGAAATAAACCCTAGAAAAAAGTCACTGCTCCTACCTGCGTATGTTTTAACGGGCGCACTGAGTGACATGCGCCCAGTAAAGTTGGTAACGATGGGTGGGAAGTAGTTCCGTATCTTAACGTCGAATAAAAAGTATTCGACAATCATTCCTGATAATTTAAATTATGTCTTTCGTTTTTTGTGCTTTTTAATGCATCGAAGTGTAAAATTGAGCAGATTTGTTAACAATCTACTTTTCTAACAATTTGACAGTTTCACTTGACCGACTCGTGAATAAAGTGATGATGCCCATGACAATGTTAATCTTACATAATGCGGGAGAATACACAACGAGCATACAAGTAGATGCTAAGCAGGGCTTTCAAAAGTGCTCATTTTTCTGTGAATAGCCTATAGAGTTATCAGCATGGACGCGTAGGACGATTGATGCTGTGCTGACAGGCATTCTCGTCACATATATGAGCAAGGGCGCCTGTTTTTAGCGGAGAGGTACACGCGCGTGCTGGACTTCAATATTCTACGAGCACACTTGCAAACGTTCCTTTCTTACCGGCCGGGTGAAGCGTGGACCTACATCATGCCGACACAATACCAGATTCTAGTTAGTACGTTACTGGTATTTTCCAGTGATTAACTCTCCGATAGTGTCACTTCTCCTATACACAGTAAAAACGAAGTCGTCCGGCCGCGTTTGTCTGTATATTCGGCTAAGGCTTCTAAACTACTTGATGGATTTTGATGCGGTTTACACCATCATTTAGAGAATTTCTTGAGGAAGGTTTAGGTACATAATATAGTATTATTTAATGTAAGGATAGTAGAGAACTGTCGACGTTTTATAATCAAGTCGGAGCAACTCGCTTTTCGGGCGCTTACATGGCTTACGCGGACTAAACCATAAGAGATACGTCAAATTATCGTACTACAGAACTGTAGATCTCAAAAATGTCTACAAAAAAGTCCCCAACAGCACATGTTTATTTTTTAAGGATGACCGACAGTAACGGTTTTTTGTCTTTTAGGGGTTCACTTACAAAGACTTTGTGAACAACACAGTATTAATCCCGTGTTAGTTACCTTAGACATTTAGTGTACATACTTGCTGTAAACCCAATCGTGGCCCGAGGGGGGGGGGTCCCTAGCTACATTATGTACACTAAGTTTAGCTAGTCCATTAGAACATCTAGGCTAGAAGCTTCATACTGAAATACTATTCTTTGCGAGATATTCTAAATGCTTCCGATCATTTCCTCGAACTTTTTACGACGTTTAAGGTATTCCGCGTGAAACATTTTTCTCATTCTGTGCCATTTTAATATGTTTTTTTAACTGAGATAGTGCTGTTGAAAAATTATTCTGTTTTTATGGCTTCTGTTTATTTCTATGTTTCATTTAAGAATTCACGAATTTGAATCATGTTCGGAATTTAGCTTGCCTCCCAGCATAACTTGGTTTGTAGCAAAATTATTTTCATTCCGGATGTGCAGTTCAAGGCTAGCACTGTTGCTGTACTTAGGCCGGAGCGGCATCTCACATACATAGCTTATAACTTGCGGTAGTTTTCGTCTGAGTAGTCACACATGTCTTCCGCGATCTAGCATCGTTGTGCAGTTTGGAACACCGCATGTATCCTTATCATTTCAAAACGATCCAATGTTCATCTGTCTGCGCTGCCAAGTGCCTTTCGGTGTCATCTCTTAAGGATTTTTCACTGCCTACTTCAACAGTATATAATGTATTTCTTCTGTGCTGTCGTTTGTCTGGGAAATCTCCTTCCTGGAACATAGTTTCCGTGTTTAAAGTCATGTAGTGCGTAGGCACGTTCGTTCTTGCAGCGTTTTTTTTTTTTTTTTTTCGTAATGTTTAACCTGTGACTTTCAATATGCAAGTCTACCTGCCTCTAAGATTTCGTAAAATCCCCAAACTTCTCCACTCTCCATTATGATTTCATCGGTATTCCTTTGTGCTACATACTGGTCTTCAGTGGGTAGCGCTACGCTAATTCCACAATCGTATTACGACAGCGAATTCTCAAACTATTATTTGTTAAAGTGAGGGTTCTTGCACTTTACTGATTTTATTTTTCAGCCCTCGTATTATTTCAGAATTGGATTCTTAAACTCATGGTTCTTCTTCCTGGATCTTCGCAGTTTTTAAGAATTTATATTTCCATTTGGTCCAACTGGACGGGAATATACAGCTTCCTGGCATGTCGTCTGGTGATATTTACATTTTGTGCGCAGCTGAGTTCTACAAAAAGATCTTTATCTGTAACATTTTTCCCAGACCAATATTTAATTTCGCTATTTACTATAACCACTTCAAGTGAATATATTTTCCAAGATACAGTATTTAAATTGTTTTTATAATGTGATTTGTACACAATTTATTTCACTGAAGGTTTAATGAGCCCATTACAAGTGCACACTATAGAGTAGAAGGTCCTTTTAAAGTTGTATCCGCAACGCAACTGTTTGTTTCAAATAAGTAGCATCGATCTTTAATGAGAAATTATTATAATTGCGGGATTCAAGTTATTAATCACGGAGAAAATATTTTGTTCTGAAATCGCAACTGCGCTCGTTTTATTTACCACAGTAATTACTGCAATAGTTTTTCTGTTTGGTGAATAATAATGACGTACATTATAGTGTCAACTGGGTGAGATGAAGGAGTAATTTATTTGTTGTTCTTGTGTCCAGATATTTAAATATTGCTGTTTTACACCCAGATTTGTGGCATTCGTGTCTGGTATGGCAACAGATTTATTAACCATATCTTAATTTATTATATTGGTAGGTGTCTTAGCTATTTATTATCGTGTAAATACAGATAATGCACACGCTAACATTTGTTGAATTTAAAGTGGCTATGTTAAGTTTACATATTGCTATATTTGTTCGAGGGCACTTAACTTATGAAGTAAAGTAACCAGACACTGAATTAAACTTATTGAAAAACACAGTCCAAGATTAAAATTTTTTATGAATTTCTGCAGAAAACAGAGGTTGTTTTCCAAGCGTGGAACTCTTACTAATAAGAGCTGTATTTATGCTAATGTAAAATAATTTACAACACTCAAGTGAGAAACGCCAGATACAAATATTTTCAACAGTCTGGAAGCTGTTAAATTAAAAATTATAAATGCTTTAGTACTGCATTTTTTTTTACTGAAACATTTTGAACACGATTCTCTCTCTTACTTCATCCCTGGACAGTAAACATTAAGTTGTTTCTGAAGTTTAATGGCAATAGTGTGGTAAAACTTAATTCGGATTTTGATAAGATCTCCATTGTCATCAACGATAATGAATAAAGTAACCAAAAAACGAAGAACAATATATAGACCCACGGCAACATTGTCTAGCCACATTTATGCTGGCCTTTTCTTTTTTATTTCGTTCTTTGTCAGACTGGATCATTATAATTGTTCGATCCTTTCACGTGGATATTTATTTCGACTTACTGCAGCGTGCGTTTCGCTTGTGGTAGTTTTCGTATTGTCATGATTGTGCTGCCTTCTTTTGCTTCTGTGTTGCTCTTTGTTCAACTGGATCGTTGTCTCTTGTTCCATATATTTGCTCATTTACATTATCACGCTTTCATCGCATTTGTGTTTCTCATCAATATGTTTCGTTCTATTTTAATTACTCTATTCGTAGTCGATGTAGGCAATGGAAGTCCTATCGAAATCTGAATTCAATACACACCACAAACACTTTGGAGTAATTAGTTTTACCCTAGCTTACTCCTACATATACACACGTTCTGGAACTATAGATATATACCATTTTTGTCACTTGGCAAATTTAAAGGCCCCGTTATTTGTAAGATTGTCGCCAAAAGTCAAGTATTCTCACAGTAGCCCAGTATCCTTTGTATTTTCACACCAGCTATTTACACTCGCCTATAATGCACCGACGTGAATAAAAGTCGACTCAAGCAATATTATGAACGTAGACTATCTTTAACTTGACCGGAAACCACAAACAAAAATGGTACAATTTTGAAGCTTGGGAGCTCAGATGAAAATTTCCGCAAGAATATTGCAGCCTGTGATATTCCATTGCAATAATCATGGGAGGTGTAATAAATTACAGAAAAAGAATACAATGCATTTTTAAAAAAATTACGGATAAATTGAAGATTGCAAAAATTAAACTTTTATTTAACATATAATTTGTGATTTAATATTCTGTATTTTCTCCTTCCTCTCCCATCCATGCCGGATAGCATCGCTTAATTCGTAATCGCGTCAGCGAGTCCTAAAAAGTTTATCCTCTTTAATTATGATATCGCACGGATACTGCCATGGGGTTGTAAAAAAAGTAACATTATTTGAAAACCAAGTGTTTCAGAAAATACCATGTTATCTAATGCCTAACACTAGGTATCGCTTAAAATACTTCAAGATACAAGATTTTAGTTTGAATTATATTTCTTCTCTTGAGTACAGCTTTATTAATTCCACATCTCCGGCAACAGCTTATAGAAGAAGTTGAATTCGATGTTGTCGCATAGCGGGGACAGTAACATTCTTCAACCTGCTTTTCTGAACTACCATCCTCAATTACGCTGCTGTTACGACCGATAGCAGTGGAAACAAACATCTGTGAGTATCGAATTGAAATATTTTCGGGCGTCATCTGCGTCAGAATCACAGAAATCACAGACCTTTAGACGGAAATTGCAGTCATTTTCGGAGTAGTATTTGCCTACTGAGGTTCTGTAGGGTATTACTGCCGTAACCTAACATGCCCTAAGATTGAGGTGCTTTCTGATGAGCCGATACTGTTGGCCTATCATTGGATAATTCCCTCCTGTATCTCTTGGCTATCTGGCCAAACAGGGAAGACCTATCCCCTGTTGTGATTGCTCAGTTTCTTTTAGAGGAATTCTGAAGAGCAATGCCCATACGCTGCTTAAATTGCTTTACAAAATAGGAGTTCCAGCGTTAATTTTAAATTAGTTTATTTTGGTTTTTCACTGTTTGTAGTAAGTATGGGCTTAATAGTAACGCATTCGATAGTTCTGATAATTTCGTGATATCATTTCATCGATGCATGTCTGTGTCGTTTACGTAATGTACAGCGTTTGTTATTACATGCGGAAGAACAGACGATAGCAAGAAACAAGGCTAAATGAAGTGCAGCATTTAAATGTCTGCACTTAACGTGAAATAAGCAAAAACATTCTTACGAAACTGATTTTTAGCATAAAAAAATATTTCGTAACTTTTTTTTTTTGTACCTAACTTCTCGGCGATGCACTAAAGATATCGTGAATTGTCGGGCTTGCTTTAGTTTGTATCGGCCATATCGACCGAAGTCGTTGGTCTTGCATACATCACAGTACTGCACAAGCTGGCGGTGAACGTGAATAACAATCGCCGGAAACTTCTTGGCAGATCTTAATCTCGTAAAATGGAGAGGAAATCACAGGCTCCACGGCAACCGAGTGGGGCTGAGAGTAGCCGACGAGAGACGACGAAGTCAACTGGCTTGTGCCTCGCCGTTGAAGAACCCTTGATTGGGGGGGGGGGGGAGAGAGAGAGCCTCGAAGGCGCGGTGGTCGCACTCATGCATAGCTAACGCCACGCCGCGATGCCCTCCAGCACCGTTGGAAAAAAGAACCGCCCCTTTCTCCTTCCCAACCCCTCCTAACCACCCTTATTCCTTCGCAGCTTGCTTCTTTACGTCTCGTTAATATTCATCGGATCGCCAGTCTGATAGCCTCGCCCACTGCTCCCTCACAGTTTCTTAGTCGAGTTTCCACAAAAGAGACGCCAACAAAACACGCTCCCCCCTCCCCCTTCCAGCGCTTTTGAAGTCCCGCAAGGCGCCTTGCTTATTTTTAATGAAGGACGCATTGACCCACGCGCCACGCCCGACCTCTATAAATCATCTTGTCCCCTGCCCCCCACTCATTATTCCCTCCGGGCTTGTGCAATTCGCGTATGGACCATTTTTTTATACAGGCGTAGTTATTTATGTATGCTAATTCACCTGCTGCATTCCATGTTTAATCTTACCTGAGAGCAGTGAAGTTGGTTGCGCTGGGACTGAAAGTAGGTCAAAGCTCGGAAGAAGAAAATTCAAGGAATACAAATTTAATAAGGGAGCGTAGGTGTCCTGGGACTCTGGTTCACTCATTTCGCCAGAATGGTGGCCATATTTAATTTTAAAACGCCCACTCCCCACAATAGTAATTCAACCCTGCTATCGATAGTTAATCAATGGATAAACTATTAACGCGCTCAAACCCACTTTCATTTACGGATTCAAGTATTGGAAATAAAACCATGTATAATGCGTGCTGTACTTAAGTCAAACAACACTTGTTTCGTTGTCACAGCCAAGCTATATGTTCGGCTACAGTAATATGAACCAATTACGACATAGACCGATAAGACGTTTTGTGAATCACTTACCCACAGGTAAGATCATTGGTCATTGAGCTTCGCAGTGTGTATCACAGACCAAAAATTACCTATACGTGCGTAGTTTGCACAGTTGTGTACGCTGTGTCTGAATAGATTAATTAATAATCAATCAATAATTTTTCCGAGTAGTAAAATCTTGCTGAGAACCATAATTTCGCAGAAAAAATACGAGACAAGATATCCCAAAACATTTCATCCAAGTTTTTCGAAGCAATTAAAATGATTTTCTCACGTAACTTATTTCCAACAAACATTTAATCAAAATCTTATGTTTCGGAAATATGATTTTTTACGAATACGCACATTACATAAAAAGGCACTTCTCTGCCGAAACAGGCATTTTTTTTCGAGGACAATACATGTCAACCCAAAATTACTGTTTCGACCTCAACACGAACTATCAATAAAAAGTTGCTTTCTTCACATAAATAGTATTTATAAGAAAAATTAACTCTCGCCCAAAATATATATTTTCTGAAAGATTCGTTTTAATAAAACAATTGCCGTTCTACAAAATAAAAACAAAAATATATTAAAAACATAATAAACCATAAACTAGTCTTTACGTAAAAAATGAAGGGAGCTTTCTCGGATTCTTACTTCTTATAGTATGAAAAGAAGACCTCTGTCAGGGTTGAAACTTTGTTATTTCCCCTCATCACAGACAAAATCAACAATATAAGAACACCCCTCCAACCTCATTATTAATTCTTTTTCCCTTATCCATTTTCTCTCACATTGGCCGTACATTTTTTTCTAAGTCGAGCAGAACCTTTGGTGCCAAACGTTTTATGTGGAATTTGCTATTTGGTTTCCGATATAATAATGCATGGTTTATGCTTTACCGACTTCGTCCTTCTAGAAGATAATGTATGGCTTATCTATACACATAATTGTATAGCATTGTATTAGTTTGACTCTAGTATTCTCAGGAATCATACAATTAAAAAAAAAGCACTGGCAGCGTTCGACGATAATGTCCACTTACTTATTTTGCAAACCGAAATTGAAATATTGTTACCGTACATTAGAATGGGTAGATACGTTTGGTTCCTTCTGGGGCAGGTGACACCTGGCACAGGAGCTAGGAGCCACCTAGCCGCCATGTCAAAATATCCCGTTTCACCCCCAAAACACTTCAGAAATCGACTTTTTTTTAACCACAAAATCGCCGTTTTGCCCATTTTTAAAAATGGGGTAAACATTTTAAGCACAAATACTCAAATCAGCAAGGTGAACTCGAGACTCAGAGTCAATCCCAGCGGATCAGGAGGGACAGCGGCCATGCTTGTTTTCATTAATGATCCCGCCTGCCATATTTGTTTACATCATGGAACCAGACTGTCTTGGTTTTTTATGACCTAAACCCAAGTGAACTTAAACCCGAAAATCTGAATCAATCACAAAAGTTAAAAAATAAATAAAAACGGGGGGTAGGGGGAGATTAAATTATCTTCCGCACTCGCCATCTTGGATATCTAGGACTCCGAATAACTTTAAACATAAAAAAATTGTGAAAATCGAGAAAAAAATACTAAAAAATAATAAATATATAATTATTTCATTAAAATGAGAGATTTAATAAACAACTTAAGATTTTAAATATTTTTTTTCTGGGGAATTTCGGAAACTTTTGGAAAATAATTTAAGGACATGCATGTAGGAGATCCAGAATTCGATTCTCGTAAATATGGCAGAACACTCATCCTCCCAGCACGGCAACCAGCTGACGACTGACCACCACTTTAATTTAATTGACTAAATGAAGGCACCCAATCTGTCGACTCCCCACTACCTCCTCCACCATCACCAATTAATCATTAGCTTTACAATACACTGCCCCCCCCTAATGATGGTAGAGCACAGCCATTATCTTGTATGGCTATTAAGAGGCGACTGATTAGTTGGATCCCCTCGTCCACTTTGCCAATTAATCGTCCATAATATAGTCGATGAATCTGCCGAAAAACCCCTCCCCCAAAAGGGAATTATTGGCTTTTCATAACACACATCGTCTCTCTCCTCCCCTTCCACTCACACACCCATCGCATAACTCGACATTCAACGTCCCCACGAATTACTCGCCATTACTCGACCCTCTCACCATCCACCCATACCACACAAAACCACCACCCGACTCTCCACCCCTTCACCATTTACTCGCCATAGTCAACGTCGTTAACCATCCACCTTCGTCAACAACCCACCATATGGCTCTCCACCCCCTCAATGACCGAACCGACACTCATCCCATCCCTCTCACTCCAGTTACTTTCCTCCACTCAATTAACTCACTAAAGTTGAACTGATTAGTCGGTTCCTTTCCACTCCCACCAATAAGTTTCCATTCTTCATTTGATTACTCGCTAAAGTTTACTCCCCCTCCCCCAACTCCCACCATTCAACGACCCCCCCCCCCCCCCGGCTACACACACACACACACACTACAATCAATTCAGTAAGCCCCATTTATTCACTATAATTGATCTGTGTACCCAGAGTCTAATGAGGGAACTCCTTTGACTGCATCCACGTCCTTTACTATTGTGATGCCAACCCCACATAAAGAGAAAAGGAAGAAAATTTTAAGTAGAGAAAAGGGATCGGTATGTCACCTGACATCTCCAGAACAGATTAAAAAACAAGAACAAAGACGAAGTCAACTTTTGAGAAGGTAGCTGTGCCAAGAAACAAGTCAACGAGAAGTCATTCGGTTAAGCCCAACTTCTACAAGTTTTAGCAAAGATTTCTCATAATCATTAGATAAATACAACACGCCATCTGGCTTCTGTGGTGTGAGATATTTGGAAGAAAAGTCATTAAGTAAAGGTGACTGGATTAAGTTGTCAAAAGTGCTGCGGATGGATTCATAAAATTTGTGTAGGTACTCGTGGGAGAAAAATTAGTTGTTGTAAATGTGTTTAAAGCTTTTTAATAACTATAGGCCTAATACATACACTATGAAGCAGCGAATTATGTGACCCAAATAACCCAGTGTGATGTCCAAATAGCCCCACATATCTTGAAATTTCATTCTTATGCAGTGTTTTGCTATATTATTTTTATCAGTTACTGCATATGCGATTAAGCTTTATTGTGGCTTTATTTGATGCATAGCTTTAGGAGCTAAATTTCTATGTTATGTTATATCTGATAGCATGCACTGGTGAGACATAATAAAGCTTCAATTTTGTAATGGTCCAAATAGTACCATCTTAACCTACTATTAAATTTCCTACCAGATAAGCCTGTTTTCATAATAAAAAGTCTACCACATTGCATTTTATACACATTTGCATACTGTTATTATTTGTGGTTTAAGAGTATGTTTAAAAAGACTGATGGCTAGAGAATTATAAATGCAAGTAATTACCTTTTATTTTTAGTTTTATGTGCATTGATTTTGTATGTTTCAGGTCGAGTGAAATGTGAAAATGACAGACTGTTTAGAGCTTGTTGGTCTGCGACGCTGTTGGGGCACAGGAAGCGCTACACATAGGGACACTTCAAAGTATATAATATGTCAAAAACATAAATCAGGAGAAAATATAACTGGTTCATCAGAGGGAATGCAAAAGATTATAGCTGCAGCTGAAACACGAAAGGACATTGTTTTAGAGCGCATCATGACATGCGGTCTGATTACGAATTCGTGTATCTTTTTACAAACGAGTGTTATAAATTTTACGCCCGTAAGAAAACACTCCTTAGAATATAGATTGAAACTGCGGGTATTTTGCGCTTGGAACCTAGCAGAGCAACTCTTCAAGTCTCCAGTACATTCCGTGTAAAAAACTAAGATCTGAAATTATATGACAAAACTCACCATCGTCAAGTGTAGAGCCTACATAATTGCTATTTATTGTTTGCGGGAAGCAGAAGCACAACAGCTACACAGAAGAAAATCATCGAATAAGTGAAAGGAATCGAGCCGCAACATTTCTTGCTGCAGCATTGTTTTTCAAAGACGATGTGTACGATATAACACGTGATCTTGAAAGTTAATCATATGTTTTTGCTGCAGATATATACTACCACAAGCTCTGTCTGGAAGCATACATTCAAAAATTTAAAAGACAAAGCCGGGAAAGTGGATGTAAACCACAAATACCATCAAAGGGTCAAACTATAGAAGGTGTGAAACAAATTCTTCAGGATATTATGTACAGTGGTTATGGTCTTACATGCCGTGACATTCGGGATTTTGCTAATAACATGTTCGGAGAGCACATGTGCACAAACAAGGAAGTGAAACTTTACTTGATAAAAATATCTGGAAACCAAAATACAATTTTCCAAGCCAACGCTCAGGAACCAACCTCTCCCTGTCTTCTGCTCAACATTAACAGCTGATCAGGTACCAGATAAGCTTCATTCTGTTGACTCGCAAGAGTTTCTGCCAAAATGTTAAGACTATCGTTTCTGGAAACTGACTTTGATCTTGACAATGAAATTAGTAATGCGAACCAGCTAGAAATTTCTTGGGAAAAAAATGAAGATCGCTCAACATTTTCGGTTGACATTTTTGTGCGAATTATTACATATTGACATCCTTTCTTCTGTAAATAACAGTCAACCAGATATTTTGTCAAGCGCAGACAAAGGGAAGGATACTGAAAAAGACAACAGTGAAAATACTCTACTAAATGAAACAGAATCTGTCTCATTATGTAAAATCAAAGTATCTTCCAGATACTTTTCTATAATGTTCATAATGGTAGAAATAAAACACTACTTCCCTTGATGGTTGGTCATTCAATTCATGAGAAATGTAAGAGTAGGCAAATTAAAATCGGATTCAATAAGATTGACTTGTCAGTCAGTTACAATGAGTTTATGGAAGCACGTAGAAATCTCGCTCAATACACTATTCATTCATGTTACACAAACTCAGCCATTCCAAGTCACTTTTCAGGAAGCTGCTTCACTGTAGGCGCAATGGATAATTTCGATCACAAAGAGGGGAGTATTTCTGGTACGCAATGAAGCTATGATACTGTCATAGTTTTATTTCAGGAAGATCCAAATACAGTGCCTAGCAAACCTAAACTATCAAAAGTAGCTTGGACAAGCAAAGCCAAACGGAGTGCTCTTCTGCTTCCATGCCAACAGCTGAAAGGGTGTGAAAAAAATCTTCACATTTCATATTGCCTTAAGATGGAGGAGTCAGTTATAAGTACGATACAAGCAGTGAGTGGTCTGAAAAGTCTACAATCCTTTACATGGTCTAGAATTCATGCTGTACGATTAAAAGCTAATGTCCCTTTGAACCAAATAAGGTTACTTCCTAAAATGCCCTACCCCCCTACAGCCTACGACACTTTATTCATGTATGAAACATTGCCAGAGTCTCCGTATTCACTTCCCTCACTCTGAACTTTCAGTTTCATGTGATGGAGGTTTTTACCATATTGCAGCAGGAATTCAGATATCATCTAATGAATTTCCCGACATTGTGCTTCTTATGGGATCATTCCATTTGGCTAAAATATTTCTTATATGCATTGGAAAATACGTCGATAGTAGTGGATTTGAAATTGTCCTAATTGAAACAATGTTTTTGGCTCTAAGGTGACACAGTGTTTTAAAAGGAGGTAATTATGTATGGCCTAAAGTGAGTGTTCGTGCTAGCAGAAGTTGTTGAAAGACTTAAATGGAAGTTATATTTGAGTACCATAGAAGAAGTGTCAGACTTGACAACACAAGTCAGAGATTTGCCCGATGCTATGCAAAACAAAAATACTGATGTGCAATCCATGCTTGAAAATCTTGTTCATCGTAAGAAAATATGCTCAGTTTACTTGAAGATTTCACTCAGCAAGCAGTAGTTCATTCTGAGCAATGCAGGTATCTTGAAGGATTCTTACATCTTGTCAACATACTGAAGTTAATTATCAGAGCTGACAGGGAAGGAAACTGGAAACTTTACCTGGAGACAGTTCAAGAGGCTCTTCATTTTTCTAGGATATTTTAGAGAATTAACTACTTGAGATGGGGGTCACTATTCTTGGAACAAATGAGGGACATTGATAAGTGTCATCCCGAGGTCTATAATAACTTCATGAAAGGCAATTTCGTTGTTCAGAGAACTAACACAAAGTTCAATGCTACTGGTTTCTATATGGCTCTGGAAGAAACAGTCAACAAATCTCAGAAGTCAGCTGGAGGTATCATTGGGCAGACAAAGCGAAAATATTATGTTGCTGGATGGGAACTTGTCTATCATGAAGTTCTTCTCATTCGAAAAAATATTTAAAGAAATTATAGGTGTTACTCAGGATGATTATGAGTTGAGAATCCACCATGAGTTAACTGGAAGGCTACGAAACCAAATGGAAACCAATGTTCAACACATGTTTCAGTACACTGAACTGAGAGAAGATCATTTTCTAAGAAAAGGTGAGGTCAGACTTCATAACATTTACACCAACAAATGTGTGTGAGCATTAATTGCAGAAAAAAATACTTCAGTTTATGACAATAGGGAAAGAAGCATATTCATTATTTCGCGAGGAGAGATATGTCTCATGGTCGAAACCATTGTCAGCAAAAAATCCAAAGGCTAAGTGAAATGAGTGCAGAAGTGTCACAGCTCAAGAAACATTAATACACTGTCAAAGAATTATTACAGGGCCAAAATAAGGTCGGCACCGCTAAGGAATGAGGGATGACAGTGGCAAAAATTTGTACTTATATTACCTCTTCATTTTTATTAGATCAAGATGGTGTTACAGGCCCCACTTCAAACTGTTCATTTACTTCCTCTTAACTATCAACCCACAGTTTCAAGGAAAAAATCACAACTAATTTCCGAGTTGACCAAATCATTAGATAGTAGAGCATTAGCAGGATTAACTGGACATAGAAGAATATCAGTATATTTAACTATTTTCTCGATTTTGTTTTCAAAAAGAGCACACAAATAAAACAAGTGTGGTTGTGGATGTGATGAATCAATTTCGTCGAATGCCAACCAAAGGAAATAAAATATTTTAAGACTAGGAAATGATATAAATAAGGTTTGCATGTTCAGCTGAGCTGATAATACTGTAATTTTTTCCCACTATTGCAAGATTTTCACGAATTTCAACGATTTTTCTCGAATTTTCAAGTTCAAGATCACCTAAGGTCAAGAGTAAGATCATTAAGGGCCAAGGTACGAATGCAGGCCTGCGCTCTGTTTGGGTGCCTGGGCAGATGGCGCCTGTAAAACCAACACATTGCAATTTTTTTATGCAACAGAATCACTCAAATACCCTCCATTTCTCTTCCTATCTTTATTCAGGTGGGATGAAAAAAATATAGGCTAAATTAAAAAAGTGTTCGAAATACAATTTTATGAGTTATCCCTTCAGTAATTACATAGTTATATCCATGTTAATTATTTTAAAAAAAATCGCTTACCTACGTGAATTGTTAAAGTTTGTAACCAATTAAAAATATTATTTCTTTCAAAGTAAAAATGAGCTAATAAATAGTTACCAGGGTGATACGGAGCATATTTAGTAAGTCATCATCTGTTTCCCAGTCTCCAAAACTGCTTGTCCGCCACGCAGATATCCCTGCAGATTAATTGAAATGCAAATTATTCTAATACATTTTGAACCTAGTCAGCGGAACCGGGAGGAGAAAGAAAAGTCGTTACCCGAGGCCAGAACTGGGAAGTGCTTCGATCAGCAGAGAAATTCCCCACGCCTGCCCCCACGCCCTCTTAGGCCATATCTCCAATCCCCACCCACTGCCACCTCCCCCTCCCCTCAGCATCCCTCATGGTGGTGGAATCCTGCCGAGCATTCCACTCCAGGTCCCGAACTGCTCGGCAAATTCCAGTCTCGGTAAAATATGCGATAAATTTCTGCAGATAATCTTTCCACTCAGTGCGCGACTTGCGAGGGTGAGCTCGGCAAATCTTCCCATAGTCAAAAATTTTTCCTGCGTGAATTCGATTAAGGGGTTAATTTTTTAAAAATAAATTTTAAATGAAAATTTGCGTAAATATCTCACAGGCATTAATGAATCCATACTTTAGAGATCAACCTTTGAAAAAAAATGATTGGCAATATATTGTATAAGATGTAGCCATGCATACTGGCGTGCATAACACTAGTTAGGTTGGCAGTGAATTTGTATATATATATAAAATTCACTGCCAACCTTGTGTATATATATATATACACACACACACACACGCACATATGGTGTCCCATTTGTCTTGACCATCCACAATAACTCCGTACTGGGGTTCCAAATGAAAAATTGTTTCATACAAAATTGTATAACTGGAAGGGGGAAATAATACTGCTCGGGAGTCAGTCTTATAGCATTATCTATTAGTGAGATACGAATATTGATATCAGTTTTTTAAATGGCACCATGTATCTATTCGTCAAAAGTTCAATGAAACTCGTCAAGACCTATTTAAACATGTAGTACGAAGTACACTTTCATAATATGAACAATAATTACAACACAGAAAGTGGGATCTCTACTGCCCACTTGTAGTTCTATCCATATGGGTACTGCGAGCTGTAGAGCATTTACATTAGCTGTTCAGTGGTGACAATTGGCTGCGATACACATGTTCAGTCGCTGGATGAATGACAACACTGATTCATCCGTTGCCTGCTGAAGAGCATTGCAAGCATGCACAATACGTTACTGCATGTTCTCTAGAGTTGTTGGAATATCTCGATAGACAGCGCCTTTGAGATAACCCCAAAGATAAAAGTCCAGGGGGTTGAGGCGAGGAGCCCGAGCAAGCCACTAAACTGGTCCTCCACGACCAATCCACCTACCAGGGTATTTTCGGTCCAGAACACGGCGTGCATACACAGCATTATGTGCTGGGTATCCATCAAGCTGGCACCACATTATCATTCTCTTCCTTGGTGGTATATCCTCCAGAAGACCAGGAAGAATCGTTTGTATGGAAGTGGCATACTCCCTGCCATTTCGGTTACTATTCACTAAATGAGGCCCTATAACCTTATAGCCAACCATCCCAAACCAGACATTAACTCTCCAATGACGCTGATGGTCCACCTGTCGAAGCCATTGTTGGGTTCTCGACGGCCTAATAATGCATGTTCCTAGTATTCAATTGACCTGAATTGTAGAACGACGATTCATCTGTAAAAAGTACACGCGAAAAAAGTTCGTGTTGGCGATAATTTGATGCTGGTAAGTGTAAATGAGAGGGATGGAATGTATGGCGCTGAAGAATGCGATGTGCACTCGTTTTCGTAAAGTCAATTTCGACTTCAAGTTGGCGTGGCTGACATGTGGATTAACTGCTACAGCACCGAGAACAGCAACCTCAGCAGCTTCATGTGCGCAAGTTTTACGACGATTGCTTTGCTGTAGGTTCAAATTGCCCGTTTCATAAATCTTCACGACGAGACGGGAAAACATTTGTCTGGACGGTGGGTTCTTGTCAAGGTATTGCGCTCTGTAGAGTTGCTCCGCCTGGCTAGCACTAAGCCGACCTTCAACATAATGAACGAGTGAGAAAACGAACCTATTGATAATGGTGATAACAAAACTGTGTTTTTGTGTGTTTTCAATACAACTCACTCGAACGTACTACACTGTACTATAAAATAATGCGAACACATTCATCCGGTAACTTACATTCTCCATAGATGAGCAGCATTTCTACCTTCTCGTTGTTAGAGTACATTTCCGTTACGACAATTCTCATCTTGCAATGTACTGTATACGGTTGCACGCGGATTACTGATTGAGTAGTCGTCACGTCATGTGTGTTTTCTTTGTTCCCTCCAAGCGCAAACTATGTAGAATGGGGTATGTAATTCTGGGTACCTTAACTGTTTAAATCACCTCTACATCAAATACAGAGCGTCAACGTCTTAATGTACTGTACTATGCTGTGCAATCGTACCGCAAGGCATCACCTAATGGGTCTTCATGAACCATTATTAGTCCCAATGTCTGTGGTGGTTTTTTAACCATCTGTCTATTAGGCTGGTACATTGTGATACATTTTTGCATAGGTCTTGAGCTTCATTGAACTTCTGACGAATAGGTACATGGTACCGTTTAAAAAACTTATGTTAGTACTCGTATATCACTAATAAATAATGCTATAAGGGTGACTGCCTAGCAGTGTTATTTCCCACTTCCAGTTATACAGTTTTTGTATGAGAAACATTTTTATTTGGAGCCCCAATATGGAGTTATTGTTGGTAGTCAGGATAAATGGTTTATACACTTTGGAGTATGAAATGGCATACTAGTAATACATTTCGATTCCCAAAATTTTCACATTATATCTTGACTGCGTATGAAAAAAGTCACGAGGCTCATGACCATGTAAATTTTACGTATGGCGAAAGGATACAAAATTAGGAGAAAAGAAGCTCTTTAGCAGTGCTTTCAACAGGGCTCGATTAACAATGAGCAGCATATAGCCGTCAGTCAAAAGTGCGATGTCATGTGAACTGAGATATTAGACAGGAATAACTCGCGGGTTCGTACAGTAGCTGCCCGCTGACTGAAATGGACGTGTGCTCAGTATTTTTGTACAGCACTTTCACGAACAAAACACAGCTGAACAGTTTATCACAATATTAATAAACCTGGAATCTACGAAGAACTGAAAAAATATACAGAATGATTTAAAAAGATTTATCCGATTTCAAAGGCTGTATAAATTTAAACTAAAAGAAAGAAAAACCACGTGGTAAAGAGTGAAAGACTTATCTGACAAAGTTTTGCTTACAATAATCACAAAGGTTCAGTATGCTCGCCTGCAGATGCATGGCATATATCTGAACGCTGCTCAAACTCCTCCCACACATTAGCGAACATGTTTGATGTTACTGCAGTTACTGTTGTCGTAGGAAGGGGCGGCACATTGACTGAATCCTTCGCAACCCCCCCCCCCCCCCCACAAGAAAAAAATCACAAACAGTGAGATCGGGCGACCTTGTCGGCCACTGGTGTAATGCTAAATCAATGGAAAATGAAATCAGTGGAATCTCCCTGTACCTGCGAGAAAATATATCTCTGCAACATTTGCACTTATGAGATTCCCGTGACAAGTGTTGTCGGGGAAAAATAACGGACAGTAAAACTCTTCTCGAGAAACGGCGCAGAACACATTCACTTTAGGGAAGTGTCTACAATGCTCGACCAAGGCACGTGGCTGCTGTTATCTCCGTACTTTGTGGTGGTTCATCGTGCCACTGATATGAAGCGTGACCCCGTCACGGAACACTCAGCATGGAAGAAAAGTGCCATCTTCAGTTTCCTTTTCGAGAATTAATGCACAAAACTCGCCGAAAATCAGGCGCTTTAAAATCTATGACCATCTACAACAGTTACCATAAGTCATTATGTTAAAGAAACTAACTCGTTCTTTGTAATGTTTCAAGCCATCGAGCGAATAAAGTTTAAATATAAAAACAAAAGGCACACATCTTGTAGGTTATGGAAAATGATGCAGTTGAATTTTCTTGTTTGCTGCATCTGTCACTCTGGATAAATTTCTATTTGGCTAGTTACTCATGTTTACTGTTATCTTATAACTTAAATTCTAATATTCACCATCTTAATTTGATCGCATTGTGAGGATTTTTGTAAATTTGTGTAGATTATACCCAGACTGACTACACAGTTTCAGGCAAATAGCAAATCATAGATAATTAAGGTTTCAGCTAAGGAGTAAGAGTATGCAACGCTCTATCGAAATTCTATCTGCAAATTACCTCACTAACCATGAGGCGTGAAGTTTTAAGACATGAAATTTTTTACCAGACGAAGTATTCAGCCATAACAACTCAACGAAAGAGACTGGACCTTACAAGGAACATTATGAAAGACATCTACCCGTGTTATTAAATTACAGCGGTTCCGTAATTTGTCTTTTAGTAGGGGCTATACATAAATATTAATATCTTGAGTGATATGCTGTAGCTATAGAACTATTAGGACGATGTGTCCGAACTTGCTGTGCCATTAGGAGCTAATGAGTGCATCATATTAACTCAATAATTTGTGTTAAGTGTTCAAGAACTATTCAACCGACTCCTACGAAATTAGCATACGAGTGGGGAATACTGTAAGCAGCTAAATTTTGTGGAATGTTACCAGCTCAGACATTGTATTTTAAAATTTGTCTTAAGAATATTTGGTTGCTCTACTGTATCTATGAAACCAGTGCAGCATATTTAAAGTAAACTTACTAAATATGTAGTAATTAAAAACAGCATAGCGTTTTCAAGCGCTAAACTAATATTTAATAAGAAACAACCCCGAAACATTCGGAGCTACTGAGGGAATATCAGCAAATCTTGCAATCTTCCTCAGCCTCCACCACTACTTGATATTGTAATATAAGTGAAGTGCTGTCCCTGCGCGACTATCATCAAAGGCGTGCACAAGATGGCGGCGGTTCTCCCCCTTCTCTCTTTCTTCCTCTCTCTTCACAGCTAGTTGCCTTCCATCGCCACAATTCTATTAACCTCCAACGCGGCGGTGCGACGAAATTACTTCGCAGGGTTGAGGACGCCCACCTCATCTCCGTAATTATCTTACCACCCCCTCAACCCACTAGCTTCCATCCCCCCCCCCCATACCCACCGACATAATATCTGGCCTTGCTAGGCAGGTAGCTAACCAACCACGGCCGGGTCCGCTTGCCGACATGACTACCTCGCCTCCTCTGGAAAGTGGGAAATAACTTGTGTTAATGCCGATAAGTCTTCTAAAGAACTTATCCGTGCACTTTATAGTCAAAATAATTTGTAACTATGATGGTGCAGATTATTCCCCCACTAAAGTCATATAGAGCATATTGGAATTAACGACCAGAATTCACAGTTCATACTCGTACTGGCAAGCTGTGAAGCTCGGGCTTTCAAACAACCTATTAACCTGCGACATAAGAGTTCTAGGTTTTTTCTGACTGATGGAAGTACAATTTATTATATTCATTTTGATTATCCCCTTACTGTTGACGATTTCTGGCCCCGTGCATCTTAAAACACAACATTTCCCTCTTTTTAGATTCATTAGTTTTCCAGTGCATCAAAAAAATCTATACAAGTATAAAAGAGATAAAAATGGGATTTTAAAGTGCCTGAGGGGGACTTGTGTTCAAATATTTCCATGTTTCCGATCAGACAAAACTTCACATACCACAGATTGACATGAAAAAGTCACTATTATGAAATGGCTGTGTAACACTTAGTTCTACTACTGGAAAGCACATAAAGATATTAACATTTCTATAATTTCCTAATTTCATATTTAAAATTAATAGGTTGACAAGCGAGAAAAATCATTTTTACGGATATGTTAGAAGCTTTCAATGGACAGGTGCCTGTATTGGTAGCTAAACAGAGTTCGAGACATGCACTTTTGTAGTTTTTAAACATAGCTAACATGGCCATATCCATTTTAATTCGTATTCCAGACGGTGTATGCTTCTCACTTCATTTAAGTACAAACGTTTTGAAAACCACAGTCTGGACAGATGAATATTAAGTCATATTTTGCATCCAAAATCATTGAAAGAGTATTTAAGTTAAAGTTCACCTCTGAGTGGACTACATCTAGTAATGCGTATGGCCACTGACGTTACAAAATGATGGTTTCTACAAAACTCAATGTAAAACGTCGTAACTATCTCTGTTCATATCTTAGCAAGCGAAATAGAATTTTGTGATGCCTAGGTCAGTTCTACCTTCCCACGGGATTAGTTTCCCCTTCTGAAAGATGTTCAGCTATTGTGACAAACACTGTAGCTCCGGTTGCAAGCACCGGACTGCTCGTGTTCTGCGCGGCATGATGTACATCGCCGTCTCTGACGTCATTGATTGCGCGCTTGGATCGTCTGCCAGGAGCTTAGCAGTAAGCCGACCTGGTAGAGGGGAAAGGGGAGGGGTAGGGATGCCGAGAGTGCACTGGCGTATGTGCCTGGACAGCTATTTCCTCTAGAGGGATTTACTAGAGGCCAGCCGAGCAAAGTATGTTGGTGTCCAATGTAGGGTCAAGAACTTCGGCGCAAAGTGCTTTTTGTGTGTTAAGCCAGCTGGACGCGTGTTAGCATATTTTGGGATTCACTTACCAGATTTATACTTCTCACGTTAATGAGTTTTGCATTGCACGCCACAGCATACCAATATTCTTCGTTTTTGTAGAAATAATAACCGTTCAGTTACGTGTATCGATTTACCAAAACGTAAGAATACCCTGGGGGAGATAAAAGTCTAAACAAAGTTCAGTATTTTGTGGAAATTCATTAGTTTTCGTCCCCATACAATTTCATAATTCATACTTGTTTAAGTATGAAGTGAAGGAGGGCTCATACTTTGGGTCGGTGCGCAAGTTCCATACCATCACTTCGTCTTTTGTTTAAGTTAGCAGTAAAAAACACAGCTTAACATTTGAAAATTGTCACTTTATTCAATGTCATTAAAATTCGTGACCACTCAGACTGATAAGCTATATTTATCTCGGCAATAGGTCATTTGAACGAAGGCTGGATGCACAAGTATCCCTCACGTATCTGATAAAATCTCGTAGTATTAAAAAGGCTCGACTTACACTGTTCAAGTATCGACTTTTCAAAATGTACGTGAAGTGCCGCCTTGGTGGCCCATGCTTCCTAATTTGCTCATTTATTGTTTTTCGTGCGAGTCTTGAGACTCGGATTCCGCTTTTAGGAATCGGCAAAACCACAAAATGTCGTGCTACTAACCATCGTATTGGACTGACCGTCGAAATTTTGTTTGATCTTGAAAACGATTTAAGTGCATTTTTTTTTATTTCCTTGGTACGATTCCTGAGTGACAGTACTAAATATTAATTACTTTTGTTTGGAAAGCCTATAAAAATAAAGGCAATGTAGTGTGTGTGTTATTTTTCTCGGCCAAAATGGCCACTAATATTACATTAATCTTGTAATTTAAATTTAGCACGGGATCCCTAAGTATTAAGATGATAGTAATATAAAATAACAAAATTTGCAAAATGCATACTTGCATTAACTAATAAATAAATTTAAAAAATGTAAGAAACAAACATATGTGAAAAAAACTCATAAAAATATATATAACAGAGGCTAACATATATATATATATATATATATATATATATATATATATATATATATATATATATATATATATATATATATATATATATATATATATATATATATATATATATATATATATACAATAAAGCAAAGGCTATCATATATATAATAGCCTTTGTTGTTGTTCTTGAAAACTTTTATGAATACTTCTTTGCATGATAAGATATTTTGAGTGAAAATAATAAAGTAACGATATCAGTACTAGGGCCGGGGGGGGGGGGGTGTTCCACCCCACTTTTGATTAATCGGGTTAACCATTTGATATCAAATTAATTTAAAGGTTTAATAAAAAAGGGTTAATCCTTAATCTGATTTTAATCCGATCAAAAATTGTTAATCCTTAACCCTAATCCGATTAAATCGGGTGTGTTTGATCAAATTTCTTTGACAACTTTTTTTGTGTATACTTTATTTTCTTTCTTTATTTTTGTGTGGGGAGAGAGGGGTAGCAGGAGCTCTGTACGATGTTGATGGTGTGGTGTCCTACAGGCGACTGACCAGAGAAGTGGGTTGCAATGTCTTATATAGGCGTGGAGTTAAGTGCAAGAGTGGGCTAAGTGTAAATTCTATGTTTTTTTTGTTGATATTGCTCGTAGATGGTGGTGGCATATAGGCGACTTTGAAAGATGCGATTTGCGTGTTAGTAATGACAAACAATCTGTTTTCCGAATGAATGCAACTAATCATTAGAGAAATTCAGTTTGTTCCTCGTATGAATAAATTCCACACAATTGCAAATTTTTCAAACAATTACGTGAATAATAAGTGCAATTATGTGATTCTTAAACGTAATGTGAGTCTCGAACTTAGAAATATAATTTACACAAGAGAAAATTTTAACTATGTAAATAAAATCTGATGTTGACAAGTGCAAACTCACAAAATGAAATGCAGCTAGTCAGTATGAATAAATAACAAGTTTACACATACAAATTACATGATTCAGCCTGGTGAATTATATCTTATGGCAAAAAAACTCTGAATAAGATTTCAACCAGACACAATATTGTATGTCTATTCTGATAAATAAAATATATAACAATCCACAAGAAAGTAATTAACAATAGAAAATCTTACCCCAAATGATTCGTTTCAAAATAAGTAACTCATGTAGAGCTTAATCCTACATCACTTTATATATGTAATGGAAAAAATGCACAAACATACTCGAAGAGAAATTATTATTTTAAATAATGGACGCACTACAAATTTCTGTAAATAGAGCACACTTGTTAACACAAACTGTATTTTAGGAACTGTCGTCTACCGAACACAGAAATTGAAAATCTTATCACAATATTGACTTTACACGCGAAAATGTATATTTTCCCGATAAAATACTTTTATATTAAAATGTAAATCGTGTCTACCACTAGAGATTAAGGATAGGTCAGACTCTTGGAAATTTAATGGAAAATATATGGGTATTTTTACAAAACTTGGGTTGAATTTTATTTTATTAAAAAAATAGTTTAAATATATTATATAGTGTTTGTCTACTTCATCTCCAGACATCATGGTGATGTGTCTCGAAAATGAACTCTTGTAATCTGTGTATATGTAACATTAAATATTTTTAATGTTTGCAGGTTTCTGTTGGGTCTAGTCGTAGATTGAAGCCAAGGAGGGACAGAGGTCTTTGCTACCTGCCTCTGTAAAAGTATGCGGGGTTCATTTTCAATATGTTCCCCAGGGATGTCACAAAAGTTGGCCACACCGCTTATCATCCATATCTGACAACACTACCTTTGTTCCACATTCGGTGTAGACTTAATTAGCATGCAAACGAAACTGATATTGGGTCTCCATTACCCTTGTGCAATTTTCGAGGCAATCTCCATAATCCTTGTACCTGAGTGATTGCAACACGTTGGGTTTTACACCCTTTGCCTTACAAATACATTGCTCATTCGCAACAATGTATGCAAAGATCTCAGGACGTAAACCCACAAAGTCTGTGATTGCCCACCACATTCATCTTTCATCACCCCGGTACAGTCTCTGTTCCTGTGAGGGAATCCTTGTGGGTTATCGAGCACATAGTTGGGTGTATCAAACCGTGCCTTTAATCCTGGGGTAATTACTTTATAGATATCATCACAAGCAACAGAATATATTAGGGAATCGGTGTCGCAATAGAGGAGGTGCAAAGCCAATGGAAGAAATTTTGTACACATGTACTGAAAGTGAAATTCATAGAGTGTTAATTTTTAAAGGTCTAGAATGACAACACTAGTGTACAAAGGTTTGTTGAACACAACAAAACTCTTTGACATCTCAATAAGGACTAAGTTTTCATCGATAATCTGCCACACCTGGAATGTCGGACGTCCTATCAGCTCTGCAGCCCCATAACAACTCTGATGACCCTTTCCTGGTGGACATTATTTAAGGTTTTTCCATAAATTGAATTATTCATCAACTTGAAAAAAGATTTTTCGAGTGTGTTTTAGCCTGTTCATGTTTCTCAGTGTTAAACTCGATGTACCAAGACATCCATGCCTTCTGCTCAAAGCGTAAAACGCAATGGACAGAGTCAAGTTTGGCCCCGTACATCAAGTACTGCCTAAGTGTTTCCCCGTGTGTAACATATTTTTACCATGGTGTGAATGTTAAAAGAAGTTTCTCATGCGAGCCATTCTGGGGTATGCCTTTTTCTGGGGCCAAAAGCAGATCAGATAGTTTATCATGACACTTCTCCGGAACAGACAGATCAACTTCCACGAAAAAACAAGTGTCACTGTAATTTACTGTGTTGGCAAAATTCCATGAAGAGAACACTCCAGCCTCAATCAACTCTAAATTACTAACCAGAAGCTTGGACTGCAATGTATGACAGTACAGCCCATTGACATCGAAATACCATATATATTTCGAAGTCACACTGGGGTCGTAGACCACACCCATGTAAACATTGTTGGCTTTCGCACGTCTTTTTAAATCTGGGTAATGCCGCCCCTTACCCCACATTCTACAAAAAGATACATGTCAGGATCTGTCAACAGCTCTAGCCACGCTTGTGTCATTGACAATAAATCATCCAATGAAAGAGATGGAGCTGTGATGTACATAGCATGGTCAAGACCGTAATAAGCCAAACATATGGTCCTGGCATTCTCAAAAACATCAGACAGCTAACAAGCGTCCACTCTTAAGTAATGAATGGCATACTGCAACAAGTTTATGCAGTTGAATGCATCCCATGCGGCTTGGGTGTGAGTGTAATCTTCATCGCTAATGCCTTCGCCTCTCATCACATTATGAAAAGTGTCCTTTGGTGGGAGTGACTTGCACATCAGACTGTCTGCCGACTTAACAAAGTCATAAGGAAAAACTCCCTTCTGTTTTGCCAATTCGAACTGGGTATTGTCTGGAAACACTGAGTGGGTGATACTCAATTGTGCAGGTAGTAAATTGCCTGCCAAAGTTTCCAGAGAGACGCTCATAAATTGGAATTAATCAATAAATGTTAACTTGAAATATTGTGCCTTACCATTGCAATCAGTCCCATTGGGAATCTGTTTTGTGATACATTTGTATTTCTCTAAGGTCATTCCGATCACTTGAATTCTTCCAGGATTTTCAATTACCACGGTTCCATTGTGTAATGTTACGTGATGTTCAGTGAAGGGCTTTATAAGAACATGAGCATCGCAATTGTGCAGGCTATGAAAACAGCAACAAGTTGTCTTTTGGACAGTCTGAAATTCAAGTTGAACTTATTATGTGTGCGGTCTTTGATTTCGCCCGTCAGATTGACATGGTCGACCATAATATCATCTGTACTGAGCAGTTCTTTACAAATATGTTAACTTTTCTGTGCCACCAACCTAGCTTCATCAGCAGGGGTTTTTGGCTTCATCAGAACAATGATGCTGTAAATTCCTGGAACCCACTTTGTAAGTTCAACTAATTGTACATTGTATGTACATACAATTAGCACCAAAAACTCTAAATACTGAGATAAAGCCAGATTGTATGAACAAATCAACAAAATGCTACAAGTATATGGAATATATTGGTTGATGGTAGTTGTACTACTCATTTCATCACTAAGCAAGCAAGTCTACATGGGTTTCAGGCAACTTTCTACATCACCATAGGCGACAAAACCCAATCTCTGCTGTTTGCTGTAATCTTTAAATTCCAAGTACTTGTCATTCCCAGTGAGGAATGTACTGCGAACAGCCTTTTGCTGCTGGCAAAGAATACTGTGACTTGCGAGTTTCTCCTCACTAACAAAGTACTGGATACAATGCTCGCAAATATGTTTTCTACACTTCTTCTTTCTCAGCTAACTACCAACCAGCCATGACAAATTTCTAATGCATACGAAATTCAAATGAGCTGCATTTCCACTTGCGCAAATTGCCAAAATATTCAAATGTTTGTCATGGCGTACAGGGGATATATGCATGGGTAGTACAACCCGAACCTTTTCGCAAAGTTCCGTCAATTATATTATCATCTTTGTCTACCACACAGTAGACATTGATAGAAGTATAATTGTTCTCTTCAAACTTGCGAAAATCCTGTATGACTTCAAGTGTCGACAGACGTTCGATTTTCAAAACCTTGTGAGGTTTTGGATATGAAGTAGTTCTCTCGGCATTTCGTGTGGCTGGAAACAAAGATGCTACAATGGCGTGGGGGAAACACAGTCCCTCCGAGCAGTCTACATCGACACAAGCAAGACAATTGGAAATAAACTTCTGCAGTTTAGTGTGCGCAGAACCGATGGTGAACGGCCGATATTGACTCACATGGACGTCCATGTACGTCAACATTTGTAAACTCCAGCCAGAACCATGCACACTAAACATCTCAAGTCTGTTTGTGAGATAAGGAACGATATCATCATCATAGATTACACTCACATAAGATGAATGGAGGACAGGGAGTGCTTTGCTTTGAGAATAAAGAGTTTCTGTAGCGCCTTCTTCCACCATGAGGTATTTCAAGTACTTACCCGCAACAGAAATGGATAATCTAACTGGCCAGGCAAAGTTTCCACTGATGCTTGGGAATCGGAAAAGGAATTATTTTCCAGCTCCCTTTGCGAAATATCTCTAATCGACTTGAAAGGCGTTTGTGAAATGGCTGGAGCACTTTCCGAATCACAATAATCTTCCGAGTCTGATAGAAATAAGTCGTCATTCAAAAGATCAACCTTCTCATGTTTGGGGGAAACTGACATGTTTTGACCTTTCGATTTTGACAGTGTCACCGTAAGCGAATCCGTGCTCGAATCGCTTAAGTAAAGATCGTTCTCCAAAAGATTAAATCGTGTCTGCTTAGGCGAAGGACATTGTCTCGACAGCTTGTTTGTCTTTCCTTCTGCGATTCCGAATCGGAATCGCTTACATAAAGATATTCAAGCAAGATGTCAATATAGGATCTCTTACGCTCACCAATGTTCACCTAACTAAAAACTTTGTTTACTTTCCCCAATATAAAGTTCCAACACTATAATAATTACACTGAAGTAACCCCCTTGTTCTGAAAAAAAAAAAAACACTTTTAGTAACACACATGAATACACATACACAATATAAATGAAAATATAATTTTGTTGTTAACATCCTTAAAAAAAGGGCAAAACGTTTTATTTTAAATTTTATGTTTGTTGGGGAAAGACAGAAACGAGAGCTGTGACTAAAATGCTAGTGGGTTCAAAATTCTTTTACAGAGGCAGATAGCTAGCAGGTGGGGAGAAAGACAATAGGAATAGACGGGCCAAGGTCTTGACCGCCCGATGGGCTGTATGGACGGTGAGGGAGAAACGAGGTGAGTGTGGAGCAATCCAGGCCGGTCCATGCGCGGAGCTGCTAGCGAGAGAATGGGAGATCTAGTACACTAAACTGCCGCTAGCACCCGCGTGTGCCACCATACAGCTGCTCTACCCCTTCCACACCCACCTGACAATTTCCCCTTCTCCCCCACTGATGTGCAAAACCTGTGGATGTACATGCACAACAAAGAGAACTTCCCCCTGCCTGCTCAGCATTCTCCCTTTCCCCTCCAACGACACATAACATAGACCCTGCAGGCATCTCTGCGTTGTGACGGGGGATGGGAAAAGGAGAAACTTGGCACTTCCCCTCCACCCGCCACTCCACGATTTTCAGTCCGCAGCCCATCTCCAGTAATGAACTGACTGCACTTTGCGACCTGTCTCGCCCTCTGGTTTCACAAGATTTTACTTTTTGCTTCAGGCGTGCTGACTGTGGCTAGCAAAAACAATTTGTTTTACATAGACGATATTGCATTTCAGTTGATAGACGATATTGCATTTCAGTTGAAACCCAGTATTAAAAACTTTACATAATTTTTTTTTTAATCTTACACCAACAAAAACATTTATGAAATCATTTACACCATAAAAAGTTCAGATTTCTACACTGTTAAAAAATTCAATTTTGTTCATCATCAAAAACTTTTAAGTAGTGATGCACCACCAAAAATTTGTTCAGCATTACACCATAAAAATCATTTACTCTTTAAAAGTATTTTTATAAATTTTTCGAAAATAAGTTTAATAATGAAAGTTTTAGCAAGGTGAATTACTCTGTTATAATCAAAGCATTAAAAAGACTTGTCTAAAATTCACACATTTTACACTATAAAACTAAACATGCAGTACTTAAAGCAACCCTGCATATTTATTTGTCATTTAATACTTTTACAACTATACAATCATGCATTTAAGAAGTAAAATTTACTTAAACTTAAAAAATACTTGAAAAATCTCTCTCCCCCTCTCTCTCTCTCTCTCTCTCTCTCTCTCACACACTGTATCTCCCTCTCTCTCCCTCTCTCTCTCTCTCTCTCTTTCACTCACTCACACTCGCATTTATTCATCAACTTTGAAAACGAAATGTCTCAAAATTAACTTAATTTCCGAAACCACCCCCTCATATAAACTTCAAAACATTTCATTTGTTAGAAATACTCAGGGCTCATATAATCCCCATCATACATCCTACATCCGCCAGCTCATACTGAACAAGATGGGAGCTGAGATTATGCATCTCTGTCATGTTTAGCATGAGGAGCATAGTTCTTGTTTTAGCCATTCCAAAATTCATACCTCATACATACAACATCCCCAACTTAAACATTTCTTATAACTATGTAAAACTAACTTAAAATTCGCATGTCTTTTCCCCTGCACTCACACTCACTCACACAACTACCCAAACAAAATTTCTCAGAGTACTTGGTGATCTATTCTAGATGCTTTTTAACATACTTTTGTGAATATTTAAACAATGAAAAGAGGCTGTAGATATGCATTTTTGACCCAGACTTATTCCATATAGTGCACGATGCTACTACTGGTGGTTTACCTCTCCTCTCAACTCTGCTAAATAAACTGAAAAGTGCATAAAAAATTACACCTGGAATTAAACTTACATTACTTTTCCCCTGCATTCACACACTCAGTCATACACTCGCACACACACACACACACACATACACAATTTTAGCCAAAAACCCATTCTTAAACATCCACCCTTAAACATTGTTAAACAGTCTTAAACATCATTAAACACGCTTAAAATCTTAGAAATACTTAACTTAATAAATATTCTTAAATGTGAAATGATTTCATTTGATTTTTAAAAAATTTCATTTGGGTGTTACTATTATGTTAACAGTTTAACGAAATTCATTAAAATGTTTAATGATTTAAAGACCAATCGTTCAATTTGATAAAAATTTCTTTCAAGTCATAACAATTTTGTTAAAATTTTAACAAAATTCATTAAAATGTTTAAGAGACCAAGTGTTCAATTTGATAAAAATTTCTTTCAAGTCTTGACGATTTTGTTAAAAGTTTGAAAAGTTTCATACAACTTACTCAAAGTTTAAAGAAAATGCGAAAATTTTAAATGAAATACCAAAAACCCTAAATTTTTATATTAAAAATTATTCACTTACTTAAACTCTTGTAGCGAAGATGGTGGTTGGTAAAAAAGTTCCGAACCCAGGTCAGTTGGGATGAATGCTACCCTGCTCCGCCAGGTGAGGGTTAGGGCAGGCGGGCGCTCGAAATCCTCTTGAGAACTCCGTTCGAGCCTAGTCTGGCAGCCTAGTAAGCGGTCGAGCGAGCTCTGCAGGTAACTTCTCCGGTAGGCGAGGAAAGTTGGTTTCACTGTCATGGCAGAAGAGATGGGGGACGGATCCCTTGCTCGCAAAGCCCTGTTGCATCAGGTCCTGGTAGTGGCTGGCGGACAGGCGACTGGTGGCCTTGAACTAGGCACTGCAGACCGGTTCACAAGGTGTCTGCGCATGAGAGAGTAGGAGGTGTTGACCCCATTAAGTCACACAAGCTCCAGTGGGTGGGAGGTGCTATTAATACCTTCACCAACCTCCCTTGTTGCATAAATTAAAATAACACTATTCGCCTGAAATGGATACCAAACACATGATTAATATGTGCCGTGTTATATATAGCTAAATAATGCATGATTGCGACGTGATTATGATGTCCATAATGTAAAATTAATAAAATGTAATTTGCTGTCCCTCGTAACGGCTACGCTGTTGTCAACTCGTAATACATGGCGAAAGTACTGCGGATTTGGTATCGTAATTCAAATGACACGCTTACCTACATTTCTTCGGTTACAATTAACGAACTTACAAAATAATAGGCTTGTATCCATATGATGCATATATCCGGAGTGACCTGGCAGGGGATTGAACCTGTTTCGCCTTGGTGGAAGGCGAATAGTCTACCCGCTAAGCCTCTACGGCCCCGCTGATTCACAGGCTTTTCGAAATCTGCCGAGAAGCCAAACGCTATTTATGTTAGAATCGTTTTTATTCAGACATTTCCCTTTGTACATTTTCTTGCGCCATTCTCAAAAATACAAATTCCAATGCAGCAGAAAAACTGTTCAGTAATTCGCCATACTTATTAAATTATCGCTCACAAAGATCGTTTTACCCGTCCAGCTATTCTTCGTACTCATCGAGGTTTACTTGAAATGGTGGCCATCCCTATGCACAACCCCAAACCTGGACAACGAAGGATTTTAGTTTAGGTTTGCTTTCCCTTAGACATGGTGCTCTCAGTTGCGACTTTTGAGACATATATTTTCACACACCAAGTCATCTAACTTGGATCTATATGCACCATCGTTTGCCATATCTTGGCTCTTCCGCTGACACAATAGGTGTCCATTTTGCTACCGGTAGACACCATCCAAATTCACTAAAATACGACGACTTCCGTCTCTAGTTAGGATGCTGACCCATCCCGCTAAAGTGGTTCGTTACCACAAACTTGGTATGGGTTGCCTGACTTTCCCAAAATTCGCCGCGACTGTAAGTGAAAGTGCGGTTGGTATGCGGAAGGTGAAAGCACCTCACGTGATAATTGATCGCAACCATCCTCTTACACCCCTTTCATTCAATTTTAAATTGCAGGTAGAGCAGATCAAATGGATGCAACTCATGAAAGCTTCTGTTGTAGACGGTAGTAGTATGATAATGGCGATTTTGGCGCAAGGGCGTGGGGCGTCGGATTCGAATTCCCCCGGCCGCCATATTGATACGTCGCCCAACCGCCATCTTAGATATCATTGACCTTTCACCCCCTACCCGTGTGAACTTTGACCTTAACCTTGGCCCCGAGGACTTTTGACTTCGAAAATCTTTTTAAAAACATTTTAAAAAAATCCAAAAAATTCTGAAAAATTCTAAGAAAAAAATCTAAAAAGTATTAAAAAGATCCACAGAAATGACCAATTTTTTTTTCTAGAAATGCTAACATGGATCAGTGACCCAGGTGCCAGGGATCAGCGACCCAGGGTCAAACCCAGGTGATCAGGAGACAGGGATTAGTACCTATGACCTTTCACCTTGACAATGTAAAAATTTAAAAATCTAAAAAAATCACAAAAAATTAAAAAATCGATAAAAAAATTTATTTCAAAATTTCTTATTAAAAATTTATATTAAAAAATTTTAAAAAGCCGTTTAAAATTAATTTTTATGAAGTATTATTTTTAATATTTCTTAATAAAAAGTCTTTAACTATGGCAGCCATTTTTCCCTTTTTCCCTCGGAATTTTCCTTTTTCCCTAAAAAATTTCCCTTAAAAAATTCATAAAAATTCAATTTAAAAATTTACATTTCCTGAGGTCTCCTCCCCCCCCCCCCCACCACCAATTACTCACCTCTGTTCGAAGTCAGCAGACGACTGACTCTCTCGCCTCCACTCCCCTCACATATACTCATTTCGCTATCTTGAATTGTTTTTCGTCTGTCATTTGTTTATACATTACTGGAGGCCACCATCTTGGTAGGCGACCGCCATCTTGGTAGGTGACCACCATCTTGGTATACATCATCCATTCACCATCTTGTAAGACAATGCCCAATAACAATTTACCTTTGACCTGTGACCTTGAAAACTAAAACTTGAGAAAAAATTCGTAAAAGTCCGCAAGAACAATACATTACATACTACTACCACCATATTAGATGCATACTGCCTTGACCTTAACACCATGACCTTGAATGACCTAAAAACTCGAGAAAAATCTATGGGAAGAGGCAGAAGCTAGTTGAGACGATCCACCTTTCACTCAGCTGCTGTCAAACTAAACCGTTCTGCTTACCTCCCTACTACTTATACTATACAAGTGTGCAAGCCTTATGGCGTCATATTGACTTTGAACCAATCGTACTGCACCATTAATATATTGTGCAGACACCGACAGTCAATCAGAAAGTTACCACACGATTACAGCAAACCAATCACATGCGAACATTGAGATATCACACACAGGCAGGTAGGCAGGCTCTAGATGCTAGTTCCTTGATCACATTAGCATGCAGTTTTATCTTCAACAGTTTCTTCCAGACAAGTTCTTCGCTCACCTATAAATCATGGTCACACTTAAAGTAAACAACTGACTCCTGCTGTCGGACCGACCCCTCACAAGACAGACCCCATCGACCCCATCGACCACATCGATCCCATCGACCACATCGACCCCATCGACCACATCAACCCCATCGACCCCATTTACCCCATTGACCCATAATGACCCATAATGACCCATAATGACCCATGACCCATAATGACCCATGATGACCCATGACACATAATGACCCCTGATTGCTGAATCTTTTAGAATTTTTTGAGGATTTTTTAAAGGCTTTTAAGTGTTTTTGGACGTCAAGCTTAAGGCCAAAGGTCACACGGGTCGGGGGTGAAAGGTCAATGATATCCAAGATAGCGGTCGAGTAACGTAACAAGATGGCGACGGGGCGAATCCGAATCCGACGCCCCACGCCCTTGAGCCAAAGTCGCCTTAATCATACTACTGGCGATGCTTACAAATATTTTACAAAGTGTATTGCCCTATTGCTATTACTTGATAATTTTTTCATGCTGGGTTTCAATTCTAATACATGTAGAATTTATAAGACACTCCTTTAGTGTGCATATCGGACGCACTAAAGCTGCAGTGGCGGAGCTGGCTTCTGGCCGGCTGCTGGTCTCTGCGGCGAAGTTCTGACGCCATGGCGGGTTTTACCTCGGTGCGATGTAAACACCGCACACTAAGAAAGTTATTGTAAAATTTATCCAAGTGTAGGCAACATTCCTACACTTGTTCGGGAAATAGGCAACGTTCCTACACTTGTTCAGGAAATAGACAACGTTCCTACACTTGCTCGGGAAATGTGTAATGTTCCTACACTTGTTCACGAAATACGTAATGTTCTTACATTTTTTTCAGGAAATAGGTAACATTCCACTTGTTCAGGAAATAGGTAACGCTCCTACACTTTTTCAGGAAATAGGTAACGGTTCTACACTTGTTCAGGAAATAGGCAACGTTCCTACACTTGTTCAGGAAATAGGCAACGTTCCTACACTCGTTCAGGAAATAGGCAACGTTCCTACACTCGTTCAGGAAATAGGCAACGTTCCTACACATGTTCAGGAAATAGGCAACATTTCTACACTTTTTCAGGAAATAGACAACATTTCTACATTTTTTCTATAAATAGGGAACATTCCTACAATTTTCAGGACATAGCCGAATGCATAGTGAAGTTCTCAACTTTTTATAGTTACGGAGTTCAAAGTTGCTACTCTGAAACGAATTTCCTCTAAAGAGCACTAAGAAAGCGAGAATGGTAAAGTTACTTTTTTTTTTTTCATGCATCCACGGAAGGTTTACTACATTTGTCGAGGAAAGTGTAAAATGTGTACTGAAGTTGCCAACTACGTACAGCAGAATTTCTATTTTTTTGTTAAATTTTCCAACACGGTTTAGGAAGTTTACTGAAATTTTTTCCCAGCGCAGTCGTGACGTGTCGGGGCCCCCGGTGGGGCGAGACTCGGGCGGGCTCCACTCAGCCTTATTGCAGCGTGACTAACAGCCGCGGCTAGCCTGTTACGCGACGTTCACATCCGTCGCACCGGAGTATCAACTGCCACCGCGACCCGCCCTGGCGCATCTTGCTGATTGTAGCGCTGCTATGACAGACGGCTGCTGCATGTCAGTTCCAACTGTGTGCCCGCATCCGACGAGTCGTCAGCTCGACCGCGGCTCGCTGCCTTTTGTTATGAGTACAACTTTATGAGTCATGCTCATACATGAAAGGGTTCAGGGCCGTGGCTGAATGATACGAGATGATATTGTTACGGCGTGGGCAAGCACTATATTTACCGCTTGCCAGGGACACACGACAGTATTCAGGGCGAGGCCACGAACAGCGAGAGGTTTCGAAAACAGCGCCATGGTTAGTAAACGTGTGGGTATACTTAAGCGCCGCCAGGGTCACGAAGCGGGGTTCCTGCAGCCGCCAGCCCGTCGAGATGGCACGACGCAGGGCTTACCGTGAACTGCCGTAGCCGAGATGTGAAGCAGCCTTCGGCAACAGAAAAGGTGATATCAGTCCAGCGGATCATGTAGGGATCAAAGACTTTGGATAATGGCGTGACTAAACTTGAAGTAATTCGGTAGTAATTTAATAATAATATTTATATTGAACTCCCCCGGTTTTAACGTAAAGTAACTAGTTGTCTAGGCTGTTCACGGTAAAGTGAGCACTTTTAAGGCCCTAGTTACTTTTTGTTATCCATAACCACCTGTTTAAATAAATATTGCCATGTAAGCAATAAACACAGTGTATATATTCCACAGCATTCAGAAGTTAATGTCCAAAGCTAAAATAAAATATATTTATTGACTATTATTTCAAACTAGGGGGCTTTCAAAAGTTCTCACTTTACTATGAATAGCCTATAGTCGTCCTAATTGCTGGCCGGTGGAGGGGATTTCTGCTGCTGGCTTTTTTCGCAGTGTGTTGCAATTCCGCTCGCGTCCTGGTTTAATATATAAAGGCGTTGCAGAAAGTTTAAAATCCGCGTGTTATTCTTACGAAACCACCAAACGTGTTCCAATTATACCAATGTACGAAAAGAAAACACACTTCAGACTAGGCACGTATAAAACACTCAATACATCATGCACATTATAAATGCTATTCTCGAGACCTCCAACATAGCTAAAAACCGGCTTTTTCACACTGCTGTATCTCATGAAATACTAGTTGGACAAAACGTGAAACTAATATACAGACCTGCACTGAACTTTACTCCAGACTTTCCACCAATTAAATGAACCCATGGGTACACGCAGCACGGCGAAAACTCTGCACGTCAGTTCAGCGCCTTGCGCATTAGAGTGACGGGGCACAAGGCGCGCGTGTAAGTGTCGTCCTTATCGCTGGCTTGCTTCTGAGCCCCAGACGCGATGGAAAGTTCCAAGTATGCCTAACCTGGAGCCATATTACGCATTTGAGGCCGAGAAGTGCGGGGATGATGAGGGCTATATACGGTTCACGGTAAAATGAGCACTTTTGGAAGCCCTGCTGAAGATCTACTTGTATGCACGTTGCGTATTCTTCCGCCTTAAGTAAAATTAACATTGCCATGGGCCTCAGCACTTTGTTCGTGCGTCGGTCAAGTGAAGATGTAGAGTTATTAGAAAAGCGAATATTTTTCAAATCTGCTAATGTTAACACTTCGATGCATTTAAAAAACATAAAGCGAAAGAAATCATTTAAATTACTCTCAAATGGTTATCCAGCACTTTTCATTTGACGTTAAGATACAGAACTGCTTCCCATACATCGTTACCAGTTTTACTAAGCGCATGTCACTTACGGCACCCATCAAAATATATACAGGTAGGGGCAGTGACTTTTTTCCAATGTTGATTTCAAAAGTGCTCACTTTATCGTGAACAGCCTTTAATGAGCTGTAAGCACCGTCTATCATTTTATTGGTGGAAAGTATGTAGCAATGTTCAGTGCACGGACCCTAGAGTATTTTTGGATGAATCGGATTCCTACATTTTGAGAGAGAAAGAGATAGAGAGAGAGCACTTTGAAAAGGCCGTTTCAGCTGTGTTGAGTGCTCTGAAATGGTCTTTCTAATGTTTGTGACGTCATGAAAGCACTCAAGAGGCCTCGTCGGAAATTTGTTTTCGTTCGGTAGGGCAGCACACTTGACGCACGTTCAACAGATTCATGGGAAAGCGTTATTCCAAACACACTACAATGCAGTTGAAGCACGAGGTAGACGGTCCGTTAATGGAAATCGGTACCCGTCACTTTGGATTTATAGTCTACAGAGGGTAAGCATCAAAACTATGCATTTACTCATAAAAAGGTGACAATTTGCATGATGGTTTATTGGACCCTCTGGAGTATTTATAGTAACAGCGCCAATCGATATTCGCTTGTAGAGGGGTTTGGGGGGTATTTGAATACTAACAGTTGCATTAGTTGTTTCATACACATTTAAAACTCAATATCTCCAAAATGAAGCATCGCACCTGGAGAATGCACGAGACATAAAATGTTCAAAACATTCTGATAAAAAATAGTTTCATGTACTTTTCTTTCGTATTTCAAACGGTTTTCTCAATATTTGTGAAAAACTGTTCCAACTGAGCTGTGCACCAATGTCCTGATCGTCTTTCGGGCACCATATCTTACAAACAGTCAAATTTACAGAAAATATACAATAGACATTTAAAACTGAATTGTGAACAAAAATGTATCTTGTACTCTTTACGGTATCCTTTGCGGATTAATAGCTACGAGCAAAATCCCCTTTCAAAACTGAGTGTTAACATGTTTATGAGTTGTACAATGTGGTAGTTGTCTCAGTCAGTGATCGTTGCTTACTATTAATGCTAACTGTTACCTTCAATAAGCTGAACTTCATATGAAATATAGTGAATTTAGAACTTCAATTAAAAATTATACGAAATTTAATGACTATATATTTTCTGAAGACAACAAAGCTCCATGTTTTATCATACATTCGTAATAACTATCAAAATCATTAAGTAATGGAAAAAAACTTAAATTGAAAGAGTAAACATAATGAAAAATCTATAGAATTATTAAAATTAGCTAATCAATTAATAATCACAAAGGTATTTGTGGTTTATTCGTCATCGTTGCGAAGTCTATCGCATCTACACAGTTGTGTGCATGGAAGTCCTGCTTGATCGCACTTGCAGCGGCTACCACACTCTTGGCAACTGCAAGGAATTAATAATTCTTGGCTACATTTTGGCGCTGCATGCAATGCCGTCCATAAAGGTAACACCTTTTCTGCACACTTCTTCCAGCCCTACTTTGAGGGATCACCTTGTCCTTGTATTGCCCCTTATAACTCCTTCCTGATATGCAGCTCCAAGTGTGTGAACGAAGCGCATCTGACGTAGGTGGAATATTCTCTATCTGCCTATTTTTCTTCACGAACAGAGTGCGTCTAGCATCGTCAACACAGACCTCATTGCTGGGTCTATCATACAGCAGTATGGCAAATTTTTGGAGTCCATCAAATGCTTCTTTTACTGAGTTTTTATCAAGAGTAAGAAAGCTTTGTGTGGCCTCAGGGTAGACATCCCACACTTCCCATGCAGTCTTCTTGCCACGTCCACCGAAGGAGGCCACATTATCACATCTTGTAAAGGTATGAAAGCAGAGGAGTGCAGAAGCCTTAGGACGTCCAAGAGCATTTGCTATTTGGTGAACAGGCAGCTATTTCAAATGCTTCCCTTCTCCTAAGGCTACTCACAATTGCTCAACCTCCATATCTTGGAAGAAAGCCACAGCAAGAACAACATCCGCATCTACTGTCTTGATCATGATCTGCTTGTACCCTGCAATTGCTTCATCAACAGTGCGAAGTAGCATCCGCGTGTCTGCTTCTTCATGGTAACATGAGGTGAGATCCTGCAAATCGGTTCGATCTGTGTTGCTCAGAACCTAAATAGTGTAGATTTATTTGCCATTATTTGATCATTGTTCAAAAATGTATTTGGACAAAAGTGCAAAATGAGCTTTCTTATTGCCATCGCACTGAAGCACGTCCTGCCGATTTCTCGGTATAGAGGCTGAACCTGTTACAAGAATTTTTTTTTTTTTTCCATTTCCACAATGTTCGCGCGCATGTCTCTTTAAACTGTATGAGAAATACTCATCCCAAATAACATCCAAGCGATCAACATTTGTAGCTTGGCTTACTATGTATGGGATGAAAACATGTTCAATGTATTCATTGAAAGTACGAGTTGCACCCTTGGTTAGAATGTGAACAATGGCAGCTCCATCGAGTACTTTCGTATCCATTTTCGGTTCGAACTGAACACGACCTACAGTCTGGAATGCACCACATTTGAGATCAGATTTTAGCTGCTGCGTGTGTAAGCCAATCAGAATGAAGTTTCTCCGATAATGATCGTCCGTGTGGTTCGCGGGTACATAGATAAGTAGGGATGGTAAAAATTCGCGACTTCATTTCAGTATAAGATTGATTTCAAACGCGTGTACACTGAAGTCACCTTTGCAATTGGGTCAGAGTTTATTAGCACGTCCTGGACGACTCCATGCCAATAGTCGACCTGCAAACTCCATTAAGTTTGGCTGTTAACCTTTAACGAGACTACAGGACATCAATTTGACTAAAACTGACTACGGGAATGTTAGAAAATAACATTCATTGGCAGCTGAATTTTTTTTTTTTTTTATAATTTTAATGCGAATAATATAAATACGCGCAGGATCTGGGCACAGTTTTTTTCTCAGTTATTCTCTCATTAAGTCACGATACTAATTAACTTCTGTGGGGGGAAATGAAAGGCATTATTATCAATAGCAGATTGTATTTATTTCGATGGAGGGTGGAGTGTAATCACAGAAGTTAAAATAAACTGAACAGATACGAGAAACTATCAGTTTCCCCATTTCACTTAAAGTTTGCCTAAAAACAGCTTTCAAAGGTTGTGCACTACTAAATGTTTCACTTAAAACCACATAATTAAAATATCCATAAATATAAAAAATTTCACTCGTGTGCCAGAATGCTGAACGATAATATTACGTAGATAAAAAACGTATTTGAAATTTTAAAAGAGTTTACGACGGTAGCACGTCTAAATGAAAGTACAAATAGAAGACGTGCCATATTTAAAAACAAAACAATTCCGTCCTCTTCTTCACACAATTACTGCCAGAAATAGGAAATATATTTTTGTATTCAAATATAAATGATACATTTGTGATTCACTACGTTAAAACCAATATGGCAACCAGCTGATGAGCATGGTCGTGCGCAGTGTTACATAAGGGGGCCGAGGTGCAAACCGCAAAACGAAAATCCACTTTTATGAGATCAAAATTACAAATTAACAATACATTTAAACTCGTTGATCGCAAATAGTTTACATAAAGTACCTTGCATCTGCAGTTTTGATGTAGTAGTTGTTTCGAGCACGCAGGGCTGTCTTGTGAAAATATGAGATTGGCAAGATTATTTTTTATTTTCCTAACAAAATGGTGCGATGGAGATGCAACTGCACTGCCTGCGCCCTCCTTCTGCACGCCTCTGCAGTCATGAGACCAAGCTTGTAGGAGATATGATTTTTTTTTTGCACAGAATTTTGTTCTTTTCGAATTGCATTAAATCAAAAAATAATAATTTTTTTTTTTACTGATGACGTAAGAATAGTGTAGTCCTCTGGTATGTGGTGGGGAGGAAAACGAGTGGAAATAGAAGTGTGTTTAAAAGGAGTATCTGGGAATATTTTGTATCTTTCACTGTCGTTTTGTTGTCTGTTAGTCGTACACAGGATGTCAGCTTCTCACTTTCTTCCTATTCTCTCCCGAGCTCAAAAAACTACAGTGTCTTCACGGTAAAGTGAGCACTTCTTAAGAGGAGCGTGAAGTGAAACAATTTTTGTGAGATCTTTGTTTGCGCGTATTCGCGTATCTCGGTAAATATATGTTCTGTAAACCCGACCTTGTGCTATGAAAGCTAAAAAAACTATTATCTATGACTCTAGGTTTTTACTTTTAACATATTAAGTATACTCACGGGGGAAAAAATCGTGAAAATGGTAAAATATCGCATTTTTTAAGCTTGCCTATGCAGTTTCCTTAAGCGGCAGGAGAAAAGTACAAACATACGGACGTAGTTTAATCTGTGTTCTTTCATTGCCAGTAATAAAATCCCACTGTTACAGATCTGATTTGCACATTACAGGACCACGACGGAAACACTACACGCCTTGCACGTAGGAGCGATAAGGCACTAGGCGTGCGTGTTAGTGTCGCCCGTATCGTTCCCTCGCTTCTTGACCTTGTACTCGCATGTTCACACTCCTCTTAAGGCCCTTCCAACAGGTGTAAACACTAATATATATTTTATATTGAACTACAGACATAAACTTTTGGGGGCGGTGAACTGTATACACTGTGTTTATTAGATATATGGCAATGTTTATATCAAAAAGTGGCGGGAAGATATAAATAAATCGAAAGGAAAAATTTAGCAGGGTCTTAAAAATTGCTCACTTTACCGTGAATAGCGTATACTAGATAAAGAGTGGAGAGGAAGTGACTAATGTGAATAACTGTTGTTATGCTATTGTGTACTACTTATTCAATTAACGTTTAAAACATTGAGAATGTATATTTAGAAATGTTTCGGGTAGTCAAGGTCACGAAACCCAAAATGTCCTTAATTCAGTGGGACGGGCAGAATTCAAAATGGCTGTCTTCCAAGTGGAATGAAAGTGCACGAACTGACATTGACTCCGGAATCGCCAGCCTCTAGTCCCCGTCCAACGAAACCTCAGTACTTACACTCGAGCTGTGTCGCAATATGGCGAGTTCGTTTTCCTTCATACCTAGCAAAAATTATTTCAGTACTCGTCGCCACTGTTATGCACGCAAGATGGTAATGCACTGATTTTTTCGTTTCATATATGGTAGGCCTGCACGCCTACGAATACGTGTTAATATTAATATTTTATAACCCATTCGCGGTTAATTCACACTTTTCTGAAGCCCTGCTTAGGAACTACTTCCAGGATATAACACCGCCTAGTGCAAACTAAGCTTTACTAAGTCTAGAAATTTACACCAAAGGACAACGCACCGAATTCGTGCGCACTCAGTTGTAAGAATATATTATATTAAAGACGTGCAAAATTAGCGTTATTATTTGGCATCAGGCTAAACTTCACAGTGCTCTATATGCTCGAGACGGCGTCGATTCTTCTTTGTCTGCTGGATATATGTGAAGTCACTCCTTTTTTGACTTGACTGTACGTGATTAAACCACACAATAATTGTGAAACGTTCATTTACTGGCGCAGAGTTACCCAGGACTTATCACATAAAGTATGATCGAGTAATAAACTTATCGCAAAGGTATATGTGTATGAAGTTGAACGTGTCCCCGAATAATAACGCGAATTTTGCACGTCTCTATATATTGTGCATGAAAACTATTTCTTACTAGGCGCTTCCAACACACGTTTTTTCTTACTGTTGTTGTTCATATTTATTATAGATAAAATTGTAAATAAAAATAGATAAACTTCAATTTAACGAACGATAAAATACTTTCTTGTTGACAGAGGTATAAAACGCTTGTGATACATAGCATATGTAGGAAATAACTGAACACGTCATACATGGGGTGATTTTTCAAAGGTTTGATTCAAATAGTGCGAAGAGACAGCGAACAGACTAGATCTTACAAAATAGCAACATACTTGGCGAATTACGTTAACTTCACATTACACATTCATATAAACGAAATTAGCTGCCATAATAATCGTGTTCCCACTTTTCAAAATGGAAAATATCTGCGTTTAAATTGAATTTTTAATGAACGCCATGCAGATTTTAGTATTATATAACTGTGTTTTGTCAATTATCTGTCGTGACGACAATTACAAACGGAATTACGGAGTATCATTCATAGTTTTTAGGTTGGTCGTGTAAAACTTACTTATTCTTCGAACGTTTTATTGATAACCGCTCGCGTCGTTAGGTAGCGATTTTTTAAGCATAGATTTTACAGCCAACAACCGAAGGCAAACGTCGTGGGGTTTCGAGGGAGCTTTAGTGATAGTCGCTATGTTATTATATCACACTTTATTTTTATCGTAAAAATCCCTCTTCGACGATCAAAAATATAGGCCTATCGAAAATAGGAATATGAATAAAAACAGAACAGCCCAAGCAGTCCTAGTTAAACACGTAATGTGATCTTCAAATCTGGCATACATAAACAAGTTTAACTTTAAAAATAACAAAGAGAATAGGCACGAGGAAACCGAAAATAAATCGAATACCGGTACCAATAAAACCTAACTGGCGACAGTACAGTGCAGATGAAAAATGCCGAGGAATCACTGCAAGTCAATTTTTTTTTCGGGGATTCTTAGTCAAATTTAAATAATTCCCTGGCGTTTCTTTTCGTGATCATTGACTGAGACCAGATGTCACCGAAGGCGCTGCTGAATGGCCGTATACTTCTTCAGAGGAAGAAAATTGGAAAGAACTTGAAAAAGTATCCATCATGTGACGAGATAAAAGTATCCATCATGGGAAAAAGATAAAAGGGACCCTATCATTTTCACTGGCGTGGTTGAAAAGCAATTTCTTTCTCTTGGATCACGCGAGTGTTATGATTTACTTGGTAAGTTTTCCTTCTGCATTGCCATTGAGTGCTTCTCGCTTCCCGATTTCTCTTTCACTCTACTCTCAAGACCTCGCTGTTGAGAGCCGCTCTACTCTCTTCAGTGCACTTCTTTCTCTCTAACCTCTTCTCACTCCCTCCTCCTCTCTCTCTCTCTCTCTCGTTCTGTCTCTCTATCTCTGCCATGGACAGACACGCGATGTAATACAATTTCATTCTGCCAATTCATCCCCGACACGGAACTGGATCTAAGGGCCTATCTGGACCCGTTGCAGTGTGAAATGCTTTGCCCAGGTGATTTTCTCGTGCGGCTTCCCGTCGCTAAGGCGAATCCCGGTGCACGCAGAGAAAAGTGTTTACGGTCTTGCTCATCTTATCGGATGCTGTGATTTCTTGCTGAGTTAAGCTTTTAAAAATAAACTGGCGAAAAAATTATTTCAGTCCCTTTGCTATTTACCTTTCAGTACACTAAGAGACCTGCTGTCTCAACTATTAACTTACAATAAGTTACACTTAAATATTTACTTTAAACTTTAGATTCCGCTAATTGTAATATAGTTGTACAGTAATTTTCCGGCAGCGTCGTCTACTTCAGTGAACGGTTGACTGCTGAAGGACTTGTGTCTGTGCTTTTATGTAAATAGTCTTCTCTAAAGTTTAAAACAGCGAGAAAGAAATAATTCTCACATAACGAATGATGTCTAGCATTAAGCGAACTGAACATGTACTTGTATGTACATACAAAACAAAATATTTTGTTCAACAAACAAAATTTCTTAAGGCCAAAAAAAAACTTCATATAACAAAATACATTTGAATTGGAGAAAGTCATTTGCTGGGGCAGTAAAATCTCATCCGGAACTAAATAGCTGAGTCATTTCTATACATTATAAAACGTTTAAACGCGTTACTAACTCTACTTTTCTCCTGTTTAAAATATCTGAACAATCTTGCTCAACCTTTTAAGAATTATTTCGTGGTTAACAAGGCAAATATTTCCAGTCCATTTAGAAACGTCTCAAAGGGTTTTGGCAGTAAATTAACTTTTTTTTTTTTAGGCATATCTTACTTTAAAGTCTTTTCCTGCAATACTGATATAAGAAATAGATAGGAAGCGCCTTTTAAATTCTGCTTAACATTATCAGCCATTCTTGCACGCTCCTTCAATTTGTGTGCTTTTATCGCGAAAACGGCCTTGCCAGGGTTGGTGCAACACAGGAGCCCTTTTCGTTGCCTACAGAATGCTGAATTATCATAGCTGATTCACGGCAAAGTGAGCATTTTGAAGGCCTTTCCAACACGCCTTAACCACTATATTAGCGCCGCTGTAACTTAGGACTTGGGACATCAGACAATGTCGGGCCACACTTCTCCCCGGGAAGGGAAACAACTGGACGACGCACATACGAGTATTTGTATAATAAAACCGGTCAAAAGTACGAATCAGCTTGTTAGTCACAATTCCCAATAAACCTATTGTTCTTGAAGCTAGGTAACGGGTCCGTCAAACGGCAGGTATAAAATACCGCCGTCCGCTCCTTTGCACCTTGTGCTGTCCGTCGGAACCCAGTCATGGTCATTAACGTAGGCTACGTCTTTGTTCTCGGCGCTTTCGTTCGTGGTATTTGTTTCCATTGTCGTGTTGATGAGTTTTGGAAAAAAAAAACCTTTTGAACATGGAAGAACAAGGTGTGTACTGTATTTTAAAACATTAATGTATTGATTTCCTGTTTGCATTGTATGTTTGCGAACGATCTGTATTAAATCCTATTTAGGTATTTATTTATACCTAAATGTATCAGATAACAGTGTTTTTGTTGATATGTCTGGTCTTGTCGGGTTATAAGTTTTTAATAGACATGAAATTAAGACAATTACCAATTATATTCTATAGTAAAATCTTCTGCCTACATCCGCCATTTTATATTATAATACTTCAAAGTTAATGATCAAAAAAGGTGTATTAAATAAAATTAGTATTGTTTTGTTATTCGTCTTACAGATTCTTTGGGAAATGTCAAGATGTTTACCAGAAGAGCATTATTTGAAATCCTGAAAGAGTTTAAAGGAAAGAAATTGAGTGAAAAGTTTTCGTTACAGGAAGTAAAACTTGTGAAATGACGAAATGTCCACATGAAGAATAAAAAAAAAATTAAGTCGTGCTTTAAGGTGTTTCAAGAGCGATTTTAAGAAGAAATTGACGGTCGCAAGTTACAAGGATGAACGGTTCTTGAAAAATAATGAACATTGTCTCACATCGCCAATTGAATTGCCTTCCTGGTCTCTCGAACTTACACACAAACGAGGACGACCATCTAAAACATTTGGAGAGCTTAGTGGCCGCAGTAAGCTTCGGAAAACAAAAACTGCGGGAGCAGGTACATGTTGAGGAGTTGAGATATGCAGCTGGGGATGAGTCAGCATACTTCAGGAAATACTGATGCTTCTAAAATAATGAAAGGAATTACTGCCTCGCGATCTAGAGCTACAAATTTTCGCAAAGTGATTACTTCTGCTCAAAAGCAAACAATTGTAAAAAAGAAAAAAAAAAAAACATTGACACCTCAAGAGGCACTGGCAATATTTGTAGAAAGCGACTTCGCGGGAAGTTAGATTCTGTTAGATTCTGCAGACCCATACTCATACGTTTCGCTAATGAATCAAAAGATGTAACCAAAGAAGCAATCGCATACATTGAAAACCAAGCCGCACGCCTTAGAGAAACGGAGGTGTCCATTGCTAATGGAGCAGGCAAAATAAGGCACACCGTTGTGCTAACAACTATTGACGGAAAAGTCAGCCATGCTGCGACTGATAACTGCATCCACCATGAGTTGCTATATTTGCGGGTGGACTTAAAACGATTTTAACAAACTAAATACAACGAAGGAAGTCAATGTAGAAGCGCTGACGTTTGGACTTTCGATTCCTCGTGCTAGGATCCGCTTCTTCGAATCGCTGCTACATTTGGCGTATAAAATACCACTCAAAAAGTGGCAAGCGCGATCTGCTTAAGGAAAAAAAAAGTTGCGAGGGAAACAAAAGAAATAATTCAACGAGCCTTCAAAGAAGAAACGGGACTTCTAGTAGATATTCCCAAAGCAGGATTTGGGAACACCAATGACGGAAACTCGTCGAGCCGATTTTTCGCCAACCCGGAATGCTCTTCTCGAATCACTGGCTTCAATGTGAACTTCATAAAGCGATTTAAAATAATCGTGGAGGTGATTTCGAGTGGCAACAGCATTGATGTAAATAAATTTTGATGCTTTCGCATACGAAACTGCAAGATTATACGCAAATCTGTTTGGTTGGCATCCTATGCCAGCAACTATACACAAAGTTTTGTTGCGTGGTGCCAAAGTCATATCTCATGCAATCCTACATGTTGGTCATTTATCGGAGGAGGAAGCTGAGGCTCGCAACAAGCACTTACGGCAATACAGATTGCATTTTGCTAGAACATCTTCAAGAGTGGATTGTAACAGGGATATATTATACAGACTGTTACTAAGTCCGGACCCGTATTTATCAAGTAACAGACCAAGGCAGCACAAGAAATCAAAACCATTTTCGAAAGAGGCAGTTTATCTCATGATCGCAAGCACACCCACTTTGCCACCAAATCAAAAAGAGAGCGACCAAAGTATATAAGAAGAAGACGAAGAAGAAGATGAAGAATTTTCTGAGTCTGATTAAATGTATTATATATATATTCTTATTTCACAGTAATAAAAAAATGTATTTTATAAGTTTTCTTGGCGAAGTTGATATTTTGTTTCTAGTAAACACCTGATTATGGTCAAATGTGTTTTACTCAATTATATGTCAGAACAACTTATGATATAATTTCGACCGGTTGTATGATACATATACTTCTATGTGCGACGGTGGTCCGCCAGATGGGAGGGGATGCCTGCAGATTCGTCTGCCCGCCAGCCAGCTGCTACCTGTGGTTGGTGCTTCGCAAGTCGTTCTGCCCCTCTCTTTCACTCGGGTAGGCGAAGCCAAGTCCGTTTTAGACCGGCGCGGCTTTATTGCAGCCGCAGGCGCCAACTCTCGAGATTGGTGAAACGTATACAGTGTTTATAGCAATGTTTGTATTAAAGAGTGGCGGATAGATAGAAATTGACTGGAAGGAAACATTTTATAGTACCTTTAAAGGTACTCACTTTACCATGAATAGCCTATAACAACGCACACATATGTGGTGATTCGTTACGAGCGCACGGATAAGGCGATAGCCCTAGTTTATACGGATATAGGGATTGCTGCTGGTCCTTAATAGTTGCATACCTGCAAAGCCACATACAATAACACAGAAGATGTACCCGCATCGCTCCGCCTATGATAAATTTTGATTTATTGTAAATAAACTCATTCCACCGTAGCACTTTCACGAATTTGCACAACTCTAAGGATGCGTTTGGCCACAAGCCGGTATACAGATATGTTTTCAACACATCTTGTCGTTGGGCATTACCTCCCAAAGTTTTTCAGCCTAACTGAGAATAACTTTGTGCATTAAAAAATGTATATCCGTTGCGCACCAAACAACTACATGTTACCGAACATTTTATAGCCGTCTTTCAAATAATTTTCAAGTGTCGGTGCCCGAAAAAATTAAAGTGATAACAATTTTCGAACAACAGGGTCGCTTCAAAACCGTGCCATTATTCATAAACCGAAGGATTTTTTAGTAAATTATTTTCTTGATATCGGAAGTTTGTACAACCAGAATTTTTTTTAAGGCTGACAACTTGTCCTGAAAATTATTGCATTTATGAATTGCCACTGTGTATGTTTTGGGGTTATTCCAACTTTTCTGGAGTCCTTCTCAAGTTCTACTTCCAGAATATTCCTCCGCCTCATGCAAACAAAGCTTAATCAAGTAAAGAAAAGTACACCAAAGGGACAACGCACCGCATTCGTGCGCACTTTAATGATATTTTGCATAAGAATTACAGTTTACGAGCCATTGCCCACACCCATTTTCTCTCTGTTTTTATTCATATGAATTATAAATAAAATATTATTATTTATAAATAAAATATTAAGTAAAATTTAAGAGTTAAATAAGGTATTTCAGAAGTCTAAAACACTTGTGATACGTGACATATTTAGGAAACGAACCAAGCACGACATACGTCGAGTGATTTTTCAAAGGTTTGATTTAAAAAACTGTGAAGAAACTGCGAGTAGGCTATACACACGTTATACCGGGTGTAGAGGGGGAGGGGAGTTCGATTCCTCGTCGAGGCATCCTGATTTCAGCTTTCCGTAATTTCCCGATGTCACTCCAGACGAATTCTGGGGTCGTTACTTGCTATAAACAGGCCCTGGCCGATTCCTTTCCATGTTCATAACTGAAGCCGAGCCCCAACGTGAACGAGTTCTCACTCTCGCTCTCACGCCCTCTGGCACACACTAAGCGAACTGAAACATGCAACCTCTGTGAGTGTTATTTCTCTGCTATAGATGTTTGAAATGGTGAAAAACAAGAAATCACCAATATAGCTATAGCCTACCTTCCTCTACGCGTATATGTGCGTAAATTTGAGGAATTCCCCTTACTCTAATACTGAGATTATATGAACGCGATTACAATATTTATATTGCCGTCATTTTGAAATACGTGTCTGGCACATTTAAAACATATAAGTTAACATGGCATACCGTAATACTTCTTGTCTACTAAATTTGGCAGGAATCTGTTGATTGTTTCTTCAAATACCATACAAAAACTCTATTTTTTCATCTGACATTTTCTCACGAAATGGCGAACAAAAGAAGCTACGTATTAGCATATCTAATGCTTCTAATCGATAACTTGTGCATTATTCTTGAGAGATTCTAGGATGAGGATTTTAAACTTGCTTAATTAGAACCTACTTGACTAACACCACTTAGTCGCCGAATACTGTTTTCGGCATTAATTAAATAGATACCTGTTCTGTTTGTTTTACCTCCGTCTTTTGAATAGTTACGTTACCTCCAAATGTGACCAACATAATAGAATAAATCTTGCACAAACAGTGCAAAAAAGGATTAAAAATTCATAATCGTTTTAGTAAGTTATTAAATCAGCACCTAAAATATATGTAGGTTAAATCAGTATGTTTGAGATACAAAGCACTCATAGTTTCGACTCAAAACTGATCTGTTCCATAAAATCATTAATTCGAGTTGTAAAATGTCTATGTTGGTATTTCCACAGGCACTCACTTCAAATAACGCGATTGTAAGCCCTATCTAGTGTCTCCTCCCTGCTCCAGCCGACTGGCCTTCGACGCGTGGGCGGTGCGTGGTCCCGGTAGGCACCGTGACCTTTGACCCTCGCCCCTCCTCCCCCTCCCAACCCTGACCAACCTCGCTGCGCGATGGAAATAGCTGGCATCGCCAGAATATCACCGGTGGAATGACCAGGTCTACTGGGTCGCGCCCACGCGACCAGCAGAGGGGATGGAACTCGCACGCCGAATCCATCTCGCTAGCTCCGCGTTTTTTTTTTTAGGACATGTTTTGAAACAGACTTATCAATACAACTAAATAAAATAGAAGTGTCTGTCTGTGATTTTTTAATTTTCCACTTTAATTATTTTTTATATAGTATAATTGATTACTAAGCCATATCTAATGTTAATTTCTTTCGTGTCTTTCTGTCCGACCTGACAGTGTGTGTGTCTATATATATATATATATATATATATATATATATATATATATATATATATATATATATATATATATATATATATATAATAACCCCAGGACCAGCTTAGTCTTTGTTTCATCGAGATATCAAACGGTTCCGAAAATATGATGATCAGGGATGTACAGTACATAGGTACTGGATTAAGCTTTTCTTAGGATTACTGCATAAAAAAAGCATTGTTAAAAAAAGTTCCGTCATTTCTCCTTTCTTTTTATCTATTGGCTGTCCTCCTTTCCTTCCCAAGAACGATTCCAAATCCTAAATGTCATGCGTGCGAAGTAGCACAGGAAAGCTAGTTACAAATTCTGGAAAATAAATTTCAAAACGAGGTACTTTTCGCGTTCTATAAGTAGAGACGTGCAGAATTCGCGTTATCTTTCGGCGACAGGATAGACTTCACTACCTTATATACACGTGAGAGCAGTATGTGGCTTCATTGGCCGCTGCACTGTAATCAACGTCACCTGCTTTCTTAATAGCCTTAAAAATAAATTAGCCACTCCACCGCTGATGTTATGTTATTGGCTCAAGAATTATTTAGGCGTGGCAGACATATTTCCGGCCAATGGCTGTGGTCGGCCAAACGCGCAGTAACTTGGGAGTTTAGTCTGTCCTTGAAGTCTATAAGGGCGCAACTACGTAGAAACCTGTATCCAGCATCTTAGCTTCGAAGACTAATATTTACCAACATAAAATCAAATCATGCTTTGCTGTTCTAACGGTGGTTGTTTTTTCTTTAATATCGTTTAAATGATCAATATTTGAAGAAAATAGTATTTTATTAATTTAACGTGCTGTTTTCTCCCTACTTCAAGTTTATTTTCTATATCTTAACGATGAAAGGATAACGTTCTTACTGTGAACAGCGGTTCTACAATGGGCAGTTTCTATGTCCTCTATAATCTTTCTTACGTTAGTTTTTTTTTTTTTTTTTTTGATACCTTGCTCGTGTCCAATGAACTTGTAGATAAACTGAACTGTAGACAAACTTTTCAGTTGGGAGGAAAAATCTGTAAGCAGTTTATGTTCATCATCTTAAATTCTAAGAATTTTAAAAATAAGCTCCACAAAGAGGCGGGTGTAGTAGACTATATATAGCCCGTGCCGTTCTTGCCCTGTATTTATATTACCACCATTGTTATTTTCTTTGGCTGGCGATGATGATCATTATCATCCTCTCGTGCTCGAGATCGTGCGAGGAGCCTCAGTGGTAAAGGCTGTTCACGATAAAGTGAGCTCTTTTGAAAACCCTGCTTAGGATCTACTTGCATGTTTGTCGTGTATTCTTCCACCTTACGTAAAATTAACATTGCCATGGACCTCGTCATTTAATTCATGCATTGGCGGAGTGAAAATGTGAAATTATTATAAAAATAAATATTTTACATATCTGCTAATTCTTACTCTCTGATGTATTAAAAAAAAAAAAACAGAAAACAAGAGAAATCATCTCAGTTTTCACAAATGTTTTACCTAACACTTCTAATTCTACGTTTAAACATGGAAGTACTTTTCCTCCGTCGTTACCAAATCTACTGGGCGAAAGGCACTCAGTGCGCATGTTAAAACATATGCAGGCATGACCAGTGGCATTTTTCAAACGTTGATTTCAAAAGTGCTCACTTTATCGTTAACAGCCTTTAGTCGTGTACATCGTAAGTAGCAGGCCTTAGTACGTTCATGCACAGTATACATGATAGGGAGCCGGAAGCCATGGCCGCCATTTTGTAATTTCCTTTTTTCTCTCAATATCGCTTGTTGTACCCCAAAACCACTTCAGAAATCGATTATTTTACCCAAAATTCCTACCATTTCACTCAAAATTCCTCTTTTTCCTCGAAAAAATTCCCAACAATTTTCCCATTTTTTTTTTTCAGCTGCAAAAACTAACCCCCTGAAAATCACATTTCAACATCAGAGCAGGTGAGACGGATTAGCCAACCAGGCGGGCTTGGGTCAGGGCAAGCGGATCGGTCACGATCCTTGACCTTTCACACCTAAAATTAAAAAAAATAATAAAAAATAGATAAAAAAATGTATTATTTTAAATTATTTAAAAATTATAAACCTTATTAAAAATTATTTTAAATTAATTTTAAAAAACTTAAATTTCCGGAGGTCACCCCTCACCACCATCGTTTCACATTTGTTAATTAGTAGGCAGGCCTCCGCCCCCTCACCTATGCTCATTTTTCAGTATTCCAACATCTTGGTAATTTTTTTTTCGTTTGTCTCCTACATGCGTTCAACTGTCATATTGGATTTCATGTTTTCATCTCCCAAGTTGGCGCTAGTGTATTAATTCGCCCACTAGGTAACAGTCGTATTTGTTTACGTTTTGAGTATAGGTTGCGCTAATTAGTTACATTCTCTTCATCCCCTCCATATTAGGTTCTATTTTCAATATATATATATATATATATATATATATATATATATATATATATATATATATATATATATATATATATATTTTCCGATTATGCCGCCTGCTATCAACCTCTACCGAATGGTGACGTTGACAATTCCTGCAAAGTACTTAAATTGTCATACTTAATTTTTTTTTTGTTTTATTATTAAATGCGAGTATTTTTATTAAAAATTATTTTATAAAATTGCGGTGGGGTTTTATAAAATAAAGCAACACATTTAATACATATTTTTATTTACAAATGTTTACATAGGCAAGAAGAGAACATCACATTATTTCATAAGCGGTTGGTATGCATTCGTTCTCAGCTGCAGATGATCCACCGAATCGAGTGTCCATCCCGAACCCTTCATCATAATTTCTTCTTCCTCGCAACATACCATTTGTATATTATTATCTACACTCTTTTCGATGTCATATACATTACAGAGTGGTACATTTTGGGTCTCGAATGCCATTCGGTAATGTTCGTCCTGGTTAGGTTCTGGTTTCCAGTAATTACATTCCAGCCACATATTACATTTCAGAGGCCCGTGTTTTCCGATCTCTTCTGTAAGGTGGTTTATTAAATTTTGTTTCATGCTTGACAGGAACGAGCAAACATATTTCGACGAAGCTGTCAGATTCGGAGTAACGGTAATCTTTCAGAAGTCCCCTGAGTGCAGATTGCTTCAGAAAAAAATCAAATGGCATTAGGTTTGCCTAGAACATGTACAGGTTTTCGATAATGAGGTTTACACTGTTTGGCATGGTTGTCATACGACTCATAACATAGTTATATCTTATGGTTATGTTTTTCACGTCGCCCATTGTCTGGAACACCTGTTACTTCATAACAAGTGAACTCACGACCACACTTGTGACAGGAAAGAGTCAAATAAGGCCATCTTGTCTTCTTCGTGTATTTACCACTCTTCTTGTGCCTACGCGCATGACAGCTTTTGCTGAAGATCTTTCCATAGTAGCGACACTATCGACCTGATATCGACAGCGAATTGTCCATAACTTCTACATGCACATCCGCACATACCGATGGTAGCGCAATTGCATCATCACTTACTGTACAAGGTAGCGATGACATTTTTACATTATCATTGCACACAGACGTTCTTGTAAGTACATCACAGGTTTGTGGCGACGACAATACATCTTTTTGTTTTGCTGGTGGAGGAACAAGTCCTTTACACATTTCCGAATGTCTGTATAGAGCGTCAGTATGAGCAAACAGACGAAGGCACTTCTCACATTTATATGCCATAAGGAGCGGGTTCATCTTACATTGATGCATTTCGTGTCGTCTAGCATTGTCGCTAGTCGGAAAGGCTTCATCACTGTACATGTATCGGAGTCTTGGCACTGTTGGCTTGGGTCGCGATGCCGATGGAGCTGCTGTAGGCAGCCCACCCGAAGAGGCCGATGGCGCTGTCGACGTCATGCCTGAAGTCTTTGATAGCATTGCCGTAGATCCCATTAGCTCTGGAGTACCCGAAGACATACTAAGACTTAGATGCAAAGGTACAGAAGCTAGCCGAGACAATTCACCTTTCACGGCAGCCGTTGTCAAACTAAGTCTATCAGCTGACCTCCCTACTGCATATAATATATGAGTATGCGAGCCCTATGATGCCTTATTGACTTTGAACCAATTGTATTACACAATTAAGTCATTGTTCGGACACCGACCAGCCAATCACCGAGTTGTCACGTGATTGCAGCTGACCAATCACGTGAATGCACCTCTTCCCACACTACTCCCGCGGGTCAGGCAGGGCAGCTGACCTTGTTAAAATAAAAATATATGTGCTTAGAGTAGAGTTAGCAGGTCTGCACCTGCAGGGTGACCGGTAACTTGAGTCTGCACTCGTGTTGAGACTTTGAATAACATAACCTTGCATTGGACTTAGAGAAATACCCATTTCGTACAGAACTTGTAAAAATGTTTCCCTTGTGTAGGGACTTAGAGTATTTCATGTGTGTAGGGACTTTGTTACTCACACTGAACCAAGAAAAATTTCATACCCTATTTTGAACGTGGAATATTTCCTACTCCTATGTAAGGAAGGTTCTGTCCCCCCCCCCTTTTTTTTCCCAACATTTGTTTCTGGTAACCATACTACTCTTCATAGGCTTAGGGTATGTCAACACGTAAATGGACAGATAAAGGGATCCACAGATTATTTAGCAGGAAAAATACATTTATTTCAATGGCATCTAAAAGTACGTGAAAAGAGAAATTCAGTGATACAGTACTTGCAATGGAAAGTATCGTAGAAACGCAAAGAAATAATGCGCAAATAGTTTTACGGTGTGGTGTCTCGGGAGCTTAAATGGTCACCTAAAAACTATACAACACTATTGTCATCGCCGCAGCTCTTTCAGTCTACTCGCTTGGCGTTCCCCAGGGTATCATAAAAACTAACATCAATTGGTAAGGTACCAAAGAATTTAAACATAAGGTAAGCCCCATACAGGGCTTGCTGTGGGTACAAGTTACAAATCCTTAGGCGGGTCAACCAAATAAACCCTACTCTCACACCTTAATTAATTGATCAAAAGAAGTCCACCGAGGATTCCAATTTCCAGAAATTACAAAAAAAAAATCACTATTTATTATAAGTATATAAAAGAACTTTGAATTCATTACAGACAAGTTTACATTAAAAAAAGTTACGTTCTTGAACCTCGATTTCCCATAAGCAGAAAAAAACTGAAGCGAATGATTCAATAAAATAAATAACTAAAATCATTTACCGTAACAAGTCTAAGAGGTTTGCGATCGTATTTTGCAACAAATAAACATGTTTCAATAATGCATAAATAACTACTTTAAATAATGGTATACAATATGTGCGAATAACTTGAATGATTTTATTAGTAAAATGCGTAATATTTCAGCGACATATTTATAGAATTTATAGTCTACTTTTCTTGGAAAGATAGGCTTATGCAATCATGCTAATGTCTACCTGGAATGCATATATATATATATATATATATATATATATATATATATATATATATATATATATATATATATATATATATATATACTCCCCTTCACCCTTAACAACTTTTGAACCTGTGAACCGAATTTCGCAAAACTCGACATAGATAGTACTTCATAAAGACATCCTAATTGTATAGCTTTCTACCACGCACCTTGCTTACTTTCAAAACGGTGTAATTTTAATATTTAGAGCGCTCTTTCATATCTCGGGAACCAGTTAAACAATTCAGACCAACCACGCAAGCTTACAGTTAATGAAGTGAATATTTAATTTAGGAAGGTATATTGTCACTGATCCGCCATTTTGAAAGATATCACTAAGCGAAAAAAAAAAATCTTTTACATAATATCTCGGAAAATGCCTAATAGATCCCCGTCAATTTTCGAAGATAACAAATACTACGGTATGCCTTGTTAACATTTGCCATTGAAATGGACAAGAAACTTATTTTTAGCATGGCGGCCATATAAATATTTTAAGTTTATTTCGTTTACATACCGTACTGTTTGACAAATTTCGACCAAACTTGGTATGTTGAAACTACCAACTACAAGCATAATATGCAAACGCATTGCCGCTTTTGTACTCCATTTTGTAACATAGCGGCACATTAAAAATAATATATTTTTGTCATATGTTAGGAAACAATCAACCGATTCCTACCAAATTTGGCAAACTATAAATAACTCATTACTGTGCGCCATGTAAACTGACGTATTTCAAGTGGTTCAGGCACATATTTTAAAAATGATGGCAGTATTAATATCTTGGCACACGCATTACTCTACTTCATGAAATTTACTCGCATACAAAATATGTACAGAAAAGTGGGCTAATTAGTTATATTAGCAACTTCTTGTTCGTGATAAATTAGTGTCAAGGAACCAGGATGTCGCATTAGCTAGGGAACTCGCCTTACATAGGCTGTTCACGGTAACATGAGCATTCTTGAAAGCCCTGTTTAGGATCTACTTGTATGCACGTCGTGTATTCTTCCGCCTTATGTAAGATTGATTAAAATTGTCATGGGCCTCATCACTTTATTCGTGCGTCGGTCAAGTAAAACAGTCAAATTATTGGTAAAGTAAATCTATTACAAATATGCATATTTTCCCACTTCAATACATAAAAAAAAAAAAAAAAAAAAAAACCAGAAAAGCGATAGAAATAATTTTAGTTTTAAAAAATGGTTGCCTAAAACTCTTTATTTGACGTTAAAATATGGAACAAATTCCCATCCATCGTTGCCAACTTTACTGGGTGCATGCCACTCGGTGCGCCCTTCACATTATATGCAGATAGGGGCAGTAACTTTTTCTTAAGGTTGATTTCAAAAGTGCTCACATTATCGTAAACAGCCTTTAAAGGCTTTTCACGATTAAGAGAGCACTTCTAAAAAGAACCTTAGAAAAATGTCACTGCCCCTGCCTGTATATATTTTAACAGGCGCGCTGAGTGACATTCGTCCGGTAAAATTGGTAACGATGGATGTAAAGCAGTCCCATATGTTAACGACAAATAAAAAGTATTGGTACCCATTTATGATCATTTAAACTATTTCTTAAGCATTCTGTTATTTTTAACGCCTCAGTGTGTAAAAATTAGTAGATTATTACAATGTTTACTTTTGTAATAATTTCACAGTTTCACTTGACCCACGCATGAATAAAGCGATGAGGCCCATGGCAATGTTAGTTATACATAAGGCGAAAGAATACACAACGTGCATGCAAGTAGATCTTACGGAGGGATTTCAAAAGTGCTCATTTTACCGTGAACAGCCTATACCAAGGTGAATTTGGTTCCATTTCCGGCGGGGTCGCTCCCGGATGTGGGAATCGTAACGGGCAATGCTGCTGGTCAGAGGGTTATCTCAGGGATCTCTCATTTCCACCGCCCTTGTGTTCCGGCGCTTCTCCATACTCATCTCGCTTCACCTTATCGGCTCTAAAAACAATAGACTAAAGATGAGGTAGACCGATCTCGCTGGCTGTGCACAACCAATCTCCGTGTCCCAACACTGAACTGCTTCTCCGACATCACGTCTAGCAAAATCGGCGTGTATTGGATTTGAGGTTAGAACACTGCTTTGTAAAAAAAAATGCTTCGGGATGTTAGTATACTTCCTCTAACCTATTTGTAATGCAGTTAGATTAAATTTAAATTGGAGAAAGTATTTTATTCATATGGAGGTGCTTGTCTTTCGGAAATTAAGTTATGAACAAACGCTTTCATCACTGTTGACCATGTGGCTTCGACAGTTGTGTTCCTTTGTGGTACGTCAGTGTTGGGTAACATGCTGGTATGGGAAACGAGGTGTTACATGGTGCCAGCTTCGATACGAGCGGCAGGATGCCACCCAATCACCGACGAGAGGAGGGTAATTGGCGGCGCGGCCAGACTATATAAACGAGGTCGCCAGAGTGTCGGCCATCTTTATCCTTCTCCACACAGACGGCGCAGGGTGCAGCCGCCGCTGAACGACTTCGAGCTCCGGTGCGGAGAGAAGATCCACCACGAGGAAATCCTAAGAGACCTCCGCGGTGCGGGCTTGTACGTCCCGCCTGTGTAATATTCCAGTGGTGAGTCCAATATGGATAACTAAGGATATCGAAGGGATTGTTAGATTGCGTCAGTAGCAGCTTTGTTTTAGGAGAATTTCCTTCGGGGTTGGTAACGATTTATTGTAATGTAGTCCCAAAATAAAATAACACTTTATATAATCTGGGAAAGTTATTTATATAATGAGTAATCCTATTGTGATTAAAGTCGTTGTGAACTGTGTTGTGATTCAGGACTATAAATCCAGTTGACAAGAGCTTACAAGTGAAATTATCTACGTCCCTAGTCTAATCCCTTAAGGATACTTGAAGTATGAAATGGTAATAGACCAATGCGCAGAAGGTAAATAGCGGTATACCTCATCTTTATTCTAATTCTATGCTCAAAACCTCTCCACTACATTCTACATTACTACTACTGTAAAATTAATTTGTACGTAAAATACTGTGATGCAATCCATTCACAGTTACTTCCAACTTTTCTGAATCCCTGCTAAAATTCTACTAACCAGGATGCTCCTCCGCTTCATGCAAACAAAGCTTAACAGAGTATAAAAGAAATTATACCAAAAGGGAAAACGTGCCACATTCGTGCGCACTCAGTGTAATTATATTTTACATAAGAACTATTTCTTACTAGGCGTTACCAACACACCGGTTTTCCCACTGTATTTTGTACGTGTTATTAATGAGTAAAATATAATAATTTATAGATGAAACATAAGTAAAAGTTTAAGTTAACTAAATATGAGGTACTTTTATGTTAACAGAGGTGTACAACGCTGATAATACGTGACATATTTAGGAAACAAATAAACACGTCACACATGGGGTGATTTTTCAAAGGTCTGATACAAAAAGTGTGATACAATGCTTGTTTTATTTATGTGAATATACAATTCGGCGTGGTTAATTATTTAACGTTTCTGAATAACTGGCCAATTTCAAAACGTTTCTCGCTTAAAAATCTAGATGCATCTAGAAAATACGGTCAAATTTCTTCACGCCATTTTCCAATGGACGTTGTAGCCCTCGGCGGGTTACACAAGTTGTAATATCTCACCGCTCGCTGTTCATACACGTCACCATATTTTTTAAAAGAACTTCCTCGAGTCGTTTTTTCCGTGTTCTTTATCCTCATAGCTTCACGTAATGCGTCTCTGGCTTTTTTTTAAATTCAAATATATATCCTGAAGCGTTGGGAAGCCATGATTTTACTCGGGGAAGTACGTAAACTTCGTGTTTGGCGTGGGCGGTCGTGAGATGATTCGGAACACGTTTCCTGCAGTCTGCAGTTGAAAGGAAGGTTTTATTAATCTTGCTGCTGGCTGGGAGGGAGAAAGGGTGTAGATGACGTTTATCCGTAAACTTCTGTGGCAGATTTTAACATCAAAATTCGCAGCAAGCAGTTTTATTTTTTTTTATTTTTTGGGGAACGGGAATAGCCACGCCGTACATTTTAGTGATTACTTTTCATGGGACTAGCTTAAATATACTTCTCCCAGCCTTAAGTGTAAAAGTTTACAGTGTTTGTATCATGCGGAGAATTGTTATTATACGAAGTAAGGAAATAGCCGTTCACTCTGAGGCGTGTAATGAAGGTAACATCGTTCTAAACTCACGTAACATAATTTTTTTTTTCTAAACCTATACAGTTTCTGAGTGGCGCACAAACCACTCAGTTTGCCTACCTTCAAGGTGTTAAACGAATGCCCTTATATGTGAGGACTGTTTTCTGGTAAACGGAATGGGTTCGAGTGTTACAAGACGACTTGTTTGTACATTTTGACGCAGTGATTAATAATCCGTATTTTGATTTCAGCATATATTTGAAGCTAAAACAATTACTGCGATGTCAGACTAGCAACCCTATTTTGTTTCTGACTGGGGAGTGATTTTCCATTACCTATCCAGAGACTGACTATCTTCGTTTGTCGGTCTCGTCTCTAATAGTTCCCGATGTGATTAACTAAATGCTTGTTATTTTTGGCAACTTGAGATGGTGAATAACGCCTGTGATAATTACTTTGGGGCACAAGTTGTGCATATTGTTACGTTTTAATAACCTGAGCTGTTTTATGTCATTAAAGCGAACAGGTTTGGGGTGCGTAGTTCAAGTTAAAGTCGGGGTTAATTCAAACGTCTTTATATAAAACCCAAATAAATAACTATTAACACAACTCTCTGCAAAACGTTGAGTTAGAGCGAGGGAGTCGATTATGATATCTGCTAACCAATTATGGAGAAGCCGGGTTATTATTAACTAGTTAAATGTCTTTGTAAATATCGGAATTTGTTCACCTTAATCTGGATGCCGAAGACTGCTTTGCATTACGTCTCGGCGGCTGCGGTACACAGTACACCCTTCTGCAGTCCTTGACCCCGCGGCGGCTGGCTGGCATCAGGCTTGGTTTCATGTCCCCGCGGCGCTAAATATTCGCCGCCGGTTTACTAATATCAAATCTGTTTCGAGAACGTCGCTCGGCTTGTGGCCTTGCCCTCATTGCAGAGATGTGCCGCATCTCGTACGCGGGGTGTCCGTTCTAGCCAGTGTTATGCACATGGCTGGCCCACGCCGTAACAATATCCTTTCTGCGTGGACCTCGCCACCATTATACCACTTGTAAGAGAACACGCTGTACAAGTTGCCGCTGCTTGTTAACACTTATCTCGAGGAGAAGCTTATTCGAACACAGAAAAAATTACAAGAGTGTTGATAGAGATCTGAGCGGCGCTTTTAACAGCGCCTATGAGGGCGAAGCATGCTGCAGATGGAGCAGCGGCGGAATGCAATGGTTGAGGAAGTGGCAGTACCCCGAGAAAAACCGCCAGCTAATGTCACACACGCGCATAGAAAAAATGTCCATACAGAGAACAGGTATACGACCAAACTGAAATAAAATGCACAAATTGAAAGTAAGAATAGTAAATAAAGGAAAAGCCTAACGTAATATTGTCACATTGTTAAAATAATCACTATTATGATATATATTACACATTAAGTTTATCATTTTTAATTATATTGCATAATATAAAAAAAACTGTAGCGATTGGAGATATGTCCAAGTTGGTATACTTAGAGTACGATATTTTCAATAACATTAGTGTAGGACCTATCAGGTGTCACCTCCCCCCCCCCCTGGCCTTCAGCAAAGAGACGATGAGGCAAGCGGCGAGTGATCAAGAATCGACCTTACAGCTCACGAGTTTCGACTCTTCGAACGCGCAAAATAGATCAGGCATGCGACAACCTTAAATGATTACTTACAAAAATTACGTTAAGAGTTTTGTACCATTCCTGTGCATCGGAAGTAAAGAGCACTGTATGACAAATGTGGAACTTTACAGGAGTGCTCTTTGCGTCAATACCATGATGGTGCACGCCACCATTTCCTACTGGCTAAATTGCTTGTTATTCTGTATAGGAGACAGTCCTTTGTACGCCAGAAAATTGTGTGAAAAATATACAATACTAACGACCCGCCCCGGCCTCGCTTGGGTACGAGTTACAAATATGGCGTTGTTTAGGTTTACACTAAGTATATACACTAAAAGCTTAAGGTAACTAACATAGGATTAATACTGCGTTGTTCACAAAGTCTTCGTAAGTAAACCCCTGAAACACAAAAACTGTTTCTGTGGGTCATCCTTAAAAGATAAACACATGCTGTCGCTGACTTTTATAGACCTTTTTGAGATCTACAATTCTGTAGTGCATTAATTTTGTGTATCTTTATAGTTTTGTCAGCGTAAGCCATGTAAGCGCCCGAAAAGTGGCTTTCTCCGACTTGATTATAAAACGTTGACAATTCTCTACTATATTTACATTAAATATTAATGTATTAAGTATCTAAACCTTTCTCAATAAATTCTCTAAATGATGTTGAAAACCGCATCAAAATCCACCAAGTAGTTTAGAAGCCTTAGCCGAATACACAGACACACGGGGCCGGGCGACTTTATACTTCGTATAGAAGACAATGTCAAATCCTTGATTTTTTTAAATATGCATAATGCCCTTTACCTCCGATTAGTTATTTTATTTCTTTATTTGGCTTTCAAGTGCAATACGTATCTTTGGCACGCATTTATACATAGTATACTCAATAAGTCAACGCGAAAACACTATAAGGACGGGAAAATAAAACTTAATGGAGGCGACATGTTGACTTACACGCTCCGAAAATTCAAAACACGCTAGCGCACAGCCCGCCGTGAATTCTGACGTGTTGCGGTGCTTGCAGCTAGGGGCTGCGGACATAATTCATTCGTCGTCCCCACACGCGCCTAACCACATCACAGGGAAGCGAACCAGGCAAAAAGCTTCCAAACATGTCCTCGATGGCTCGATCACCGACTGTAATTACCGTCCAAACACTATTTTGTACGTTGATCCGTTAATTTGATAACGATGGATTGAGAGTAGTTTCATATGTTAACGTCGGATGAAAAGTGTTAGGTAACCATTTGTGATAACTTAAAATTAATTCTTTCACTTTCTGTTTTTTAAGGCCATGAAGTGTAAAAATGTGCAGATTTGTAAAGTATTTACTTTCATAATAATTTCACAGTTTTATATGACCGACGCATAAATAAAGTGATGAGGCCCATGGCAATGTAAATTTTACATAAGGCGGAGAAATACACAACGTGGTTATAAGTAGATCTTAATCGGGGCTTTCAAAAGTGCTCATTTTTACCGTTAACAGCCTACACTTTATATATATATATATATATATATATATATATATATATATATATATATATATATATATATATATATATATATATATTATATATATATATGTGTGTGTGTGTGTATGTGTGTGTGTTTTTTTTTTTGCGTGTTGTGAATACTTTGTGCAGCACGCCTGCCTATTTTATTTCCTTAACTCAATTGAATCAAGATAACTGAATATTGAAACACTTCTGACTTCACAAGCAGCTGCTAATAAGCTGCGTTAAGCGGTTTCCACAGTTGAGCGACGCGACGAGCTTCAGCCAATCAGATCTTTTGACGCTGGCGACGGGCGTCGAACGATTTGCACGAGCGACGAACATTTGTTTTGACGCTTGTCGCCGGTATCGTGGAATAAGAAGAATAACATTTCTGCGCTTCACAATAAATAAACTGGCGAGAAGCTCAGGTAAAGAACAAATGAAAATATACATAATAAACATTTTGCAGATATACTAATTGGAGTCCAGATTTATATAGATTATTCCTAAATTTAGAAATAAATAAATAAATGTGTAATGTTTTCGGATGCCTGAAGAGTCGTTCGTGTTCTAAAACATTATTTCGAATTTTAATATAATATTTTTATAAAAGAAAAGTGTAGGCCTGTATCACTAAAAAATAACCATTTTATTAACCAAATGGGAAAAAAAATTACCGTGATTAGTTCGCTTTTAGCATTTCATTGCGAGCTTCCCTTGCACGAAAACAGATGGCAACACGGTATGTGCCGCCGCGTCGCCGAAGGCAGAACATCGCCCTATTGTGAAGAACGCTTGTTGCTGGCTGCAATCGTCGGACGCGACGCCTCCGCATCGCGCCGCTCCATTGTGAAATCCGCTTTAGGCTTGACGTACTATCTCTAACTCTTAATACAGTTCCGCGTGTAATAAATTTTAATAGCGTTAAGATGCAATCGCGTGTACATTCGACGGTTGTTTTATTCACAAGTATTTGTACAGAAACGAGAACATTATTTATTACGTTGGTTGCCAGCCGTACTGCAAAATAAGGCCGTTTCCAAGTTCAGGTATATACTTGCGTACTTACAGCCTTGCATACTTCACTTAACCTCGGCATCAAACTTGATGAATTCGGACAGACAGTCATGTTGGCTTCAGTAACAGTTATTAGTCACCTGACCACTTTGAAAGTACATGTATTCCGATTAAAAATTTGGTAACTTCCGAATGTTTTAGGGGCTAAATCATGTATTACATAATTTTTCAATTTGATTTACATTAACATTTATTGTCTTGCATTATTGTATGTAAGAGCAATTTGGGTTGCTTTTTCTTTATCTTAACTTCTATAGGTTAGGAACATAGGCCTAATACAAATGTATTGTTTAGAATTTCTTTTTTTAAGGTTAACCTTGCAACAATTGTTTAACTCAGTTCAAAATTCTAAGTCTACGAGGTATTAATGTTGCCCTATTAAACTTTAAACAAAATAATTATGTCGGAAATCAATAATTGTAATCTGTAAATTGCTTCTCAAAATGGCGCCACATATTCCGCAAGTATGCGAGAAGTATACAACTTCGTTTACTTGTATACTTACATACTTCACTTGAAATTCGGCTAGAACTTACGACGTAACGTCCGGGTTCCGGGGACAGGTACGCACAAGTATGTACTTCAGGCGAATTCGGACACTACATACGATGAAACGGCCAGTTCACTACAAAATAATAATTGGACAAGTTATATTTAAAAAAAAAGTTTCTGGGCACTATTTTTTAAAACAATTGTGTATTGTGACCGCCATGTATGTGTAAGACAAGGCACTGAACATTTTGTTTCCCCGAAACAGTTGTTGTTTCTCCAAGTGCACTGGGCTAGTACGCGTACAGAAATGGGACGGGTTCACTCGTATAATTAATATGAAGTAGAGTGCACATACCAACCACGCGGTAACCAGTCTCCGCGTTCCACCATTGCACTGCTTTTCTTTCTACAGAATCGCCAAAACCACGTTGCATCATCCACTACGATTAGCACAGAGGTTATTCAAATAAACGTTGTTGACCAAGTTGTAACGTAAATACATATCCAAGTTGCGCAGAATATAAAAGCGCGGTTTGCGGTAAAACCAGATGTACACACACATTCAGTCATAAGTTGAAGTACGTGAAATTGGCAGTTTTTAATATACAAATCTTGAGCCGATACTAGAGACATGCGCAGAACACAGAAATTAGTCTTAACTCATGTTTAGTCTACGGGTTCACCATGCAGACTGCCAGATAAAGAGCGAAATCATCCGAGCTATCAAAATAGTTGCCCTGTGCATGTTGATATAGGCTGCTAACAGTAAAATGAGCAGTTTTGAAAACCCTGTTTAAACTCTACTTGTACACGCATTATGTATTCTTAAATTCGGCTGTAGGCTAATCACGAGAAAAATAAGTTGAAAACATATATTATAACCTATAGTCTAAAGTTAATACTAAGGATGGTACACATCTTTGAAGTTGTACCTGGAACACTTGTTTATTGCAGATATTGGAGATAATATTTTAGAAGGAACGCCTATGTCCTGGATAATGTTTAACTGAGCAAAGATCTTCAAACACTACAACACTTGTTGCTCTCATCAAATGATTTCATGTAAATAAGCACTGTTACTATCCATATTTCGAACTAGCATCCATGTCGCGGTAGCATATTTACGATTTAGAGGAAGGATTATTAATTCTCATGTCACAATTAACAAAAATGTCACCTTGTGTAAATACCCTAAAACCTCACCGTTTTCGGGTAATTCGTGCTTTACTTTCAAAATAATATTTACAAATACCTGGAAGGTGGAGCACGCACAATAACCAATAACACATTTTTGCTGCTATTAAAGGGAGGGGAAGATTCCAGAGAGCGGCACATTACAGTGGTACTTCAAAACTTTTCCTTTTACTACAACTTCAAAAATGTGTATCTCCCTTACAATTAGTTTTTTGGTCCATATATCGTATGTATGTTTTCAACTTCTTTTTTCGTGATTAACCCACACTTGAAGTATATCGGTCGAATTTAGATACATCCCATATTATGCACGTAGGGTCTGCAGCATTATTCTAGTGTTGGATTCGGCAGTGCTCTATTAACCATGAACAGTGCAATTTTTGCCAGTTCGGGGAAGGAACCGGAAAACTTGAAGAGAGTTTGTAACCGGGCATTGCAGTCTGCCGTCGCAACTGGCCGCTGACGCCACAATAGCGCCGATCCAAAAAGACACTGCGGGGTTTGTATTTCACTCTCCTTTGAAACACCAGTCGTAAGCAAACACGACAGTCGCGTACACTTCCCTCCGCAAGCGCAGCGGGTCTGCGGACTGTTCAGAAGAATCGACAGTTCCACGTATTAATACATTCACGGCTACTTCACACTTCTCTGGAGCCCTGCTAAAGATCTACTTCCAGGATATTCCTCCGCCTCGTGAAAAATTAGCTTAGCTACGTCTAGAAGATTTCACCAAAGGGCAACGCACCGAATTCGTGCGCACTCAGTTGTAATAATATTTTGCACGAGAATTATTTCTTAATAAGCGCTACCAACATACGTGTTTTCTCACTGTTTTTTCTTCATATTTATTATAAATCAAATACTATAAATTATAAAGAAGCTATAGTTAAAGTACGATTTTAACCAAAACTAAGGTACTTTTATTTTGACAGAGGTATAAAACGCTTATGACAACTGACATGTTTAGGAAATAACTAAACACGTCATACCTGGGGTAATTTCTCAAATGTTTGATTCAAAAAGTGTGAAGAAACCGTGAATAGACTATATGTGTGCAGTACCCGAACTATGCCGCTGTTTCAACACCTCGCTGAAGGAATGCTTAGGAAATACTTCTATGTTTTGGCTCAAAGTTCAACTCTTGCATAACGTTACGTCGACCAACAAAGAGGATTTTTAACCGCGTATACTTGAAGTCCGAAATAAAACTGGAAAGAGCCATAGTGAATTCCTGTTACTTTTCTATTTACACACTGCGAGCGATAAATTTAACAAAATACAGGATGGGTATTAATTCGCCCGATAAACTTCTGCTCCAGGTTCGTTAAGGGAAAAAAATACAACGTATGTCCTAAGTGATGGTAATTACGCGACATCCATCTTTGTTTTTAATGGTTCTCGTCAAACTACAATTAAATTTTAGAGCCAGAGCAAACACAAAATGTCGACGGAGAATGGGCCCATCAAACTCTGTGGGACAAACATGGCTACTGACGTCATAGCAGTCCAACTTTATGTGGCCAACTTTGTTTGGAGCATCCCGGCAAGTAAATTTCAGAGTATGACAGGGGTTTCAATCATACTCGATCATGTTGGAAATTAAGTTCATGTTACAACGCCATGCGCGCGCTGTTTGTTAAATCAGAGCCCAAGCTAAAGATTAGCATATTCATCGTAAATAGGATGAAGTTCGTGATATAAAAGACGTTTGAAAATTCCTATTACAATCTCACTTCACATACCCCGTGTTTATAACACATGGGGAACAAACTTCAGCAAGCAATTCGTAACGAAAATATATAATACAAATGCATATACAACTTATTCCCTAGAGTGATTACTAATGCCCCGTTTCACCATCGTGATTCGAAACTCGATCCAAGACCGGATCTAAGATTGACGCAGAAAACTATTGCACCATTCGAGTACCGAGCTAGACTGGAGATCGAGATGAAGTTCATTTCGAGCCGCCGAAATTAGCGGTTCGAAATCTCGATCCGAGATCAGCAGCCATCGTCGACAAATATAGTTTGAAAATACGCCAACAGATAGAACTACGTTCGTTTGTTTTCTTGGTAAATAAAACATTATACGCACTTGAATATTATTCAGTAAGATTCGTACAGCAATAATTCACTTAAAACAGATAAAAACATCGCCTATTTCCATGGCGTCATATATTACGAACCAATAGTAAAATTTGTCTCATACTTAATTTCGATCTCTCACTTTGGAACCAACATCGACGAATGGGGGAGATCTAGAATCATGAAATATCGTTTTACATTGGAACCAAGATCGAACTGGATCCTGGTTCGGAACTAGGATCATTCGATCTCGGATCGGGGAAGATGTTTGTGCAACCGGGCATAATGGAGCCATGCCCCCCTCCCCTTGAAAATTGAGTTTTAAAAATGCTTAGTTGAAAATATCAGAAACAACTTGAGATTAAACAAAAAGCAGGTGAACAGTGTCTTGCATAAAGAAGATCTTACACGCCTAGAAACGCGGTCGATTAATATCAATCCATTCTTTCTGGCAATTGTGACGGCTATCCCTGCACATCGATCGAAAGCTAAACCAACGAAACCACATGTGAAGTTGAGAAAATGTGTCGGCCGTTTGGGACGGCTTACCTTCTCTGCAACGGGGGGTTCGTTTGACGGAGCCAGCACGCTTCACCTCCACCGGGCGTACCCGCTGCACAGCAAGTGTCGGCGCCGCGGGCTTTCACCGTCTGCGAAAACTTAGGCTGTCTTCCCCTCCCATGTACAGCGCCTTGACCACGTGACGCCAGCCAGCCACGCATCACCAGAGCGCATTTCCGGGACTTCCGGATATCGACGGAGTGAAGATCATTTGTAATGTTCTCGATGATTTCGAATAAAGAATACATAGAGGTGTCTCGCCCTGGTTCGGGAAGACAGGACAGAGTTTTCACACAGCAGGAGTTGCTGTTCCGTTAACATTTTAAAAGCGGGAGGGGCGCTTGATGCCATTTTAAGTTAAGTATTATGTAAAATAATACAACTTATGTGATATGTATATAGAGAGCAAGGATTTATATAAAATGTAATTGTGAGAAAACTGTTGTATAGAGAATTATATTTTTGATACTATATATTTATTGTGATATTGGGGGAAAAGCTTTGTAAATGATTTAATGCTGTTCTATAAGCAAAAGCGATTAAAACTTCTACCCCTTTTACTGGAATATACCCAAATCCTTTTTTTGACAACATTGTGGGGCTCTCAGCTGTTTTATATTTGAACACCTTCATTAAGGAAGCACTAAGATAAAGACCTCATCCTGTGTGTGTTGGCAAACGCCGTCACAAAATGACCATTGATGCCCCATGTTTGCATCAAACTTTGTAACACAACGTTCTAAGCAGTTGTTAGCAACCTGTTAATCAGCAGGCCTAAATTAACCCGGGGGGGGGGGGGTGTTTGTCGGAACACTCTCAGGTGAACCGTGTGTGGTATAATTGATGTTGAACATTCAAAACAGAATGCATGCTGCATACCAGGTAGGCAAAGAAAAATACAGATTAGGGCAGTTTAAATGAGGATTCTTCAGAGGTCACAGCTCCCTTGATAATCACTTTACGAGAAAATTGGTACTCACATTTCAGTCTTACATCTTCGTCAGGAATACACTACTGAAGGCTGTCCCCATGTTTAAGAAACACGTTGTATAGAGGAGAATACGAAGCGTACAGTAAATGTACCATAATTATGGTACACGTGCCATATGTAAAATGATCAAATATCGTCGTTACCATTATTTTAGTACACAATTATGGTATATGTGATCTCCAACACGTTCTATAACATGTACAGCATAAGGATAGAGTCGTAAACGACTCTATATTCCACCACACAACACATCTCAGTATTTTCGAAAATCCTTTGAAGGACTTCGAAAGGGCTTCAAAGAAAACATAGTCCCTCAATTCTCGCTTCGATCAGCCCGCTCACGCGCCTTCCAGGCCAAAACACGAAAAAACACACCTCTCCGGTCTTTGCGACTCCTTCCATGGGATGGGTGGGAGGTTTCTTTTGGGAGGGAAGGAGGGGAGGGGGGAATTCGACATAGGAAGGTCCAAATATGTTCAAAAATTTGGTTCCGGTCCAGTAGTAGGCGTATACCGATGCGGGCGCACCGGCTTCTAGCTGTGGCTCAGCCGCCATGTTGGATTCCAGACTTCCCACTCTGTCAATCCGGTCACACATTCGACATGTTGGATTCCGCCATGTTGGTAGCCAGTATGTCGTCGCCTTTGTAACCAATACGCCACCATCTCAGACCGCCATTTTAGTAACCAGTATGTCATTTTTTCACGATCTATCATTCCGAGGGTTTTCTCTAAGTGGTCCCATTTTCTCTCTATCTTGCATTCCGAGGATTTCCTCATGGTGCTCCCATTTTTCTCTTGCATTCTTTTTTCCTTTCTTTCTTCTCTTCCTTTCTTTCTTTCCTTTCTCTTTCTCTCCTATTAATTTGTCATTTGTTTCTAATATTTGTCACATGCGCTCCACTCCACCATCTTGCTTTTATCGTTTGTCATTTGTTTATGCGTTACTGGAGGCCACCATATTTGTTTACATTTACATAGAGGCCGCCATCTTGCAGTGTAATGGCTACAAAGATGACGGTGTACTGGCTACCAGGATGGCGACGTACTGGCTACAACATAGCGGAATCCAACATGGCGAAAGTATGACCGGATTGACAGAGTGGGAAGTCCGGAATCCAACATGGCGGCCGAGCCACAGCCAGTAGACTGTAAGTCCGCATCGGCATACTCCAACTACTCAGCACTCCACCCCTCAAGGGCACAGTCACGCAGTTACACATCTACTCAGTTACAACATACAGTTACACATTTACTCAGTTACAACATAGTTACATATTTACTCAGTTTCAACATACAGTTACACATTTACTCAGTTACAACATACAGTTACACAGTAAAGACTGTCATTGACGAGGCCCATGTAGAGTTGGAGGAAGATCTGCTCACGTCACAAGAGATTTGTCACACGCCAGTTCTTGATGACCGAGTGCATCAGAACTCGCTTCGCAGCTTGAGCGTTTTCAACGAAATCGGTAGTAACCACGTCTACACTTTGTGCATTCTCAGGTGGCTGCTTATTTCACTCCACCTACCCGCGTCCAATATTGTCTATGCGAAGTATCTTCACGCCTTTTGCATCAAAACTTCGCAAAATTATTATGACATGCTCGGTCGTTTCATAAATATGAAATTAAGATTGTTTTACATGTGTTGACGCGAAAGTATCTTATGTTTGGCTAGTTGGAACTTACTTATATTTAATTTATACATTGCAATATTTCATGGTTGTAACACATTTGAATAAAACAAATTAAATATGTAGGTTGGTAATACCTGATAATAAATAGTTATTGTGCAAACTATTCACAAATAGTGTACGTTGTCCCTTTGCTGTAAGTTTCTAGACTGAGTTAAGATTTGTTTGCATGAGGCTGAGGAAGACTCTGAAAGTGAAACTATACACTCTAAGAAATTATTCGGAAATTCACCATACCAGTGTGTGCGCTTAGTGGGAAAGCAGGGATGGTAAAGCTTTCCCCTATACATCTTTTGTAGCGTTCCTACATTTGCTCAGGAAACAGTCAGATGTGTAGGGAAGTTCCCAACTTTGTATAGTAGCGATGCTGAACATTCCTATATCTGCAGCTTGATGTGTGGTATTATTGTCATACAGTGCGTAGGTTAAAAACGTCCATTACAGTTTAGGAAGTTTACCAGATTTTTTTTTTTTACTGTGTAGCAGGGCTTCAGAAAAGTTGAAAGTAACCACTAATGGACTGTATTGGTTGTGTTGCCAGCTAATTACACAAGGCTCGTGTGTAATCATCAACCAGAAATACGCCCCCTACGCTTTCGTGTGTTATAAAAACGTCGTTTAAAAAAATCCAGACTGCAAGCACCTATAATGTAGCATGCGCACAAAATTCTTTAGTATTATAGAGCAATAATATATGCACGTTATAATTTAAATAACTAAGTTCGACCTTAAAAATTGCGAAATACCCTCGGAAATATTTTCTCCTGCAGTCGTGCTGTGAACCGACAGGCCAGCTAGTCACTGGTGGGGCTTATCTCCGCTACAACCTTACAAAGGATGGAATACAGCAGTTCTTACAGTCGACCTGCAAGAAATGCAGAACAAACATATCGTATTGTGAACGTAATGTAACAAGCAAATTTCTGGTTATATATATATATATTTTTTTCGGAATAGGTGTTTACATCGGTAATATTCCTCCATCCAGCAGCAACAGTATATATATATATATATATATATATATATATATATATATATATATATATATATATATATATATATATATAAAGTATATATCACTGATACTATTTTATTAGTAGTACGGTGCGTACTACATTTCTTGACATGATAGAGGTATCTACATAGTTGCCTCTACAAGTAATAGGAATTCCAGAACACATTTTATATTCAGTTTCATGTCAAATTTGTCAAGATATAAATTACTGGGTTGTCATATACACATGTAACATTGGAAAAAAAAATAGCGAGGTGCTGGCGAACCTGTTGATCGCCACGTCATTTAACCCGTGTCATACACATGTTTTTTCCTTCAGGCATTGCAGCTTTTCTCAGTGTTGCGTACACGCAGTGATTCCTCATGATTGTCAGGCCTGCATGGCACGTTAGAGTGCTTCCATATTGTGATGTGAGCCTGAAAGGGGACTGCTATCTGATTGACAGTCAAACGGGCATCTTTGTGATATTTATGTTTTAAAAATTCTCTACCGCAATTTCAGTATAAACCCTGAATAAAGAATTGTACATTCATATTTGTAGTGAATAGGAAAAGCAGTCACAAATCATAGCGTTTTATAAAATCTCTTAATATCTAAATTATAGGACACTGCAGTTTGGCTTTTCTTTGTTTCAAACACATTAAAGTGATATTGAAGTATAATTTTCTTACAATTTTACTGTGTAATTTATTCTAATTAATCAAAGTTAGACTTGCGCTTACATTCTAGGAATAAAACACCAGGTTAGTTTAGCTCTTTCAAGTTTACAAATACGTTATAATAGTCTACTAATTTTAATTAAAGCAGTGAAAAGAGAACATAACACGTAAACAAAACGAAAAACGTGTTGAACATCAAAGTCTGTCCGTACTTCTAAGTATTAAAGGGTGACGCGAGCTACAAGCCTTGCTGATGATAGAGAAATAATTGCATAAAAATAAATGAAGTATCAGGCACATGACTTTCGGTATAATATTGCTTACTTAGAGTAAATAATGAATACGTTTCTTAACCTTATACTAATTCATAAAAAAAAAGGCGCGCACATTTCAGTGGAGTCGGTTGCGTAAGAAAGGCGATTGACTCGGCTTATTTTTTGAACTGGACAAAGATCGGTGAGCTATAATTTTCTGCAGGAGTAGCTATCGCCAACATCGAATAAACAAAAACGTAGCTACCACCGTTTACCACAATGCGGTATCGTTATCTCATCGTCGTCAAGAAAGTAAGAGTTGTTTAAAAAAAGCAGCTTTAGATTTTAATACACTATAAAAATTGAAAGAGTTACAACTGCTCCAAATAAGTTGATTTGGCTGCGTATCTGTTGAATCTGCTTCTCTTGAATCCTTAAAATTCTAGCGATAATATTAGTGGATGTATATTTACTAATTACACAGTGATTTCAGCTGATTCATAGAAAATCTCACTGGGCTGGCAGTAACCCCTACATGCATTCTACTGATTTGCCAGTAGATAACAGCTTAGTAACAAAATTATTCTGCTGATTGACGTCACTTAGTAATAGTAGTGTAGATATGGCGATTCGGCCACAAAGGGATGGGGGAGAGGCACTTAGGCATCGTTCGCCATCTTGGATTATGTCACATCCGCCATATTGAATCCGCCATCTTGGTAACCTATACGTCACCATCTTGGACGACGTGACATCCATCATCTTGGTAGCCAGTGTGTCGCCATCTTGTTTATGGCCGCCATCTTGCTATTTTTTATTTTACGTGGTGGAAGATAATACAATATTCAAAAAGAAGAGAAATATATTGGGCAATTAACTGTGATGGATGACATCCTCTCATAATGGACTTGCTTCAGGGCTAAGAAATTGCTGAACGTTGTCGAAAAGATAAAGTGGAAGAATCCTGCCTTACCGCACTAACATATTTAGCACATCAGAAAGGATTCAAATGTAGCGTTCCACATTCGCCATTTTTATCTTCCAGCTTCAAGTGCCCACATAATAGATTTGTGGTGCGATACTAGTGCTCCTTTTAAATAGGTACATACAAATCTCTGGCTGAACGCGGAATCATGGAAATGGAACTTAATTTCTGTTTCGTTGCTGTGTAGTGTATCATCTCTGTCGTTTATCTTGTTTAGTGCTTTCCGCGTTACTGCCGCCACATCAATCATGTTAGAATGCCATTTGCGTCGCACTGGATGAGGACTTCAAATATTTGGTCTGTTACACAGGAGCGCTTGCACTGCAATGCGATTACACGTCTCGGGTGAATTCGAGCCCCGGGTTTTGTTTCGCACACAACGGTCCTCCGCTAATGGCTAATTATAGTCCACGTCGTTTCTCACCCTTCCCTTCGTTATGGCTCCCCACAACAGTATTTCCTCCCTTGTAATACAGCTTAGAAAATATTTATTTTTGGAGTTTCACATCGCCTGTGAAGTAGGCGTTTCTTTGTTGAAGACTCGGCTATACCAACGGTAACATAAAGAGAAGAGCCGATAGGGGGTAAAAAAAAATCTCCACATTTTGTTTTAGACGAGAAAACCGTTCCTTTTCCGACATAATTTTCTACGGAATATCATCGAAATTTTAGCGACTTAATAATGTCAGTCATTCATTAAGAGCCACAGAAACTTATTCGTGAAAGGAATAGCGTGTCAGTGGTGGCCGGGGGGAGGGGGGATTCTTCACAAGCATATTAACGAAGACTAAAAAATATGTCGCACCACATTATTTATTTCCCATGTGAATCTGTGGCAGAGTCAGTAGGATTATATAGCTGATAGTGCCGTCTGTTCAGATTGAACTATTTCGCTTGCGGTACCTATCTTGATGTTGACGAACCTACGAGCTGTAAGAGGTATCGACTATATTAACTTATATTAAATGAGACCTCTCGATTTACCATATGCAACTAGTGGAATGATTGGTAACGTACATAATTGATAGCTACTCTTTTTTTTTTAATTTGCTCGAGACTATTATCTTTTAGTGCAAAATATTGAAAAAACTACCGCGCGTTAGTATTTAGATAGTCATATTTATAATTAGTTAAAATGTTTTATTTCCTGAAAGTGAAAACTTTAGCACCAATACATTCAACACGTCTTCGTCATGTGATGTGCAAGATGCAGAACTTCATCCATTCCGAGACAGTCGGCAACAGAACACAGTTTCTTCTGCACTTTGTGTAATATTTTAAAATAATTACTATGTCACTTCAAAGCAAATTATAAAATTTATTTGCATGTGTCATTAAAACGTGCGGTTTTAATGACACATGCAAATAAATTTCATAATTTGCTTCGGCACGTGCTTTGGCGCACGCATTGCTGTTCTGCTCTGATTCTGATTGGATGGAGAAATACACGTGACAGTCGTTACTAGCCCCATCTAGCTTTTTGGCGAAGCAACTTCTCGAGATCACAAGGTAATCATTCTCCCTATTAATGTTCCATCCCCCTGGAATATTTAATGGAATTAATTTATCTCCTACGATATAAACAAACCGAAGGTATGGAAACTTATTCACATTGAAAAAAAAATACAATATTGTTAGCAAACTTTTATCGAACATATTAGAATACAACTTAAATATATCACATTACCTTCGTAGTACCTAGTCGTTTTTCTTAAAAAATTCAGCAGCGACAGTAGGCGATAAAGCAAGAAGAAATTTGATCAATATTGTAACAACGTTATCAACGAATAAAAATCCAAGAAATATTGGAGAGGAATTTGCATAAAAAAATACCGATTTTGCCTGAAAAACCACAACTTTGGTTATTAACCAAAATTATTTATAGTTAAAATCGGAATAATTCTTTTCATTGTGTTAATTGGAGTATTTTCTGTTGATTGTCCACTTGACAATTTTTTTCTGCATGAAGTATTACACATGCCAACCCGTAAGTTGCACGAGTCTATTGTGTACAGTTTTTGCAACTGCAATGAATCATACCTGAATAACTCGAATTCCTCTAATGTTTTTCTTTAAGAACTTGTTCTATGTTATCTTGAATCAAGTTTTTCAACTAGCACTCCGAATCATTTAAACAGTATGAATATAAAGTGCTGTGCCATAATACAGTATTTAATGACCACTTAAGCAATAAAAGTATTTGCATGTATTTATTTCATGCAAAGTAAATATAGCATGTTACAAAAAAAACCTTTGTATCGATTTTGACAAGTTATTTTCGTGTAGTGCATGGTTTTTAGTGGTTTGGAAAAAAAAATTTATCATATATTTTTTAACTGAAATATTTTTTAATAAAAATGTGTAAGTTTTAACTTTGATATTTATTAAATACAACTGCATGTGTAAAAGCTTTTCAAATTTGTGAAGTATTCTACTCAATTCAATAAATTGGACTGCATGAGTAAACAATAATTTCAATTCAACTGATTGAATTTAATAAAACACGCGAGAGTGTTAAATGATCTTTAGCGTATTATTAACACACAAAAGTTTCATGGTTTTTTTTAGTTTATTATACACGAACAGTTGTGGAAAAATACAGATTCATAGGCTTCCCGTTAAGTAGCCTAGACATAAGAAATATAATTTTACTTAAACACATTTGATGATATAAGTTGTCATCAGCTAGGTAATACATTGTAAATATTTTGAAGTTGCATGCGTGTAGGTACAAGCTTAGGAATTTTATAGAGAAAAGTTTGTTCTCCTAAAAAAACCTTAGGCGGAAATAGTGCTGCGGTGTCTTATACGGATTATTTGTGTGGTTGCATTCTCGCAAAACGTATATTGAGTGTTACAAATGAACTTGATCGTCAAAGTTGGAGCTACATATCTGATAGAGCTTCTATCGACTAGGTTATCATGTGAGGTGAACATGGCCCCAATTGCAGCCAGTAAAGCCGCGAGCATGTGCCCTTGTAGTTAGAACCTTCGCTGCATGCCCTGGCGTATGGAGCTCAGCCCTGAGACGCACTTAGGTCCTATCCCTACCTGAGACCTCCGACTCTCCCTATGGTTTAAACTTAGGTTAGAAAAAGAAAATAAATTGGTCATCTGTGGCATTCATATGCGTGGAATAATCCCGAAAGGACCAGTGCTAGTAAAGACTGTTCACGATAATAAAAAAAAGTCGCTGTCCCTGCCTGCATCTATTTAAATGGACACACTGAGTGACATGCGCCCAGTAAAGTTGGCAATGATGGATGGAAAGTAGTTCCCTACTTAACGTCGAATAAGAAGTGTGAGGTAACCATTTGTAATAACTTAAAATTCATTCCCTTTTTTTTTTATGCATTGAAGTGTAAAATTGACCAGATTTGTAACATATTTACTTTTCCAATAATTCCACAGTTTCACCTGACCGACTCATGAATAAAGTGATGAGGCCCATGACAATATCAATTTTATATAAAAAGGGGGATGGGGGAATACACAACGTGCATACAAGTAGATCACAAGCAGGGCTTTCCAAAGTGCTCATTTGACCACGAACAGCCTATGCAAATACAGCGCTCACCCCGCCCGACGGCAAGCGGGTGGCGAGCGGCAGCGTTGACTTACGAGTAGAGGGACTATGCTTTCTCAAGGAAGAGAGTGACTACGCTTGCAGGCGTGGGAGATCACGAGAGACCGGCACATTGGTGCAACTGGACTGAGTTAGAGAGTTTGACTACACTAGCTGATCTCGGCGAACGTTGTTCAGCCTCTTTCTTTTCTTTTATTTATTTTTTATATTTTTAAAATCCATAATGAATATGTATATAACGCCATCTGTTGTATTAAAAATGTAAGTGCCAAATTTAAAACACGAAGTGTAAATGTCACGTGCATTTGTGTGTCATAGTAAATTAGGCGCAAATGTTATTTGTATTGTGTTTCGTAAAGATGATAGTTTTTACGTATAAAAATCTTGTATTTTACATGTTATAATTACATTGAATTGACATGATAAATCTGTAATTTGAACATTCTACACCGCTTATTAAATGATTTTTCATACGTGTTTGTTGCACAGTGATAAATAAAACTCAAGGTAATTATTCGATACGCATTGAACTTTTTTTTCTTTTTTTTTTCAGTTTCAGCACCTGTTGTTGGATTTCTTTGTTTATAATTGAAGTGATATCTATTCCTCTCCTCCACAGAATATATGTGGATATTGTAAAGCGTCGTATGATCGACGTGTGTCTTGTATGGTTTGAACTGTGTTGTTTCTGCGCATAATTGTCTATTAGAGTCTTTTTAGCATGCACGTACTTCTCTTATGATCGTGCTGTGTGCTTCTCGATCTTGTGTTCGCGCCTCTTCAGATCGTGTAGCGCGTGTTCACGTTCTATTTTGACTTCTCAGTGCGTCCTCTCTATTACGTCTGGTACGTCGACCTATGTTTGACCGTGGTATCGCTGGCATTTTTCTCTTTTAGAATATAGAATATAGAGTCAGACTCCAGTGCCACCTATCGGAACCTAACCTACCAAATGTAAAGCACAATAAAACAATTTATTTTAGATCGATAAACATTTCCTGCAAGTATGAGCAAAATCGGCCCATAGATATAGAATTTAGACTCCGGCACCACCTATCGGAATGAAACATAACTATAAACCTTACTCGCCACCTCCATAACATATGGTGTGAATATGGTCTCAATTGGTCCAGTGGTTTGTCAGTGATGGTGCGGTTTAGTCACGCACAATGGATTTTATATATAAAGAAGATAATTTAGTATTAGCAAGACTAATTATTTATTGAATTGTTCAGTGTGAAGGCTGTTCACGTTAAATTGGGCCCCTTTGGAAGCCCTGATTAAGAGCTGCCTGCATGCACATTGTGTATTCTTCCGCCATATATAAAATTAACATATCCGTGGGCCTGATCACGTTATTCACGCGTCGGTCAAGTGAAGTTATGAAATAATTAGAATAGAAAATGCTTCACGTATTTGCCAATTCCTATACCCGTGTGGATTCTGAAAGGTAAATACATAATCTCAGTGTTCACAAATGTTTACCTAATGCTTTTAATTCAACGGTAAAACACGGGACTTACGATTACTTACCAACTTTACTGGGCGCAAACAAGTAGGTATGCCTGTTAAAATACACACATATAGGAGCAGTGATATTTTTCAATGGTTGATTACAAGAGTGCTCACTTTGCCCTCTAGTTCTATTTTTAGTCGTACAGTAGTTAATTAATTTTTTCAGAGGATTGTAACTGAGTGAATTGTGGTACAGTGTGAAAGAAATTATGATTAAGAATTCGGTGTCACGAACATGGCAACACCATATGTGCCAAATTATACAACGTGATTCCGAACAACACCGACAAACTTCGGCATGTTATTCCCGACGAGAAAATAAGACGAAAATGTCTGTACCACTTTTCCCCTGAAGTGATTATAAAGGGAGCTACACGCCCCTAAAATCCTCGGTTTTGAATGTAATTGAGTTTTAAAAAATATCAGAAACTACCCACGATTAGCAACACATCGGCGGATAGTGGTTCGTAGAACAGAGCACTTACACCTGTGAAAATGCGGTTGGTAACATCATCCCCCGTCATAATAATAACAGCGGTTGCCACTCCGTGTTTTGTTACGAATTAGCACCCGTGTTTTTCTTATGAAATGGGATATTATCACCCACCACATTTTCACAGGTGTAAAATCTTTGCTCTACAAACCACTATTCACCAATTTGTTCCTTAATCGTGAGCAGTTCCTGATATTTTTTTTACTCAATTACATTCAAAACCGCGGATTTTAGAAGCGTGTAGCCCCCTTAATAATCACTTCAATGGGAAAGTGGTACATACATTCTCGTCTTATTTTTTTCGTCAGGAGTAGCATGCCAGAGTTTTATCTTTGTTGTTCGGAATCACGTTGAATATCTGTACTCGTGCCGTCGCGCTTATGTCTGTTACGTCTATCAACTATGAATGTCCTATTGATTGCATTTGTGAATTAAACTGGCGGTTTTTCGTCGCTGATGAAGTGACATACCGGCACAGGCAAGACAGCGCGCCACAGAGTTGAAGTAATCTTCCCGGCGACGTAATGCGGTGGTGGGCCGAGAAGTTGGATCCAACTGCTGACGTCATCGTAGCTGGCGCCGACCTGTCACCGCCCACACCAGGGAACACACTAGTCCACTTGACAGGCTGGCGGTATAGGGCCCGCTGCACCTCTTCATGCAAGTTTGGGCGGCGCCAGTCGAGTAGCGGGTCAAGAGCTCCTCTTCATAACTCCCTCCCCAAAATACTTTCCTCTTCTAAAAGACTTCGTAACTTGGCGCCGTGATAACGCATTTTTATTACCCGCCTCCAAGAGACACACGAAGTTTTTCCATTTCCACGATAGATATCTATCTTCATTTGCGATGTATGTATTTGCATATCTATGTTAATACTGTTACAACTTCTCTCTCGAGAAATTAAGTGGGCTATACCAAGTTCGTTAAGGGATGGGGGTCTTAATCAAATAAAATAATGAATTATAATTTCCTTATTTTATTTACAATAACTTCAGCAAAATTCTCTGAACTCAAATTCTCACAATAAATTGATATCACTTACTGTTCACAACTAATTACTCCAATTTAATAAAATTTATAATTACGACAAATAAATCAATGAAATTGAATAATTAATGATCAGTCCCAATAGACAGTACATTAACCTATTCAATTATTTTATAGTTTATGCGTCCATATTTGACAGTTCGAATATTTACAATAAAATCAGTATTACACTTTCATTCAGTCCCACCTCAGTTCAGTCCATGTCCCGCCAGTCGTAATGTTCTAGAGTCCTCCAAGCCCCCTCACGCACAGTAGGCTTCACTGGTCTGTTTCAAGCCCTCTCGTCCATTCAAGCCACGCACACCTCACTCGCCGTCGTCCACACTTCTCTTGCTCGCGCACTCTCGCCAGATAGCCTCCGTCAAAGACTGCCGGCCGCTGGGTTGCGGCAGTGTGTGTGTGTGTGTGTGTATGTATATATATATATATATATATATATATATAATATATATATATATATATATATATAGCCAAGTCGCGTGATGCTTTGCGGAGGGCTGAGTCCCCAGCAAGTCCCGCCGCTGTTGGCATTCACGGGATTCCCAGAAGGGGAATCAGGAGGCAGCGAGCGCGTCGTTCCAGGAAGAGGGGAGGGCGAGGTGGGTCTCCGATTACTGCGTGGGGCAATTGAGTCGGCGCCAGCTGCAGCACGTAACAATACATTTATATGTTAATGTGCAGATGCTTCTTTTGTGTATCTATGGATTTGTTTTTCTATTTATGCATATATGTGTATCTATTTATGAATATATATGCAGCTATGTATCTATATATGTAATCTATGAATATATATACATATATGCACATTAGACTAATAATTTAAAACCAAGGCTCTTGATGCACGGTCTTAAGAAACCAGAATTATAATACAGCATTGACGGAATACTTGAATGATATAAAGGACTGTCAAACATTCAAACGAAAAATAAAGAATATTCTTACAAATAAAAAAGATGGCAGTATGTTATTTGATACTTCATAGAAATTTGATTGCGATGAGGTTTGTTGTACTTCTGTCTTACAACTTATATTCATAACACCTTGATGTGCTGCATAGCTTTTATATTTTCCTTATGAAATTGAGAGGGCATGCCAGGGTGCGAATTAAACTTTTTTTACAGGGGGAAAACTTTTTTTAATGAGCTGAAGATTTTTGGAGATTCGCGTTTACCAGTAAAATGGTTGATATCTTGTGGCGGAGATATGAGTAATATCTTGTAGCATATAAACAAACTGCAGTGTTATACGTCTCCAATCAACGCCTGGTGTGAAATCAAGTAACACATCAAGGACTGCACGAATGCTGCTGTACACTGAAAACTTGGCTTTTGACACTCAGTATGTCTTCGGGCCGGTTGCACCATCGTGGTTCGAAACTCGATCTGAGATCGTATCTAAGATCGGCACTGAAACCTGTTGCGCCATTCCAGTTCAGAGCTGGACTGGAGATCGAGATGAATTTCATTTCGAACCACCGAAATTGGCGGTTCGAAATCTCTATCCAAGATCAGCAGCCATCGTCGACGAATGTAGTTTGAAAATACGCCAACAGATAGAACAACGCTCGATTGTTTTCTTGGGAAATTAAAACAACATACCTACTTGAATATTATTCAGCGAAATTCGTACAATATATCACTAAAAACATCAAATATCGCACAAACAGTTTTATCTATTAAGAAAAATTCCATGACGTCATATATCACTAACCAAAAGCAAAATTTGTCTCATACTTATTATAGATCGCTCCAAGATCGACGAATTGGAGATCCAGAATCATGAAATTTCTTTGGTGCAACACTTTTACATTGGAACAAAGATGGAACTGGATTCTGGTTCGGAACTAGGATCATTCGATCTCGGATCGGGGGCGATGTTGGCACAACCGGCCCTAAGTCGTCTGTGGGTTCGTGTTGTAGCGTCTCCCCTTTCCTGACTCCTATTCTGACCACTGAACCAATAATATTTCAAGCAATCTGTTATCAAGACAAAGGACGGGGTAAACGTACTTGTCAGGGACGTAGCTCAGCTTGATCATTAACAACTTCAACAAGTTCATAACATAACTACTTTATTGAACACTAGACATATTTATAGGAATTTATACAACACGTTACAGTAAATGATTATATAAACAAGTACTCAGTTAACAGTCACTCATAGGCGGCTCGGTGCCGTTTAAGTTATACTATATATATATATATATATATATATATATATATATATATATATATATATATATATATGTTATACTATATATATATATAGTATAACTTAAACGGTATATATATATGTATGTACAAGGTACCTAACCTTGCCAGATATTAATTAACGCTTAAGAGGACCACGGGGTCTCTAAGGATGACGTTACGCCCTGACTGCTTGCTCGATTTACGATCACCAATTAACACAGAAGAGGGACCCAGAGCTTCTCTAGGTCTCGGTGTCGTGATGCTCACGTTGCCAGCTCCGGCAACTAACGTCGTGGTACCTTAAGTGTCGTCGTATCACTTTGGGGGGGGGGGGGGCGTCTATGGCCGTTTTATACGCCTCGCCCAGTAGGTCAGCGTCGTGTGTTTATAAAGCTTTCTCAATCCATACCCCGTCGTAGTTTAAGTGGTGATAATCGTGAGCGGCTCTCATCTGTGCCTCACAAGTCACGCATTATTACTCTTCGGGGGGGGGGGCAGGGAAAATCATTTTTCTTGTATGATCTAGAGAAAAAAAATTATGAGGAGGGAGGAATTCCCTGGCATACTTACCCCCCCCCCCTTTTTTTTGCTACAAAAAGTTAATTCTCATACTGTGGCATGCCATAATATGTAATTTTAAGATATTTATGCTTCTCTTTTAATTGCGATCAAAATCCATTACTTTTTCAAATGTTTATTTCGAAAGCGCTTACTTTACACTTTATCGTGAACAACCTTTAACATATTTCGCCTCAGTACGAAAAAAGACTGACAACAAAAGGAAAATGTCATGCTTATAAACTAACTTACCGGCAGACATAACCTTAACATAGAGTATCAGCGTTAACACGGACTGGTATCCAAGAGGGAATCGAGGTGTTCTGTTCGCGAATCCCTGCAGGATATAGGTTTTTTTTTTTTACCGTAAAGAAGAAAATCTTTGGATGTTGAGGTTGCAAGGGTGACCTAAGAGAACAAGGTAGAAAGGAGCAAAGTTTCTTACTGTACCTAGCGGTTTCCGATAACGGGAGAGCAGATAAACTTCCGGTTATTGTAGAGTTCCACTTCATGACGGAAGAATAGACCCTAAGGCGTTTCTGCGTTCGGTACAACAGTTAAAATTAATTTCCTAATTTATTTACAGTGGTGTTAAAAGGCAGCTAACATTCACAAAATACAACTTCCAAACCTCACAACCAACACTATTTTTTATCAGTGAACGCCATTTTTATGTTACACGCAATTAGAATTAAAATCCTAAATCAACGTCTTTTGCTATGTACAGTCGCTTAATCTTCACTCAGTTACAAATATCCGATCAAAATGTCGACTGCCATACTTTACCCCAACCTCTGTCAATCACGCAACGAGACCCACACTCTAAGAAATTATTTCTAAATTTACCATATCAGTGTACACGTAGAGTGACAAAGCGCGAATGGTAAATTACTTTCCCATACATGCATGGTAACGTTCCTACAGTTGCTCAGGAAAGAGTCAAATGCGTAGGGGAGTTTCCAACTTTGTATAATAGCTATGCTAAATATCCCCATATTTTCAGCTTGGTACGTAGTACTATCTCCATACACTGTACGGGTTAAAAACCTCCATTACAGTTTAGGAAGTTTACCAGAACTTTTTTTACAGTGCACTTCCTTATGATCCAGTCCCTCAGCCCGAGTCTCCATCTTCCACGTCGCACGTACTCGACAGTAATGGCCATATAAGACTGCTGACAAACCATCGCCGACCTCTCATATACCCCTGGAGGGAGTGCTGTCACAAGACCAGGAACTGAAGTTACAATAACTCGTTTAAGTGGGTGTACATATATAGTTTGCAACCCGAGAGATTTGGGTCAAATCATTGAGCCGGCAGCGGGCAGCTTTGATTCTGTTTGAGCTGGGGTCCAGGGCCCGTATTTATAGCTGCTAACCACTGTTGCTACCTTAGTGAATTATTTACGTCTATGTGTATCGACGAGGGCATGAAGCTCCCCGCCAGTGTCCGGAATGTCGTGTTATACAGGATGAGTCCTTTAAAAGAGGCCCCGTGGGACATGTGTGTAACGGAGCGAGGGAATGAGGAAATGCAGACCTGTGTGACATTTGGTGTCGTCTGCACACCTGCCTCGAGGTCAAAAGCGGCCACTTCCAGTACCTACTCTAGGTTTTTTGTTGTCAAACTAGACTACATTTCCTCATCCCTCGCTCCTTTACACACGTCCCATGGGGCCTCTTTTAAAGGACGCATTATCTAGTGTCGTGATATCTGTAGAAGATGTAGCGTTGTCGGCAAGCGGCTAGTTAAACTCGCATGTAGTATTTCGGAGAGTCCTTACAGCCCGAGTCAACCCCCGTAATTAGCCTTGGCCTTGCGGCTCTGCTGACTAGGGTCCCATCCTCGCACTCGTTCGGGGCCGCAGTGGCCGAGTGGTTATACTGCTCGCCTCCCACCAAGGCGAACCCGGTTTCAATCCCCGGCCGGGCCACTCCCGGATTTTCACAAGTTGGAAACGTGCCAAACGATGCCGCTGGTCTGCGGGTTCTCTCGGGGATCTCCCGTTTCTACCATCCTTGCATTTCAGCACTGCTCCGCTCTCACCTCATTTCACACCCGTCGGCTCTCAAGACCTCGTTGTTAAGAGCCGCCCAAATCTCTCAACTCAACTCAACTCGCACTCGTCCGGTCATTTCATTGTGTAGTGTTTGTGAAGAGAAGTAGCGAGTAATTATTACACTTTACTGGCTTTCCATGCACCACGACTGTTTCCAGCCTTGGCCAAAGCTAGAGCTGACCAGTGTAGTACATGTACCTATAAGCTTTTCACGATAAAATGAGCACTTTTGAAAGCCCTGCTTAAGATCTACTTGTAAACACGTTGTATGTTATTCCGCCTTGTGTAAAATTAACATTGCCATGGGCATCGTCACTTTATTCATGCGTCGGTCAAGTGAAACTGTGAAATTATTAGAAAACTAACTATTGTGCAAATCTGCTCAATTTTACCACTAACGCAGTATAAAATACAGAAAGCGAGATAAATAATTAAATTTATCACAAATGGTTACTTTACATTTTTTGTTTGACGTTAATATATGGAACTACTTTCCCCTCCAGCGGTACCAACTTAACTGGACACATGCCACTCACTGCGCCCGATAAATATCTGCAGGTAGAGGCAGTGACTTTTTTCTAGGGTTGATTTCAAAAGTGCTCACTTTATGGCGAACTGAAAGAGTTTCAACCTCACGGGTGTATAATCAAGATGGAGGCGTCCTTTTCGGTTTCTTCATCAACTCGTTTCAATCCATGGCGAGCGCCCCACGTTCTGATACTGCGATATGATTGGCCAGGTACGAGAGCCGGTGCGGAACATGCCACGAAAAATAGGACGTGTCCAATTACCAAACCTGGTACGAAATCTGGCCGTGCAAGGCGGGAAATGCCATGATGGGTGCCACACTAGCCCGCATACCGGCCGCTATGGCGGACCTTGCACAAGCTTCTACGGGATCTGGTATCGTGTAATATCACCTTTAGGTTTGTGGAATGCGCCATAGGAGAGAGATGCGTGTTCACGGAACTCGGCTCTGTGTCTCACGCTGCTGCTAAGGTATTATTCGGTGTTTTGCAGCTACGAACGATGGAGGGTCATGTATGCCTCATAGTGAGTGACACATCTGCGCACGTATACTGCATTAAACGCAAATGAGACACACAGCGGGCTATGTCGATACTGTGTGGCAACCTGCGTTGTGCTCGCGCGATTCGTTCATGGTAATATATATATGAGAGGCACGGGGTGACCCCATATCTGTGGTTTTCCCGATGCAAGGTCAAGGAGGAAAACGGCTCGCCCTGGCTGTGGTTTGGAAAATCGCAGCCGGCGTGCTCTGCCAAGCCAAGCGCAATACATAAACCCTGAGTTAAGATCAACGTTCGCCCTACCCCAACCAGAGTGAAACTGGGAAGCGGTACTCAAAGCCGGTGCGCTAGGTGGATAGTGGACATTTGCCATAATGAATTACTATCAGTGCGAGCAGTGGTCGAGGAGGCTTCATGAAGCGGGCCATTGCTTATAGACTTGACACAGACAATACTATAACGCTACTTCAGCGATACTACGCTGGGGACTGAAGCAATAACAGCTCCGATGTACGTAATTAGTGATTTGTGCACTCCAAATAGATATATGTGCATATATATATATATATATATATATATATATATATATATATATATATATATATATATAATTTCTCTCCTACCAGAAAACTGCCTGTTATATTTCGCAGATATTTTTTAGAGATAATAAAAACGATATTACTCGCTGGTCACAAAATAGAATCTTTGTCCATTAGGCAGGAATTAAAATCAATCAAATTTAGTAGAAAATTCGTCGGTTCGGCAACACAGGTTATAAAATCTAAACTACTCGTAATTAACTTTGCGATATCTGGTAGCCGTTATGACTACAGACAGAAGCCACTTCATTGTCAGCAAACTGCCAACCGCAACGACATCGAGGACATGGCACAATTTCCGGTAAACGGCACCATCGAAATCACTGCACGTTCAATTCTAAGCTGATACTGCTTTAACTGTTTTCCCATGCGCATCCCGAACCATGGATATTAAATAAATCCTTCCAAAACATACATATGTTGAAACAATGTTAAGTTTCCTGCGCTTTACAATCCACGATTATGAAACTTGTGTAAATTAAGTTGAAAGTTACTTCATCAAAGTTTAATTTTCACGTCAGACGACTGTTACTCAAAGGTTGAAGACGAAGGATTCTGAATATGAATTACAAGTAACTAAACAGCGATTGTACAAAAAAAAAGTGGTTATTTTAGTCAAGTAATAAATGGCTATATCATGCTCGTATTGGCCAAGAATTAGTAGTAAACGGCATAGTCTTTTTATCGTTAGAAACGTATGGTCGATAATTAGATTCTGAGAAAGTGTAATAACATCTTCAAATACCTTTGAGCTATGGACAAATACAAAGCAGAGAAAGTTAATATGGAACTCTGTATCACAAGAGCGACAAGACCCCTGAATATTACAAAGTCCGGTTGCCCTTTAGAAAGAATGAGTTCGTGACTAAACACGATATTTCTTTCTACCGCTAACAAATGTAGTGTATTTCATAAAGCATAAACTGCATGCAATGATTAAAAATTATTTTCGGCAAAGATTTTTTTTACTGTAAGTTCCGATGTATTTCGAAGATTTGTGCGGTGCAGTAAAATAGTATCATAAAAATTAAAATACGTAAGCGTGCGTCAATCATATTACTAAAAATTACTCGGTTTGTTCCTGCGTGTAACCACTAAAATAACATTGTTCGCAATAAACAAACCATTACAAAAGACATGTTATTCAACTAAAATGAAGTGAATGGACCAGATGTAAACACGCAAAAGAAAGTGTGGAACACAGTAACAATTTTGTGCGTATTGCTGGCTACTACATTAATGTTTTCATTTTATAAAATGCTGCCTTTCATTGGACAACTGGTGTTTCAAAAAAGTACGCCTTCTTATAAGTTCTAGAAGCCTTCGTATAATAAGTTCTGGAAACAGTATGTTTTATAATTAATAATAATTTTTGTTTTCAGTCATTGTTAAATTGATTTCTGAAACATCTAGGATAAATATTTGCTTAAAATGCCATAGAACTGGAAATACTAATTAACCAGTCCCAAATGAATATCGAGTGTACGCTTAAAATTACACGCGGAAACGGGTAGTGGCTCATAATTAAAGCAAGAGATGCCAATCATCTACAAATTGGTAGTGGTAGTAATCTCGTAACTTATGCTCACAGAAGTTACTGACATGTCATGGTATTTAATAGAATACACACAGGAGCGCACACATGCACGCATACAAACGCAGGCACGATTATGGAAAGTATTTTTTCCTACACGTAATGAGAATAACACGTCATGCAGACCCTGATGGGGAACTTTTAAGGTATTAGTACAGCAGTAGATTCAATTAATTTTCAATAAGGTATTTAAAAATATATATTTTTTTTAATTTGTCAGTTAAATTTCGGTAGTTTTTTTCAGTCATTGGTAATCTCACAAGTAAAATTAAATTGTGTCAAATAAAACATAACTTATATAGGTATTAATTTTAATTAAATTTTTTTAAGCAACAGATTCGCAAATTATTATTTCTTTTCGGCCGTCCAAAGTGCTGAATAAAGATACGCCGTCCCACTGAATTAGTTTTATTCTAGCGTACGACCCTTTGTGCGCGGCTCACACTATAAAACTACCCCTTTAAAATCTCGCGCCAATTCCACCTAACTATTCCCATCACGATCATGCACTCACTGTCTGCCCCGCCTGAAGCTAGTTCCCTCTGCTATCGAAATTCGATATCGCTCATTTTGGACGAGATTCGTTCGACAACAACCGTGCCCAGTTGACCCATTCCCTGGTGCCAATGGGAGGCGGCGAGCCATGTTTCTATAATCCATTCACGGTTACTTCTCACTTTTCTAAAGCCCTGTTGAAATTCTACTTCCAGGTAATTCCTCGCGTCGTGCAAACATAGCCTTCGTAAGTCTAGAAAATTACACCAAAAGACAACGCACTGAATTCGTGCGCACTCAGTAGTAATTATGTTTTGCATGAGAACTATTTCTTACTGAGCGCTACCAACACGCGTGTTTTCTCACGGTTTTTATTCATATTTATTGTAAGTGAAATATTATAATTTATTAATAATATCCAGATAAAACCTTAATTTAACGATATATAAAATACTTTCATGTTAACAGAGGTATAAAACGCTTGTGATGCATGGAATATTCAGGAAACAACTAAACACTTCAAACATGGAAAGATATTTCAAATGTTTGATTCAAAAAGTGTGAAGAAACCATGAATAGACTTAGACTTGGTGGGCGCGAGCGTATTACATTCACCTTCTGTCAAGAATTTCGGAGATGCTGTTGAGTTTAACGTACTTCTCAGACAACTAGAGAAAACATATCACAGGTGGACTATCGGGTGGAGCTGCAAGGTAAACGTCTGTATCCCAGAACTGCACGCTTGTTCGTTCGATCAGAACTGTCAAAAGCCAGGTAACTTCGACCGATGTAAGTTAGTGCCAAGTATACAAAAATAAATACTTTCAGATATGTGTACACGTCTTCCTGACTGAGTTGTAATGCAAATACGATACCGGCTGCATTCAAATGTTATTATTTTCAAAAGCGCGAGTTTGTTGCAAAAAAACATAAACGTGAAGAACGGCACGCCATTGTTTGAACACGTGATTTTGACAGTTCTAATGGAAAAACGTGTTTCACGTGTACAGTACGCCGAGATCGCTGAACAGAGATAGCGGACAGAGCAGACAGAATTTAATAGACGTTCAGATACGAGCATAAAATATTCGTAAACAAACAGCAGGCGACACTGAGCTATTTGGGGATTTAGTGCGCTTCTCAAGCTACGTAAGTTTAAACCCTAAATCTCCAAAAAGGTAAATTACATAAAACGTTGTAGTAGGTAGAATAATAGTTAAGAGTCTTACGCAACATATGTGCTTACTATACTTGTGCAAATGCGGTTTACGTTCTAAATTGGGAATAGTTAACAGTTTACGCACGATATGTGCTTATTACGATTACACAAATGAGGTATACATTCTATATTATAAATAGTTAAGATTCTTACTCAAGATATGTGCTTACTACGCTTATGCAAATGAGGTATAAGTTCTATATTGCGCCAAGTTTCTACATATTTAATATAAATTGATACAAACATATTAATTTGTAGTAAAGTTTATTACGGCTGTTCGACCACGTCTTACAAGTTCTACAGATTCTGTAACTAATATAATTGTTTGTATAATTATTTTAAGTATTTATTTAACGTTTGTTTATGTTTCGGAATGTGTTTTGTAATGTTTGTGACGTAAGTATATTTTGCATTGAATCTGAAAATATGAATGGCACTCTTAATTTTGGGAACAAGTTTGTTTTGTGAATATAAAAAGAAGATTGCTGAACTGTAATATTATTATATGTTTATTTTACAATTTTCGTATGGTTTACGTATGTAATCTTCTTTTCATTATTCGGTTTACATTCGAATAATAGTCGTTGAGGTTCAGCTGAGTGTCGGGTGCTCAGCATTTTATTTTATTTACGTCTGCAGTGAATTGAATGCGAGCAAAACTTGTTTTTAATGTTATTTATTTTAAATTTCATTAAACTTGGAACTGTTGTTTGCATGGTTTATTGTGTACACAAATTTGTCACGTGACTTTTTAAAATTAGTCGGCTTTTCGAACGCACGGACAGAATGTTCTACAACGTCAAATCGAGAGGACGTGGTGTGTATTGCTCCAGACAATGAGATATTGCTTCGTAGATAAAATGAAAAAAAAAATGGTTCAGTATTGTACATGAAAGTAGCGCCACGCTGGATTACTTACTTTATTAAGCCCAGCTGCGGCATAGACATTAATTTTCTTGGTGCTTAAAATAAAAGTAAACCCTTCTTATCCAGTATCCCGGTAAGAAAGTGTGTTTTTCTAAATGGCAGCATATCCCGTTGGTATAAAAAGTGAAGACTTTACAAAAGGGAACAGTTAAATATATCAGTGTGTGAAACATGTTTTACGCCCATAATAAGCCCCGATGGTTAGTTTCTTATTTTTTATTACTGAGAACCGGCGAACACTAAAGAAATATTAACAATTAAATGTAACGATTTATTTATTTATTTTCAAATGTTTATCAGGAATTATTAACGAGATGTGCCAGGCAGGTAATGTAGTAAAGGACCATTTTAAAACGTTTTGAATCTTATTCGAATAACAGCCATACGTGTAGGGAAATAACAGAATCAGAAAATAAGATAAATCATTTGTTAAAGATATGGACCGTAAACATTGAGGTGTATATCGCAATATAGCACACTTCGGGTACTGCGACCAAAGTTTCCTCTTTTAAACACCTTACAAAAGTTTCGAATAAACATAATGAAAGCAATAAAGTAAGGAGTATACATAAAAGAAAGCAAGAATGTCCCATTGCATCTGGGCAGTTCTTACGAGATCTGGAAGTGTTTCTGAAGGTTGTGGACGATTATAAACGGTTGTTTTCAACTTGTCCCGGACATGTTCAATTCGTTAGTGCGCTCTCTGTTGATCACAAAAGAACTACATAACTCTACCATCCCAACTGCCTTATCGTACAATATACCAAACTTTTCCTGAGGTTTATATTTGAGGTATGGAGCTATTCGCAAATAACATAAAATGCAGTTGAATTAGTTGTATATCCTGGAAATGATACAGAATTCATAGCAACTTTAGATGAAGAGCGAAGAGATTTAGGCGGCTCTTAACGGCGAGGTCTTGAGAGCCGATGAGTTTGATTGAAGTGAGTATGGAGCAGCGCCGGACTGAAAGGGCGGGGTAAATTGGAGATCCCCGAGACAACCTGCCGATCAGCGGCATCGTCCTGCACTACTCCCACATGCGAAAATTCATGAGTGACCCGCCCGGGTATTGAACCCAGTTCGCCTTGGTGGGAGGCGAGCAGGCTAACCGCTCTGCCACCGCGGCCCCCACCCTTAGATGGCTGTCGCGCCAGTTCACTACATAATAAACGATTATCTTGTAAGCATCTTGGAGAGGTGTGGTACAGTGTATTGAACCTAAATGGTTAGTGATGAATTTGGACCATCTGCCAATAAAACACAGCAGAATTAATGAATGAATTATTTAATCATTATTGCTCTTAGGACTGCAAGCACGGCTGTTTAATTAATAGTCCCATCTGAGCATTTATAATTAATTACAATTCTTGATGGGCCGCACTCACTCAATATACGGTCGTGGCCAGTTATACACAATCAGTTTATTTAATTAATATATATGAAATATTATACAATTTTATTACAATATTTGTGCCAGAGATAGTTCCAGTTGATAAGTTGGTGATTGTGTTCCAAAGTATAAATAAAAAATAATATTGCTAATAAAATATTTTATCCGTAGGCCAATCTGACGAGCCGGAATGACCGTGTGTAGCCCGCGGGTAGCTATAGGCTGTTCAGTGTAAAGTGAGGCCCTAGTTACTTTTTTATTTCAGCTATCTTTTATCCTTTAACTAGACTACCTCTTTAAAAATAAAAACTGCAATATAAGTAATAAACACAATGTGTAGATTCCACCGCACTTGGAAGTAAACGCCTAAGGCTACAATAAAAAATATATATATTATTTTATTGACTTGTACGACGTATAATATTACAGATTTACTTTCAAGTTTGTTTGTATATAAATGCATGTTTGTTTAGATTATGGAAGCACTATGTTTGTTGATAATAATTTTCAAAAGTTTAACTGCTGGGAACATTTTTTGGCTTCTAAGCAATGGAGAGTAGAAAACTTCAGTAAAGGGCATTTTACTAATACCAGTGACCTGTACAAGAAATAAGCGTTCTATCAGTAATTAGCTAGCCTGGTGTTTATTTGGGAGAATGTCTCTACATATGTCGAAGTACTGAAATTTATTCTCACGAACTTGATCACGTATTTACCATTTTAATGGCGACGTCATAAGAGGTGGTTAATTGATAGGTTTGATAATTTTGAAACCAATCAGAAAAATTACCTTAATTATATTTTCAAGATACTTGGGCCAATGTCTTTAAGTAGAGAACCATTAAGATTCAATATGAGTAATTTTCATGCAATCTCCTTTGAACTTAGTAATGCATTTATTTTCTTTTATCTTTGCAGATCAAATGCAATATTGAATAAAATTCAGTTTGATATCCAATGTGTGATGTTCTTTACTGTGATGTGGTTATTTGCCTGTTCTTTAATGCATTGTCTCGCTACCATGTCATAAGAAAGGTATGGTAATTGTCTCTCTTGTGTTTGCTTATATGCTTTTCAGTAAAGTAATCCCTAGAGCTACAAGGTAAAACTTAACTGATATATAATTGGCCTTCCTTAATGAAAGTATGGTGCTATTCAGAAATTTGTCTTTGGTAAAGGAAATATGAACTTTATCCGTGAGATTCCCACGGTCAATTATCTGCCAGAGCTGAGCATAGCGCATGGCGTTAAGCGTGCATACTTCTCCCCCCCCCCCTCGCTCTCCGTCTGCCTGCTTGGCGCCGGCGCCCGGCAGTAAACGTTTTGTATGGTCGACATTGCTAAAGTCTCACAAACCCGTACCCTGATCAAAAACGAAAATAATACAAATGTAATTTTCTTACAATTACGCAGAGAACCTCACTCTGCATAGCACACAACATATATCACAAACTATTAATCCGAATGAGAGGGCTTTCAAAAGTGCTCACTGTACTGTGAATATCCCATACTTGAATAGCCATGCTTGTATTGCGGCCATAATTCAAGTTTTGTAAATACGAAACTTCAAGTAGCACAGTGCGACTTCAACAATACTCAAAGTACACAACCGCTCGGTTACTCAACATTAAAAATACTATAACTATGCATTAGGGGAGTTTACTCATGTCACAATATTTTTGACCGTTTTTTTAAATAAGTACCCGTTTATTTGAATCTCTTTAGTTACAGTATGAGTTATGTGTGTAAATGTCAAACTTAACACAAATTAATTAAAGCTAAGTAACACTACCGCTATGACATCTGTCTTTATTTTCACCGAAATATGGCATTTGTTCTGAACACCTTGTAATATTATTATTTTAAAATATGTATTATTCAAATACTCACTTATTCTAAATGCCACTTGAGAATAAAGCAGTTCACAAGAGACGGCGTGAAAAATATTTTGATTCAACATGAGGCAGCTTTGTGAATAATTTTACTTCAAATAATCCATTTAGAGCTGTTGGATGTGAGCAGAGAACTGTCGTCAAAATTATTATTCCCCCCCCCCCCCTTAAATCAATAGTATTAAGATGGGAATAATATTTAAACAGCTCAGTATTATAAGTCCAGTCAGTAGGACCAAAGTTGAAATCAGTTTATATAAATACTAGATTTTACCCGCGGCTTCGCTCGCATGGTTATAGGGATAAATAATGAATTTTCTGTCGGCAGACAAGACACCGATCATGAACACAGGACAATTTTAGGACGCTACTGTACACGATTTTGTAAGTCTTTCCATCTGGCGACAAGACGTTGCGATTTTGGGCATTAGATACACGCGAACATGCAACATAGAGCTGGCCATGAGAGAAGTATGTTTTTTATAAGTGCACCCCCGCTACCTGTAATGTTTGCCCTTGCACTTTGTTGATTGTAATAGCAAAACTGAGCTTGAGAGGGAACTACAGTCTTTTGAATTGGAAAGGGACGTCTGTGGGGATGCAAGGAATTATAACATTTTCGCCCTTCCCTGCTCCTGTCAGAATAGTGGCACCAATTATGTTCCGCCCAAGTTGTGTGACACTAAGCCTCATCCCGTTACATAATCGCGGTGCATCTATATTTCGCATAAGCATGACCCGAACGCCTAATTTTAATTGGAGCTTATGTGAGGGAACACCTGAAAACTCTAGAGAACTGAGGAACTCTACAGGATATGTAGTGCTCTGTTCTATATCCATAACTTCGTCTACTAACAAATGCTTCGTTATTTCTCCTTGTACCTCTTTCAAAATGTTAGATTTAACTTTGTCAAAAATGCCATTTTTTTGGTGCAAGAATCGCTCTTTGACATAGCCATTGGTCGCCATTTATATTAGTTTGTAGATATGGGTAAACGCTAGCAATCAGTTCCGTATCACTCTGCACCAAATTACAAAAATCCCCTGTTAGTGACACGCAGCCATCGGCATCAGTTTCCATCCGCCCATCTCCAATCTTTAATAGTTTATCCGTATAATGTTCCATATCAACGTCACTGTATATGTGCATGTATGTAGGCCTATATGTCAAGCTGAATTAATTGACATTTGACCATAAGCTTGACGACTTGAGGCAGGCTTTGATTTCATCTGAATCACCGGTAGTGTTTGGGGAAGTCACCAGCCAGTAATACATCAATTCCTCCCATAATGTCTGTATTGTTTCGCAAATCATGGAGAGTTCGGTTTAGTGCCTGTATAGCTTTTTTGTGTGACATTGTACTTTCGTCCCACACTAATAGTTTGTACTGATGCAGCATCATACCCCGATCGCTATTTTTACTGAAATTACAAATGGATGACTCTTCCCGAACGATATTCCGTGGCAATTCTAACACTGAATGCGCGGTGAGGCCCCGCTCAGTAGTGTTGCGGAGTAATCCACGGCTACAGCAATTCGGTCACTTGCTTCTGCAACGCTGGGACATCATAGTTTAATTATCGAACATTGCCACTATTTTGTATTCGATTTTTGCAAGGGCTTCGTTATAAATGTGTTCATTAAATGTTATGACTGCGTCTGTCTGCTGTAGCCATCACAAAATGTCCTCCGACACGTGCTCTTTGTACTTATTCCACAATTTTTGGGGATTTGAAAGACCGCAAGATGATATAAGGATTGCTGTGCTAGCCCTTGTCTTCTCAGTTCAGCATCTTCCGAAGACTCTTGCGATCGAGCAAGTCTTTTCGCTACTAACAAACAAAACAACAAAACTAACAGTTGAAAAAGCAAACAAAAAAAATATCAAATCAACAAATCCAATAAAAAGATAAATGTAAAGCCTTACTTATTTGTCTACCTTCTAGCTTAGGCCAGTGTAATGTTGAAAGAATGAGATATTTTCACGGGATAAAGTAGCCTATGTCACTCTCCGACCCTCCAACTATCTCTGTGCAAAAAATCAAGTCGATCCGTTTTGACGTGAAAGGACAAACACACACACTTTCGCATTTATATATTAGTAAGGATTGCCTTAACAGACAGCTCTTGTAGTATTGAGGGTAGTGCGTAGGATTGTTACACAAAACCCTGTAGATCACTGCCCCGGGTAAGGGTGGGTTTACAATGGAAAAGTTATGATTTAAATTAATAACTATGACGTATAAAGAACTACCTAAACCGTTTCTCGATATGCTATTTCACAATAGACTTTGGTAGGTCGTATGGGGTTTTTTTTGGGGGGAGGGGGCAGGCGGAGCTTACTGCATGGTGGCTGGACTGGCAAATATCCAGGGGCCACCACCACACCGGAATATTTGTTCTTCAAAGAAACAATGGTCTTAACATTAGAGAGATTAAATATATGGGTATTGATTTTTACAATCATAAAGTCCTACTATAGGCCGTTCACTCTAAAGTGAGCCCTTTTGAAGCCTTAGTTACTTTTTTCTTTCAACCAATTTATATACTTCCACCATTTGTTTATGTAAGCCCTTTCATGTAATAATCACAGTGTATACATTCACCATACCCAAGACGAAAAGTACAAAGCCACAATTAAATGTATTTATTAGTTATTATGTCTGATGTCAGCTTCAAAAAGTGCTCTCTTTACCATAAACAGCCTATATAAAATCTTTACATCTTTATTTACGTACGGTAATAATAAAATATAGGTATACGATTGTCATATCAGCAGCGTGGCACTGTAACTGGCGAGAGAATGTTAAAGCTTCGTAAAGCCATTGAGTAATGATATACATTTGAGTGGCCATGGGATAGGAAAAAGTCTGACCAGTTTTTTACGTTAGTTCTTGGGATGATTCATACGAGCGCTAGTGTTCTCGACTGGGAGTTAGCAGGCAAGCAGACAAAGCAGCAGTGAAAATACGTCGCCATCCATGCGGTGTAGCCAGTTCCACATCCCGCAAAAGTAGTTCATCACCCTGGCCTTGGCTCACCCACGTGTTCGTTCATGTTCAACTAAAGGCGAGCCTGTCACGTGCGAGTTATCAGCTTTCGTTGCAGTTATGAATACTCAACTCATGATTTACTAGTGGCAACCATTGCATGTGTTCCGTTTCGGTCGTAGAATTCTGTACTTACTGAAATTTGAAGCTATATCAACTACTACTTGGTTTTATTTACCTCTGCAAAAATGAATTATCATAAACATATAAGCATCATTGTTTATAATTCTAATTTAATATTTTAGTATGGTTTAGGTGTTGATAAAATTAGAGTACTGTTAGCACTTACAAATACAAATTTGTATTTATCATGGATATCATACATCAGTAGAACTAGCACAGTGGTACTGGATACAAATGACGTTTGACCTTTGACCCCATAACCTACTTTCCACAATGAACTTCTGGTGAAAGTGTATGCACATGCTAAATGCATTTTTTTTCAAAAGCATGACATACTTTTCTAAAAAGTGCATTTTTCGCATGTACTTCTGGTTGCATGTTTTGCACATGCACTTCTGGTGCAACACACTTCTGGTTCGATTCCCGGTGAGAACAATTTTGGACATTTTTGAGTTTGATTCCCCCTTGGGGCATTTCCAGTGCGGGGTTCAATTCTCGGGAAAAGTGCTATTTATTTTGGGATAATTGGTTAAACCAGTTTTGGAAATTTTTTGTTTTGAGTTTGATTCCCAAACATGGGATTTATATTTTTGTAATTCGAGACTTGGCAATTTTTTATTTTGAGTTTGAATCCCGTGAGTTTGAATTCTGTGAAACTTGGTTTTTGGATAATCGGTTAGGGCAATTTGGTAATTTTTGGTTTTGAGTTCGATTCTTGGACACACCACCTAATATTTTGTTTATTTTTGGATTTGGGAATTTTGGTTACTGTGCAATTAGCAATTACATACTGAGAATAATTACAGATGTTGACTCATCGGGTGTTCGATCACACCTGAGGAGGAGTTGAAGGGGTAATAAAGTTGCATTTACTTACGCATCATGCATGTAGACTCTTCAGGGGTCTGAGAGAACGTGAGGAGTTGCGCAATTAGACATGGTGATGCTTTGGCAGCTGCAGAGAGACTGACGTGTTGGTCCGTTGGCTGGTGGTTCACAACCAAGGAGGTGTAGAGGGGGGAAATGCAGTTGTATTGTGCAATTACCAATTATGTACTTGCATAATGTACCAAGAGAGTATGTCTTTTTGCTAGAAGCATCACCTTGTGAATGAAGTCCGCACGATATCAAACCCTTCTTACCCAGCACCGCCATCTTGGATGGAGTTAGCATATAAAAGCGAGGGAGTTAATTAAAAAATATCCTTTTCAAGTTTGGAAGCCAACGACAGTTCGCAGTCAGACTGTGATGCAAGCTAACTACGTCATCGCCTGGGAAGTAGATCAGGCAATGTCTGAACCCGGGTACCCAGCACACGCAGCCAACAGAGACGTCCATGTAGCAGAGGATGGGTCATAAGCCCGACAGCGCGGTCAACCAACACACTGCAATGAACCTGCCCTGGGGCATTCTACTGAGTGTGTGGAGCTCCACTTTCTCCTTCCTCGCGACCTATTTCTACTGTCATGAAAAGACGTTCACGGTAGGAATGGAACATCCCAAGTGTTGCGACATTAACTTCTCATACATTTATAGAGTTATCCTTGCTTATGGACGTTGCAAATCATTGCTGTTATTGGACATTTAAAATGAATTAGCTCACCTACCAAAATAATCCATAATTTATTTTGCAGCAAATAAAATCAAGTTTGCTTATAACTTTCTACTTGCGATTTTGAGACCAGACCCAGACACTATCGGATATCTGGAGTGCAAAGATTGTCCATTAGGAATTCCAGCATTAACAAATGATAGATTCTCCCATTACCCATATGTAAGGCACGATTGTGAAGCAAAATGAGTCAGATTGTAGAACTCACCTGAGGTGTTGATGTGGTCGATAAAGCATGTGGCTAGTTACAACAGGTCCCAAAAGGACACAACGTAAACTTAGTTAATAAATAAGCAGGTGTAAAAGTACTTATGCCTTCACTACAAGTAAGTAGCATATAAAACCAATGTAAAAATTATCGTGGTTGTAATATATTAGTCATATATGCGTGTGTCGAAGTGTTTGAAAATCATTACAATAAGATATTTACTGTAAAACAAGTGACCATAACATTTTCAAATTACGATAACGAGTCTAAATTTTAAGCCACCTCACCCACGAATGGAGCTTACATCAGAGGTGAAATCCATCTACAAACTGCAATATACGAACAACACAACCTTAGGTGGGATACTGATAATTTTCCCTATAAAGAGAGATTCAAGTTTATAAATGATTTAATATTCCAAGACTATCCCATATTTGTGTTATGCAAGTCACAGAAAAGAAAAATGAGATCTTTAACAAATGCTGAAGTTGTGAAAGTTCTGGAGTTTTACGGCTGCCGAGGCATTAATGTAGTAGTCAAAAAATTGACAACTGTTGGTTCTGCTGGACCATTTGGGAACAAGATTACGTGAACAGGCGTGTAGGTTAATTTACCAAGCTGGGCACCAGTCCTTTTCAGAGAGCACTGAGATAATGATGTGGGCCGTGTGGTCGACCGCCCACGTGACTGTTCCCAAGATGTTCCGCTATCTCTGGCAATATTGCCAATATTGATGATCTATATCCAAAATGTCTCGGCTAGTGGGGACTGTAAACCTCCCCCAAATGCTTGTTACACACCTACGAGGTTGTTGTAGGCCACCTCATGCCTTAAATTATGCATGTAAATTATGACACTTGGTTAAGCGGCCATGATAAATAAAATATGTGATTTCTAGCAATCATATTTATTTACCGTTTGGTTCCTCGTATGAGGCACTGATACAAATAAACTCCTTTAAGCAAGGAGAGCTCTTTAGCAGACAAAAGAAATTACGCTGCTTCACGTCCCGTTCATGCACAAATGAACGGGACGTGCGGAGTGGCTCACTCCTCGGACTAAAAACAACACAAGGTTCCAATTTTACATTACAACTATTGATATTCTACATGATTAAGTTGAAAAAGATGCATGTCCGAGGAGGACGCAACACGCACGTCCACTCCGCGAGATGACAAAGATGCTACTGCTGAGCTGTTGGCGCAGAGCTCGCTGGTTGGCCAAAGCGCCCGCTCAAAATCACATGACAGTGATATTACAAAATATTAACACAAAAAATGAAGTGATGCGGATGACTGCAGTGCTGATGACACATGATAAAATAAAAACCCTTTTTTATAAACCTACAAATTGCATTGATAAAAATATAAAATGAAACTTATACTTATGACCTATGTTTACATAACAACCTAACCTCAACTTGTGTGTGTATTCAAAAGGTGCTGTGATTGCATGGGATCCATCCCATATGAAACTTATTACGTCACAACACTTTAATAAATAATTTTTAAGTTGCCCAAAAGTATCTACTATTTTGTTTCAAAGTTTGAAGTAAAAAATTTGATTTGGAATACAACGCCGAATATTAGAAATATTTGACTTGAATTCAAATTTTCGAAACTTTGTCTCCCCTAAAAATGAACCAACATTTAAGCCAAATTAATACTACACAGGGCAAGAACTGTCAACTATAAGTTCTTATCAAGAGTTCAAATGAGGGCATCACCTTTATTATAAAGCCATTAATAACCCAGTCAAACATTATAAGGTAATTTAGGTACAACCAAGGTTTTATGAATGTTATACTTACAAGAGCTGTCAAAAACATGAAGCATACATTGAACGCCTTAGATTTTATTCAGATTGCTGACATTAATTGTGTAAAATTTAAAAGCACACAGAACGAGAGTCCTGACTCATGCATCCTTTCCTTTCACAGATTGCTGAGGAGTGGCACGGTGTGTTCTCTAGCAAGGCTGGGGCATGCCTCCTGGCAGATTTTATGTACAGCATTCTCGCAAGTGGACAACTGCAGTCGTGCAAATTTATGCAAAAGAGGATGACTCTCATGTGAACTAATCAGAGATATCGTCTAACTTTCATATGTTTTACACCATAGACAGAATTTGTGCAAACTCCTTGTGTACACTGTAACAGTAAAGAGCAAACAGAGTTGCTAGATGACAACAATCACAAAGTTTTATCAACTGCTGGCTAATGATCACACACTCAAGTAAAAAAGTTGCGCACACAACTGTTCTGAATATGCATAATGAGTGTGGCTTTGATTGCACAATTCCTTTCTTTGCATGTTAAAAATTACTTGTAAAAAAAATCTTTTTGAACATAACATTTGGAATGGTACACTCATAACTAATGCTCTACACTGCCGTCCATTCACATCTCAATGTATGCCTTTGAACTGATGACATACAAATGTGTCAATATTAATCACATGTATATCGCAAATATTGATTTCATTAAATGAAATTTTCATTGGTTTTTAAGATTCTGTTAGTACCACAAATATATTAAGAGTAAATTTTACTCTCAAAATTTTAAATTCATAACTTATTTAATAACTGGAGGAATTTTTAAAATTTTGAAATAGTTATATAAACAGGTAAACCCTGTGCCCAGTCATACGTCATACTACTCATAAAAAGTCCTATGCAGTCGGCCAAACATAGACAGACACACACATCCCTACCCACTACCATCCCTTCCCCCTCTATATCACTTTCCTCCCCTTCCACAGTCCTTCCACATTTACTTGCGAAAGTACTCTACCCTATATTTGACCAATTCTAGAAGCGGGGGGGGTTCAAGTAATTTTTTTGTGTGACAAGCTGTGACTTAAGATGCACAGTAATACGAGGAGAAGTGGGCAAGACTTTAACTAGCGTGCGCTTTAGTTGACTTTGGCTAGTGGTCAGTGACCACTGCAACTGCCTTGCACAGGAATTTAGCTCACTTCTTTCCTGAGCATGATACAGTGATAACACCAAACAAAAGTGATAATGGAATAAAAGTGTAGCAACACTGTTTAGTTAGTCTTAATTACACAGTGCAAGAATGAAAATGAGTTGCTGCGAGAAAATATAGTAAACCAAAATGTCAGATGTCTGTGTAGCAGAAGGAAAAAAACTGGAGACTACACTAAAAAATAAATGTCTCTTCAGAGGAAAGAAATGAAAGTACCCACACTCAAAAAGTGTTTTATGGCTATGTCAATAACACAAGAAAACCATGATATGCAATCATTTGTGGAAAATGATAATATTGACTAAAAAGTCCTACACTACAGAAGCTGAAGGGCAAGTTGTAAGCCTGCTTCCTTTCTTGCGGGAATACATGAAGCAACAGACTTATGTGCTACCACAAGTGATGGCAACAGTGTTACAGTGCAGCAATGACCACAGCTACACTCAGCACACAGGTTTCAATTAAACCAAAAGAACAATAGCTGTATATGTGCTGTTTATTACAGGTTGGATTTTCCCCAGGAATACTGCATATGTGCACGCCTCATGAATATAACTTTATTCAGAAGACACCTACCTATGAAATTAATTTTAATGCAATAAAGCATGTGTGTAATTTTTCTGCTAGAGACAGTGTAAGGAGTTTCCTGACAGTTGGTTTCACTTACTATGTACCCCAGGTTAATGGTTATGTTAGTGGCAAGGTTAGGTTTGAAAGAATAACGTTATATTATTATTTTGCTTTCAAAAACCTTAACCTTGTGAAAAATGTTGAATTTAATTTTCATGTTTACTTACCTTTTAATTAATTTTTGATGTGAATCAAATTAGGCTTTACATAAATTTAATGGAAAATATTTCATAAACAATATACAAGAGACATTGATTTCATTAAGCACTCTTAGAATTCATAGTGATCCTTGGTTATGTTTATTATTCAAAATTCAGTGACTTGACATTCTTCTGTGCCTTATATTTTATCTGTGAAACATTCCAACACCGTGAATACTAACTTTATCTTTGCTGAAGACCTCTGAATTGGCGTACACCAATTTCGGGAGCTGAGGAGGCAGAGTCGTAAAGGGTGATTCTGCAAAATGCTGATTTGAGGCCCGTATGTCTAGTGGTGTACCAGCGTTCTGCTCCTCTTCTGATATCTCAAGTACGGTCGCTCCAATACATTCAGTTCCTGCTGCAGAGTGATTAAATTATCCAATTGCCAAGGTCTACATTCAGTGCTGATTTTATAGTTAAATTTCAAGAATTTAAAGAAAGAATAAAATTTTTGAATAGCAACGTAAAAATCTGATATAATTCACTTTTCGTCTTGTTGGTATTCAAAAGAAAACTAATATTTTTTTTAATGAACTGTTAATAGCATTATTTATGCAAGTTCAGAGGTCCGAGATACCAAACATTTAATTTGAAAGAAGCGCTAATACCATAGTTGGCTGAGGACATCAAATTTGTTAAAGCATTGAAATTCTCATTCAGACAATTACTCTCATTTAATGCTTATCGTATATTATGCAAGTCAGGTGATATGTGTGTTGCAAATCACGGACAGCACAACATTTTTATTGTATATAATTCCTAGTTGTAATATTTTATTTTCAGTGTCAATGTTGACTTTGTGTGTATTTTCATGCTGCTCGAACTGATGTCTTTTCATCTTATTAAAAATGTTCAAAGGTAAATTCATGTCTGATTTGTTGTTTAGCTTAAGTGTGTGTTCATGTTCTAACGAAAATGTCTTACCTGTGTGTATACATTTCTCACACGGTATCTAAACACATAGTAGTGAGAAAATATATCTTCCATAAATTAATACCATTCTTAAAATGGAAGAAAAACTGTTCTGTAGCAAGAATGGCTATAAAGTTGAACTACCTTCATTATTGAATATGGTATTGGTGTTGCTTTTCCTCTCTAAGTAATCTCTGCTTACCCTACAATTATTAATTAGAATTTGCCAGAATATCTTTCACTAATCAACAACATCAGATAATTAAAATTTTATTTTATCATAACTAACAGAATATTTATATGTTTATAATATTGCATTCTAAACATTCCACACACTAAAGAAAGACAATTCTCTAAAGCAGTTCAACATGCTTGGTAAAACCTTGCACAGCTCGATATTTTTAAAATTTTGAAGAAAAAAAGAGACGCTAAGTATACATCTCTCAAGTATTACCTTTATCTTATATATAATTTTTAAAATGTGCCATTTTCATGTTAGAGAAGGTTGAATATGGGCTTTATGCAACAAATTGCAAGTTTTTTACATATCGGGATTGAGGGTTTGACAAAACTGCAGTAAAATTTCGAAAAATATCTATAGTAACTGACCAGTTGTGATAACATTATTTCTGAGAACCACAAGGGGTTGTTTCAGTAAGGCTCTACCATGTCTGTTGCAAACAAAAGTCAGACACCTGAAGCTCATCACAGGTCATTGGCAATTTAAATTTTGAATACTTCCATAATATTGGGATTGCCTCTTGTTCGGAATCCCACTGCTGCCTGCTCTGGTTTACCTCCCACCACCCCTGTGATGCCCGCCATCAGTACTGCAGAGTTGCAAAATGTGCCGCTTGTCACATTGGGGTGTCCGCTGCTTCACTGACGAGCCAGCTGGCCCAACCCCTGCCAGCTGTGGTACTGCTACTGCGGCAGTTGGACAACTGCTTGCCAGTATACTGTGTGGCTTATGTTCACAGGGAATGCAATCCACAAATAACACCACTGTGCCCATCTGTTCACCAAGGATTTGGGTATACTTGTCTAGACGATGTGCCCCCGGCCCTATTCTATGCCTGTAGAGCCAAAGAGATAACACACACCACATAGTTCCTCTCCTCATATTCAGGGGAGCATGCATTCCACAGTTCCACTCCTACTCTGGCAGGCACTCCCGAACTAACCCACCCCCTCAATAGGGACAAGCAACCTGGAAAACTCCATGGGAAGGTATGCCAAGTGCGTGACAGAATACACTACTTCGTGCCACGATCCACCAGTAAAGACCTCTGTTCTGGTGTCAGTCAAAGTGTGCAAAGAGCCATGGTTCTCCTCTGCATACTCCCCTGACTCAAAGTCCTTACTCAGTGGTATACTTCTTTATTACAGGGAAACTAGCTACAATCAAAATCACGGGCACCAGGTTATGAACAGACACTTTATTGGACACCCTGACCCTAGCCATCCTGCGAACTGAGAGCTATCCTGAGCAGTGTGGTACGCTTTGCAAGGCCCGCACAACTATACTGCTGGGAGTTTACATGACTACTACCAGTTGACACCAACTGAAGATGATCCAAAACCATTACTGATTGACCGGTCAACAGCTTAACAACTTATTGTACTTGCTTCTGCCCTCCTTGCTTTATACCCTCGTGGGTGGCGTGGTCATACAAATTGGATGCAGATGAATGAATACCTATGCTAACAGACAGGCCTTCATGCTTTGTAATTTTTCCATGTCACAAACACACACTCGACAATCTATCTCTCTCACATAAAAGTGCACTAGTGATGTCTGTGGTATCCAATCCTACTGACTGATGGTGCCGCAGCAAGGGGGGGGGGGGGGGGGGGGGGGGGGGATAATGTTACCACGCCACAACTGCTTTGCAGCCCAGCAATGTGATATCACGCACACGCACACACACAAAATAAATGGGCTAGGTCCGTCACACAACTTTTATGACATTTTGTCAACTCCACCATGGTTACAACATAAAGATTTAATTTTAGATGGTTTATTGCGCTTTAATAAATTTGACAAACCATTATGTACAAACCAGCAAGTGTTAAAATTAAAAAAAAAATGCAAAGTGTGGTCAACAAGAATGGAATGAATGGCAGCTTACCTGACAAAAATTAATTTTATCTGGCATTAAACAGTCACAACTATACTTAATGAACAGTTTTTCAAAGTGATTAGTGAAACTGTTACAACCATAACATTTCAATTTATATAAAGTATACATTTCATGATGCAACTACAATGCCAAATATTTACGGTCAATGTAACAACAATTTTAGGAAAAGTTTGAAAAATTCTTAATATAATTCAGAGATTTTACAGAACAGTATAAATTTAATTTTGGAAACTACAAAATCTGTCACACTTGTAACAATGGAATTTCCCTAACTTCCTTTATAACTGTGGGGATGGTTCCCAAAACATTTGTTCCCAGAACAAATGTGTTCTATGCACAACAAATTATAAATAAATAAACAGGATCTGCAAGTTTTAATCATAATTATTTTCTTTCTTTCCACATCGTTTTACTTGTCTCTACAATAAAACGGATTACAATTAGCTGTCCTTGATATGCTAGAACTATGTATTTGAGTGGCATGCAAAACCAACTGCAATATAAAAAACATCACACCATCATTTGATGAACTTTATCAACAATGACACTCATCTGGTCATGTACAATGAATAATGTATGACCAATTTAACTCTCATCACAAAGCAACCTTAAACATAGAGGCGAATAAAATATGACTAATGGTTCTTTTACTTAACACCTTGTAATATAAATCACATTTCCTGAATAATTTGTGGTTAAGTAACACAGTTATGTGTTTAATTACGTGTAAAATAGCTGCAAAATTGTTTCAATAGTTATGGGACATTAAAATATCTGCATCAATAATTCGTATGCACAAATTGCAATGTGATCTCAGAATCCAAACCATCTGTTACCAACACATTTATATGTAAGAAAACTGATTCCTCAGCTGATAAACAAGGAAAAAAAAAAACTTCCCACTGTTAAGCATTTCACAATTTCAAGTCCGAGGACAATTGCACAGTTTACCAGGATTGAACACTAGTACGCTGCATGACATGTCACTTTCACTAATACAAAAAGTGTGTGATGATCCTGCTGCAATGGCACTTGATTACTGCATATTCACAAGTACAGTAATAAAGACGTTTTCCCCACGGGCAGATTATGTACGTCAGTCAAATTCACTCTCAGGTTAGCAAGGTTCAGCTCCGACAACAATTGCACAATGGGCTTGGTGCTCACAGAGTCAATTTCATCAGACTGTGTGTAGCAAACGTAGAGGATTGCTGGTAACTGATGCACTTGACACCACGACAGCACTACAACACACAATATCAGCAACAGTACTACGATTTACCCAAACTTGCAACACAAAGCATTAAGTTAAACATTTAACTTCCTTTAGATAACTTCTGAGGGAACATTTCACGTCTTTTAGAAACGTCACATGCAAAATATATAAATAGAAAGTAACCAATCGTAGTAGGAACTATTTCTCCAAAAAATGCTTCCTAGTTTACAAAAAATATTTTACAAAATAAAAATATGTATCATATTATTTTTCATGTGTCATACATGAGACATGGAAAAATAAGATTTGAGGAAAAGGAAAAGAGAAAAATAGGTATATTACATGACCTTACATGGAATTGAATTCTAAATTACAAAGTAAACATATAAGTTCATACCAGTCATTCTAAAAGCAGCATTACAACTTCAGGCTGAGACCAGTGGTACACCTAATGTCCCGTCCACTTATGAATCCAATATTTATAAAACAGTATTATAATTTTACGTTAATGATAATCTTCATCATCAACCGACCAATTAAAAATCATGTTAACTCCATAACGAAAGCTGCGGGGGGATCTGGGAAAGGGACTTTCTGATTGGCTACTGCATATTGTGAAAGTTTCCCTATTGGCTGCACTACAGGCAGGCAAGTAAGTAACCAGACACTTAATGGGGAACAGCATTCCAACATTTTGCTGGCCAGTGATGCTATTTTACTGGTGTGTGTGGCTGGAGTTTGCAGTGAACGCATCTGTTTCATCTATGTAAATACTCTATGCCTGTGATGTCGCAACGCCCAAGTGACAGCTGTATTCCAGCCCCTGTCCCTTGGCCTCGGAACATAAGTCTGTTGAAAGTTAACTTGTCCAAAGATGTTAAACACAAAATAAAACCTTTGGTTAATTCCTACAGCTTCTTGCACTACCGCTGCATATTAATTACGTGAAGGTTACTTTGCTTTGACCGTACGCTTAAGCTTGTGCTAATCCTGAGTGTTCCCATACCCGGATGGTAGAGGTTATGGCGACAATATTTTAATACTGAGCATAGTTCACACCAGCATATCACCCAAGTATGTATGCTTTGAAATAATTGTTTTTGTTTCATCTACGATACGGGTGACCACGTGGAGATTGTATCTCAGGGCAAGTGGCGGTTCCCTCGCAGCACACGTCAGCGAAAGAATTAAGACAAAAGATCAATTTATACAATTATACTGTTCATAAGCTGAGCAACATGGGTTTCTGGAGTGGGCCAGATCCTAAGGTACATTAAGTACAAATGCAAATGAAATTAAGATTAGAGTCCAATGAAAGCGTATATTGCAGAACGAGAGTACATCCCCCAACAATACACTGAGCCTCGCCTGATGCAGGCATGGCATTTAGGCCTGCCATAGGCCAACACGGATAAAAGTACTGTTAAGCACGTGAAAACTTAAAGCATTAAACTCTCCGGGACTGCGAGCAGAGCTTCCAGCAACTTTCCCAATCCAAAAAAAAAAAAGGAAAAGTAGGACTTTTTGATTTAAAAGTAGGCAAAAGTAAGCGTGAAACTTTTTCACATAATTTGTCAAAAGTGCACTGTATCTTCCTGTCCAGCAATATCATAATACAAGCAGCATGATTTTACAGCAAATGAAGATCAGAGTTAAATATTTTTATGGAAATATTGTTATCATGTCTTGAAATATCCCCAACCAAATGGCCTGTTAAGCTGAACACAACCGGTAACAACGTTGGAAACTTTTTAGCCACTAGTCCTAGGTCTAACCTACACAATAGCAAATTTAAAAAAAACTGTTTACAAATCTGAAATAATGTCTGAGATATACAAAGTTTTGAAATTCCAAACCCAGAGCAACAAAAATATACGACATGATTTATAGTCCTAATCTATTGTAGACCCTGCCGAAGAAGTTGAGGTTAACCCTGGATGGGGTATGGCCTTTATTTGTAATAATGACCATTTTCACGGTTTAATACAGCAATGATTAATTTTTTATATAAAAAAATATTATACAAACTCAATTCACTTGAAGTCCCATACAACACACTGCAAAACACAACATGCTGCAAAGTAAAAAGGCAGACACAGTTTAAAACACTATTAAAACTGTTTTTAAATAACATTTTCAAAACAGAAGTACTATGCCTATCTTATGTTTAGTAAGGCTGATATTCAAAGTACACAAACACAAATAAATTAGACAAAACACTATGGTTGAATAAGATAAGGAAAATTACACTGTAAAACACATTTCCCATATTTTGACACAATACTCGATAACCAAAAATAATCATAATAAATCCAAATAAAAGTACATCATCTTCTGGCACTGAATTAAACTATACAAGGTAAAGAAAATACAGTAAATGAACACTTTAAACAATGGTCACTGCATAAAATTAGGTTTTGCAATACAATACTTTTTAAAACATAACAATGAATGTAAAAACGAGACAACAACAATTAAGATACTATAAAATGCAAGAACCTTTTAACATTCAAACCACACACCCTATGGAATTTTTTTAAATTTGGTTTTACACTTCTTTTTGTTGCACGATATTGAGAAATATTCAAGTAATGTTCTCTTATGCTTTTCCACTTCTTTTTGTTAAATTCTTATTTTTTCTAAACATGACTTGCTTTCTTCCACCTTCTAAATTGCTGCTTCTAACATAGTTTGCCCTATCTTTGCTGCTTTCAAGTCATTATTACTTAAAGCATTTCTTATCCATGCATTAGCTTCTTCAATCATTTTTGTGTAATTGCTCAGATCCTTGTCAACCTCTTCCTTTTTCTTCCGTAGTGTTTTTTCTAGCTGTATGCTCTGTTTGACTTTCAGTGTCTTTTCTTCACAATCATTTTCTCTTTTTCCTTTCTGTTCATGTTCTTCACTATGTTTGTCTTTCTCTCAGCTTTCTTCTTCAGTTTCTCAGCTTTCATTAGTTTTTTCCTGTGCAATTCTCTCTTGAAGTGATCTAGAAGCAATTTTACCTTTTTTTGATTAAATCTTTGGTTATGGGAACTATGTGGGGTAGATTCTTGAACTTGTAAACTGAAATCCACTCACAGCTGCTGCTGAAAGACATGATCTTTTTGATGTAAGAAAATTACTGGTGTCAGAAAATCCACGTTCAACATCGGTATTACCATGCGGAAGAACCAGTGTGGCTTTTACCAGCCTCGTCAGTTCTGGAAATTTTTTTTCTCCCAGTGAATTTTGTAAAGAAAATAATTTCACCAGTAGTGATTAATTCTTGTTATGGTTCTGTTGTATTGAACCTCATCTCCAGGATATTCTTCCTGCCCACTTGAATGATTGATTGATTTCCATCACTCTCCTCTTTGAAACATCATTCTTCTGGGATATTCTCAATACTGTAGAATCTTCCATTCATCATTAACAGCAACTATATTCACACGCTGAACCAAAAGTACAGATTCAGATAGACTTCTTATGGCAATACAAGACCTGGAAATAAGTAACTTATTTTCATACTGGTTATAATCTTGGAAAACATTTCTATTGGCTGCACTTCATACTTCAAAAATATGTACTAAATTTTGAAAAATTATACTTCTACAACCATTACATGGTGGTAAAATAGTACGAAAAGTAGGACAAATTTAGTCGAATGTAGGACCATTCCTACTTTCCTACTAAAAACTAGGAAAAGTAGAACAACTTGAAGATCTGTGCGAGTCTGACGGAGAGGAGGATAAATACGCGGAAGGAGCAAAAACAATAAAAAAAAAGTTCTGGTAATGAAAACTTACTATTGCAGCTAAATGGTTGGTACAAACTGATGAGAGCTCCCGTAGTGCACGACGCATGTCTATCCTCTTTGGCCAACAGATCAATACTAAAGATGGTGGTTCAGAAATCCCATATCTGACCAAGATCTCCTGCCAGCATCGAGAGGAATTTACATAAAACATACACTTGGACAAATGTACATAGAAAAACACTCAAAAGCACAAAACAACATCCGGGGAAATCACAAGAGTAATTCAGATGTACAAAATGAATTACTTACAGTTCTTATTGCTATGAGTGTCAGAAAAATAAGAATCAGTGGAAAAGGCCGGAATACGCTCGCAGAGCAAAAAGAAATTCATAAAGCCGGCCCTACACTATGCTCATTTCCGTAGCAGTTTTCATGCTCATTTTCTGGTTTCTGCTCCTGTGTAGGTTACAATCAATCCCCCTTCGGAGGGGTCTGACTCAGGGTATTACAGTTTTCGTACCCATGGGCACGCCTGAAACGGAAACAGAATGTATTCTAATTTTCTGTTATACCCATGGGGCTGCAACAGACAAGATGGCGGACAACCGAGTAACATCCTCGAGTCGTATATATCACTTTACAAAAAAATTACGGGTTCTGTAAAACATGCTTATATACAAAATGAAACTTAATGTACACGTAAGTAACGGGAAACATTTCGGTTAACTCCCACAGTCATAATAAAACCATAAACACAACTTTACAAATATGTGATAACTATGAACTTTTATCGTGTATATAAACTTTTACACAACTTGGTTTGGAAGTTGTGTCTACAGCTCAGTGGCTTGATGCACGGGTTCACATTGGATAATTTTTGGTTTTAAAGTTCAAATCTCCGCAGTATAACAAAATTTTTTTAAGTTATTTTATATGATACAATATTGCGGTTTATAATTGAAGTTAATGCCAGAAATTGCTTATTTCTAGAATATCTTTGACTAAAAGCAATAATACAAAATAAAGCCAAATAAAAATAACCACAAGCAGCTGATTGCACTGTGCAGTTATTTGCGTATTATTGCTTTTATACAAAGAAATGCTAGGAATAAACGTTTTCAAACAAAAACATATTATAAACAACAAACTGAGGTACACATACAACTTGCAAATGGAAGTATACAAACATAATTTAGCGTAGCATAAGTAATGTTAACACACTTACATAAAAGCTTTATAAATGGTATTGTGTAATTTTTGCCTTCTTTTAGTCTCCTAACCATACAAGCTTGTTTAGTTACGGAAAACACAAGACTGATTATTATGCCTGTTAAAGATAAATATTTAAATAATTAAATAATGTTTTATTTAGTCATGTAAACGTCCACTGTACATAAATGTGAATATGGTACCTTATTTTTAAACATAAGCAGTGCCGTTACTAATATAATTTTCCAAACATTAATAGTCTTATGCTTGTACTCAGAAACTTAAATAAATGCAGTGTTCAGGGAAAAAAATAACCATCGTACTTTTTGGATGTACCACAAAACACCTACATATAATATTTGATTGCATTTGTACCCCTGCCAACTGCGGAGTTTCTGCCATTTGCATGTTGTTTTTGACTACCATTTACAGTTTTCTGTGTAATGTGTGGGTATCAACTGATTGATTCTATCTTCTCTTCTGCTATAGAAACTTTTATGCCTTATGTTGTGCCCAAGGGTATAACTGAAGGTAGCAGAAATTGGGTATCATGACGGCTTTAGGAAATATAACAAAACATTTTACATAAACATAGGCACTTAAAAGACAGTATTAAATTAAAACAATACCTTTAATACTATGCTAGGGAATTTTAAGTTTGGGCACGTGGCATGGCGGACACCGGAACTGCCGAGATAATTTACTTTACATTTGAACAAAACTGAATAAAATGCAAAACACTATTTTTAAACAAAATAAACATGACACCAGCCCAGCAAAAACCTATCATGAATTCTGAGTGTAAGTCATTGGTTAGTAACATTGCGTAGACCACGTGGCTTTGCACTCATAGGCTAATTATGGCTCACTTAAGAAGAGCTCAAGGGAGATAACACTTTTCCTTTTGTAATTGAGACTCTTCTTTAAGGGGATCAGATTATTTTAGCACTGTAAACACAAAGGGCTGAGTTTACTCATTGTTACACAGGTCATGCGGGTCACGAACAGTTCTCGCATGAACAATTTGTGTGACCCCGTACACTGAACGCATGGTCGTGCTTGGCTGATGCACGAGCAGAGCAGCAGTGGGTTGCATCCCGAGCGTTCACTAGTACGCTCAGGAGGCAGACCACTGTTGCTCTGTTCATGCATTGGACACACACGTCAGTGTGCCTCGAGCAAAGGGTCATCTGCACAGTTTGTGCAGGATCATGTCACTGAACTAAGTCATGACCCGCCTGACCCCCAGTTTCCAAGAGGGTTCTCAGTATTATGTGTGTGCAGTGTAGTTCTGATCAGTGCCCCATAAAGCAGAGTCTCTAATTAGCAAGGGAAAGTGTTCTCTACATTTTGCACCCTTTAAGTGAGGCTTTGTAAGACTGCGAGTGTGAAGCCACATGTGTTTGGAATCACTACAAAACACGAGACTGTGACATTCATAATTATTTTCATAAATTTCTAGGGTTGTTAGTGTGTGTTAATTGAAAAGGGCAATATTAAATACTCTGATTGAGATTAATTGTGATGTGTGGATTTCCTCTTCAGATTAAAGGGATGGAGGTTAGGGCGCCGACTGCCCTCTGACACGTCGGAGAAGAGGGGAGTCAAACGCCAGAGTGAGGTGGAATGAAATAGTTTACACCCAGAGAGTTCTATCCACCTTACTACTATAGTTGCCAAAATTCGGGACGCCAGTTGTCCCGGGATGAGATGCGGTGAGTACTGATTAAACGATTGTGGGGGTCGATGTGGATGACGTGGCTAGCGAAGATGGGTTAATACGCACAAGCCTGGATGGACGGCGTGTGGGGACGTAATCTGCAGGTGATACCACGGTGCAGGGTTTAGGGGCTACATGTGGCGGGAGTCGAACCCGTACCGTCTTTCCAGAGGCCAATTTAATTGTACAAAAATTGGGAAGAATTACCTCCTGCGGGTGACGGACTCGAATGAGCTTACACGTAGCCAATCTTACAATACTGGAATTAAGAGGGGCTTGATCAGGGACTACCTGAGTGGGAGTCACACTGGCAACCAAGGATGACGACCTATCCTGACGTTGCAATTCTCCCTCCCTGGCCACCATGCTCCTAACAGATGATTGAACCAGGACTCTTGCATGGACGGTAATATAGGCGAGTCTGGTTGTGGAGGTGAAGCAATTTCTGTGCACTGTGCATCAACTGTGGTGAGCCATGCATTAGTGGTATTTGCATTACACGTTCTCTCTAAAGCACGACGATCTCTGCGTCGTTCACAACACTGTAAGCCACCTTTCCTACTGTGCATATGGCTTGTCCCGTAATCCCTTCTGCGTATGTGCAGTCCTGGGGGCGTGGCTTCTGCAGGCACACCCAAGGCCATGATGTGCAAACAGCAGTAAGGGATTGGGACTTCACTGCGTAAAATTACCAGAGAACAGTTTCATTTAAAAGTAACAGGGGAACTATAGCGAAAATAATGGTAAACTAAGATGTTAAGTTTCACGTAATTTTTATTATGTCAAAAGAAAGAAATTGGAAAGTCCGGCAAAATTAATTACAAAAATAAATCTAAAATTAGCTAGGTGAAAATATAATTACTAAACTCTTGGTACAGAGAAAAATTAGGCAAAGGCGAGCCTGGGGGAAAAAAATTAATTGCCTAAGTAAAATGCAAAATTACACATTAAGTAATTTACAACGCGACAGGGGTTTTCCAGAATCACGACGACCTGCTACCGAGGGAGTCAAGGGAAGTTGACTGAGATAAAGCATTGTGGGTACAGGACGTGGATTACCTCTAGAAATAGATGCTGTCCTCACGGTCAGCTGGGCAGTGGTGGATGGGCCTTGTCCAAGCTGCTGACAGTTGCATTCTTCGCAGTCTGCAGGTGCAGGCTGAAGACTTGTGCAGACTTCTGGAGCTGAGCTGCATTTCAAGCTCAGGACGGAGCCATGTTGCAGGCTAGGAGATGAGAGAGTCTTCTGCAGACCAGGGAGATCTCACGAACCTCTTCGGCCGGCGAGCCCGGTATCTCTGCTGGACCACGCTGCTGAACTTCTATTTATACTGAAAATCTTGTGATCAGCAGTTCTTTGGGGTGCGGGGGGTAGCATAGCAGGGGGTAGGTTATCAGCATAGTGCACACGCTGCTAATTTCTTATTGCCCCGCTTGGAGGCAATGACAAATTAAACACCTTGTCCTGAGGCTGACGGGTTGTGACGTCACAAGCCCACAGGGGTGCTGCCGTCTCTGGGGTTTGGAACTTTCGTGGCTAAGCAAAGTGTAGTGGATTATAAAAAATATTTAATTTATTCACGGGGGTGGCGCTTGCATGCCGGATTTTAGGCGGGCAGTCCATATTGTAATTAAGCGTGTTAATTACGGCTACAAATTCAGCTGTCGAGGCTCATGGAATCTCCTTGCTTGATATGTTTAAATTATTCTACCTCTGTTATGACTTGCCCCTAAGCTCGGGTCGCTCTTGGATGGGACAAAGTCACCCGTAGAGTGCGCATTTGCAAAGCGCAGCATATCAGCATGCGTCAATTGTAACATGTAAACATCCTGGCAGTTCCATCTTCAACCATGCCTATTGGCCAAAGCTAAATTCTTTTGCTTGTAATACATTATTTTCATAATTTGATTTACATGTCTCGAAATGCTAACATAACTTCTAAGTATTATGTTTGTTCTTTAAATGCTTTTACGCACCTTGCCGGCCCATTCCGACTCATTTTCTTAATTACTGCAAACCGACAATTAACATGCATAAGACTCTAAAACTTTTATTACCAAACCTAATTTGTCGGAAGGCCCTTGTTAATTGCTCCAGTGTTTCTGGTGTGTTCTGTAACGGCTTTCAGTGCACTTGTAATTTGTACTTTTAATAAATTTCTCTCTCAGAGTTGTGGTAGCTACGACAGCAAAGCCACAACAGCACAACATGTGAGAAACTCACCTTGTGCAGAAACACCAGACACAATGTTTGGCTGCTCCAACCGTTCACAAACTGGTTTTCTTCTGTATGTGTCTGTCTGTAGCCTCCTAAGGAAAGAAATAGGCATTTCTGTCTTGTGATGGTGAAAGTACGACGCGACACTACATGATGTCAGCACCATAACCTCCTTGCTGAGCTTCATCAATGGGAAAATCTACAGAAATAAATTACAAACTGTACAATCCTGAACACAAGATGCTATGAAAACACAGTGGTATGGACACAATCTGGAATAGAAGTATAAACATACAACCATGGAAAGCAAATTTTTTGTATTATATTTTAATTGTAGTTCAAATGTTTCCTTATTTCCTACGAAATTAGATATTGACTAAAAATTACCCGAAATAAATTGTTTGTGCAGGGCCGGATTTCCCACATTGCCACCTGTAGGCTGTAGGCCAATGTAAAAGTTCTACCCCCTCCCCAACCTGTTATCTTTTTTTAATTTTTTCTTCATTTATTATTTTACAATCCACAGCATCAAGACCAGATGCATCATCATTACAACATAAATACATTATAAATTACTGAATTACAAAGATACACCCGTATTAGTCAAAAACAAGGTAAAATTTAAGTTATTGAATTAACTTGTTATAAAACTCTATAATTTACTAAGCTTAAACTTTATATTTGTAGGCATTTCTTCTTGTCTTCCTTTTGGCAAAGTTGATCTCGCATGTAATATCTCTCCCTCTCTCTCTTTCTTGCTCCTATCACCCTATTATACAGGAGGATGTATCTAAATTTGACCAACAAAATTTGGATGTAGGCTAATCACGAAAAAAGAAGTTGAAAAAACATTTTTTGAAGTTGTGGTAAAAGAAAATGTGTATTACAGCACCACTGTAATGTACCCCTCTCTGGAATCTTCCCCTCCCTTTAATAGTCACAACAGTGTTATTGGGTATTGTGAGTGCCGCACCTTCCAGGTATTGGTAAATATTATTTTGAAAGTAAAACGTGAATTACTCGAAAACTGTGAGGTTTATGGTATTTAAACGAGGTGACATTTTTGTCAATTGTGACGTGAGTATTGATAATCCATCCTTTGAATACCGAATATGCTACCGCAACATGGGCATTAGCTCGAAATTGGGGTTAACAGTGATTATTTACATGAAATAATTTATATGACAGCGACAAGTGTTATTGTGTTTGAAGAACTTTGTTCAGTTAACCATTATCCAGACAATCAGTGTTCCTTCTTAAAAATTAACTCCAATATTTGCAATAAACAAGTGTTCCAGGTCCAACTTAGTATTCACTTTAGACTATAGGTACCGGGGGGGGGGGGGGGGGGGGGGGTGTGAGAGGTGAGTGAGTGTATGTGTGTGCGTGTGTATGTGTGTGTGTGTGTGTGTGTGTGTGTATATATATATATATATAAACTTATTATTTTGTGATTAATCTACAGCCAAAGTTTGTCTGTCGAATTTAGATACATCCTGTATCATTGCAAGTGCCATTTTCCATCTATATCAACGTATGTACTGTTGCGGCTTCATATTCGCCGGGGGAAAGGGATTTTTTCTATGCTATGCATGCTGAATTTGAGACTCAAAACAGCTTTTACTTACATGTTGTAAGGTACGGCCTCAAGAAATATAAAATCACATGATTCATTTTAAAATTTTTTACATACATTTCTTTTGCATTCTTGTACATAGTTAATCTAAAAACAGTGGAAATCTCCTACCAAGATAAATTAAGAATACCACCAAAATGTAAAAATTAAATCAATCAAAACAGCAATATTTTTCATCATCGCTCCACTAATCGTCACTGTGTCCCAACAATATAGGAAAGATCAATGGACACAAGAAAAGGCATTTAAAAAATTTTTTAATTACTATGTAAAATATTACTGCAATGAAAATCCATAGCCAGTATTATTTAATAGCAAGGAAAATATTTTATATTTAATTAACTAATTATAAAAGTACAAACCTTAACAGCAGCATGATCCTACATAATAAGTAGACAATCTCTGTCTGTCTGTCTTTAATACCTCTAAGTCCCTTGAAACTCAACAGAAGTTCATAATTATGTCTGTGACTAATGGTAAATATAACCCCTGAAAATCTGCTATGTTACATAGTTTCCCATGCCCTTTCATTCTCACGCTGCTCCATACTCACCTCACACTCATCAGTTCTTAAGACCTCAATGTTAAGAATCGCCCATATCTCATCACTTCACTTACAGTTGTTGTTGATATTACCTTTCTCCATGAAATGCAAGTCATTTTTAAGTAAAAACACTAGCAAATTCCCAAAGCTGCGATAATACCAACAGACAGAACAGTGAGTTTGATTAACTATGTTCACAAAATATAACAAATGATTCTGCAACAACCCTCAACTACAATTAGCAGCAAGTGGATCCAAGGGGGGTTAGTGCTACCCAATTCATAGATAACATAAATGGGAATCCATTTATAACACAATAACCTAACAGTAGATTTTATGCACAAATAAAATAATTTAATGGGTAATCACCACAAATCTGTCGCAAAACACTTACCTCCTTGGTGAAAAAAATGAGTTGGTGATATCAAGATTTGATTCACAAATACACAATATTGCTTTCTTATCTCTGTGATCCAATAAGAACATCTGCCCCACGACATCACTCTTGTTGACATTTTCTTCAAGTTTGCTTGTCCTATTCATATCTACTATTTTAGCTATAGGCTTTTCTTTAGCAATCACACATTGCTGAAAAAACACCTGTAAAATCAGAACACAATATTGCAATACATATACTAATCATCACAGGTTACTCAAATTCAGTGCTGTAAAAAATGGTACTTAACTATAACTTGTGTAAGAAAATAAAGACCATGAATTCACAATACACACTATTTAAGTTCTAGCAACTTTTCATAGATAACCCATGAAATTTATAGTTTGTATAAATATTATATTGCCCAATTCTTCAATATTCTACATAATATACGTAATAGCATTCACGTATCTTTTTATAACAAATAAAACCTTAAGCAACAATGAAAATGATCAATGTTAAAAACGACTTTATAAAAATGCCAAAATGTCTTAAACCAATTTGAGTGTACAACAATCTTGATTCACTAACAACCATAAATACTCATTTAATTAATCAAAAATATTAATAAGCAACAATTCACAAAAAAAAATATTTTGTTTGCCTTTAACGAAAGTTCTGCTGTATACATCAGGAGAAGAAAAAGAAAGAAAAAAAAGAAAAAAGAAAAAACACCCCCTCCACTGATGAATTAAATAACAAATGACAACACACTTCCCCATTTAAGCCAAAGTTTTAATTTAAAAAAAAGTACTATTCAATTTCTTCCCTTAAAATACTAATTTTATTGTTTTTTTTTTAAATACGATATGTTGCATAGTCACATTTTAACAGTTGTTGCATAAAAATACATTTAAACTAATCCCTGCTTTGTCTACAGCACTAGGATATCAACACACAAACATACACAGTCGGCATCGTACTATCCTTTAGCCATTGACACAACGCTGTGTATAACCCGACTGTCATGGCTGCCCACCTCTAACATTCTCCACCAAGACACAAATACCCTAAGACATAACACAATGTATACTTCCACTTCTTAGTTCCTGCTGAATGTGCCCATTATAACACAATTGCTCAACACTGATGTATACCAACACAACTTTCCTACTATATTCACCACTTTTTTCACATTACTGTCATGCTAATATTCATAACTTCTCAAACTTCCTCAGCATTTTTTGGTTTACGATTAATTGAAAAGCCTTGACACATTGGTTTTTCATATAATTCCCCTGTAAATATTCTTCGTTACATTTGTAAACAATATTGTTGTTAAAATTCTTCTCTGCAATTTACTGAAACAGCTCTTCTACCTAGTCAATATATCTGAACACACAATACCTTCATACAACACTATATTCACACACATGTCGAATTTTAATCAATATATTACAGACGACAACAATCAACATTCAATTCTGGATGTCACACAGTCCTAGTTCTTGAATCACCATAATTAAAAATTAGCACCATGTATATGAGCTACCATAATAAATACCTATCATTTATTTAGCAACACCTTTAAGATTATAGATTATAAATAGCCATTAAGTTGCCTTATAACCAAATACAGTAGACAAAAATACCCAGAACCTTACAAGTGGAGAGTAGCAGCAAATCAAAAGGGTTTTATAAGAACACATTATAAATGTGGCTTGGCCCACATTAATAGTAATTTATCAGCACTTGAGACTGATTTTGAGAACAAGTGTTAAATTGTAAACACATTTTTAAATAAGTTTTGAGACTCAAGTGGAAATCAACTCTCAGCTGAGTGTATTTTCACAATTTTGTAACTTGAAACTAGTTTCACGATTCAATAGCAAACTCTTATGAATATCGCTTATTAACAGCCACTGTAACTAGATCGAGTGTGTTGTAATTCTTGTTTTACATAACTGATGTCTGAAGGTGTCTAGAGACATGAACTCATATATTGCTTTATGTTATATCAGATATATTTGGCTATATAATAAAACCTTGTTTAAAAAGGACTTTTCAATACAGAATGTGCATGAAGTTCATATACCTACCTCTATAAGTCCATTTAATACAATGATGTGGTGGGGGTTCCCGGGTTGATGATGAGGGTCCCTCACCTTTCCTAGCTTACCAGATTAAGGTGGAAACTGATGAATTTGCCGGCGCCATAACTCAGTGAGCCTGAGTTAGCGAGGGTCGTGCGGTCGATTGCCCGTGGGTACCTGGATTCCTCCGTCAGTCTGCGGTGCTTGTAGATGATGATGTTACTAGTAACTTAATATACCTAATATTTTCACTATTAAGTTGGTGAGGCTGAGAGCCACCTCATACACTTTTACACAAACTGTGGGTTCGCTACAAGTGGGTGTAGCACCCTAAAATACCCACAGGGGTTAACACAAATGAAACGCTCGCATTTGCTCAAGATCTTTACTTGTTGCTTGACATACACGTGCATTTAAGCTATCACATACCGAACTTATGCACATTTGGCACTCAGTCTGCTGGTAACAAATGCGGAACAAAAATGGCCTAAGCCATGTGTGATTTAAGTTGTGAATATATGTTATGTGTTTAGTCCTGGTTGAATTACATGGTGGCAAAACATTAAACCCAGCTGCACTAAAAGAATTGAAAATGTGAGCTGCCTTCTACCAGCGTGGGTTTCAGGATAATCAAATGCTACCTCACTTTGCCAAAAGTACCCTAAACCTCCAAACATAACTCGTGAGTAGATGACAAACTCAATTATAGAAAAGAGCAAAAAATCTTAAGAATAAGTAGCAAACTCGTTGTTAAGTTTGATTACTAGAGTATCGGTTTAAATGTTGCGCAGTCTTATTATTCACACAATAGGCCATCAGTTCGATATTAATATTTGCAACTGTCAAATATGTAGGCAGAGGATTGAAACAGTAAATGATAACGCAAACTAATTTTCAGTTTAAATTGCAAGTTGTTTTATTTACTAATATTTTACAGTCTGCTATCTTCACTTGCTTTTACACTTAGTCTCATACATAACAAGTATTTGCACTTCCAAATTCAATGCTATAGTGGCGAACATTTTATGCTAAAAAGTTAAGTTTACGGGCAACACAATTAATACAATATTCCTGGCCTTATATACAGTTAATATAACATGTCATAGAATAAGACGCTCGCAGACGAGGTGCGCTCCGCCTCACAAGCATTTACAACACTTTAACGACGTAGAACATGTAGAAAATATACGGCCCGGACAGTACTGGTCACACCAAGATTCCCTCGTCTCATACCTCGTAATTTAGCAGTGACGTAGCAGCATGGGACCACACACAGCCCCAGGAAAGTCCAAGTTGTTGCACCATGTCGCAGGCCCCAGTGTCCGCTAGGATGACTTGGTCGCACAGCTCGTCAGCTGACCGCACCTCCGGCGCATTTAATGTGCCCCCACATTCGTAGCATTTGTGCACACACCAGCCATGTACAATTAAAGTATTGCACACTACAGTTACATTGCTGCACACAATTCTATCACACCCGTCACTTGGATCCAGGAATTCAAAAAAACATTACAACAGGACCGGCACAATTCTGCGGTGGCAAGGGCGTAGCTTTAAGTTACGTAACTTAATAATAAACATGCAGTCTTTACACCAAGCTTGCAACTTCATACTTTTACGTTACGAGCAAAAACATTCCAGCCCGAGACCGCCTTCATTTGTATATCGCCTACCACAGTTTGGTACTGGTCGCGCAGCGCGTGGAGCATTACGCACTACTTCTGCTCCTTGCTACGGGCATCAGCCGACTACGCCCTAGCCAGTGCAGCACCACTGCACGCAACACGTAGCACACCTGGTGGCAATCGCCCTAACAATCATTTCAACTGCGCACATTACAATGAAGTACTATTTTAAATATACAAACATAAAATATAAATCTACAATGAGCAAATAAGATTAATAAATTCTAAAAAATATTAAATTTTCCACTAGTGTGTATACACTAGCAAAATAATAATCGGCATAATTGGCCGGCCGATTAAAAAATACACTGAGTAAAAGTACTCTACACTCGTGCCACGGCAACCAACTGTTGCCAACCTTATCAAAAAAATACTAGGCACCAAGTTACGTGACGAGGCATTGTCACAAATGTTCCAGTAAGTTACGTTGCTATTGAAAATGAAATGATTGCAGCAAAAGTTGAAGGTGCTGAGGGGGTCCGCATGAAGTGAAACTTACATGCTGCTGTCCAGCCTGAGTGATGAAGTAGACTGAGCATCATGGCATCAGCTTCCACTACGGGTGGCTGAAGCTGGCACCAAAATTGAGTGAAAAATTACAATGACCATCTTACATCTAAATAAAGTGTTACGAATGAAATTACACGGCAAACAACAGAATGGTGACATACCCGTATTTAATTAAGTCAGTGAATGTGACATCATGGGGTATGTAACTGCAATAAAGAATTTGCAGTCAGGGTAGGTAGTCCGCTGTAATGAAGAAACACAATAATGCACTTTGACATAATAAAATTAATGAAATTATTAAAATTGACAAAATAACTGTTTTAAAACAGCCATACCACTTCTGATAGACTACCAATGGGAGAGTCCAAGTTTTCCACCCCTGAAAAGGGGTGTGGGTAGCCACTCTCGATTTATAATTTAATAAAAGAATTAAATTAATAGGCTAGGGTGTTTCCAATACTTTTGATGGATTTAGGATTTAATTCCCCACTGTTTAACTAAACTCGATGTCATGTAACACTACTTCCCTGGCCAGTAGGCCAGTCAACATCACGTCACTAGGGGAGAAGTTGGGTTTCGCTGCACAAGGTGCCCCGACGTTCCCTCAAATGTATATTGCACCTGACATTTATGGCATTGGGGGGGAGGGGGGACACCATGTTGGACTGCTTATTGTTTTCGCCCTAAAGAGTTACCTCTTGAGGTAAATACAGCAAGACGGTCACTTGAGTGACGTAGTACATGACAACGTGGCGGGTGCATTGTGTTCCGTTCTCACCGGCACATTCTATCGTGCTCATGGTCGGGTGTTCGCGTCGGCCCAGTGTCAGCTAGGTGGTGTAACTGCGGAGTTGCAAGTGGCCACTAGAGCACATGTGGACGACTGATTCGTGTCAACAATAAAATTGTATGTATGAATGTATCACAACAAATAGATCATCACTCTTAGGAAACCAAAACATCTGTTTGTATCCATCCATGGTCTCTGCATAGCTGAATGCACCACCAAGTTCTGTTATTCATGTTAATCAACATTCTAGGGGTCACTTGTTCGAAAGCTGTGTGCACTGAAACCCCAGTGTGTGTTAGCTGGTGATGACATATCAGGGCTTCTTAGAGGCCACAGAAGAGGAGCTGGCCAACTGTCTGATTCTTGTCCAATCCAACAATTCCTTACTACTGTGTTCAGACATTATGCAGTTATGTAAAAAAAGTGTCTCACAATCTAGTATCAGATCAGCAAATCTTGAGAACGGGCTATTAATTTGCACGAGTCTCACAATTAGAATCTCATATCAAGACTGTATCAACAGATAAGATCTCTAGACCAGATACGAGTAACAACTATTAAAGTGAGCCAGCCAAATGGACTACGATTTCTGTGGAAATATCATGAACATAAAACAACGAACAGGATTTGGCATAAGCAGCATCACATCAACGTGACAACCAAGTGGCTTACATGTCTTGTAATTACAATGAGGAAAGTTTTTTGTCCCACATTTGCTTTCCTGATTCAATTTTCCATATCACCACTTGAATGCCAAAGTGTAACCTAGCATTATAACTGTGAATATATCTCCTTCCACTAATACATTAAGAATACGCAATCACTTTTAGGATGAAATAGAATGAGCTTTTATTGAGCATTAATACAAGGCAAAAGTATCTGAACTTAATGTGAGGTGACCCAGATCAATTTCTGTGGAAGATTTTCAGAAAATTACCCTGAATTCAAGCCCTTAAAAATAACACAATAATAATTATAACTTGCAATTGGACTATAGCCTGGAGGCAAGCACTTCCTTCCCTCATCCCTTATCACTCTCTAGGCCCTTCCTAAATCGTGCAACCCTCTTAACGATCACCAACTCCTCCCGCAAACGTATTCACTCCCTCACCAGCATGGACTGCCTTCCCCTTTCTGTCTGCCTCCATAACCTTGGAACTTTCCACTGTTTGTACCCTTGCATAACTTGCCCTATCCACATCTACATGAATTAAGGCTATTTTGAAGGAACTGCAGGATACAAAGAGTTATATGATTCTTAACAATTACAGTACGAATAATTGCTATCATATGGTTTAATATGTTCTTTTCAAATAATAAAACTAGTATACAAGTAGTGATATTATTTATACATTTACCTTTCATGAATGCTCCATCCACAGTTATGAACACATCAAATTTGTTCTTCAAAACATTCTTATCTGTCATCCATATAGTCTTGCACAACCTATTGAACAATGGAAAACAGATTAGGCATTAAACTTATAGAAATGTTGTTCAAAATGTGTTTCTGTGTACGATTACTAAAGTTAACGCACTACATATACATATGTGTGTTTGATCCACAAATGCACAGACACATATCGGAGGAAGAGGAGGTTACGTTAGGGGTACCACAGGGAAGCGTGCTGGGTCCTTTGTTATTTACCATAATGGGTTTGGGGATTAGAGGAAAAATCAGATTGTTTGCAGATAATTGTGTTGTATATGCTGAGGTGGGAGAGGGGGGGGCGGAAATTTGCAGGCGGACATTGATAAGATATGGTTGTGGACCAGAAAAAATAAGATGAAGATAAATATAAGAAAAACTAAGGTAGTGAGGTTCACAAGGAAGAAAATGATAAGCAGGACATTGATAAGATATGGTTGTGGACCAGAAAAAATAAAATGAGGATAAATGTAAGAAAAACTAAGGTAGTGAGGTTCACAAGGAAGAAGATGATAAGCAGGACATTGATAAGATATGGTTGTGGACCAGAAAAAATAAAATGAGGATAAATGTAAGAAAAACTAAGGTAGTGAGGTTCACAAGGAAGAAGATGATAAGCAGGACATTGATAAGATATGGTTGTGGACCAGAAAAAATAAAAATGAGGATAAATGTAAGAAAAACTAAGGTAGTGAGGTTCACAAGGAAGAAGATGATAAGCAGGACATTGATAAGATATGGTTGTGGACCAGAAAAAATAAAATGAGGATAAATGTAAGAAAAACTAAGGTAGTGAGGTTCACAAGGAAGAAGATGATAAGCAGGACATTGATAAGATATGGTTGTGGACCAGAAAAAATAAAATGAGGATAAATGTAAGAAAAACTAAGGTAGTGAGGTTCACAAGGAAGAAGATGATAAGCAGGACATTGATAAGATATGGTTGTGGACCAGAAAAAATAAAATGAGGATAAATGTAAGAAAAACTAAGGTAGTGAGGTTCACAAGGAAGAAGATGATAAGCAGGACATTGATAAGATATGGTTGTGGACCAGAAAAAATAAAATGAGGATAAATGTAAGAAAAACTAAGGTAGTGAGGTTCACAAGGAAGAAGATGATAAGCAGGGACATGTAGGAAAGGATAAGGAAAAAATTTTCAAACAATTTGTATGAGAAACACTCGCAAAGAAATAAGTTACCCTTGAGAAAGACACATCAAACTACTTTCTAACACTACACAGAACATATGACTCTCATTACCTGCAAAAAATGAAGTTTTAATTACGCAGAAGGAAATGCATGAAAATTATAATTACTGTACTGATGAAATAATAATTAAATAGTTCAGAAAATCAAGGTAAACTATCAAATCAAAATTATAACGTATAAAGAAAATTAACTGTGTGATATCTGAATTCTAAATCACCTCACTAAAAATAACAAATAAAATATTAATTTACGTGACAAATTAATTTCTTTAAGTGGCTCAAAATTGATCTAAGCAAACCAATCTTGACTGAAAGTTCATTATACTCAGCTGTAGAACATGAAAATCTAATCCACTGGCTTCTGGTTAGAGTTCTTTAAATAAGCCACGGCATTCAAATTCTGAGAAATTCTGTCCGAATATTAACTTCGAAAGTTTCTAATTGAAAATTTACTAGCCAAATTGTTCCATAAAATTAATACGTCACACATTTACAACAGTACGCTGTCGATGCTGAATCATACCCATAAGTATTAATACTTAAGTTGGTCTACCAGTAGAGAAGGCAGCTCACTCAGTTTTTGAAGTACTCAAAAATTAAAATCAGTGCGGTTTCAGGCTTTGACCAGCCCTCCTCTTTCCCCTCAACTGTCCACTTTGTCCTGCTTGCTGGTCTTTGCTAATTCCACCCCTACAAGCCTAGGCGTACTGCTTCCTGCCTTCCACCACTGCCTGTTCCCTACTTGCTATTTCCCGTTCATCTATTCTCGTTTGCTTTCTGCTGTATATCACCTTATTCCTTTCTACTGCCTCCAAGTCCTCTATCCTCCTCCTCAATCTTACCACCACCCTCTGCCTCCCTTCTCCCCAGCTTTTCCTCCTGAAGTTCCTTCTGTAGACTATCATGCTTTTTGCCTAACACACCCCTTGTGCCTTCCAACTCCTCTAGTTTCTCCATCCTTTAAAATTTTATTACACTGACAAGATTCTAACTTGCAACCTTGTGCACGTCAACCCACAATGTAACCATTGTGCTACCCAGACATTTATAAAATTTTGCTATACGGCAGATTAACTCTTAAACCTCAAAATCATGCAGCGCAAATCCATGCACCAACCCACTGAGGAATTTCAGTGTAGATGTTTGAAATCCTTATCCATTTATAATGATTTCTGTGTCTGTTCTAGCCTAATTTGTCAGTTTTACATGGGCGACTGCAGAACAGGTAAGAGAAAATTCATGAATGAATTTAAATATTGTGGTGGTTTTAATAATGAAGCAGTTTATGTGTTCTTTAAATGTAAACTGTAGAGAAAATGTTACTAATTAAAGTCCACAGTACACATAATTGGAATAGTAGTGTCTTCCCCATATAGAAAGCCAGCGTCACGTATGAAACGTTTCTAGTGCACCCTGCACAAACTTTAATCTCGCACTAACAAGCCACTACCTATAAAAAACACATCTTATAACATAAATAGATAAATAATACCCGCAAGAATATAGTTACACCCTCAGATTTTCTGGTCATTGACCTCTAGGAGCTTTTCGCGTTTGTATTGTGAGCAACAGTTTTCATGATCCGTTCACTTAGAACGTTTGGAATAATAAAAATATACGCCATTACGTACTTCGTTGCAATCTAACCCACATCACGCATTTAAAAATCACAATTAATATTACACACCTGTCAGGAACCTCAGCATTTTGCATATCATCATCGAACTCATCCTCTTCGTCCCAAAAAGCACGCGAAGTCTTCTCTTCGATCTCGCCGAAACACAAAGCCATATTTATTTACTATCGAAGAAGTTAAATTACAACTTGACTTTCATCAAATGAAAAACTGAATATTCCGCCTCATATTCATTTCATAATACCTACTAGACCACGTGTAAATGTATTCAAAAACAAATGTCATTTCCATAGAACTACAATTGCGTTTTTGTTTTCCAGTGTATTTGTCCAACTTTTGGCTCAACAATTTCCTAACTTTTGTAGTAGATATTCACCTACACTATAAAAAGTTAGTTTAGAAAATTTCATTCCGCTGTTATTTAAAGAGTTTTTGGTTAGAGAAGCAAATTTCTTGAAGGTTTTATGGTAACTTATTGAAAAGTTAGCTACCAAGGTAGGATAGCCCTTACTGTACAAGTTTAAAGTTAAATGAAGCTACGTAAAAGTGGTTTTTTTTTTATTCAGTGTCATGCTTATGAAAGGACTCATTTTCCTGAAATAAATGGCTATTTTTGGACATGAATATAAGTACTGAAAGATGTACTCACATACAAATGTTAAAATCGCTGAGCTCTTGAAAAGAGGTTTACATGAGTCTGACTTTCTTTTGCCATTGATTATATTTACAGCTCTCTTTTGCATGTGAAACACATTTTGCTGTCAGTGGAGTTACCCCAAAAGTTATACAATAACACATGATGGAATTAAAATATGCAAAATATACCATTTTTGCTTTATTTTTGTTCAAGGCCTCTACAACACTCCGCGGGCGAAATATGCTGAACTTAGTTTAAGTAAAATATATGCAATGTGTGATTTCCAGTTAAGTAAATTGTCTACTTTTAAGCCGAGAAACTTAATCGCTGCAGTTTCATTACTTTTGTCTCTGTTTCTGCTAACATACGAATTAATGTTTTTTCTGTTCTTTGTAAGGAAATTCATAAGATATGTTTTAGCTAGGTTTATTTGCAGTAAACCATGCATTTAACTCTCTAAATGCTGTGTCCGTTTTTTTGTGTAAGATCATTTACTGAGTCTCCAGAGACTGAGGTGCTAGTATAATCTGCAAAAAATTGGGGTAGTTTCTGGGGTTAAGGCACATGGAAGGTCATTTATATAAACTAGGAAGCGTAGGGGGGGCTAATATTGATCCTTATGGGACCCCATGCTTGATTTTTCCTGGTTCGGAGTAGAATGAAGTAGTTTTTCCTTTGATCCGCACTTGTTGTCTGTTTGGAAGGTATGAGCTTATTTATTTAGTAGGTGTACCTGAGACTCCATAAAACTTAAATTTTTCTATAAGTATGTTGATATTTACACAGTCAAGTGCTTTAGTGAAGTGGCAAGATATTCCACTAGATGGCATCTTTTTATCAAGTACATTAACATTGCTAATTGTTTGTTTGAAAATTGCATCGTTTGTTGACATGTTTTTTCCTAAGGCCAAACTGGAAATTTGATAAGATTTTGTGATTCTCAAAATGTTGCAGCAACCACCTGTAAATAAATCCTTCAATTACTTCTGAAAAGGATGTAAGAAGTGAGATGGGTCTATAACTGTTTACTTCGGTTGTGTCTCCTTCCTTGAACAATGGTGTTACCATAGCCCATTTGAGTCTGTCTGGAAACAATCCTGTGCTGAAGATATAATTTCCAATATGGGTTTACAGATCACTGAATTCCAAAGCGCATTGCTTTAATAACCTGCAGCTAATGCCATCATAGTCGCTCTATAATTTTGGTTGCAAAGAATTTATTGTTTTCTCCACTTCTTTTGGAGTTATGTTTGTAAAAGATATAGCAGGGTATTCTGTACACTGTGGTGTAGGAATATGGTTTATATCTTGTTAAATGTTCTTTTAAGTCATGTTTGCTACGACATTTAAGTAGTAGGAATTAAATTAATTGAGACTAATATAGGGTCTGAGGATATGTAGTAATTTACTTTTATGTTGATTTTCGTATTGTGTTTTTTGCAATATCTCATGTAGTTTTTATTTAGTTTTGAGAATTCTTAATGAGATTACAGAAAAAAAATACTATTTTGCAGATTTTATTACATTAGTCAAAACTTTGCAGTATTTTCTGTACTGATCCAATGTGTCAGGGTTGTTTCTTGTTCTGGTGGCCTTGAGAAGTTTTCTTTTGTTTTCGCAGGAAATTTTTATTCCTTTGGTGAGACATACATTTTTCTTTGGATTTGTATATCTCTGGGTCAGTCGTGATGCGAAATATTTTTCAAAACAATGGAGAACTTGGCTAAGAAAAGAACAAAATAACGGCCGTAGAAGACCGTAGAATACAAACATTCTCCATGACCCAATAATAAACTGAGTTTCTGCTTACAGTTATAGCAAAAATGGCGTGGATAGGGTTTGCGATAAGAACAGTGTTAAGAATGATATTTTATTACATTCAAAATGGTAAAAGTATTTTATTAATATAATAGCCCTTGTCATTTAAAAATTTAAGAAAGAAACAATCATGTTTATACCTATTGACAATATGACTTTGATAGTTGTGTAGGACAATTTTGGATACATTCGCAGAAGACGAATAAATAGCCTACCCCATCTTTAGTCTATGTAGAAGACAGGTTTGGACACTAGCTTGAAAACTTGATGACCTTATTGACCTATATAGTTCACTAACCCAGCCCCAGAGTGCAGCTACCGAAGTAGTGATTGACGTCCACTTGTTCCCCTACCCACTAGCTCGTTTGTCCAACTGACCACTCCCAGAACAGCGTAACATGCAGGAACACTCTGCGACTAATCACAGCAAAGTGTAAGTGTAATGCTAAAGAACGAAATTGTGACGACGATACAGTGCAAGTGCAGGAGAGCAGTCAGTGCAGTGTCACGTAAGCGTAAAAGGCCCAATTTTAAACAAATGCTTGCACCATGGCGGGAAGACAGTCAGCAAGGAGCATCCAAGGGACAGGTTGTGCATGAATGTGTCAAGCTTTTCCCCGCACTCGGACGGCAATCAAATTTTTTGCAACAGTAGTGTAACGTCTATAGAAAGTCATTTTTCCAGAACCGTTTTTGTTTTCAACCGCCTCAGACATTGCCCCTCGCCCCCCGAGGTTTGCATCACCCGGGGCATAGTTTCACATTTTTATTGCACACTTAAATCACATATTAGCATCATGATATTTTTGCAGTGTAACTTCGGCCCCGAAGTAAAAGGCGCCAAACTTGTAAGTTGTTTCCTGGAGGAATGTGTAAAGGTACGTCGAATAAGAATAGTTTTAAAGAACTGTCACAGGCCCTTAATTCAACTGCCGCACGGTACTTCAGGGCATGGTCCCTTAAATCCCGCCATTTTACCTTCAGCGTTTTATTAAATACTTGACGTGGACTGCATCCTCCAGCCTTAAGACTGTTCTGCATGCCACCATTTGACAGCCGCTAACCATCTCTGTGCCATGTGTATGCATTGTAACCGAAGCCACCATCCCATGGGTGTACAAGAATTCGTTCGGGTGGTGCAGTTCAGTGCAATGTGTTCGTGTTTTATTTTAGTTTATTTTTCATTCAGAGAAAATGTGATTAGCTTTATTAAATTCAGTGAGTGTTCATTGTGTCGTCGCCTGTGCGATCTAACATACGTGACAGTATTTATGTCAGCATTATGTTTCGGTGCCCTGTTTATTTAGAGGGTCACGTATTTGTTTTTACTGATTGAAATCAATGTGTGTGTTATGTGATATCACTAGTGTGATCGAACAGACTTACTATTGTTTTGTTTAGTGTTAAGATTTGATGTAGGGTAATTTGTTACCAGTGAATATGGTATGTGTGAATATTATTATTTATTAATGTTTCCCGTGTTCCTAACAAGTACGTACTGAGACAAACAGTATCTTATTTATTTACTTGAAAGGTTATATGTGTAGTGTAATTTGTATGAGTATTTATTTAAAAGTGTAAAATCAATCATGTGCCATAACATTTTGTGCACTGAGCACACGCTCTATACTGCAGTATCCAGGTGGTAATGTTAATTGTGAATTTGTGAAATAACAATTATGTGACTAAACACCACAGGGACAGAGGAGACAAACCTAAACTTTACAGACAGTATTAAAAATTTGGCCGATATTGGCACATATAATATTCGGCTAACAGAACCGACATGTTCATGTGGTGCACCCGACCACATAACCAATAATTTGTGAAATGCATTATAGTGTGTATGTTTGTTTTTTAGGGCCATGTTTAATTAAAAGATGTGTTATCCTTAATATTGCACATTTAAAAAAAATAGTTGTTGATAGGGGGAAGCGCTACGGCTCGCACAAACTGCCTAATAACGACCCCCATCCCACCCCAAAAAGTGAGGTTACTTTACCACGTGTGAGAAGTGGTTGAACGGATTTATGGTCCATGTTATATTTTTATAAGTGAGTTGTTGCCTATTCTATAATTATATTTTTTTATATTCTCATATCATCAGCCTCATGGCTATTCATCCTAATTAATTTATCATTTTCATATTTAATCTGCAACAAGTCACGTGATATGTTGGCGGCAGTTGCAACCAATGAGAGGGCCTCGTACCCAAGCTTAGCCAGTCTGGATTTCGACTCGATGTGGGGTGGCCACAATGCTGAAGGGCTCTGGGCAATTCAAGTTGTTTTCACTGATGATATATGTAATTTCTGTTTTATTAACGTAATATACCGGAACCGTTTGTTTATTACTCGCTCGGAGTCAGCGATGTCTCGCAGCCCGGCCATATTGTACATGGCCAGGATTTATTTCAATACTCCATAAGTTTATGTAAGCCTTCGGCCATAAACACAGTTTAAGAGCTTGCCGTACTTCAATGGCGAACCATTCTTATAAGTGCTCTGTAAAAAGGAAAATTATTGAATAAATCATGTGATTGTGTAATCAACATGTTTATTTGGTACAGCCGCATCTCGGCTGCTTATGATCACCTAACCTACAATGATGATGTAAATATTAATGGCATTGGCAGGCCACAGCAGCACACTGTGAATGTGTATTGGCATCTAGGGAGGCCGACAACACAACAAGACCAGGCATTTATTCGACATCGTTCTACAGGAGTCATCAGAATTTTGGGTAGCAAGCATGGTAACGGCTTGATTGTCCCTCCAATACTAGCAGCAGTGTGACTACCAGGAGGCCACAAGTACCGTCGACCATCACGAGCCAATTTATTCTTGTGCTCTCAATAACACTGGTGCCGATATACTGAAAGTCTACACTTTACGGCACTTTTAATTATTTCCATTAACTTTATCTGGAGTTGACAGTAATTTCTGCTTTCATGTTCCAGGGTAATTTTGTGTGCAATGCGTAAAAGTGTAGCTTGTATGGACGTGTGGTTGGCTACAACATTCCATAACATAGGGAGTTTTCTTAAAATGCAATGTCTTCACAGGTCATCATGGCACTAAAATGTCCTACAATAAGCCGGTTTAGCACTTATAGCATGGTGGTTGGGCCATTGAAAGAATGGTGAGGTTATGTGAATTTTAAAAAATAATACTGATGTAAATATGCTCGGTTAGGCACCAGCTCACAATGAGGTGAGCACAAAACTGCAGGAGGGTCGTGCGGCCAACGACCAGTGTGGCTTCCTCCAATGATCTACCATCTGTTGAGACTGTCTTCACGTGATGCTGTAGATTTTATTCCCTTGATACCTTGGCTAGTAGGGGCTGTCGGACTCCTCTATACGCCACTCACTCCTGGAGGATTGTTATGGCCATCCTATGCCATTTATGATGTTACGAAAAATTTTGGTGTTATGGGACGTGTTATGTACCCAGAAATAAAAGTTGGTAAAGTTCATTTAACCACAAATTTTATTTCATAAACCCTCATATGAGGTTTATAAATTCACTTTGTCCATTGGTGTGGAAGAGCACGTAAACTGTAAAAATGGTGCAAACCGACATGGAAGCTTATGTGAAAATGTAAAGTCCGGCTGTGTACAAAACAGACTGGACTGTAATGCAGAGTACTCCCCGGGTGATGAAAAAGAAATTAAAGTTCCAGATTAATAATTACTATTGAAAACTAGATGATTGGTATTAAAAAATGGTGGTGGGACCGAGATGGCCGCGGCGGACGTATACACTACTCGAGTACTGCTACACTACTGAACATGGCCATGCGGGATGGCTGGCTCCAAACGTTGCCATTCCTGCATGATCTGATGAAAAATAAAATTGGAAATAGAATTACATATTACATGAAATTAATTATGGGCTTAAAAGATCACAATAACACCAGATGCACAAAACATTTGTACATGATAATATAAAAATGTCTTTTATGAAAATGCTTAGTTTCAGAATCACGTAAACCTGTATTGTCCTGGCTGTACTGCAGTCGGTCACATTTAACCTCAACCTCATAGTCCTTACGTGAGCACTTATGGCTCTGTTTGATGATAGTTTGTCTCACATTTACTTGTAGCTGTATTTTATTTGCATGTCTTTCTTTGCACTAGGCCAGTCTTACACAAAAACACTTAAATTGCAAATTGGTGCAAAATTGAAAGACATGTCCACTACCAAGCCATCATGGTTGGCCACGGTTATTTGGCCTGACTAACCATTGGAGGTTATGTCTACTTACACGGTAAAAAAAAAAACAAGACTGGGATATTATTTAACTCAGATCACTAATATTAATATAAACACTCAAAATATATATGGGCTGTATGTGGTACGCGATGCCAGTGTAAACAATTATGTTACACTCAAGTGGTCGCTGTGTCTCACATGTGAAATCTGATGTCAACATTGAATAAAGAACTTAAAATGGCCAAAAAAAAAAACACAAATGCACAGAATGCATCACTTCACTCCACTCGTCGAGGCTGCAATGTTGCGAACGGGCTGCATGTGAGGTTGGGGGAACATAGAACACATCGGCATGGCGGAAAAGTGTGCCCGGGTGATTGTTCCACAGCACCCTGAGAATACTTAATCTCGTGCTCTACAAGATCTTCAAGTGACACTGCCACTGCGATGTCTGGCGTCTACTGGATAACTTCTCTCCAAAATTCCACATAACCACTTTCCAAACCCCCATTATCACCGTTTCACCGACATAACTACCATCATTCTGTTTGACCTGGCTAGCATAAAAAGAGGAATTGCAATTTTTTTTCTTAAAATGGGAAAGTAACATTCATATCTCTATGATTTTATCCCTACACCAAATGTTCTGTGGCTACTGCATGAACTAAAGAAGTCAATAAGGGAGTCAATTCGCTAACATAGTTAAATAGGCGAGTATAAAGACCTGTATTCTTCAGCCATGAGCAAAAAACTATATCACTAAACAATGCCATGCGCTCTCCAATTCAAAAACGAAATATGAAGCTAAGAAACCTAGCTTAATTTTTCGTTTGAATGAGGAGAGCGCATGGCTTACAATAACTTTATCTAGTATTGGTTTCAAACACATATGCAAATTAATTTTGGTTTTGTTATATTTTAGAATGTTGACCTAAAGTTAATTTCTGTCCCATTATAAGGTGAATGCACAATATGCCCTCTACTAAGGATCACATTGCCAAAACTCGAAGACGGCTACCATAAACTATGCCGCAGCCAATTACATCAAGTGTAACTGCAAAGATGTGAAGTGTTTTCCACAGCCTTTTTAATCTCTAGTGATTATGTAAGCACGAGTCACGTGTGCACCTCAGTGACCATGCATCCACGTGGGTTTTGTTTATGCTTTGGTAACGTCAGAGTATTTCTGTGAAATAAATGCTTAGGTGTAAACTAAAGTGTTTTATTTATTAACTATAAGGTAAACGCAATGTACAGCCTCGCATACACAAATAAAGTATTAAGTCAGAGTTATGGTAATATTAACCAGTAGTTTTTTGTAGTGTGTCATATGTTTAAACTATATAAAAATCAACATCATATATTTTCCATTCATCAAGTACATCAGAGTGCATCATAAGATTCCAGTGGAATTTTAATCATACATGGGCAGTTTAAATAGTAGTAATTAATTATTTATAATTGTTAATATTGTTGTTTAAGTGACATAAATGATCAGCCATACCATACTGGGCAACCACATACCTATCGAAGGCCACGAGCATCATTCAAGTTTTAAAAAAAAAAAAAAAAAAAAACCTTAGGGAGTTAGCAAAGATAACACAGAATTTTTCTGTTTTTAAGTGTTTTTACGAAAAGTTGTTTAGTATAAACAGATATATGTGTGTTCTGAGACCTTGTCAGTAAATGTAACAAAAGTTATGAATCATAAGAACCACTTACTCCAGCCTCAAGTGTGTATTTTTAGGTAAAGGAATAAGCATAATGACACTCATTTCACGTGATTTTTAATTTAAAGATTCTGTGTTGTAGATGATTTATTAATATAAGAAAGGGTAATGTGTGTCAACCAGAACTGCATCAGCATTCCCATGACATTATTTCTCTCATTTGTCGTTTTATCAAATTTTCAATTTTTTATTACATAATGTCATGCAGCAAGACTGTGTAAGGCAATACCTCTTCTGAGCGACCATTTTTTTCAGTAGTAGACCTTCGGTATTAAAATGGACCTTTACACCGGTCATGTTATGTTCAATATTGTTAATTTTTAATATGTAATCTTAAGTTGGTTTCGCATTAACATGAGGAGAGTTCTGTTCCAAAGTCCAGTTCGATTTACACGACCGGAACATAATATTTCACGCAAACCATTATGTAGGTTACACGCCATTTTTGCAGTGCAAACGCAATCCCACTAAACAAAGGAAGTTCCATGTAAGTTCCTCGCATGAGGGTTAATAAATAAATTGTTCGGTTGAAAAAACTCTCACCTGCGTTTTTTATTTATTCGGCCCACTTCTCGGACCATTTAATTGTTTTCTTACATAATTATAACGTAAGGCATGAGGTGGCCTGAACAACCTCTTGGGAGTGAGTGTGAGTTTGGTGGAGGACTGTAGTCAACCCTAGAAAACAGGCATAGTTGGATTTAGTTCTATGATATCGTCAACATCATCTGGAACAACCTTCCAGCAACTGTGGACCTTTTGGGGGACCACCACATGGGCCATCGACCACATGACCCCAACACCGTCTCATGTTCTACGACTAGTGAACTGGCGTCCTTTGGAGTACAACACACACATTATATTCCTGTCCAAGTAACCTTCATTCCCATCAATGACCCAGCAAAACACCACTCCACCTGTCTGTTCTGATGAAGATGCACGTAATGCCTCAATTGCAAAGAGAAGGGCCATGGAGACGATAATGAAGACAATGTTGGTGATGAAAACTGTAGCGATATATTCGATGTCCCGGCACATCTGCTCTCCGTATTTATTTAAAAAAAAATGGTGTGAAAAATGCAGATGTCAGGAACACCGACTGAAGACCCCATTGAATGTGTTGATACTCAGAAATTTGGTAGCATTTTAAAAAAGGTGGGATTTTCTCGCACAGTAAGGAGATATCTTCGATCATCGGTGAATTGAAGGAAATGGTTTACATCGAAAGAAACCATTGTGTTGATGAGATGTCGTGGCCTCAGGAGGCGAGGGAAAATAACTGGTAACTTACAGTGGTGATTTCCATGATATTATAAATGAAATATTTCATGGGCGCTAGCTTGGATAAAGCACAAGATCTTCCTCAGAGGAGGGTCGATGGCCCACGTAGTTTCCCATGAGGTCGCACCATTGATACGGTGATATCGAAGTACTGATGGTATCCAATAACTGTTGAGTTTAATAAAAGTTAATGACACAATTGAAAGCAAACTTTACGATACTATATTACAGTAATCGAAGGCTCTAAACAACAGAACTCATGTTAGAATAAAGAGAAGCAATTCGTGTGTATCAAGAAAGATTATATAGATGTAGAAAAGGTGAAAATGAATTCCGAGTTGCTTTAATTATGCTTGTTTGCACGAAATCTCGCCCTCCTCTCAATACAAACACTCCTATAGCTCTCCCAATTATTCAGAAAAGATCACAGTGGTAAGCTATTGGTGAGGATGTCAGCCCAGTGGGTACATACTCCAGAATGAATTCTTCACCGATGTATTTCTCCTTCATGATGTCTGACTGGTGGACCATCGAGGAGAGAGGTTATGTGGAATGGGATGAAAAATGTATTTCCATGATGATTCCAGGTGTGCGCCAGCATTCTCAGTGGAGAGCACAATTACTGATGGGGCTCTGTGGCAGATGGCCTTAAGTGGCCCCATTGATATCCGACGTCTTAACTGAAAAAATATTGTAGAATTGTAGATAGCATGGACTCCATTATTGTAATACCAGAAGACCATGGGCTAGTGGAGGTTATCGGAGCTTGGCGTGTGACCTCGTCTCAGGTTTTGTGCATGCTCTACGAGCACAAGTCCAGTGCAGTGTGGCAAGGAACGGTTAAGGTGCAGAGCAGAGGGAGCGTGACAATGTGCATGTGGCGTAGGAATTCAAAAATAGACCCTGTGAAATTTCTGGTATTTTGTGCAATAAAAGGGCAAGCTAAGTTCACACAAGGGGAGACAACTAATAAAAACACCTGCCTTCATAGCCCTAAAGTCCTGTGTTTTCGAAGTGTCTTTTTTTTATTATTTATTTTGTGCAATGTTCATTCGCGTGTCTTTCTACTCCACATCATCCACGTAGTGCAATGTTTTGTTATAATGATTAATATTTACAGGGATAATTTTAGGACCAATATGTAACAACCGGCACGCAGGGTACGTGTCCAATTTGCAAATGTTGGATGCAAGGAAGTAGTGCAGCATAGGGTGCCAGTCTGCCAAGATGGCCAGCATGCTGCACGGAGAAAGTCAGTAGTCGTTCATCTTTGCGAGGGGTGTGCTGCATCACGTCAGGGCTCGTGTTTCGTATGCTCGGGCAGGCATATTCATGTTAGAGTAGAGTAATCATTTCACAGTATTTGTTACTTTTGCATATCGGAACCTTTTTCCTAGTTTAGCTGCCCGAAATTCCACCGCCCCTCGCACCTACTCAGTGCTTGCACCGCCGAGTATGCTTATAATTGCTCTTAAATTACTTCATGTAATCGATCACGTGTCTTTTGCACAATATTACCCTATTTTACAGGTTTGTATGCAGCACTCAATGTAAGCTTTTCCCGACGAGAATGTAATCAAGTAATGAACAAATCGCAGCAGTGACGAGTTAACACGTGTGGTATATTTCCAGATGCCGGAAGGCATTTAATGTTTGGGCCTACTCCCGCCGAGTTTCGTAAAGTGTAACTTACTGTGCTTTGATTGGTTATACTGTTATTTGGCTCCACAGGGAAGCCCTGAAACGGTGTGTGGCACTACTACTCTCATCTCCAATTAGTGCATGTGTGTTTTTGTCGCCTGTTTCCTACCTGTTTGGTGTGGAGTGTTCTGACCGTATGAAACCCCTAAATGACATGTTCGCAGAATTATTGTTTACGTTTTCTAGGATGGTTGTTCCCATGCTAGTTTTGTTTACATTTGTGCATGTGTTGACATTTCCCCGTCTACTTCTTGGTATGCTACACTGCGTTCGTCGAGGTACTGGGCGTAACTGCGTTTCCTTGCCTCTCTTCTCTGCAGGTGGGCGGGCTTTAAGTAGGTCGTCACGGTGCCGTTTCTTGACATGTCTTGGACCCAACTTCACTAAGAATATAACATAGAACATAGAATTTCCCAGTTTCTCTACCACTCTCACTGGCCCTAGACCACCAAGGTGCCAGTCCTGCACAATAATTTTTTGTGCCGGCTGATGGTGGGGTTTCTCTAACGTACACGAACATCCCTGGCCGTAATTCCGGTGGTGCTTTCCTACTCTCCGGTGCCCATGTGTTGCAAATACCTTTCCTGATTTTCCCTGGCCTCCATATACATCTGTTGTTGGTGTACTACGACTTCCTCGGTTTTTTTTTTCCCTTGTTTCTGCAGGCACGTGCAACTCTCGGCCCTGGAACATTTATGCCGGAGTTTTCCTGGTGGCAGTACTTACACGGTTTCGGATGCAAAACATTACTTCAAGGATTAACTCTGCCCACCTGGTGTGATCTCCGCCAATCCAAATTCTCAACTGAAGTTTTATATCTTGATTCCAGCTCTCGGTCGGGTTCGCTCGGGGGTGGAAAGTGGGGTGGTACAGTGTTGTGCTCGCCACTTCGTGCAGTACTCTCTATGCTTTCTCCCCACAAACTGGGTGCCGTTATCGGTCAACGAAAATTTCGGATACCCCATCTCTGAAAAAAATTCTGTCTGGGTTGTATGGATAACCGTGTAATGACTGTACATTACTTACAGGAAATGCTTCGGTCCATCTTGTAAACAAATCAGCACTAACAACCAAAAACCTCTTTCCGCTTGTGGTGTGGGAATACGGGCCTATATCAAGTGCTACAGTTTTGAACGGCTCAGTTGGCAGATTCGGCTGCTGTGGAGCATCGCAGTCTGTTCTCCACTTCTTCCGGGTACTGCACGCGACACAACTTTGCACATATTTATGCAACTCCCCTTGAATTCCTGGTTAATGAAATAATTGTTGCACGTTCCTGTGCGTCTGCTCGGTACTTGGGTGACCATGTTCTAAGCAGTCATGCCTGCATTTCAACACAACTTCATGCGTTTCCTTTGGTACGTATGTTCGCCATCGGGCGCAGTTGCTGGGGGTTTCACCTGAATCTCTCTATCTACTATTCTCCAATGCTCGGAATACCATGTGGCACAGTGTTGCCTGTGTTGTGCAGCATCTGGGGAATTTTCCTGTGCTGCGTGAACCTTCCCTAATATGTCATGGATGTTCAACAAGAAAAGTTCACCGGGTGGTGTGACAATGTTTTGCAAGACAAAAGCTGGTAGGCCTGTAGTCAGGGTGGTATGATAGGGTGATAACGCCTCTTCTCATTCCGCGTCTGTTACTGTTAGGTTTGGACAGGGATTTCTGGACAGTGTGTCTGCGAGCTCATTGATTTTCCCTGCCACGTGTTCTAACTTGAAATAAAATTCCTGAAGCAGCAAGGCCTAACGGGCAAGTTTACTTCTCCCATTATGCATGCCATCTAACCACGAGACAACGGTTATCTGTTTTCAATGTAAACTGTCTCCTTAACAGGAATGGCCGTTACTTCCTTAGTTCGTGCACAATTGCTAAACACACTTGCTCATCAACATGATATGTGTGTTCTGCCTCGCCAAACTTTGCGCTGTGGTAGTTCAGGATGTGTTTTTCCACATGTTCTCCCACTTGGTATAACACCGCGCCACTGCCTTTCTGGCTCGAATCGGTCGGAACCACAACAGGTAATTCTGACCTAAATCTGGCTAGAGGTTTGTAATTTTGGAAAGCATGTTTTATTTCGCGGAATGCCTGGTCGGCTTGAGGTGTCCACACAAATTTATGCTTTTCACATAGCAATTCAGTCAATGTTGAAGTTACCACAAAAAAATTCAGAATGAACTCCCTTAACCAATTCATCAAGCCCAAAAATGTTCTAATTTGAATACGTGACCTGGGTGTGAGTTTGTTTTGAATTTCTTGATCATACTATTGTTCCAGTTTGTGTGCGTTCCCCATTACATAGTGTCTAAAAAACTCCATCTTACTCATACCCAACTTTGCACGTAAGCTTGTTGCATTCGAGCCGTTCGAACACAAGGCTCAAGTGGTGCAGATGTTATTCCTAGCTGTTCGACCAATCAAGTACATCATCAAGATAGGCCATCGCAAAGTCTCATGTATCCATCTAGTACATTTACCATTAAATTCTGAAAGGTGGCAGGGGCACATTTTAAGCCAAAATGCATTGTGACAAACTGAAATCTACACCCATCTGACATGGTGAAAGATTTTTTTTTCTGTCCTGGGGGCAGATAGGCACTCGTCAATATCCGGATTTTAGATCTAGTGAGGTGAATACAGTAACTGGCCCTAATGTTAACAAACTGTCCTTTATATTAATTGCTGGATGTGGCATATTTACAGTTATTTTGTTCAGCATCCGGAAATCAACACAAAACCTCCATTCACCGTCCTTTTTAGGGCAAGTGTAATGCCTGAGTTGTAGAGACTTTGCATGGGTTCAATCATATTATCTTCGATCATCTCACATACCTGCTGATTGATGACACGCTGGAAGAAAATACCCGGGTCTAGTGGCTTGGAGTACTCCGGGTCCTCGTGTGTCGTGACGATGGCATGCTCGATGACGTCGGTGCGCTGCAGCTTCCCATCAGTGTGAAACACACTGGCATACTGGTCCAGCAGGTATTGCAGATGATGTTGATGTTGTTCGGGCACCTCATGCATGAACTCAGCAAGCAGCATGGCAGCTGTTGTTGTCGGTAGCTTTGCTCCCATGACGTACAGTGTCGAGATGCGGTTCAATTACGGCTTGGTTGTCAATTAGCCACGGCAATCCCACAATAATTTCCGCGCACAAGTCCGGCACAAAATAAACATCACATTTTGTCGGAGCTCGTGTATTCCTACCGCCACGTGTATTGCACTTCTTGCCTCACCTTGTTGACTAGTGGTAGCGAATTGCAAACGTTGTGGTTGCACTCTTGTTATCACCTGGAATAGGCCCTCGCGCACAAAATTATGGCTTGGGCAGATGTCAATGACGGCGATCACATTTTTACTCCCGAGTTCAACATTTACCCTTAATGCATGTATGGTACTGTCATTAACCTGATTTTTAGTAGCCTAGCAGCCTATTTGCAATCTTAATTACTGGTAAAATTAAATTGCATCAATAGTTTAAAAAATGAGGGGGTGAAAATGGGTAGATAGTGGTGGCAGAGTCCATTCTTACCCCAGGAGCGGTGTGGGCAGCCAGGCTCGATTACATTAAAAACAAAGCTCTCAAAGCTGCATTTGTTATTTAATACTACTACTTGGTGGCATAACACAGGGAAAATCAGCACAGTATTTTTACACATTCTCTCAGCGCACACAACATGCACCAAGAGACGTAAAACATTGAATGAAAGGGGTCACAAAAACAGTCCCTGGAACACCAGAAACTTTGTGGCCCCCTCGCTACATTTATTTCTCCGGCGGTATTTTTACTGGAGACCTCTCTTGGTAATGCTGGTCACCCGAATTGTCACACCCTCAAAAGTTGTCTCTTGAGGGCATGAAAGTGAGATGGCCAGCAGATTCTGGTGGTACCTGGGAAATTGCATTGATAGAGACCACTTCTAGCACATGTAGCTGGCATTGGAGTTAGGGAGGTTGGTCGCTGTGTTCTGATAGACTCATTCCCAGTAGAGATAATGTGTCATAGTTGCACTGAATTAGTGGTACAAATGGGCTAAGGGAGGAGGGACGCGGTATGTGTTATACATCCCTACCCCTTTCCTGGAAGCAGTTAGTCTGCAGCACCCTGGAGATTCCTGCCCACCCTAGTGATAGCAGGATGATTGTAGAAGTGGCTCTCGCTAAGGCTGTAGGTGGTCTCTACGGGCTTCTGGTGTGGAGTGGTGGTGGTGAGGTGGGGTGGCTGCCCTGCTGATGTGGTGCTGTTGCAATACTTGAGGTAGGTGGATGACCTCCAAATGCCATACAAGACACATGCGGTGAGCGATGGAGATGCTTGGAGCAGCGAAGGGACATGGCACCATCCTCTACCTCTGTCTGGTCGCTGCTACTGCTGGACACGGAGTAACTGCGTTAAATTGAAAACCTGCAAATCAAGAACTGGAGTAGTAATATCCTTCTGTGGAGGAGCCCATAACCTGGCTAAGTCGTACACATACTACCACTGCACTTAGTACCACAGAGGCAGAATATATTGCTGCTAGTGCCACTAAAGAAATTGTGTGGGTGAATTGCTTGCTCAAAGAGAGATCAATCATAAAATTGACCCCAACCCTGTTCGTCGACAACAGGAACGCCATTTGCCTTATAACGAATCCTGAATTTCATCACCAGACCAAACATGTGGAGGTCAGATTTTTTTGTGTGAGGGAGAAATAAATCATTGGAGAACTAGTGACTACGGGCTGTTATACCGAAGTGATGTGCCCCTGGATTTGAGTTGTTTTTCTGACTCGTGGTAAGCCCTTGGCGAGGATGCCAGCGTACAGTTGCGAGTATGTCACCACGTTCTTTCGTTATTGGAATAAAACGTAAAGTGAGCTTTAAACATTGAGACTTACCATTCCTGTAGACATAGAACCTAGTTCCAACTCTTTACCCACATACACCTAGCTTGGCTATCTTCTAGCAAGTGGAACAGGGATGCCACACAGGTACACTGACTTTGGAACAGCTTGTCACTCTGGTGTCCATAAGCCTCTCTACCACGAACTCGCCAAGAGACACAAGACGTTCATGAAGTCGGGAAAACTGAACCGAAGAAACACCCACGTGACGTGTCATGTGTTGACTGGTAGTGATTGCATCATGCAAACGACTTAAAACAATGTTGAAGAGCTCACTGAATCCTGCTATTTTACATTCCCTTGATAATCTATGCACCAATTTCAGCGTGGCAGAACTTTGAAGGTTCCCACTCTAATGGAAACATGACAGTAAATTCAAACCATTCTCAGACATATCATGTGACACTATAACCAGTGTGGCCCTACCTCTAGCACCCACTGCGACCACTGCGATCTTCGCAAGGTGCCTGAAGTGGGGTGTCCACTGCGTTATTGCACCTTCATGGCTCGACGCATAATTTGGGGGAAGAAACAGGGAGCCTGCTTTCCATTCCTCGATGAGGGTGGTGTACTGTGTAAGCCCTCATGCCCTATTCCAAGAGATGGAATCTCAAGGAAAAAGGCAGTCTTCGGCTCAGAGAATAAGCACAGGCACTCCGACACTTGCAGGATCCAGTGATGCTGGAGATACCCAAACACCTCTTCAGCAATCCCATACGTACAGGACCATCAGAACTACCCCATTGGATTGCGGAACTAGTTCGCCTTTCATCAGCACCACAGCCTCCTATCGTAGCCTTCAGGGTTCCCGACATTCTGCGGCCCGTGTCTACACCTCAAACTCCTAGGATCCCAAAGCCACCAACAGTAATACTAATTGTTGTTGCATGGTCATTTCCAGTGGTAGTCGCCCAGGTACACAAAAGCCAGTGGATAACTCCTAAACGCCCCATAGTGTTGAAAGCTGGGACTTCGTGTCCTGCTGACAGCCAACCCGGCCAATTCTGTACAATGGGTAGATCCCAGCAGCCTGAGAGAATCTGATCCACCATCCACGCAGGTGCGCTCAGCTTAGCTCTTGAACAAAAAGACTCCCTTTTGGCACAGTAAGTAGGAGCCTACTTGTAGACTAGTGGTCTTGCGTCATATTCATGACTGGGCCATTTTGCTTCCCAGCGAAGCGCTTCCTCTTTGCCACCCATGGGAGTCATCAGATAAGGAGACACTTGTCAAGGTTGACAGGAACAGTCTCAGCACTACACAAATACGTACAACCAAATGACACACAGTTTTAAAACATGAAAAGTCTTTGTCTTATGGCACCTCACACTTTCAGCAGAAATATGCATAACTGTAAACCTGTCTTCACTTTTCTCATAAAATTATGTAAGTACTGCTCAGAAAACTAGTTGTAGGGAACAAAAACTTTAAGGCCATTATCGTTCATTTCTACAGCTTCTGCGAGAATTAATTTTTTTTACCCAAACGGGAGCCGATATTGTAAAATCCTCTTACAATTTTGTTACAAATTGTTTTTGTTATGTCGTCTAATTTTTTCAACACAAAATGTGTATATACTTTTAACTAATTATTAAATAAACCAAACCAAATTTTCATTAATTAATTAATTGGATAAAAGCATACACTTTTTTGAGTTGGAAAAATTAGACTACATAAGAAAAATTTGAAATAAAATTGTACGAGAATTTTACAATATCGGCTACCATTTGTGTACAAAATATTCATTCTCGCAAAAGCTGTAGAAATGAAGGATCATGGCCTTAAATATGAACTGCTTGTGGCATGCTGACCGACCAGCCAGAAAGCTATCCTCCTCCCATTACAACCCTCTAAGAGTTATCTTTTTTTTCTATCTATATCACGTGGCTGACACCATTCCTACCATAGCCATTCACATGTAGGCGAGAGGGAAAAAGTAGCACTGTGAATCACTCACCCTGGTAAAGAATTATTCTTATTGGTAGAAACCAGCAGTCTCAAACTTTTCTCTTGGTATATTGCAAAGTATAAGACGAAAAGAAGTTATAAGGAGTGGCATTATACCCTTGTATTGTACATAGGTACACATTTACATTTATGGTGCAAACTCGATTTTAACCAAAAAAAATTTATATTGAACTTGACTTGACTCACTCAATTTACATACAACTTTAAACTCGGCTTGAATTGAGTTTCATATAAATTGACTTGAAGCTGTAAAAAATCAAACTTGCCCATCACTAGTTTCCATAGATTTGTTTAATATGATAATTCATTACCACACTGAGAAATGTATCTTTCTAATCTTTTTAGAAGTATACCACAAATTAGCAACACAATGGTATATGTTAATTCAAAATGTCGTAAAACTCAAGCAAACCACTTCTTTTGTGTACAATCATTTCTAAATTTAAAATGCTGTAAGTTAAAAGGTTACAGGTTTCATCCATGGTAGAGTTCAAGCTACAATGTTGTCATCACTGCTACAAAGAAAAAAAAAATGACTCGTTCAGAAAATTTTTATTGTGTTGCGTCCCATGTTTGTTATTTTTCCATGTCTTTGTGGTGAAGTAAGTTCATTTCAAAATTCGTAAATGATGTTCATTTCTGGCAAATTTCTGAACCAAACACAAACTTGTGTACATTTTTCAAACCAAACTAGAGCCGATCTTTTGCATGACAATCAATTTCAAACCGAAACAAACATAACCTTTTAAGTTAGAGTTTGGTTCGAAATTTGAATGTTTGACCCATCTCTAATTGAAAGTATGAATGATAGTTGCAACATTCTTTTAAAAATGCAGTCAAAGATACTGTAAAATAAATAGCAGTTGTTTAAATTACAATTCAGTTTTCAACACAAAAACTATGGCTATCATTAACATTTAAAATGAGTGTTCATGCACCAGCCATGCCATATTTGTTGAACAGTGAGATTAAAACGCAATGTTTCATTTATGGCCACAGAAAAAAGTGCACTTATTTAAATAATGTGATTATTTTTGCAGAATATAATAGAAATACAATGGCTGGTAAGCTATTCGAAATCTATGAATTTAACTTGGGCTGTTGGAGAGAAGCAGGCAATATTAACATCTGCAAACAAAAGCACAGTATTATAATTTTACAGAGTGAAATATATTTGTTTCAATGGAAAACCAATTCTATCGAAGGCAAAATTAAACTTCAAACTTCCTTCAGAAAATAAATATCCTACTGAAGTGGTTGTTTAACCTGTGACCTCATATGTGAACCAATAATTTTTAATAATTTTTCGAGTAAATACGGTAAGCATGTCTCGTATTTAATGACATATTCTTGGGCACCCTAAAAGATCCTAGCTTTCATGTGATCACACCCTGTTTTCACTACTGCTGTCCCCACTGTATTTTCAATAGCTGTACATAATATATGTGACCTTAAGGAGAAAGGAAAGAAAGATGTGACAGGATGGCTGTATGTCAGCTGGAACTATTAACACTTGTTTATCAGGACACCACAAAGCAGCTACCTATGTACAGATGAAACTATAAAATAACAGTCATGGCTTGTGCTATTCATCAGTTTTAGATTGTGTGTCTCGCTAGCTGCAACACAGCAGTGATGCGCACAGCTATTCCTTGCACCACAGAGTGGTACTAATAAACCCATAGCTTGTGCAACACACCCTTGCAACCCAAGGACATGATGAAAAATTCATTGAACTATACAAAGTAAAAATATTTTCATGCAAGGTCACAGAAAATATGGCATGCAGGTCTCACCTCAGGATGGGCAGTACATTGGGGTAGAAGATTCACTTACCAACAAGTTAATGTTGTAAAATCTGAAATGTCACACAAAGCCTGTGATACATGTAAACGCAGTACAACAGTGTTCTAAAGATGCACACACTTATTCCTGCGAAGGAGTTGCATCCTCCACAACTACAGGGGCTTCATCACTATCTTCGTCTTCAACACACGAGAAGTCCCAACCAAATTTTGCTGTGAGGCTTTCACTGAAACGTGCGGCCTTGTTCTTGAGGCGGTTGTCAATGTCATCGCTCGACTGGACAGTACGCAAAAGGTTACAAATGTTAACGTAAATGAAGTTCTTGTTGGCGACTATGTCAACCAGGAAGTCTTCTGGGATCTCCTCGAGCTGGTGAGCGATGATAGCGAAGGCATCGTGGTAGAGCTCACGGTGCTTGAGTATGGCTTCCTCACAAGAGCAGATGAGACGTACCAACTGCTTCCAGTGCTCAAAGGCATCCATACTGTGTCCCACAAGAAACGCCACAAACGCAAACTGCATCTCGCCAAGAAAATCAGCATCACTACAACATAGGCAATACCCTTGCTCACACAACTAACACCTGGCACACAAGACTGCTGTTGAAACGCACTGATATCCATTTACCATCAAACTGTGAAAAGTTGAGAGATGAACAGCTATGCAGTTTTCGACATGAGCAGCAGACAAATGTTCACGAAAAACCTAATCCACCAATGATAACACACATTCAAAATAGTCACATGCAAGTCTCAACAGTGTCCAGAACAATTCAATACAAGTAGTAATTTCTTTATCTGATCCTAAGATAATCACAAAATTGTTCATAATTTTGTTTATATTTTCCAAAGAATCAACAAATTGGAACTGGTTTGATAGTGTATTCTATGCAACATGTTCAAATTTTAGTCGCTCAAAATATCAATGGAATAAGTAATCACAAGTGAAATTTAAAAAATTTATTTAATTTATTTATATACTGTATAGGTTTAAGAAAAAATACTCCAAACAAACACACTTTGATAATGACATAGAACATGAATGAATAATTAATTCTGAGACTGTGATAAATGCATGGACGTAAGTACTGTAATGCTCGACAACATAAACATAAAATATTTAACATTACAGTGGATTCTCAATTAATCGTTCCCGTTATTTATGTTTTACAGTATCTCCTGTTTATTTTTTTTTAGTCCCGTAAAAATTCCCATTTAAACAATGCTAATTGCCTACAGCAATCAATGATCGCCGATTGTTTGTTTTCCCATAACATCCGTTCAAAACATACGGTACATTCACCACAGATTGCATGCATCAATCATTTTTGAACACTACGTGAATGCAAAACAACACAGATAGTCTAGAAGTGATACTATCTACAGTATTGTTCACATCCCGCAATTATTTCATGTGCTATTGGCTACGCTTATTCTTCTTACGTATTTACTGCACTCACAGGTTGGCAAAAATGAGAATGAATCTTACAATCTTTGACACTGTATCGGACTATCTATGAACTTGGTATTGTAAACTGAATTTGGTAAGAGGTTATAGATACAGTATTTTAATTAGAGTTGCACCAATATATTTTCTGATACCGATACCCCAATACCACTGCCTATACCAATGCACTTCACACTGAATTTTAGAAAAAGTATTACTGTTAATAATACATAAAAAATACATTTCTCCTAGACTCGTTTAAATAAAGAAAATAACGTATATAATTTATAGTAATCCGACACAAAATGTAAGCTGACCTAAAACTTCCAAACCCTCTGAAAATGCAAATAATATGATACCAAATGCAAGTCAAATTTTAAATGTCCCGTGCGCACTAACAGCTAAGAGCGCACAGAGAAGTTATTGATTGGGCGTAATATCTGTAGGTTTACGTAGGGGAGGGGGATGACCTCTCCACGCCGCTACTTGTTGGCGACAGCTTGCACAAGTGACAAATGTCTGTCTTTTAAAGTAATTAATAATATTTAAAAAAAAAAAGAAAACTTGTAATTTTGAGACAAAAATGAGGTGATTATAATTCATTTCTTCAATGTCTTTAATAATTAATCATCCAAAAACATGTCCTCTGATTTTCCCTGTCATGAGTTACACTGCACTTGGCTCGGTGCTTACCTACCCATTATTAGATGGCAGAAGGTGTTAAATACAGTAAAACCCCTCTATTACGACCACCTCTCTATTACAACCTAATCCCGAGGAATCGTAAAAAGTTTGGGTTGAAAAAATCTAAAATTTGAGGCACGTATAAAATAGATATAGTAATCCCTTGCCAACTGCAGTATCTTAACCCGTGGTTCATTTTTTGTTTTTGCAGACCTTTTCTCCATAGTAGGGTAAAATATCACATAAAAGTTGTCAATCCGTTGAATTCTCTTTCCTAAAAGCAGCAACAGTGTTTTTTGTATTACTTATGACACAACCAAAGCAAAAAGTGAGTTTGCCAACTTTGAAAATTTTGGAGGACCTAGAAATCCAATATGGTGAACTATATCACTACTTGAAAATTTATTATTTCAAAGCTACGCCATAATCTGAACTTGAGTATCATATTCTACATTTTAAGGGTCGTAGATTAAAAAAATTACATTAAAAATTTGGTTTGATGGCTACACGACGAGTTGGACTATTTATAAAGTCATTCAAGAAGTGAAAATCCACATAAAGGTAGAATGTTAGACTTGGTGTTAATATGTTTTTAGGGCGCACAAACCCATTAAATATTTAAAAATAGTATTTGAACTTAACTTCACAAGGAATCATAACTAATTACCTTTTTTTTTTTTTTTCGTCTGAGGGTTATGACCGTTTATATAGGTGGCATATGTACAGTATGAATACGAAATTATCAAATTTAATCAATGGATGTAAGTATTTTTCTAGATTTAATTAAAAGAAGATTCTTCCCAGTGAAAATGTCAAGCCATAGTGAGCTGTATGGTTTTATTCTTTATTTTGTAATATCAGAATTACACGAGCACGAACCATTACGTAACTTCTTGAGAAATCTGCATGATGTTATCTTCAGGTACACCTTAGGTGAAGGGTCTCATGTCATTATTGGCTTGAAAGTATCATTTTCTAGCTTTCATCCACAGTCAGTGGCAAGTGGCAGGGATGGGTTCTGTTTCACAGGTGTAGCTCATACCAAGGACTGATAGTCAGCTCATACCAAGGACTGATAGTCAGCTCATACCAAGGACTGATAGTCAGCTCATACCAAGGACTGATAGTCAGCTCATACCAAGGACTGATAGTCAGCTCATACCAAGGACTGATAGTCAGCTCATTAGACATGAAGCTTCAAAGTATCACTTGTTGACGGTAGCTTGTTTATTGGTTTCCCTTTTTGGAAGAGCTGTACCTGCAGTTTATCGAAACTGGTTACAGTTGTTGACGAGCTATAAAGTTAGCAAACAAAAAGTTCTACATTTTCAAAAGGTACATCATTGGTCAATCCTGTCATTTAACAGTTGTGGTTGCTGTATACAGATCTTCCATGCTTTTTTTTTCCCCAACAGCACGGAAGTAATTAACTGTATTACATCCAGTGACACTGTGAAAACCAAGAAGAGAGTTCTTCACTTCTGGACACAACTTCAAAGAATGTCATGTATATTTACGTACCTGGTTGGATTACTTCGCTGCATCCATATGTTTGGTGCTAGGTTGTGTTATATCAAGAGCACTAGAACATCCGTATCATCAGACTAAATAACTTATGTTGGGTAACCTTTTTTGTAGAGCATGTAAGTTGTGCTGTATCAATCATGTGTCAACCTATTCTTGTTGAGAGTAGAGCACGGATAGGTCTTCATTACTAGAATGTAAACCATCACCTTCTGGAAGTCCACCAACAATAAACTCAATGTCAGGGTAAGACTGAGAATGAATAATAAGTTGTTGAGCAACAAATACAATGAGGTTAGATTTAATTTCAGAATTGTTGATGAATAACCCCCATTTTGGAGGTAAAGGTGTGCTCCTGTCTCGTACAATGCATCTTATACTTCCATCTTTCAGTTGACTTGACCAACGGCTCCTTGTGGTGTCTTTTATTGTAGGCTTGTTCACATACCTGTCAAAAACCACATTGATTCTACTGTAATTTCTGTTCATAGTTAAGTACTTAAAATATATTTCTGCCAGGTTCCCAAAGGTGTTAGCATTTTTGGCATTCCAAGCCTTCGAACGACAGATATGCTATCAACAATCAAAGCAGATTTTCCAGGGTTTGAAAGAATGATACCAACGGAGTTTCCCTCCATCAAAATATGGAAAAGAGGGGCATTATGTGATGGGTTAAGTGAACCGTCAGGTCTTCCAAAGATGGTGGAACATTGACAAGTTCATGTTTTGGGATGTCGCTTATATCAACTGGCCTATCTGAAGAGACAGCTGCAATCAGTCGTTGTTGAATCATCGTGTCACTCTTCTTGCTGCTTTTCCCTTTACTGATAACCTGGAAGTAATGTCTTTGAAAGTCTTTATGTTAGATTTTTTGGAAGATGATTGTAGGTACTCTCTTGCCTCTGGCCCAAACCTCTTATTAATCAATAAATGAATAATTTCTCCCCCAATTTTTCGTACTTTAATTAATTTTTCTGCATGCACACTGGGCAGGACATCACCAGTCGAGATGCAATCAATGATTCCTGAGAAGAGCTGAACACTTTAAATCTCTCAAACTGATCTTGCAAGTGCAGTGCACCTTTAGCATCTTTCTTCATTCTATTTTCTTGTAGTTCATTGCAACTGTACTGTGACTGTGTACTAACTTTAAACATATCCTTTGCCATATCAGATAATCTACCTCTTTCATTGTAAGTCAACTCCAACCTCTGTCGAGTACCCTTTCGAGTAGTTATATTGACAAGTCCTCCAGGAATCTTACATACTTTGTTAACATGCTCAATTCCTTGATCTGCTGGGATTCTCACAAATGATTGGTCTGTCATTTTAATACTGAAATTTTCATTAAGAAATTCTTTGTAAACAGCAGGAAACTCATTCTCTAGGTTCTCCATATCTACAAGAAATGCAGAGCCCCATCGCATGTCGTTTATATGGTCATGAAATGCCATCAATTTCAACAATTCCTTAAAACATGTGACATATTCTTTCCAGTCTCCTTCTCGAGATGCATGGCTGAAGTTCAGTAGTATTGCAATCAATTCTAGGTATAGCAGCCAAAATCAGAATGTATTGTTTGAAGAGTTCTCTTCAATGAATTCACCGAGGTGAACTATGATATCTTGTATATAACCAGACTTTCTCTGAGCATATGTAGAAATTATTCTGTTGCAAAATATGATTTTGAGAAGATTGACAAAACATTGTTTTGGGTTAAGTATTTCAAAGTTTATCCCGACATACCAGAACAAGCGCTGCAATTGTATTTACCTTTTTCAAGCACCTACTTTTGTAAAAGGGCATTTTCAGAAGTATTAGCAATAAAAATGAAGTATAGAAGCAAACTCGATATTGCCTGTGATTTACGTCGTGCAATTTCTTCTATTCAACCAAGAATTGGAAATCTTGTTAAAATATGCAAGTTCGTCCATCTCGTTGAATGATTTGTTCACCACCATTTGTATTTGGTAAGCATTAAAATTTAATGATTAAATAAAACCTTTGAGACTTTTATTAGTTTTTGTTTTACCCTTATAATAATGAAGTTGTAGTACGGGGGACGTAGTTATTTTTTTTTTGCAGAAGGGAGGCATGATAAACTAAATTTTGGGAACCCCTGCTTTAATGCCATGGACTCGAACTCAAAACCTGGAACAATTAACCATGTTAATAACAACATTATTGCATTTTCAACAATAGAAAAAGCATGTATAACAATTGCCTAGTACCAACAGGCCACATAAAATTAAATATTTTTAACGGCTCAATTTTATTACTCATTTTGAATTCAATAACAATAATCGGCTGCTACATATTATTTAGACTGCCAAATGAGGTTTTTTTATAATAGGGATGTAACAAGACAAGATCACTGTTGCCAAATCTAGGATTCACTTTGCAAATGTTCAGTGTGTTATTACAAACCACGCCTTCTGTGATCTATACCTAGATTGGTTATGACATTTTAATGTAATTGCGAAAAGAAAATTAATTATAACAATAAAATTTACTTTTGACTGGAAATATTTGACTTTTGCATGGCTTTCTTGGCCGCCATATTTAATTTCTCGTTATCTAGTTACTTATCACTAACTGTTATGAATTTTTTTTATTATAAGAAACCAATATCATAAAAATTCACACCAAACCTTAAAGTATGTACCAAATCACAAATATTTCTATTACTGAGGATAGTGTTGACAGCCATCTTGAATTTCTGGAGACTCCAAGAAATTCATAGTTGGCAAACACACTTTTTCATTAAAAGGGGTCAGAAGGAGTACAAAAATGGTTAACAGCAGCATATTGCACACTAGTTTCTTAATCAGTGTTTGTATGATAACTTCAAATTTAATTCAATGGCCTATTTTTAATGATTATTTTTAAGTTTATGTGCGCCCACGCCTACATACATAATATGCTAATTTTTTATGGTGGGCAATTGTTTTTTTTATTGTGAAGTCAATTTTATGTGTAAAGTGAATAAAAATAAGTATGTGCAAATAAAATGTGATAGCTAGTGAGACTGTATGTGTGTATAGGCAATATCAAAAGTTTTTGATGAAAAATTCAGGATAGTTAATATTTCAAGTAGACCGCACTAAATATTTATATTCCTGTAAACATTGCTGGGCCTCATCGTGGCAGTGCAGAGGCCAACACGCTGCCTACATTTAGTATAAAGTCAACATATTCATGTGAACCGCATCTATCACTCTAGGCGCTCGCCCAGCTACATACACTGCCAGACCAAAGTGAGAGCATTGTGCGCACACACGTACTGCACAATGCCACCTAAACATTTTGATCACTGCGTGCCTCATAGTAATGTATGACCCACAAGACCTGCGTAACAGATCTTTAATAATAAACTTTATGTTTTAATAATACAGTCTAATCTTTTCACACACTTTCACTGGCCATGTCGTACTGTGTTTATACCTTCTTTTTTACAAGGGGTGGTCCAATATGCCTTTCTTGGGTTTCAAATTAATCATGAGACGTCCAGTTATTAAAATATACATACAGTATTAACATTTAATTTAAAAAGTGGGTTTTTATGTGCTAGACACGATTGAACATGAACTTCATGTAAAAAATGGTGAGTTTGGGGCACAGGGGCATTTTCCAAATTTTTTATTATGACCCCCCCCCCCCCCACCCCCATTAAAACCCTATTCTCGGGAACCGTAAGGGGTCATAATAGAGAGGTTCTACTGAAGGCACTTACATATTATCAGTTTATTCAAAGCCCCATGTCTAATGAAATAAATTAATATAAATCTTCCGATTTTACCGCAAGAAGTTACTGAAAAATGAACATATAATACAAGTCGCTCAATGTTCAAACAATTTTTTGCTGCTCTTTGAGTTAAATAAATATTAAGTTTTAAAGTCATCTTAATTTTACGCCAGATACAACGAAACACCCAACCTTACGGGATGAACGACCTTAAAACCCTAAAGAAAACATCTTTTCAAATAATAATTCCTCGTTAAAATGTTTTGCAAAACATTTTCAGGTGAAACCATTTGCTTTGAAATACAAGTGATGTTAGGCAAAACTATTTTGAGCAACGCATAATATTGATAAAATTACGTCCGCCAGGCGCACTTTAATTGCTCTGCTGCCAGCGGGCGGGGTGTGGAAGGCAAGGCAAGCCAAGCAGGCGTGGCAGAGAGAGAGGACGTTCTTTATCTTTTGTTCGACAACAATTTCCCCTCTCGGCGCCGTGTATGGCATGTGAGAAGAGGAAGGAAGGTGCACGGCTGAGAGACAGAAAGGTAATAGAGGAAATAGAAAGTCAGTCTCCCTACATGCTGTACTGCGGCACTGTCGACAGACGTGTTGAGAATACAAGGCAGCACGCCACATAGCAGTTATAAACGGTGGAGCACGTGACTTATTTCACGTTCAGTTACTAGCTGTTTGCGGGAAATTTTAGGTGACAGGACCCGAAATATACTTAGATCCGCGCAACATGCGATAAACGATAAATGGTTATGTTAACATTATTTAAATAGGAATTTCGCTGGGACTACAAAAAATTATTGTTGGAAGAAATTTATTTGTTCTTATTTTTCTTTTAGTTCTTTTTTTAGTGTGAGGCATATACACACTGAAATACTGCAATTTTTTGTGCCTAAAGAAAGTACCGTATTTACATGTGTATAGCGCACACTTGTGTACAGTGTGCACCATGATTTTTGCAACAAGCTCTAGGGAAAATTTTTTAAAAATCAAATTGCACCAAAAATTTGTGGCGCCCTGTTAATAAGTATGGAACAAATTATTCTTTTCCACATCAATGTGTGATTATTGTGATATGTTTGGAAAATACTTTAATTACATAACTTGAGTGCAAAAAGTCAAAATAAAAAAATTCCGAAAACCCCACACTTCTATTACTCAACAGTTCCGGCTTCGTTTTTTCTCCTTTCTCCTTTTAGCAATGACAGGCACTCTTTTTTTTGCCGTTCTAGAATGTCACACTACCCTGCTCTAAAAAAAAAAATGTGTCGCCTTGTCCCTACTCCTCGCCTAATCCCTACACGCCCCCTGGTCCGATTTGGCTAGCCTCTGCCCGCAACATCTTGGTGATTTGAAAAGCGGCTTGGGGGGGAGGGGAAGAGGGGAGAGGGGACATAAACATATGGCAGTTCTGGGCATCATGACAGGATGCAATTTGGTGAAGGGGGTTTGCGACCTTCATATAACTGAAGGGTTGCTGAAAGAGAAGGGAGAGGAGTGATGTAAGAGCGAGATATGAGATAACAGACAGTTCCACCACTTCCCTCAACATCCCTGGACAATTTATGGCTACCATTTTCCCTTCCTCTTTTTTCTTCTTCCATGTATAGCGTGTGCCCCAAAATTTTCGTGGGTTTTGTTAGTATCGTAAGAGTTATACAAACTCGGCAAGTAATGATTGACAGAAAGTGTTATAAATATATAAGTTGTGTTAAATTTAACCGAGGGATTGAATGGCTTGGCCGATGAAGGAGCACTGGACAAAAACATTAAAATATGTAAAAATTAAATTTCGCTCAATTTCCAGAACTTCAGTTTTTTAAGTGACGTGAATATTTAACTATAAATTTACTTGAATATGTTATTTTTAATGATGTCTTTAGGCTGTTGGTTTAAAAAAATATGTATTTAGAAGTTATGCACGTTATTTCTCAGGTCTAAAATCCAAGTCCGCATTCAGTGTTTTCCCGCATGCTTCGTTTTTCTCTTTTGGTCAAGCGAAAAATGTATTTTCGAGAATCCATTGTATATAAATCATGTATCATATTATAGCAAGGCATTACGTAATATAGTTTACCAGGATTTTTATCTTGGTATTGAAATTAATGTTTAAATCCACAGATTCCAAAAACAAAACAAATGCCCTACATTAAACTGGAACAAAAAGCTTGTCAATGAAAGAGAAATTAGAAGCACTCTATTTATACAAAAAAAAATCTAAACAAAAACCTTTTGGCCAAATTTTAAACATTTGATTAAATAAGCACTGCCATACACTTCAAATGCATTAAAACCATAGGAAGTCAAAATCCATCACTGTATTTTTCAAAATTATTAAGCAATCTACTTATTTTTTAAAGAATTTGTTAAGTAGCTAATATTATAACAAAATAAACAGTGGAGCAATATTTTATTAAGTGGTTCAAGGTTGCAGGAATTGAGTGTATGGTAACACTGCACGAAATGATACTGCACAGTAATTTTTGGTTATGACAATCGTTATAGTGATAATTTATCTTGTCACTGTCAGTTGTTGTTATAATGTGGTTCCACTGTACGACATGTTAATTCTGCTGTTTGCTCTCCATAGATTAATACTTCACAGATTTTCATGTATTAATTGAAAACAAAAGAAGAATTAATGTTGCACCATAGAGAATGTTATTTTTTTCCAATTGCGGGCAGGTCCGGTGGATGTCATATTTCATGAACGACTTCTGATAATTGATTTTCATAGGTATGCTATAATAAGCAGCAAACAAGTTTTATACCTTAAAAAAATTGTAAAAACTATGTGGCTTATTTTCAGAACAAAACGGTAAATGGCAGGTATGAAAAATAGGTTACCAAGAAACTTGTTCCAAAATGTCACCTAAAAAAACTGTATTACATAATGATTCAAGACGTAATGTAAAAAATAAGAAAAGTAGACAGCTATGGAATGAGAATACTGACTTCACATATGACATGCTGACACCAAAACTTGTATGAACTGAACTGTGCAAGCATGCAAATAAAGTCTAGAAATTCATGCTATTATAATGCAAATGAATATTTTTACTTTAATATACAAAACAATAGCAAATTGATATGGTATTGATAATGAAAGCAAAGCAGATAGTGACCCACCTTCATCTGTACTAGTGGTTGGCTTTGAAAATCTTAAGTCGTCACCAGACCAAAGTTTTCTGTTATTATTTACATGATGTGGCAGGCTGTAAAACACTTGGTCAACACCCTATGCTTTAGGCATTGCCTAAAGGATACCAGGAATATTCAGTGACAACCCCTCCATTCCTTGACACACTGCTGAAGATTGAAAGTATCTATGGTGCAATATAATAGCATATCACTGTATCATACAAATGTATCATCTACCACCATAGTTCTTGGCATAGGGAGGTTCAGGTACATGCAGGACTAATTATTAGGCTTGACAGGTGTAAAAAAAATACGAAACCACCTCCTTATGTCGCCAGTGTAAAAGTGTTACTATTATTTCACAAGCAAAAGCAAAAATCTCAGTATATTTTTATGTTGGGCCTTGGCCACATACAAGTTAAATTATAGGATTTAAGAATGGAATCACCCATAACCTTAACTCCAATCAGGATTATGTATACCATGGAATCCATTAGCAGAAATCTTATACTACGATAAAATATACAATTTATTTCCACCCACCTTCCCACTCTACTTAGTTTCACTTCCACTACAATTCCCGCAGTTATAGGTTGTTCACTGTAAAATTAGCATTTTTGAGAGTACTGCTTAATATCTACTTGTATGCACATTGTGTATTTCTCCACCTTATGTAAAATTAACATTGCCACAAGCCTCAGCACTTTATCTATGCATCGGTCAAGTAAAAAACTGTGAAAATTATTAGAAAAGTAAATATTTTAAAAATCTGCTCATTTTTACACTTTTATGTATTAAAAATGCAGAAAGGGAAACAAATAATTTAAGTTATCACAAATGGTTCCCAAACACTTTTTATTTAACATTAAGATAAGGAACTAGTACTTTCCATCATTCGTTACCAACTTTACTGGCTGCATGTCACTCAGTGCGCCCATTAAACTATATACAGGCAAGGGCAGTGACTTTTTCTAAGGTTGATTTTAAAAGTGTTTACTTTATTGTGAACGGGCTTTACCTGCCGCACTGAGCCAGCAATGTCTCCAGGACATAACTAGAGTCAAGAGAGTGGCGGGTGATCTCAGTGGGGGAGGAACCGGATGGGTAGCACAGCTCTGGGAACTCTGCGAAGCGCAGCTCTGTGCCAGGGGCGGGCCTCATGTCGGGAAGTAGGGCCTCCTCCCGGTTCTCCGCTCGGCTGCAGCCACTACTGTGGCGCCGCTTGCCCTCCGAGCTGACTGGCAGCATGTCTAATGCAGAGCGAATCTGTCCACTCGCTGGCAGCACACGCTCCACCAGCTGCCCTGCGTGACCAATACATTGCTCTGCGTAACATAATTGCTAGGTTTCCCTGTTGTTTCTAAAACATTTTCAATACGCTTTCCAAACTTAATTTATACATGTAAATGGCAGCTGAAACATACGCACAAAAAGTGAGACCAGAACGGATTCTGTCAAGTGTAAGTTAACGCACAAAAAGGTAATGAAATTGCATCAAAATAAAATGTGCATACTCTCAAGTGGCATTTCTGTAGTACAAAGATATTTGTTATTCATTGTTATTATTTTTCTTGTGAAATGCATGATATATCACTAGTGCAAAATAATATTGAATCTCAGTATAAATATTTGGCTGAAAAAGAAGGAAATACTCAAACATAATTTAAGTCAGCAGTACTATTTCATTGCCACAATGTAGCTTCTATTTCGCCAACACAAACACACACATTAGCCACAGTATTGAAATGGATTTCAATTAGGATCCAAAGTTTTGACAGAAACAGGTATCATACTCAGTTGGAATTGAGTATAGAAAATACTAAAAAATGTTTTGAGAACTATACATGAATGTGACAATTATGTTATGAATAAAATAACAAGATATTATGGCACGGTGATGGATTTGTGTATATATTGTCATATAGTTCTTGATTGTTAGAAGCACGAATGACTAGACTGTAGGAGAGGGAAAGGGAGGCAGTAGATGGCAAAAATGCAGCGTTAATATTTTCTTCACTTCCGGCAACCTCATCAGCTTAGTACAGTACATTTTTGCAAGGTGCCACAAATTACAGTTAACTGCATAACCTTTACCCACCTGTAATTTTGTCAGTCAACTGTTTCCATTTTTTCCACGTGTCAAACGGGTATGGCATGAGAAATCTGTCTAAATTCAGAAGGTCTACCCGTATCTTGGCCTTTTCTTCATCAGATTCTTCTGAAAATACCACACAATAAAAGTTCACTCTCTCTTCAACCTTCTAACAAAATAAAAATTAATAAACATAAAAATCAATAACAATAACTTTTTCCTGATACGTACATATGATAATCAAGGACTTAAAATAAATACACATCTGAAAGACATGCAGCTGCATCTACCAAGAAATGAAAACTTTATACAGGATATATGGGTTACAGTGCATATTCCAGATGCACAGAAGTAAATTCTCAAGACCTGTCATTGAACAGCTACTTTACCAAGAAACCAGTCAGAACCATATGAGTTATAAACTATTGGCTTGCACAACTTTTTACACAAATACTTGCTCTAATGGTTTATCACAATTCCTCCAAAAAAAAATTTTCAATGTAACAAAGATATTGTTGCTTAACAGCCCTGCCTAACAAGCAGGTAGCCAAGAACTACAAATGAGGAATCAATATTTAACGAAATTCCTTCTCATTGCGTCAATTTTAAAGATAATTAAGATGTGTGACGCATAACTGACTACTACTTTTTTTGCTGCAACTACACATCATCACACACGCACCACGTGCCTACAAGTGATGCAACCCTGAACTGCAGCTACCCAAAGCAACATTACGTACAGTGGTGTTTATTCCATAAACACAAGATAAGCAATGCTTAGCCTATACATATTGGAAATGTTTGACCCTTTATAGTTTTCGCATTATCTTTAAACACATTTAATTCTAAGTTTCAAGTTTCCGATACTAGAAACAGAGTTTTCGTGTAAACACATAGTGCTGCTATATAGTATTTATTTCAACAAACGTGCGCAACTAGCGATGAATCGAACTCGCAAGCAACAACGCAAGTAGGGTACACAGGCGTTCTGTTTGCGTCCTCCAGTCCTACATTTTTCCTTGGAAACTGGATGAAAGTGATCAGGAAAACGGGAGTTTTCTTATAATTTTTTATATACTCCCTAAATAATATTCAGTTTAATTATTATTACATTCATTTTGTTTCAGTTTTTATAACTAATGTTAGGTATTATAAAACGGTAAATACATGTGGTGGGTAAGCAAAGTTGGAAGTTGCGTTTGTTAAGTATAAATTGAAAATGGAACCACAGCCTGGCTTATATCAACCATTATTGTATTGTAAAGTGAGTAATGTATAATATTTTAATGGTATTTAACTAAATGTTATCTAAAACACTCAAATATGTGGGGCTAATATATTGCTTACCCTGTAAAAAAACTCACTACACGCCACTGATTACGTCTCACATAATAAGGTGGATGCCCGGAGACAGTCTGCATGTTTGGTATGAGCAGAAGTTGCTTACACATTTTAGTTTGCTTGTAATGATCCAGAATTGATTTCAACGAAGGTCATGTAACAAAGAAATTTTAATTTCAAATTTAATTGACCCAGTATGGCATGAGAAGGGAATCTACAATTTCCCAAGCTAGATGACAGAAAATGAAACTTTACCTAATATTTTCATGCAGTATACATAAACTGAACTATCTGAGAAACATTTGTTCTAAGAATTATTTGTGCCAACAGAAATTTAAATTTGACTTTCACTCAATGGTTTCGTGATGTATAGTTCTGAGAGAAAAGAGAGAGATACACATTAAAATGAGTAATTTTTCATTACCAGAATTTCATTCATAATAAGTATTAGAGTTAGTAGAAATTAATGATTGATTCTGACTATAGATGTGCCCAAAGTTGTGATGCAATGTGTCTTAATTTTCTTTTATTCTCAACATGGTAATAAATGTCTTTCGTCTAAACCAGGCATATATGTGTTCTGCATGTAGATATTGAATTCCTGAGTAACTAAAGTGCATATGTCTGGTTGTCTATTGCTATGTTTGCCACAGTCTATTTACCCAGACACACCCAAGACAAGGTAAATTATTTCAGTACTTACCTATGGTAAAGTGTTTTAAATGCCAATTTATTAATTTTAATTACAAGGGTTTTATGTATGCAGTTCATACCGACAATTTGCTAATTCGTATTTCACGACATGAAATTTTGAATGATCATTGCTCCTTCAAAGAGAAAGTTCTAACGCTGGCTAAGAGCCAGCCACAGCTAGACCATGACGGCACTCGCCGCTAGCAGTACACATGGGTAAGCACATGTGAACATCCCACTACAAGTACGGGCTTTTCCAAAAAAAAATGGGATAAAAATGTTTCAGGGTGTTATGAACTTTTTTCTTTAATGGTAAGATGTGTTTGAAAAGTTTAACATGTCTTTATTTCTAGGGTCTTGTGTAATGGTGGTATTTCAAATTCAAAGTGTGCGCCGCTGAAGAGAAAGATGATAATATTCCGGCGAAAACGCCTGCAAAAGACAATTCAATAATTACCAGAAAACATAACTTTGAATTCTGTCAGCAAAATTGTTTGATAATTATTTTGGTGCCATTTCAATTGCAATACAATATTTTCACTCAGCGTGCACAGCACTTCCTCTTGTGTGAACCCCATAGGCAGCCATGGTAGGTCTGCACAACCTCTGCCTCTGGGCAGTTGTCCTAGGAAAGCTGGCGAGGTACGATGCTGTCATGTACGCACTTCATCCTTTTGCACTGATGTAGGTTTCAATAGTTAATTTTAGTATACCGGTTAACCTTTGCCTTGCGTACATTTTGCCAGATATCCCCAGCGTAATGCTATCCGCATAATTAAATTATTTGCAGACTTTCAAGCTTTCTGGAATTTAAACGAGAAGAGAGGAGGAGATGTCGGAGAGGCCATACAGCCCACGCAGTTTGTATATCAGATGCCATCTGCCCATGTTTAGAGCTTTTTATTGTAACTTCTGCTTAATTGCAGTGAGCAATATTAAGGATAATGTGTTTGTATAATTATTTGAGGGTTTTGTCATGATAAATACGTTTTGTGGCCACACTGCCCACTGCCACATGGTTAGCTACCACTGAATCCGTATCTGCGCCATAATCGCGTCATGAAGGCTAATTCTTGTTCCATTGAGTGCGCCATAATTTTATCTCAAAGGTTTATGAAATATTGTCATTAACGTTTCTTGTATTTTTCATGTTTGATGCATTTTATTTCCTGACCACGCAGTCAATTCACGTACTTGTGTTTTACGCCACCCGGCACCATAAGAGATTTTGTATACTCGTTTTCCTGCGGAGATAATTTTCTAATGCAGATACAAATCTTGGCCGATAATGTTTGACCAAATTTACAGTGAAATATTGTAGTCTGCTACAAACTTCATCCAGCGTCATCCGCGCCATCTAAAACTGCGTTCACACAATTGTGTGTTTATTTTGTCTACTCATATTGTGACCCAGGTACATCAAGTGCTATTTTTGTAATTATTGTACAGCGTTATTATTTCCACACTAACCCGCTATGTGCATGACTGTCGCCACACACCATGTGGTTCAGGGATGAGTCCCGACGAGTAAGCGTTAACTGCGTAGTAATTGCACGTGTCCCTTTCATACTCTGTGACCTGTCTCTAGGCAAAACCTACAGTCCATCCTTGTGGCTGTGGGACCCTTGCTTAGTAGAGACTGTGTCTTCAAACACCGCACAGCATCATCCAGTTGGAGTGCACGAGTTGAGAAACGTGCTGGGGGAATCACCCACCGGAACTGGCTAGTCACGTCCGAGTAATAAAACATCTAATTCATTTTCTGGCATGGTGTAACCTGGTACTAATAAGCATACCTCACAGTGTAAAAGTGTAAGTCTTTGTAGCGTCAGTTAACTAGCTCCACCAAGTGTTTTGTGTTACAATGTTGTGTATAAAATTGTTTTTGTAAGTACGCACGGGTGAGACGAACACACAGCATCCCTAAGTCTTAAAGTGTGGTGTGTAGGAACCACCACTGGGGTCCTATAAAACAGGTAAAAGTGTATCGTAATCGTCTCTGTGTCTCACCCGATGGTGCCAGTTCAGAAACCCATATGAAACAGTTTACCTATCCTATTACGCATGCATATTAATTCACACAAGACAAAAAATAAAAACATTTAACTAATATATACACACATATATCGATCAGTCTACTTCAATATTAGTCTAGGCAGCAAACGGCACAGGAAAAAAATCAGTAGTGCAGTTGATTAAGATCAAACCTACACCTACTGGAATATGAGTCAGATATGCTACCTCGTGATGAAATAAGCTCGGTAACACAATTTGATGTGGGAGCAATTGAAATTACTGTAATTTTATCATATTCCAAAACAAAAATTGTGGTATTTCTCTCTTTGGAAAAATATTATTACTATGGGAACACCTCAAGAGACATTTTCTTCACTTGTTAGATGTGACCTGTAAATGTAAAAATAAGTCAAAAATTGTTTTGACTAGGCTCAACAATTTACACAGATTCTCATTTTCACAAAATCTAAATATGACACTAGCATTAAACTAAAATCTATTGGATCAAACTATATTGGAATTGCTGTAGCACTCGAAATACAGTAATTAAATATGAGAAAATATAAATCTAAAAACAAGCTAAATTAAATTATGGTATACAATTGCAAAGAAGCTTAATATTATAGACATTAAAAAAAATATGTATACATCCTAGAGGTTAACAAAAAAAGATTATAAATTAAAACACTCACAAATAGTTCATGAAATGTGGATAAATAAAAATTAAAAATCTTGCCCTTTTCACTGAAGTCTTCTGAATTGATATCCCACCTTCTTACAACAAGCTCAGATTTCTTGAAATCATGGAGAAATCCAACACGTGGTGCTACATCACCATGTTTATTTGTTGCACTAAGGGAAAAAAACACATTTTTTAATCAAATTTTTTCCACACTATATGGGAATTTTATGTTTATTATGGTTTTACAAGGGATGATCGGAAAATAAGTAGGTAATAAAGTATATTGGAATAGTAATATGTTGTGGTTATACAGGCATCATCCCTCTCTCATTTTGTTACCCAAATCCTTGACTATGAAGGTCGTGCTAGCATAATGCTGCATGTAAGAAAGCAACAGTGGAGCAATGTGTGCCCAACTAAACATAGAGAACAGCAGTGAGTTATAGTCACCCACAAAGGAGGAAATGTGGAGACGCAGCCTTCTGATGTCAGGAGTATCGTTCCTCAACAATGCGAGGCGTGGCATCACGATTGACGACCTTGCCATATCCTGCCACCACCCGTTCTACAGACACCAAATGATGACCAGTAAATTTCCTTCTTACATACTGTGAAGCCAGAACTACGAGTGCATAACCTAACAATTTGACAATCTACACCATATGGATGGCGAGTGCCAAGAGTGAACATAATTAACTTTACGGTGGAAATAGGTGCCGTTAATGTTTTTCTTCTTTTTGTTTCGTATATAACAATTGATTCACATAATATTGAACCCCTGATTTCCTAAGAAAATTTTATAAAGTTTTGACGATTATGACAGAAAGTATGGTACAAGAACTCCAATATTGAAAGGTTTTATGTGAAAAAGAGGAATAATGCGTGTCTATATCCATATCCCCAAATAAAACTTCCTGCATAAATTAGACTAAAAAAATATTTTCAGACTTCCCCTTGCATTAGCTTAAGGTATCCATACAGCAATACATTTAATTAATAGTGCCACTATGAGTATTTCTTATTAATTACTGAATAAATTTGTTGACAAACATTTATTATGTTAACAAAGCTGAGTAACCAGAGAATAAATAGTTTAAAAATGAACAGAAATTATAACATGTTGAACTCAGCTACAAGTTAAATATTCTTAGCTTTTCATCGAAAAAGTTAAAGTAATTTATGACCTAGAGTAAAACTAACTGTAGTAATACATTTATAACCTTCAGTAGAATCCCATTTTTTACATCCCCTGATTATACACTTTCCTGTATTTACAAATTACACAGGCCTGCAATGAAAAAAAACTTTATTGATAATCTTAATTCTTTTATATGTATTTTGGTGTGCCAAATTCCAAAATGGTACTCAAATTCTCATATCACGCAAGCTTTTTTCACAAAATGAGATTATGTAACTGACTAATGTAAGCTGCACATTTTTTATCTTTAAGTTTCAAATATATTTTTATGTTTACTTCAGTTGCAATCTTCACTGTGACAATCCGAGCATTGCCCACAAGTGGATAACCAAACATGCTACTTCATGACCAAGAGAAAAAGGGGTACTATATGGCTACTTAATGATATTAATGAGTAAATTTAAGCATTTTGGAAATATTTTAATACAACATAAATTTACAAATTTGTTTTGTTCAATAATATACTCCCAAATAATTCAGCAACAACAATAAGCAGACACAGTACAAAGGCGGATTGTAAAAAATTGGTACATGATAGAGAAAAACTGAGGTCAGTTTCAAATTCAGCATCACAAAAATATTTCCAAATAGGATAAATTTTGAAAAAAGTTTTTAATTGCCCTGCCCAAATTTTGCAGGACTGTGTTAATTTTGGTCCCAGGTAAGCTCACACAGCAGAAATTTCCCCTTACTACACTTTCTTGCATTTAAGAAATTCTTTTCTGCCCTCCTGAGAAGTATGAAAAAAAAAAAGGGATTTTACTATATTAAAAAAAAAATACAAAGCAATTTTTAATGAAGTAATGATCACCAATATGGAACAATACAAATATACTAGAGGAAGATAGAAATGTAGTAAACAGGGTTTGTTGTTTACTTTCTGTCCACGACAGGGTAGTGGGAGGTGAGTTATAAAGCATGAATCAAGTGATACTGGGGAATCTTTAGAATCATACTGAAATATGTATTTAGTCAACTCTTACTGAGATAATAAAACACAGAATCTTAGTTTTTTGAGTAGATATTAATGATACAATAATTTCCTCCCAAAAACCACACAGTGATCAACACACACAGATTTCGTAGAAATCAATGCTTGCTGAAAAAATTAAATATTCACTATCTGTGAAGAGTGTAAGTCTGAATAATATCAACAATAATATACGAAAACCCTACACAGGGGTGTGACTCGTTAGGCCCTTCCAATCTACTAATTTCTCTGGTCGCAGCCATGTTACCAACACCAAAAAAAAAAAATGGAAATGTACTCATGTTTAAAAAATATATAAAAACTTGGGAACAACCAAAATACCTTTGCTCTGTTTGCAACTACGAGATGGCTAGAAATATAATTTAAATTTTAATATATTTTGTGACTTGTCTGGTGATATGTTTACTGATATGAAATCATTGATTTTAGATTTTATTTGTTTGAAGGACAATCTAAATACAAAGGTGTTTGGAAAAATGAGGATCATCAGTCTCCAATAAATAATTTTAGAAAGAATTGGAAGTCAACCCCTGAAAAAAAAAAAAAAAAAAAAAAAAAAAGGAGGAGGGGGGGGGGGGGGGGGTTACCTAAACAATTTTTTCTTTGATGAAGATGGGATCCCTAGATTTTCTATCTTGACGAAGATGGGATCCCTAGATTTTCTCTTCAGGGTAGCAAATATCTGAGTTCGTAGCTTTTCATCATGCTGTGTTTTGAAGATGTTATGTTGGCAATATAACTATGACTGGTTTACATTTTGAAGCTCAAAATAAAATCTTAACATAATACATGATAGTGTCACCTCTCTAATTCACTTGCACTGCGATCCTACCCTCCCGTTAATCTTGTGGGCTGTGGTACTCTGTACAGATCAGAAGCATGGCCTCTAAACACTGGAGAATTAAAAAACTAGTCTTCAGAAACAAGTCATTACCAAACCAGTCACATGCTAGGAAAGAAGTAAACACACAGAATGCAAAAACATAAAATAGAGCTGCCTGAAGGTATGCAATAACGTCTATTGAAATATACACCATCAAAATATGCATGTACAAAATGCAGTCTATAAAGTTTTTTTACAAAACTGAAGTTAGCTCTATCTCAGCTCTATTCTTCTGCCCCAACTTTCTCCCTCCAAAAGCCAGAACGTGAAAGGTTAGTCAGCCCCATGTGGCACGCGGGCAGTCAGTCGGCCCCCTGCGTTTGGCCCTTTGCATTCGGTGCAAAACCACATATATCTCGTGAGACACAGCTTAACTATCAATTTTTTCTTTTTAATTATAATAGTACACACATCAATGTTTGCGGGATCATGACGTCAGTACACATGACTGTTACGTAAAATTAATTGCCCCTCGTTAATTGCAGAAAATAAAATGTAAATGACATTCCAAAATGGCACTTGAGAAACCAGAGACTGGAGAAAAAGAACATTTTTTCTTGTCATTAAGCATTAAGTCATTATCTACGATCATGATGTACTGCAGACAAAAGAACAAGGATCACTACATATTTAACTAAAAGTAGGCCTACATAAGCATGGATGATTTTTTTTACTTGTTCAAGGCATAGAAGCAAGGGAGTAATATGGGCGACACTTAACACATGCCTAGCACCTCTCAGCTCCACCTCGCACCTCTTCACTCCTACACACACCTAGCACCTCATCGTTCCTATGCATAACTAGCCCCTCATTGCTTTTACGCACACCTAGCCCCTCATTGCTTCTACGCACACCTAGCCTCTCATCGCTCCTACACACACCTAGCACCTCATTGCTAGTATAAATACAATGCACCTCATCACCACTACGCATACCTAGCATCTCATCACTCCTACGTATACCTAGCCCCTCATAGCTTCTACGCATACCTAGCACCTCATTGCTACCACACATACCTAGTACCCCATCGCTTCTATGCATGTCTAGCACCTCATTGCTACTACGTATATCTAGCAACCCATAGCTTCTATGAATATCTAGCCCCCCATCGCTCATACACATATTTAGCACCTCATCACTTCTACAAACATCTAGCATCTCATTGCTACTACGCATACTTAACACCTCATCACCACTACACATACCTTGCCCCTCATTGCTACTATGCATACCTAGTACCCCATCGCTTCTATGCATATCTAGAACCTCATCACTCCTATGCATACCTAGCACCTGATCACTCCCACACACCTAGCACCTCACTGCTCCTACACACATCTAGCACCTCATCTATCCAATGCATATAGAACACCTCATCACTCCTATGCATACCTATCACCTCATAACTCCAATGCAACTCGTTGCTCCTATACATACATAGAACCTCAATGCTCCTACACATACCCAAATCCTCATTGCTGCTACGTACAAGATGTGCAGCGTTCCATTGGTGCTCTGTCTGTACTATGCAAAGAAGAATAAATTGTGACAGTGGGACTTTATTACACATGATGAAATCCTACAGATTAAAATATATCTGTATTGTTATACTTTCCTCCTATCTCTTAAGAAAACTATACAGACAAGAAGCCCAAGAAGTCCTAAAAACTTAATTTTTTACCAGATTCACAATTTTCTTCTCTTCAAAAACACACAAAAGACGGGCCCCCAACGTATTTTATTTTTACCTTGATGTGTGTTCTATGGGGTGTGACTATCCTTGAAGGTAGTAAGGTAACGTTGACCACCCCACCAAGCTCAGCCTACCACGCCAAATACTATACCTTCACTTAGGCCTAGGAGGTGTTCGGTGTTTTGATACAGCATTCTGCCACTTGGGGACAGGTTTACAACGGGCTGGAGGGGAATCATCCCCAGAGTGAGTCGGATAGAGGTGGCTTTCTGCCCTGGGAGCACAATCCTTCTCACAATTAGGGTCGCCAATATACGCAGGATGCCAGCGATCCCAAATGGGTGAAATGGGGGGAGGTTTGATCTAATGTGATGATGGGGGTGCGTGGTCTGGCAAACGAGACTCTAGTTGGTCGAGCGGGTTGACGAGCTGGAACGAAATCTACCAAGGAGCATGTCACACAGGCACAGGAGTCAGGTTGTGCAGGAAGTCGAACCCAGATCACATTTCCCATTGCCAGTTTAATATTACAATATTTCGGGAGTACTTTGCCCGCGGGATGTTTCACTCAGATACGCCGTGCTGATTTTAATTTGACATTACTGAACACAAGGTTTTCTAGGGATGGCTAGCAAGGTTGTCATGGGGAATAGCCTCGCTATCCTAACTTAATAATTCCTCCTGAACCTCGTATTCCGTTGTCAGATACCCAGGCCAATTTCCACAGAGTAGGTGATCTATTGGGGAAGAAATATCCAGAGGGACGAAGGGAGAAATAGCTTGTGGTGTTCAATCGGGACACCTACCGGCGGCTCGTCCTAAGGCATGGCGTGGGTGTTAGCTTGTGAAAGGGCACAACGTTCCCTACATATTTGCTTACTAAGAGCACCACCTTTCTTATTGTACATCTGTTTATTAGGATTCACAAAATACCAAAACATAGGGAGCAAGGGTCCGCTAACTACTAGTAACTGTACACAAGTATTCAACGTTACGTGGTTGCTTATTGCAGGGTTTGGTCCCTGGGGAGTAAATGCAATGATTATAACTAATACAGAAATACACAATTATAATTAAATTGGTTTAAACACACTGGAGAAAAAATGTGATACGAGAATCACGTAAACAAAACAGGGGTCAGGGGAAGGTGAGCCTGAGGGAGTAAAATATAGCTACGCAACTTTACAGCGGCTAGATTAAGGGGAAGCTAATCACGTAGGTAACACGAAACGCGATGGCTCGTTACCGCAGAGTCAAGGGAAGTTAACTTGGGTAAGGATTACCGGGTTAAGGCAGGTTATACCTGTAGCTGTTGGATGTCTCACGTGCAGGTCCTCGGCGACGTGCAGGTTCGGAGAGAGAGAGAGATTGTTGACGCAGGTTTAAGGTGCGTGTCAAGAAAGGAAGGTTGGCGGTAGGAAGTAGAGGAGCCCTTGGTCTGACTCGAAGAAGAACCTTCTGCAAGCTGGGTGTTGGAGAGTCCTCTGCGGACTGGAGTGGAGAGTGCAGCAGAGCCCTTTCGGACTGAAGGAAGGTAAGTACTTGCAGACTGAGGAGGATGAGTCTTTGCAGACTGAGAAGAGTCTTCAGCAAACTGGGGGTTGGGCTCGCATCATCTTGGGCACTGGTGCTGGCAGCCGAGGCTGAATTTTTACAAAATTTTCTATGGTCAGCAGTTCTTTGGGGTACGGGGGGTTGGGGGGGGGGGGGGTAGTGTAGCCTTCCAACACATGGGGGCACAGAAGCGCTGCGAGTTTCTTATCGCCCCGCATGGAGGCGATGACAAATTAAAACCCCTGTCTCTGAGGCGGGCCGGCTGTGACATCACAGAGGTGCTGCCATCTCTCGTGATTGCAGGAACTTCTTCCAGGCCAGACACGAGTAGTAGAATTCTCAATAATAATAATTCCAATCACGGAGGTGCCTCTTGCATGCATAATTAAGGACGGGCGATGGGGATTGCAATTGCCCATGTAATATTCAATGATGTGATCGGCTACCCAGGCTCATGGGCTTCTTGGCAAGATATATTTATTTTGGATTGCTGCTTATATATTCCGCCCCGGATCGTACGTGGCTCGTAGATGGGGCAGATTTGTCCGTAGAGCGTGCAGAATTCTGGCATGCATCAACCTTTTCTGGTAAAAAGTCATATTCGAAGAATTTTTATTTACTGAGATACAAATAACTGTGTAAACAAGAAATGAAAAACAAAATTTTGAGACTTACCAACAATAAAATTCTTAGACAATGTATTTTATTTTAAAATTAAAGGCTCCTCTCCTGTATACAATTTGTTCCAAGCATATAAAAAAAAAAAAACAATTTTTATATAGCTACATCAATACTACAACAATTCACCGGAACCACTGACCTGAAGTAAACGTAATGCACACCTGGCGGAATCATTTTAATTCCTCTGAAGTTTTCCCTCACGTTCCACACTTTCATGTCTATGCCCACCTCCGTCCCCATCGGCGTGTCCAAGCAGATGAAGAAACCGCCTTCCACAAACAGCCTCTTGGCCAGCTCCTGATTCATGTCCGGTCCAGAACTCATCCTGGAACCACCACACATTTTGAATCCACACAATGTCGGATGGCTTCATCCAAACACTTTCTTTTACTACTATGGCTCTCCTGCATTTATGATTTTACAGATTTGGCAATTTTAGCTTCGGGTAGTTAATTAAAGACGTTAGTTTTATGGGGAGAAAAGGAGGGGGGGGGGATATAAGTAAAGGAATACTTGAAGGAATTATTTCTTATACAATTTACTTCAAGCTCATTCCACATTTAATGAAAAATCATGATGAGAACTACTAGTTCAGGAAATTGTGGAGCAAAAAAAGAATTATAAAAGGGTGATAAGTAAAGGAATACTTGAAGGAATTATTTCTTATACAATTTACTTCAAGCTCATTCCACATTTAATGAAAAATCATGATGAGAACTACTAGTTCAGGAAATTGTGGAGCAAAAAAAGAGTTATAAAAGGGTGATAAATGTGCAATTCATTATCAAGTTGTTAAGAGTGTGGCATCCTACTCAAAATTGATTTTGCAGGGAAAAAAGGAAATGACAGTAGCACAAATATAGAATAACATTTTGTCATACTCAAAAAGCAGCTCTTCATAATTATGAAGAACTGCTGCTTTTCATATAGCACATCCGAGTGGTATGAATTTTGTATATTTGGAAGTATAATGCTGAGATTTGGGTGGCTCTTAACATAGGTATCTTGAGAGCCAATGAGGGTGAAGTGATGTGAGAATGGTGTGATGCTGGGATGAAAGGGCACGGAAATGGGAGATCCCTGAGAAAACTCGCCGACCAGCTGTATCATTCGGCACAATTCCCACACGTGAATAAATCAATGGATCTCTGTGGATATGGTTCAGTATGATTAGTGATGTTAATAATTTTCATGTTCTATAATTCTTTTACAGTTACCTATTCAGAAAAGCTCACATTTTTTCATAATTGTGGTGCCAAAGCTAAGATTCAAGTATTCTTTGGAAGTGTTCAGCATGAAAATAGGATTCATAGATGGCTAAAACAGCCTAAGATGTCAAATTTACACTTCCACTAAACTTCCACCTTTATTGCTTTCAGAAAAAAACATTTGACAGTATAAGAATTGGAATTAACACTTTTTATTTTTTAATGTATCCATTTATTTCCATTACAATAGTTTTTTATAGGTGTCACGGAGAGTTTATACATTGAAAGGTTGAGACGGAGTGTTGTAAATAGACAAATTATTTTGATATGTTTATAAGTAAGACTGCATGGAAGGTGATTTATGCTATGAATTTCAAATATTTTAATTTTTAGTACCATTTAACTAGTAAAATTACATTATGTTTAAGTTAGGTTTAAAAGTTTAGAGATATTTAGGCATTTACTATACGAGCCACCTTAGTATATTTTAAAGAAAGTGTGTGTGATTTTTTTTAAAGCTGGCACAAGTTAATTTTAATATTATTTATTTTGAATTTTGAAGTATCTAGAGAAGTATTGTGTTTATTAAAACTGTACTTGTGTGAGTTGTTTGAAGAGCCATTAGCAAGGTTGCTGCATTTGAACTGTCAAAGCAGGAGAAAAACATTTCAGTCCAGGCATGACAAAGAGATGCAGAGTGTTACTCTTGGTTGGTTAAATACAGACACGCGAAGAGTGAGTAATGCAAATGATCACTTAAAGAGTAATTCATGAAGCCCAAAGTGGTAAACCAAAAACAAACCTCAATAAAAGATCTCAAACACCATTAATTTGACTATTAAATAATAATTTAGTACAGACGTCAAAATCACACACGAGCTGAAAGCACTAAGCTAACTGCAGGACAGTTTTAGAGTAATTTCAGTTAATACGTTTTTGAACATTATTTCACTTAAACTTTTAGAAATGTAGCAATTTAGGATATGTAAATAAAAATCAAGCCCGGGTATTTCTACTCTATTTGAAAATTACATATAATGTATTTTAATACTTAGCCATTTCTATTCTTCTAATCGCAAAGTAAATGTAACTTAAAAAGAACGGAATATAATTTCAATCTCAAAATTTCCATTTTAATAAAGTACGTAACGGAATTTATGTTGATTATTTTAGCACGGATGCCTATTATAAATCAAACTGTTGTAAGTAATTTGACTGAATCTGATTCATATCACATAATATCCTGTTACTGTGTGTGTCTTGTAATGCTACACAGATTTTATGTCACTATACTACACTTCTGCAACCTTTTGCAATAAGCAAGAGATACCTCCTACAACAATACTTCCCCAACCTCTTCAACATCTCACTATTACTACCAGTAATAAAAAAATACTAAGAATAAAATTACAAACATGGCAGGTAAGTTACTTATCCCCATACAAACTGCACATTTTCAACTTTGTAGTGATAGGCTGTTCACAATAAAATGAGTACTTTTGAGAGCCCTGCTTACGATATACTTGCATGCAAGTTGGGTATTCTTCTGCCTTATATAAAATCAACATTGCCATTGGCCTCATCACTTTATTCATGCATCGGTCAAGTGAAACTGTGAAATAATTATGAATATAAATATTTTACAAACCTGTTCATTTTCACACTTCGACGCATTAAAAAAAAGAGTGAAAGAAATAATTTAAGTTACCACAAATGGTTACCTAACACTTATTTTTCAACGTTAAGATATGGAACTACTTTCCTTCCATCGTAAATAACTTTACTGAGCGCATGTCACTCAATGTGCCCGTTACAATATATGCAAGTGGGAGCAGTGATTATTTTCTAAGGTTTATTTCTAAAGTGCTCACTTTGTCGTGAACAGCCTTTAAGCTTTGCAAAAGATATACACTGGACTGAGTTTTACTTGTAAAATCCTTTAAAAAGTGATTACGAATGCCAAGATAACTATTCTGGCTAGTTCATTAAAAAGTCTTCAAGTAAAATTAAAACAATGTGAGATATAGTAAGAATGTAAACATCAAAATATGTGCGCTCTGATGCTCTACTATGTGACTATAACGCAAAGTGTAGTGATGAAAGACCAAATTACAGGAAATAACACAACTCCTCAAATGGTGTTATAAATCATGGGGTTCCACACAGTTACATTCATGGCTGCTCTTCATCGCTTCCATTGCCGGTCTCGGTTATAGGAGTGAAGGTGTGTGTGAAGATCACGCTAGTAACCTGAGAGCTTACTGTGATTTTCAAAAACATGCCGCTGCGATAAGTCCATTGAAACACGTGCGCTCCTCACCTACAGCAGACAGAGTTTCTGTGGTTATCTTTGAAAGAATGTTATGGTTCATTGCCCTTGCCTCTCACAGCGAGACTCGGTGTGCGCGGAACTTTTGAGATTGAGCCATTTAAACTACACTAGATGCAGAATAACTCCGAGCTTGAGCTACGTCACACATATGGTGGGGAGGGCGGCACACGCGTGGAGGGGCGGGAGAAAGAGGAGAGAAATAGGAATAAAACAAAGTCTTCACAACAGGTAGAGAAAAGTAGAAAACATTGACCACTTACCACTAAGGTATGAAGTAGCCTACTATGGCAATTCTTCAATGCCACTCATTGCTCCAGCCGATGAGTTTGACGTTTAAACGTCACTGCTGCCACTACTGTCATTGTCTGCACGACCTAAATTTATAATCACTTTATCAATTTCAATGTCAAATCACACATCCTTGTAATAAGTCTTTCTCGAGTGTCTGGACATGATTGAAAAATGTTATCCAGTCTTCTGGCCCCATTCGGATAAATATGTCCTCGCAGAGTTTTTTCACATCTGTCAAATTGCAAGTAACATTTATTTAAGTGACTTCTTTAACTTTAGCGCAGATACTTTCTATCGGATTCAAATCCGGATGCTAGAGTGGCAGTACAAGGTACTGTGTGGCCATGATTTCCCAGTAAGGTAGTCTGTCTACCGAGTACTGCACTTGCTGAGGTTTGTGTTGCTTTATGAGGTCATACAAAGTTGATTTTAGCATGTCGCTAGTACACAAAATATTCTTCTTACAACCACTGCTGCATTTCTATCTTAGTTGAGCTGGAAGTAGGTGTTTTGTTTACCTTTACATTGTGATAGGGAGTATTATCTATCACAATAATACTGTTAGATGGGAGATTTGGTATTAATTGCTCCTTAATCCATTTTTCATAATTTTCTTTATTCATATTTTTGTGATAATCCCCTGTTACCTGATGTGACTTCCATATTGCAAGAGCGTTAGGGACAAAGCCTTTTCGCCTCCTACGTGATTAGTTATTAACAGCTTACCTTTTGCCACAGATGCTAGCAGACCATTGTAAAACATGACACTCAACATTTTATTTTTTACATGCGATGAAAAAATGTACAACTCATCCATGTAAATTACTGTATGTTTCTCATTTTTATATCGCCGAATACTCTTGAGATATTCCATACGTTTTTGGAGAATATCTGATTTTTCTATTAAAACCAGGCGCTAAGATTTTGCTTTTTACTACCTAAATCCTAGCTTCTTCAAAGTCGTTCTTAAAATTGAATTACTTTGTTGGTAATTTATGTCATCTTTTAGCTTAAATCTTAAGAGTTTCGACAGTCGGCACACATTTTTCATTTAGGTACAAATTGTGAACAGTACGTTGTTCTACAGGTATCAAGGTCGTATATAGAGGTTTTCTTCCACTTCCTGTTGGGTGTTGAGAAAGACATTCCTTCACCTGCTTCTTTCTGATTAGCTTCCCTCTTAATGTTTTGCACTGTGGTACGAGACACCCCCATCACCTTAGATGTTCTCAGTTGAGCTTTCTAAAGTGGAATGGATGGTACCCTCAACATCGCTTCGTTTTCCATAAACTGCAGAACATTGTAAACCATTTTTCGCGCCTGTAAGTGCAGTTTTTTACTCTTCACTTTTGACAAAACTGGAGACATTTTAATGTATAATGTTGTACTGAACGTACTTTACTGTAGTCTCCTACGGATTACAGAACCCCGACTGCAAAACTGACGAACTTCACACACACCAACCTCGGATACAAACTGTAAAGAAAAGTGTGTCTAAGTAATGTGGACGTACTCGCAATACCTACGTCTGCTTCAGACTCCACAAAGAGACTACATTTTCACTAGGTATAGTAGCTGCAGTCGTACTGGTATCACGTACACGTTATCACTCTGCGGCTTTGCCTCCTCCTCCACGAATGATACTGTTACATCCCATTTGTAATGGTCGGCCAGGCTCGGAGTTATTCTGCGTCAAGTGTACTTAAGATGTGACGGGCCTTTGAGCAGACAGTTTTGAGAGTTGAAAGATTGGAGGATCTTGCGACATTAAGCGCCAGGTGTGCAAAGACAGCAAAACGGCAAGCCAGCAAAGTGACAAGCCAGCAGTGTGTCGAGTGGCGATTATAGTGACCAGCAGAAGTGAAGTCTGCGGACTGTGAGCATCGTTACAGTGCAGAGTGAGACTAACAGAAACGACTACTGAACTGGATGCGTGAGTAAGATATTTTGAATGATGGTAATAGACAGATTAAAACATGTTTAGATAATGTTTGTGAATTAAATGATCAAACAATACAGAGAAATTGATAAGAACTTTAACTAAAATTGAGATAGACGTTAAATATTGCGCTCACAAAGAATAACAAGATTAACAGGTGAGATACATTGTTTAATGTTTTAAATAATAGTTGTATGAATAAATTAAAAATCAAATTCAGTTCCTTTATTTTTATTGAGATGCCATCCCTCAAGAATTTGGATACACCCCTATAGCATCTTGTAACATTACTAACAACCCCATCCAAATGGTATTGAAAGACAAGCAGTCACGGTCCTTTTTGCAGATGATACTAGCATTCACACACACACACGCATATATATATATATATATATATATATATATATATATATATATATATAATATATATATATATATATATATATATATATATATATATATATATATATATATATATATATATATATATATATATATATATAAACTAGCAGAAACAGCATCTCAAGAACTTAGAACTTTGGATGAATAGTTCAATGTAAACAAACTTAGGTAAAGTAAATCTCTACATGACAAATCAAATTAATTTATTTTGTAACTCAATACAAAATACACAAGAATATAAAACTGCTGTGCAGAGATAACAAAGTAAAGCAGATCACTGACACAAAATTTCTAGGCGTCCAAATCAACAAAAAACCAAACTGGAGAACCCTCACTGAAAAAGTACATTTCTAAACTAAGCAGTACGTGTTGTGCTTTTAGGTGTATGAGTAACAAAGTTGAAGTTATTGCTTTAAAAATAATGTATTTTTCATTGTTTCACCAAATACTATAGAGACTAATACCGGACAGCTGGCAATTTTCCGTGTGAAAAGTGATTGTGCTGCACTCTGCCGGCTTGAGGTGGCAAAACATCTGTTTACATTTACCGTTGTGTATTTTAGACTGGAAATTGCTTACGTTTTACTTGATTTTAGTGATTCACAATCATTGAATTACCATGGCAGGTGGCATTTGCGCTGTCTATAATTGTTTCAATTACACTATTAGTTCTGCAAAATCTATTCCATTTTCAAATTTGCTTTTCCACTAACAAATATCTTTGTAATATTTAAATTTGTTATTTTCAGCACATACAACACATCCGACACAAGTTTCCAAAGCTTGACATTTATGTTCTGGTATAAACACTTTACTATAGAAAAACTTACTTTAAAATTGGAAATAAAAAAGTGGGTGCGGGCAGACACCAACTACCCCCCCCCCCCCGCCCCCCCAAATCAACAATTCGGAAAAAAATAACGTGACTAGATCCAACATTGGCCAGTAAAACAAAAATATATGGCATTAATATGTCCTTGATTTTTAAAAAAAAGGGCTGTGATAGATATTTAGGATTAATTTCCCTTACTGTTTAGGACTACAAAATTGTGTGAATCACAAACTCATAATCAGTCCAATAGCAGCTTTCAAGAAGCTAATTTCCAAAAATGTTTTACTGCGTAGGAACTAAAGCTATTTGTTTATTTTAAATTTTTGATACTCTTACGATGGAAACGCGGATTAAATTGGAATTTAGATAGAGAGACTATTCATACTTGCTAAAGTGACAAATTTGGTTTTATCACTTTTAATTTTTGCAATGAGGAAGGTCACTAATGTTTTTGGAATATAATTCTCATACAAAAATTACCAACACAATAGTATTAATTTTTGATAAATGTTACGAAACAGTATGTCGAAAACGTATGTGTGTTGTAAGTTAGGTATTAGGCCTAGTGAGGAAAAACAAGCATATATTTTTTATGTATTTCTATAGCATACACACATGTACAAAAATTAAAAACAAATCATGTTTAATCATGATGTGTTTCAGATCTTCAGATACGTCCTGAACATTACAAGATAAATTTGACAGTTATTATTGTAAAGCTTGTAGAGTTCATTTGTTATTCGAGATATTCGGCATTAAATACAGCGTTTTTTTTTTAAATCTAAACTACTGGATATGCATTAACACACACGTACTACAATATAAAATAATAAGAAAATGTTCCAAACAAAATACTTTGTAGGAATATTACATTTTGCGCACAAATGCAATCGTAATGCCACTGTGCGTAAACACAGATTCAAAATTTGCGGGTGTTTGCCACATCAAGCCGCTAGGTTCGCTGCTGCTGTTCACACGGTTGCCCATGTTGTTTATATACAGCTGTCCGGTATTATTCTCTATTGTAATTGGTTTCACTGAGGTAATTATCTGGATTCACAACTGTTTTGAAGGAATCGTCAGAGAGTTGTGAAAACTGTATTTTTAGCTGCCTACCTTGTTGAAATTCAGGTGGGTTTTCTAATACAACATGTGGAAATACTACAAGAAAATATATAATGCATTAAGCATTCCGAGCATTTGTTTACATGTACCACTAAGGTATGTTTGTTGTATTAAGAGATTATTATGTCAAGTACAGCCAATTGAAAGTCGTTAACACATTATAAGTGGAAATAGTTGATTGGTTCAGCCATTCAAATATGTGTAATCATTAGTTCAGTATGTTCTTGGGGATTGTAGTTCCCTCCCATCAAATTAGTAGTTGTGACTTTTACCATGTGAAGTGTTTGTTGGTGCCAAAATACAAATGTTTCTGGAGTTTAGACTCATCACAATAGAACGTGAACATGTCCTATACACCTGCAATCAGCAATGTATCACCTATGGAGGAGTAAATTCATTGATGTTCAGTTAATCAGTTTAATGTTGTATGTTAGTGAGAAAATCGTATTTGATGTAATGGATTGTACTGTCGTATTGCATTTAGCGTGGGAATGCCGATGCACTATTGCATGTCGGAAAAAGAACAATAACGAATTACAGGAATATATGACTGTATAAGTATCTGTGGAAAAAAACTGCCCGCTGATCCAACAGCAGCCGATGAGTGGACAAACTCAAAAATTGAATTGAGAAAGAAGGTTTACACCTTGTACAAGTCTACAACAAGGATGAGACACGACTGAACTTTAAACGCTTGCCAGAAAAAAACATTTGCCGCCAGCAATGAGAAATCAGCTCCAAGACTCAAGATGAACAGAGACAGAATTACAGTTGCTGTGTGTTCTAACACCTCTGGAAGTCATAAACCGCTTCTTCTTGTCATTGGTAAGTCACAAAGCCCAGAGCATTCAAGAATGTAAATATTTCATCATTGCCCATCTGTTAGAAGAGCCAAAAATCAGCTTGGATGGACGAGAATATTTTTAGGGATTGGTTAATTAACGAGTGCGTTCCGAAAGTGAAAAACACCTTTAAAACCTGAAAATGCCTATAAAGGCAGTTTTGGTGTTGGATAATGCACCAACTCATCCTCAAGAGGCTGAGTGTGAAGGTCACCCTGGAATAGCATGTTCCTTCTCCCCACCACATGTGCCTAGCATAATACAGCCAATGGACCATGGAGTTATCAACTGCCTCAAGAGATGATAGAGAAGAAAATTACTTTCAGAAATCCTGATTGTGGAGGTTGGTTAAGACGGAGTCTACTGTAACTTTACAATAGAATAGGTGAATTACAGGTAGGTGTGTAGAATAAAGGCAATAATGACACACAGGGTTAAATCCAATTCCGATAAAATTTAATTCCCATAATTTGTTCCCGTTAGTACTTATTGTACTTTCCCAGATGTGGGCATGGCGTGCACACATACACACATGTGCACACACACACACACACACCCCTTGTGAGTCACCTATTGTGAAGTTAGGTTAAGGCTTCTTGAATTAAACGTGGTTATCCAATACAACTGACATATACTTTACTTCAATTTTACTTGTTAAACCCCAGTTTTCCTGATCTTCGTTGCCCGTCCCACTATTACGCTTCACAGTATGTACTGTGAATATTGTGATGGCTCCTTGAAATTTATATTCAGCATGATTAGTGACAATGGTACATGCCATTTTCTGGGACTTCCCCCCCCCCCCTCTCCTTCCTTGTTCGGAAAAACCGCAATTCAAAACACTTAGCAATTGAAGAATAACTAATCCCTCTGTACAATAGTATTGATTTTTCAGTGGCAATTATCCAAGTAATTTGTAGGCAGCAAGTAGAACAGTTATACTCTCCTATGTATTTCAATCTCATCTTAACGTGTACTTTTATGAAGACTTTGATGAAAAAAGTGGATGAGCTGGTACAAGACAAGAGGGTAGTGAAATGGATTGGGGACTTCCTCATGGGGTGAAAGCAGAGGGAGAAAGTGGGGGAGGCAATATCGGAGGAAGGGGTCCTCTGGTGTTTACCATAATGGTAAATGACTTGTGTTTGGGGATTAGGGGGAAAATAAGATTGTTTGCAGATGACTGTGTATTGTACGCAGAAGTGAAGTGGAAAAAAAGGGGGGGGGGGGGGGACTTTGCCGGCAGACATTGACAGGATATGTAGTGGACCATGGAGAATAAAATGAAGATAAAAATAAGAAAAACTAAGGTAGTGAGGTTTACAAGGAAGAAGGTGATAAGCAGGGACATGTACAGATGGGAGGGACAAGAGATAGAAGAAGCAGCAGAATATAAGTATCTAGGTATTGTACTGCAAGGAGACCTCAGATGGAGAAAACAGGTAGAGAGGGTGGTAGCAAAGGGAAGAAGGGCTCTGGGTATGCTGGGAAGGGTGTTCAAGGGAGTCAGCTGTGAGGTGAAGGAGAAGGCGTATGGCACAATGGTACGGCCAATGTTAGAATATGCTAAAGCAGTATGGGACCCGTACGTGGAGGTGGAGGTGCAAGAACTGGAAAAGGTGCAGAGAAAGGCAGCAAGATGGGTGAAGGGTAGATGGAGAAGGCAGGGGCAGGATGAGGAAGAAGGGAACTATAGGCCATCAGTGATGAAAGAAATGGAGTGGAGGTCATTGAAGGACAGGAGGAAAGTTGAAAGGCTGGTCAGGATGTACAGAATGGTCAATGGAGAGGAAGGGTTCTGCCAGCTAAGAAAAGGTGTGTTTAGAAGGAGAGGAAAAAACAGTGAGAAGCTTCAGAGGGTGTGGAGGAGAACGGAGCGCGGTATACAGTGTATGCTCGCGAGGTCTGTGAGGGAGTGGAATGTATTGCAGGAGGAATTGGTATCTGTGAGGGGGGTTGGAAAGTTCAGGAAGGGCGTGGAAGGGGAGATTAGTTGGGAAGGGAAGAGGTGAGCAAGCTTGCCACCGGGCAGTAGCACGATCGCAAGTGATGGTTATATGTATTATTGTATGAAGTCAATATAGTATGTGATATTCCTGACTTATTCCATATCATCCAGACTTTGTACTCACTCAAAATCTATGGAATTAGAAAAAAATTGAAAAACCTATATCAGCCAAATTTTTACCCACCTATATGTTACCTGGATTTTCCTGAAATCACCTAACAGGTCAATTGTACAAGACAATACCAAAGGTTTGTTTATAAGTGTGATGTTAATGACAAAAGGACGTTGGCCATATAGTTGATTAGTTTGGTAGTAGTGAAAAAAACGAGAACTCAAATTAGTAATTTGCAACAGCTGAGTATTTTTGATTTTGTAAGTTGTAAGACTGTTTCGTATTGTATTGTAGAACAGTAAAAAATTTGACCCGAGTTGTCCGCTGGTTCTGTTCATACAGTTTCCTTTTTCTTATGCATCAGTGTGTACCGAGTGATAAATTAGTAAGAATTATATGAGGAAATGGTATAAAAAAATTCCTTGAGTGAACTGTTAGAACGAAATATGATCTATAGTACACAGAGTTAAATAAAAATAAGTGGTGCATTATAGTGTTGTGTTTGACATACCGTAGTGCATATGATGCGTTTGACATTGAATAATGAGGATGTATGAGACTGGCATTATTACATGTTGGCAGAAAATGGGTATGTTTGGTAAAGGGAAGTGTAGGGATATTTAAATACAAATATGTGTATTGGGTGTAATAAACAGTGTTGTAGGTAGGTAATGTTAGGTCAGGATTCCGTAGCAGGTAACAAGTAACAAAAGTACATGGTGCCTGAAGTGGTGGTGCATTCGAAAGTGCAGGAGGTTTGAAGAGTTGTTTAGTAACAAAAGGACGGTTAAACAGAAGAGGATTTTTTCAAAATATGTACCCATTACAATGATTCACCGACACACGACCCATGATAAGGTGTGGCTGAAATACCAAAAATTGTGATTATCATTTACAAATAATACACCTTAATTTAGGCAGCCAATTGGTAATTTATTGATTATAACTCCATTGTGGTTGAAGTGTACGTCCTGACACACCATGCGTTATCACATAGTACACTAGGGTAGATGGGCTGAAGTATAATTCCCAATACCATTATATGGTATCGGTTAGTAAACTAGGGCAGGCGGGCTCATGTGTACCACCCGATACCATGTATGGTATCATGTTGTATACTTTGGCAAATGGGCTCAAGCAAACAACCTGATACCATATGTGGTATCCCGTCATACAATTATGCGGCTGGGATCAAGTGTACTTCCCGACACCAACGTATATAAATACTGAAATTGTTCCCGCCGAACAAAAAAAAAAACACATTCCCGTGGATGCCCTGTTTGAGTGAGAAAGAAAATGGTTGGGGCAACAAAAAAAAACATCGCCGCCAGGCTGGTGACGTCATAACACATGTGTAAACATATGGTATCGGGCTGTACACTAAAACATCATCTAGATTGTTTAGAAAATTATGTATGTTTTGATGAACTAGAGGGAAAATAGTAACTAAACACATTCTGCAAAATATAAACAACTACAACTGTCTCGAGGAAATGAACTGTTAACACAAGTTAAATCAAACCTTGGTGAAAACACTACAAACAAATACGGTAGTTAAAGAGTTTTATAGCGCAGCGTTTATAAAACCGACTAAATCATTGTTGCAGCCGAAGCCCAATATTTTCTTTCAAAACACAACTCGTATCGTAGATATAAAGATATATCGAGAGTGGACGCTGCTATGTTAACCAACGGACCAATAAATGGGGTCGTCGAAGGCAGGCGACATCGTAATAACAAATTTGAAGTTGACATGTTGGCTACAATACCAGAAAGTTGGTCTATTTCTGCCATTACCCGTTAGAGGGCGTAGCAAACGAGTGTTCGTTTTTTTTTTTTTTTTTTTTCGTTTGTCTATATGCGTTGATGTCGTGCTGTTATCAATCTTATTTTAGAATCGTTTAAGAGTGAAATTGACACGTGAGTCCAAAATCAAGAAGTTAAGGTGCGATGCGAGTGACACTAACACACATGTGTAGTGCCTCATCGCTCCTACACGCAAGGTGTGCAGTGTTTCCGTCGTGACACTGTGTAAATTAGATCTGGAACAGTCGAGTTTTATTCATAGACTTAATATGATGTAGACCACTTATTCGTCTTCTGCCCATGTCCCAACATTAACCTACCCCAATTGTACACAACAGTCAAAGTAAATTTTAATTTTTAAATTACAAGCACTATTATATTAATAAAATAACTTTACCAATTAAATAAGAAAGGATTAAGAACTAGTTAGAAGAAGTATAAAAACATCGCTAGCACTTGATTACAAATCAGTTTTCTAACCTAAAATCTAAACCACACTTTTTTCGCTAGACATGTTTGCAGAAAAACAGTTCAATGTTGGGACACCGAGATTGGTTGTGTGCAGCCAGCGAGATCGGTCTACCTTATCTTTAGTCTATAGTTTTATTAAATGCAATGAAAGACCACAGATTAAACTACGACCGTATCTTTGTACTTTCTCTCGCTGCTTAAGGAAACTATATAGGCAAGCTTCAATAAAAGGCAATATTTGACAACTTTTACGAATTTTTTCTCCAAGAATACACTTAATATAACAACAGTAAGAAAAAATTGGGATGGATAATAGTTTTTATCTTTTCTAACAACAAGTTGTATTTGCAGAATTTTTATTTACCGAGATACACAGATTCGTGCAAAAAACTATTTCACAAAAGACGTGTCGGTCCAACCCATTCTTAAATGAACTCAAAAAATCCTGGGGTGCGGGCATTCGATGAGATCACCCATGGATAGAAAAGAATGCATCTTACCATAATTTAGGTTATGAAGCTTTGTTTAGATGCAGCAGACTGGGGGTGAGTACGTATGTACACAATTTGTCCCACTTGCAGTGCTGGTGGCGGCTGTTTGGCTGTTGGAAGCCCCTTGGCAGAGTACTCTTTATGGTGTTGGTACGTTTTATGCTGCTGTTGTCGGCAGCACTTGCGTCGAGTGTTGTTGCTGGCTGGGTCTCTGCTTCTTTCCACCACATGCGGGCAGTTGGCCTGGCACAACAGGTAAAGGTTATTTCCCAACTGCATGTTGGCAGGTATTATGCCGGTGGGAGAATTGATGTGCCAGGAGAAGGTACAGCGGGGGAGGGGGGTTGGTTGTCAGCCAAGGGCATGTTAGTCGCCTACACAGAGCCTCAGTTGTGTCTCTCACTTGCGGCACTGTGTGGGGTTTACTTGGGGATGTTATATCGCCATCTTGATGTGTCGCACCACCACGGGTACACAACTCTCGCCACCTTTTCCTCTTAAATTGAGTAACATTATCTGTTAATAGATTCATTGGGTTCCCCACCTAGGGAAAAATCATCTTGCAACACACATGCTATATTGGCCATGCATGAACTGCTTGATCTCCATGCTTCACCCATTTTCAAAAATTGTCTGTGACAATGATTAAGAAGTATTTTCTCCTGCTGTTCTGAGATAATTCCCCATAGGGTCCAGGTAAACTGTTTTAAAAGGTTTTTGTGGTATATGCGGTTGCTGCTTTTTGTACTCTGTCTGCTCGTCGCCTCGCTTTGAAATGATTGCACTTATAACATCGTTGCACATGTTGAAGCACCTCCCTTGTATAACCTGGCCGAAAAAAATTTTCCCTTACATTTAGGATGGTTTGGTCAGTTCCCGGGTACCCTGCCACCCTGCTGATGTGGGCATATGTTAGTACATTCTCCCATACATACTGGGAAAGAATAATCTCTATTTTAGTTGGTCGCTCGGACAACAAGTTTGAATGCAGCTGTCAATTACTTTCCAACACTCAGCTGATTGCTGCATGCACACATTCTTTTCGCCTAAGTGAATTCGCATCTTAGCTGTGCCTGCTCTACCTCACAGTACAGTTCATTAACCAAGATGTCATTGTTTACAATGTCCAGCTGTTATACACTCGCCTCATGAAATGGTTCTTGCTGTATAGGTGGCATTATGTCCTCCCACTGTGCATTGTCCTGCACTATGATGTTGGTGCTGGGAGACCACAACAATAGGTCTACTATATGAGTTTCCTTTCCATGGATGTGTTCGACAATGAAGTCATATGCTTGCAGGAGTAAGGTCCACCTGGTCAGCTTGCTCCTCGCCTCACACATTGTATGTAGTCATAATAATGTAATCATAATTATCTATACGCAGCACAAATCTCTGGTACTCGAGATAGGACCTATATTTCTTGGTGGCCTAGACAACAACCAATCACTCTTGCTTGTTGACATAATATCGTCGTTCTGTTTGGCCAAGTTTGCCACTGGCGAAGTCATCACACTGGTACAGCACAACCCCTGGTACTTACATACTAAATATTTACTTATGGTGTTTTCTAAACAGTATGACTATTACTGGCTGACCTATTATGTGTGCCACGTTCCTCTGCCCTAAGACCGTTTGTGCGGCCAAGCACTAAACCGCTACTGCAGCAGCGATGCTCACTCTGCAGACGTGCAGAGTGCACCGAGTGTTCGTCATGTGCGACAAGTACAAGGCTAACCTAGGGCACGCCGGGGCAGTGTGAACGGCGCCTGCCCAAGGGAGTAGCAGGACTCCGCAAGGCAGAGTGATATGAAAAGAGGAACACACAACATACTCAGCTAAGGGCTCATGGCTCATGTCCTCATAGTTGTTATTTGTTATATCAATAAAGAGTTTATTTTGTTGTTCCTTTTGTTCTACCTGTCTTGTGTTGTGTTTCTTTGCATATGGGTATTTTCACTTCACTGTTACACTGTGTCCATATTCATTTCACCAGTGCTATATATGTGTATATCATCCAGGGTCAATGTCTAATTTAATCCCTAATGTAGTATAAAGTTTTCAGCAGGTATGGCAGGAGTTTAGATGTAATGCAGGAAGTAGTCTCCACCTTGGCACATAAGCCAGCCTTCACCCACTCTTGCACCAGGGTGGGAGTTCAGTAAGCATCTGATGTCCACGAGGGTGGTTGCGTGTGTCCACAAACTCTGTGTTTCTTGCGCACTAGACAGCATGCACCATTTGGAACTTATCACTTCACTACAATAGCAGTATGATTCAGTAACTGTATTGTTCTCGCAGCCCGGTACACCACCCTCACTTCCCCATGATTTACATCGCCCGGGGAAGCTTAAGTTTTCCATAAGTTTTCTGCATAATGCAAGTCAGTTTTATAGTGTTACCACGATGACCAGTTTATGTCATCTCAGCATCTGTTAAGTGTCTCCCTGAGAGGAGTGTTAATTGAGGAATAAATACCCTGAGAACTAATCAGTGAATATGTCAATTTGGTTGCCACAAGGTGTTTAAGGGGATGGACCCTAACATATCCACATTCAGTGCAAGTGTTTTTAAGCAGAACTCAATGTAAGCATGTGTCTGAGTAATTGTACTGTATCAGCATAGGTGTGTGAGTAGCCCTAATAATTCACATCGCGAGATGTAATAGTAATTAGCAGTTTGTCACCAAAATGTCACTGGAACAGCATGGAGTGTAATCAGCCAATGGGTTACCATTTAGTAAACACCCAACAATAGCAACTCTTCAGCCTTGACTGTGGAAAGGCAGACTTCACCACCAATCCCACCAATTTTTTCGTTTGGGCTTATGGCCAGCAATCCTGAGGTTATCGAGAGTCATCGTGCTACAGCATCATCCACCATCATGGTGTCGCCTTGACGACGCATGGCACCTAGTCGGGTAATTCCACCATTCCACAGACCTCACACTTCACCACCTTCGAAATACTATCCAACCCCATGCCATCACCTACATGCCTTAAATTACATTACCCACAAAATCACACTTGTAATTGGTGAAATACAGGTGGTGAACTTTTGGCAAGCTTATAAGAGTCCCTTCCCCTGACTTGCCCAAAGGCCTCACAAAGAAAAACACATGTGGTTGCTGACTAATCATAGTTTTACTTGTTGAAAACACTACATTCACCTCTTGGGAGACACTTTACACGAGGTTGCCAGGCTTAGCCTGCCAGCAGATGGGCTAAGCAACACAGGAAATATGGTATGAAGACGACAAATTATTACATATTCACAATACTTCCCCCAGCGATGGAAGCACTGGGAAAATATGGGTGGTGTCTCCGGGCAGCTGAATGAATTAGATTCTGACAAACTTACACTATTACACGCTGTAACGTTTTACTGGAATGACTACTGTAACATTAGTTTTTAAATGCAATAATATGATATTAATAAGTCACCAAGGCTAATCCGCGTAACGTTACTCTACTCGGGAGGCCTAACTCAAAACAGTACAGTGACACAAGACAATTACAAACAACTACTAATTCTTTTATTATTCTTTCTTGTACTATAAATGATCTGAAATACTTTTGCAAAAAAATGCTGAATAATTACTAGAACCGAAATATCTCAACAAACAATACTGAATAAATACTCGACTATTCCAAGCTAGAATTATGTTATCAAATATTGAGGCTCTTTGACAGGAGACCTCTAGAGTTTGCTGCCTGTAAGTTCGTTTCCGGATCCATCCTGTACCCAGAACCAAATATCTCCTTACCACAGGTAAGTAACGACACCGGACCAGACCTCCTCTGTCTCGTGATGTCGTGTAGTCGTGGATATTGGCTGATCAGGTCACGACTCTCCAAGGCGTCGTCAAGTATCTCGGCTCGCTTTGCTGTGCTGCCCTCAAGTAGCTCGCCCTGACCTGTGGCGTCGATGTGCCTTCGTAGTGGTACCGACAGAGTGGGTTAAAGAGTGGGGTATTGTCATTCACCAGCGGGCGTTTGTACATTATGGCTGGCCGACATTCAGGAATGTCTTCTGCCAACCTTGCTGCTCCCTAGCTCCCCTCACCGCAAGTGCACCAGGACAGCACTCGGATAGTAAGTTACGGAATCGAACCCTGCGGCCGCAACAGGTCATCTCTTCTTTGGAGAGCAGACATCCCAGCGGCTGCGAAGGCGTGGAGGAATGGTGGGAAGCACCAGCAAAGGGTGGTGTCTTGATACAGTAAGGTGTCGTCCAACACAACATAAAAGGCCCCTCTCCAATGACAGGGAGAAGGAACTTACTTCCTCAGTGACATGACACGGGCAGTGGTGTAAGAAAATTAAAGTTTCCTCGGGCACTACGTGGCGATAATTCAAATAGGAGCAAGTTAGATCGGAAACTTTCGCTACACCAAAATGGGATACAAAGAATTGATTTGAGCCAGAAGGTACCATATGCATAATCTAAGTCAATATTAACTGTGAATATATAAAATTCACAAATGGAGTCTGTAATATACACAAATTGATAGGAGAATTAATAATAAATATATACATATTATATAATGGATAATTGCATTAAGAATGACAAGTGTAGTGTGCACTAAATGTGCCAATATAACATATTGTTGGAAAATTAAATAATTTAAAAGTGTCAAAACAAATAATTAAATGGTGATGTGTGGCACATGGAACCTATTGTAGCGATATTTAATATAACACAATGTTGAAAAATTAATACTGAAAATTGTTACGACTAACAATCATATGGTGCTGTGTATAATGTACTACCTTTGTTAATGTGATAAAGATATGGAGTGTGGGCGACACGAAATTTATTCCCCTTAGTGAAACAAAATTCTAATAACACTAGGCGCCGAACACATTAAAAGGGGGGGGGGGGAGTTAGGAGTGTCGTGGAAAGACACACCACCACTGATACCGAACTGTTAAGACTGGTCTGAATTTCTAACAATATTTTATATTAAGTGTTGCTAATTCATAATTACTGAGACACTACCAGTGTATTAAGATAATTAAATACTATGATTGTGGTTACTAAACCTTAAGGAGTACTGATATATATATATATATATATATATATATTATATATATATATATATATATATATATATATATAGCTCTTAAGAGTTGAAAAGCCTGCCATGGCAGACTGCTGTGATGTGAGTTAGTTGGCACTACTGATTTGGCACAATCGCTGCGCTGCTACTGCATGCAGGGAAAAGGAGATATGATATAAAGATATTTTCGTATTTCATGCATATCCCCAACATTTACTCATCCAATTTCAGTATTATCTTCAAAGTCATTGGTCATACATGATGGACATGTTTGTCTTGAAAGGTTTTGCAGCCCCATATTGCAAAAATAAGCATGTTTTCTGTGCAACTCACATACACGCTTAACTAACATATCCACTTTATTGTATTCTCCCTCTACTCAGGGGGTGTTCATAGGATAGAAAACAACAGGTCGTTTATATTTTTAGGCCCTCTCCAGGCATACCCTAATCATAGTGAAATCTTTTGATACCCATTAAAGCAATTACTAATTGTTTCCTAGTTGTTACACTGCGAGAGCTTAAGTATTTTATACATTTTTTAAAAAAACTATGCATTCTCACAGATTTATGCAAAAGAATTTTTTGCATCTTAATTTTTATTATATTGCCTGGCCATATTGTTGTTGACGACGATAGCATAATGCCAGGATCAGTTTGAATTTCTGAAATACGTTGCAATTCTTGGCAGAACATCGTAATCTTCTGATCACACCCATGATTCATTTTATTCCACTTTTGAAGGTGGTCCACAAGCGTTAAAAATTCCTAAAGATTTTTAACGGTACATGTGATTATAATAATACTTGTACTGCAGTTTTGAGAAGTTCTACGCATATAGGCCAGAAGCTTTGTAAGTACTCAGTAGCGCCAACTTCGTAGTTTGAAATAATACAGTATGTGTGGAGAGGGCCAACAAAAAAAAAAATAGTGACCACTCAATAACATTGCTATTGCCACTCCGATATACACCTTATTTACTCTATGCCTCTACTAATCAAAAAGTCAACAAAACATGTTGATGGCCAGAATATGTTTTAGAAATATGTCATTGGGACACAGCCTGTATTTAATGACTGTACTTACTTATTAGTATTACAAATACTACTACATATGACGAAAGTGTAATTTATTTAATTATTTTTCCATAGAAAAAGGTTCTCGCAAACACTAACATGTATGATACACACTTATTATTTTCATTTCTTTGCCTGTTGCATTGGAGAGTCTATGCAGAGCAAACAAAAATTAGAAACAGCAGAAAATATAACAAAATATAGTATGATGTTTTTCCCCTTGTATTTCAAAAGAACTCTGGTGAAAAGAAAAATTAAAAGGCATATAATTTAGGAAATCGAGACTATAACATGAAATATTGTTTATAAAATGTGACATTAAAGTCATGAAACTGTATCGCCGACCAGGGAAACGAGCTCGCAAAGGTAAATAGAGTCACATGTCTATGTAAATACATTATGTCATACACTCGTGAAGACGAATTAGTAAGGCCTGTGCAATATTTTCAAGTGTAATTTTCTTCAGTTCATAATCATGAGTTGGTTTCTAGTTGTTATCCATAGCCTATATAATGATCCTGAGATAGTATTTTCATCTCTGTGAAGAATTGGCAGATTAGTCCCTACATCTTTTGTTCATTGCAAACAAGTCTATATAATTTTCTATGGCTCGTTCCCAATACCAGCTGTTTATGAATTATTTAACTCTCAGTTTACTTATGTGTTTAGCATGCATTCTTCTGTATTGCTTCAGAACAACTCAATGCCTAGGGAAATTTTGCCAAGCAGCTTTTCATTGTTTATGAGAAATTCCTAATTGTCTCATTAAGTTTAGTCTCGTTTCTTGAGTTTGTTCCACAAAGGTGGAAATCATGTCGTCCATGCGAAAATGATTTTCAGTTCTTGGGAGTCGTGAAAATGTCTACAAAATAATCTTGTCTACTAGTTCGTTTGGGTGATCAAAAATAGACACCCGTATTTGTAAATTTAAATTTTCTTAGTACACATTTCAGGGCTAATTTTAAAACAAAACTTTTTAATTTTTATTTTTTAATTTGACAGAAATATACCTACATTTGCATACTACAGATGATGATAAATAATTTATTTATATGTATTTTGTTAATTTAAATAAATTTTCATTTTTCGAAATTTCTAATTTTTAAAAGTAATGTGTCACAATCAATAATAAACGATGATACGGTACTTTCAAAAAAATGTCAAATAAGGCATTTATGTTATAGTTTTGGCAATGTTATATAGGTATATTATCTAAGCATTAATCATGAAAGAAATGCTGAAGGATACTGCGTTCCAATAAGGTCTGCTTCGACCATTGCCTTGTCGCTGGTAGGTAAACACAACCCATACAGCCATCCACGCATGAACATAGGTCACGAATGCATCCCGAATGGGTAACATCCCTTTTAAGTGGCTGGCTACCATATGCAGCAATACAGTGTGCATATGTGGGATAGTGCATATTCAGTATATCCATAATAAAAATTCACATTCGTGTTTCCATAAAATCCTGCTTAACCAGAATCAAAAGCGAAAATGTTATGTGAGTGAAACACAAACCCGCATATCAATGAAAGGTCATTGTCTCAGACCACTTGTCTTTGAAATTAAATACCTAAGTCCTAGGGGTAGCTTCAAGTATTTGTCATCAATAATATGCATTAGCGTTCTATAGTCAGGCTGGAATCACTTATGCAAAATCATTTTAAATGTATCACAAAATTTTGCAAGAAACATACGTTTCCAAAAACAGTCCCCTCCCATTTTCACAGTTTCTCTGTAATCCACAGCAACCAGCTGATAATGCTTTCGCACACATGCTGACATTATTGTGGCGATACCTAAACACCTACAACTACGTCACATGTACAGTAGCTAATAGCGAAACGTTTTAATTATTTACAAAAGAGTTTTAAATTTTAGATATTGAAACCATTATAATTCGAAAATTAAAGTGCGCACTGGAATTTTTCTTTTTCATGGTGTTATACACAGTCGAATCACATTATTATGACCACCTGCTAGAAGTGCCATCTGCAGCGCATAGTCCATGATGTACAGCCCGTGACATGAGCTGATGAAGCAGGTATATAATACGATTGACAAGCTGGCTATACAAAGTGTGTTTCCTGCTGCAATGGGTAAGGTTAAGCGATATAATCGAGTTGCGAAAAGGGATGATTATCAGCTTTCGGGTCACTGGATCAGCATTTCTGGAACAGTGACATTTGTGAACTGTTCCCATGCCTTTGTAGTAATGGTGTATCTTGAGTGGACAAATAGCACCATTGGGAATAACCATCGTGGAAACTGCTGAGCTCCACATGCCATTGATGTCCAAGGTGAATGTCAAAAAGGACGGTACATGAAGGCCAAAAGACAGGCTACAGTGGACCAACTCACCATCCAAATGAACCAGGAGGAATTCAACAACAACAGTTCAGCGAACCATTCTGCAAATGGGACTCCGGAGTAAACGGAGGGTGTCGGCACCCATGACACAGATGCATCGATTAAAGCGACCGGAATTTGCTCGACAGTATGGTGACTAGACTGCTGCTGATTGGCGATCTGTAACCTTCTCCGACGAGTCACGGTTTCAGCTGCATAGAACAGATGGATATCAGTGTGTCCAGGGAGAAACGTCGGAGAATCGTGCCCTGCATCCATTGCTGGACGAACGCGAGGCAGTAGAGGCAGTGCTAGGGCCTGAGAATTGTACACGTGGTACTCTCCAAGTCCCATCATCCATGTGGAAGGCACTCTTGATCGATTTGGTTATGAATACATCCTCAGCGATCACGTCCACCCATACATGATTGTTGTCTTTCCTCGGGATAGTAGGATCTTCCAGAATGATTATGCACCTCGCCACACGACTAGAAGTGTCCACACGTGTCTGGAACAGCACGATCAGGAATTCAAAGTTCTGCCCTGGACCTCAAGACAACTCCGGTCTCAATCCAATTGAGCATCTGTGGGACCACCTCCATCGTTGTTGTCGCCATCTATCTGTCTCCTCCATCATGCACCTTCCAATAGTTGTGGGATTCACTTCAGACAGCATGGCTCCAGATACCCATGGAAACCTATCAGCACCTGACTGAGTCACTGCCAGCTCGTCTAGCTGCGAAGGGTGGTTACTCTGGATACTAACAGGTGGTCATAATAATGTGATCCGACTGAGAATTCGGTTATTATTTTGTGGCATCAATAAAAGTGTAATTGATTTTCCAGGAAAAATCACTATTGCATTCATTTGGGTTTAGAAAGAGATGAATGCTGCAAAATAGTCAACGTGATGTTTGAAAAATGTATACTGGTGTTTCAACTACTGGTGGATCCATCTATGAGTTTCAGAATATCCGGATTCCTTTCTATGCCCACTGATACTCCATGTGTGAAAATAGGGTGGTAACTACATGTGGATGATACTTGCATAGAAAAGAACTTGGACACAAAAAGAATGGTTAGGTGTATTAACAATCCTGTCATGCTCCCTGTGCGATTAGTTAGAGGTATTTTATTTTCGTTAATCGTATCGCTCCATGGATTTTTATCTCCCTAGTGTAACAGAAAACTGAATGCTGATTGGCTGGAAAACTAATATCTATAGTTTCGTGGCTATCGCATCGCATATGGAGCTCTCTTGTGATTCCAGTATAATATATAGTAAGTAACTGAAACCTTTGTTTTAATATCTCTCTTCTCCCCTGTGATCACAGCACTAACTCCGTCAGATTCACCAGCCTTTCAGGTTTAACACAATTCTACCACCATCCAGGCTTTTGTTACCATTTCAGCCACTGCCAGTCTTCCAGTGCCCAGCCTGTTTAAATCATAAACATAAAAAATACCTGTATTTAAATTGTGCATACATGCAATCTCTCAATACATCTGAGCTACTGGATTTTGTGAGTAATTATATTCCATAGTGTGTTGAGCTTCGGGTCTTGACGTTCTCCAGAAAACTTTCGCTATTTCGTGAGCTGTGGTTACTTAAGTATACTACCACGGAGGTGTAATGGGAAACCCGAACACCCCCAGCATCGACCTTTGTTTCTACTTGAATTTCTTATTGTGAGTAGAGCATTTTTCCACGAGGTCATACAGTCCATTGCCTTGAGACTTAAATACTCGTACTCACCCGAACTATCCGAACTCTCAAGACCTCGATTTTAAGAGCTGCTCAAGCCTATCCACTCCACTCACCCAAACTAACAGGTGAGTCGGCACATAAACAATATACCATATTTACGCGCCTTTGATTTTTCCTCTTTTGATACGTAAATTCCTTTCTCGGACCATGCATTTGCAAGTATATCCACATGATCATATTTTAAAATCCGATACTCGCCCATCCCTTCCAACTAGGACACGTCAGTACAATGTGTAACATATGTCACAGATGGATGAATGTAATAATAACATAATGATGTAGGCGAGATAACATTATGGCCTTTCTTCTTGTTCATGTTTCTCAACCACGTTTTTAAGACATGTTTTTTTCCAAGTATTTAGGGACCACGGTGGCTGTGCGGTTATACTCCCACCTAGGCAAATTGGGTCCAATCCCCGGCCGGGTCAATCCTGGATTTACTCAAGTGGGAATCGTGCCGGACGATGCCACTGGTAGGTGAGATTTCTTGGGGATCTCCTGTTTCCCCCACCCTTTAATTCCAGTGCTGCTTCATACTCAAGTCAATCACCCTCATCAGGTCTCAAGACCTCTCTCTTAGAAGAGCTGCCCAAATACTTTCACCCTCTTCATCATCCAAGTGGTTTTTAAGTAGCACATATTTCTTATAAGACTGGTGTTCTAGGAAATTCAATTATTTTGTAATAAAGTTGTGGTTGTGTGGGAATTGGACATTAATGTACTGGTGTGATTTTACCATGTAAACTTGGAGTGGCAGTTTGTAATTTTTGAATTACTAAACACTTATTTATAAGTTGAAAGGAAGTGTGCAGCAAAAATTAAGTCAAATATCTCTTTTAGACATATTATGTAGTTTAATCCATGAGTGGCACAGTGAATTAATTATGATTAGAATATATTGAACTAAAACATTTGTTGAACTGCTTGTTGAAACACAGGATACATTATCTTTACTGGATTAACTTTTCAGCGCGAAGCATGGCAATATAATAATTTAAATCTGAGAGTAAACTATTATTTTTCCTCCTAAATTATTTAGAATTTTTCTCTCGGCATAGTAACGGAATTTTTTATTTACAGGGGAAGCAGCAGCTTTGGAAAAAAACGATACGGAAGACATTTTATCTCAAGAAACTGTCGACAGAGTTAATCCCTGGGCTGTAAACCCTGCAACTATAGAGTCTAATATGTCATTAATGGACGGCGACAGCATGGACAGCTATGTAAAACCCATGAACTTCAGAGGTAAAGTATTTCATTCCAGTGCCATAAACAGTAGCACAAAAGAGTATGACGATACTTTACATTCCAGGAGTGATATGCAATTTGGTAATACCTTGCCAAATAAATCGCCATATGAAAGAAACAGTGTTTTTAATCCATGGTGTGCCAGTGGTGATGAAATGAAACCAACAAAGGATACAGGCTTAATGAATGAATGTACACATAGCGCGATTAAGCATGGCATTGCAGCAGATAAAACACTTCGAACATTGCACTGTAAAAGTTTGTGCAATGGAATTGAAATAAAACACAGAACTATAATCAATGAGAAAATGAATAACTGTCTTGTTGAAAAAGGGGTTAAACATGACTGTAATTATGAGAAAAGTCTTTTAGAGAAACACCCATTCTACAAAGAACATACTGAGACCCCTTTTTCTCTCGCATTTCTACGGGAAGCAAAGCCTTCAAAAGAGATTGATAAACAGAAAAAACATAAGAAAACGAAACACGAAAGAAATGTGAAAATGTATAATATCACAGCAGTTGAAAGTGACTGCAAAAATGCGGAAAAATTGTTTTGTGAAGGGTCAAACAAAATGGACGAGAAGGATTTCGAAGTGTCAAAACTCCTTGAAAGTTCTCAAATATACGACAAACACGTAGGTGACATTTTGACGAGCCGAGAGCGCGAGCACGACCTTGTTCAAATAAGTTTGTCGGATGGAAAACTGCCGCAGGCGATGCCCAACAGCTCAAGACAAGACAGGAAAACTGGAAAACTCACTTATAATAGCATCAACTGCAAAAAAGCAATCGGGCATTCGCTGGAGCAGCTAGAGGACAGTATAGCAGCTTCTGGTGACCTAGGCAACAAATATTTACTGAAGATTGCGTTCCTGGAACTAGAGAATTGGAAAATAACGAATTTGCTGGAGCAAGAGCAGAAGAAGTACAGAAATATTTTCGGTAAGTTGTTTACCTGAATATGTGCATAAGTTTATTCCATCCCATGAAAGTTGAGTTTCAGTAGAGTGGGTTTCGGACAATTAAGTTTAGGTCCGATATAAATTATGCAACAGTGGAATTTGGTTGCTCTTCGAAATGTAACTTAAATTCCGTGTTAAGATTAGGGTTTTATTCGTATTATACACGATTATGTTACCTATGGTTTTGATAGGAAAGAATTATTTTGATCAGTTTAAGCACAAAACGCAAGGTGAATTTAACTGAATTTAAGGCGAATGTTTTAATTCAGATGGCTTGAGTTAATTGCATGTAACAACAACTACAACTGTTAGCTTACTTGGTTTGTGAAAAAGTTAATTAAATGCCCATTTTTAAGATGCTTATAAAGGAATACATAAGACTATTTAAAACAGCACTGACAATTTTTAGTATGTTGTGCGATGTGCAAACATATAAAGCATGGTTTGAGTGCTTTGATCTGTTCCATGGCCACCACGTACACCAAACCTGTCACCTATCAACTATTTCCTTTGAGGTACTACGAAATGTATGGTGTATGTACCATCAGAGAAGGATCTTATCGCACAAATTCGCGCAGCAACTGTGAACACAACCACATGTGGTTCAACCTCTGTAACACTATTTTGCTCTGTAATCAAGTAGGGGGTCGACAATTCGAACCCCTTTTGTAATTTTCTGCACGAGGTAATTCTCTTATTGGGTTGTGGTTCCATGACATGTATAACGTACACCCATAAGCATATCTGAAGCGTTGTCAAACTTTGATGCCCCACAGCACCCAAACCATTTAATGGACATGGGCCCACCCTGGAAAAATTATCGGTTTGCCATCCCGCACAACAGAATAGCATTGTCAGTATTGTTTTTGCATTATCCAGTATACTACCCTGTGTTTAGTTTAAGTTCAAATTCTAAGAGAGGACAAATAGTTTTTCCCGCAATTAGAAGACAAATGTATATAAATTATATTTTCGAGTCTGCTTTTGAATGTTGTTATACTCGATTGGCCTTCAAAATTCCGATAATGTGAAGGATTATAAAAACAAAAAAAAATCGGAGGTAGAAAAATGTAATAAAAATAAAATGTGACCTTAAAGAAACGACAAAAAATTTAGAAAATTCTCGATGGTAAACGAAGTAAAAGGGACAAAAGCTTTGCCTCACTTTCTGTCCCAACTGACTAAAAAGTGGTTCACGAAATTTCTTTCTTTAAAATGAAAAGTAAAGAACATAATATAAAAATGCACATATGTAACTACACTTCTCCATAATCCGTAAGCCCAAAATGCAATTCTCAGATTTTTTGCTTTACGAGAGTAACAGTTTAAAATTCTTGCACATTTGGCATTATGTAATACATTATCTGTTCATTACAAGTACTGCTTGAATAATAGCAATAAGGAAAATTAAATGGCCATTAAGAAACTATGAGGGCGCAACTGTTCACGATTTAAAACTTAAATGAGCTGACTTTAAATCCGGGATATATTTTTAAAGATGATAATATTTTTTTCAACTTTCCTACGATGAATAGAAATTCAACTGACTTTCAGTAATGTTATGCTGAGTGGGTTTTACCAATCTAAGAGGAGCCTCTCTCTCATCATTGCCGAAGCTCAGAGCGGGGGGTGTGCTCGGGCCCTTGTGAGGGCCCTTATACCACCCATTCGGTTGCAGCAGTTGTATCTCTCTGCGGGCTGAGGAAGTTTCCCTCTTCAGACCGCAAAGAACACATAGCCCAGAGGTCAGGACGCCCTGCACGTCCCGGCGCAACTCAGACAGCCCGCCAGTCAGACCAGCAAGCCGCGGTTCTAAGAGGAGCGAACAGAGAAGAGCAATAACTTTATTTTCCTGTGATTTATATATACCATTCGCACATCCTTGTTAAAATGTTGGTTTCACTCTTTATGAGTGTGACACTCGCGATACAAATGGATTGGTGAAGTTGCCACACTGGATGACAAGGGGCTTACATTAAGGGAGGAGGGGCATAGCCCACCTGGCCCAACCTGTAAACATGCCTATGCAGTAAAAGAGACATGAGAATCCTTTACATCGGTTTTAAACTGATTTTTTACTCCATGTACGATCTGACGTCAAGGAAACACTTCAAGTAATGCCAGGAAGCATCCATACAGAAAAGTTTGTGCAATACTTGTTCACGGTGAGTAATTTGTTTTGTAAATAATGCATCGTGAGCTAGATTCCCGAGAGAACAGTCTAACAATATCAATAAGTTATCTCATTTGTTTCTATTCTAAAACTCAATTTTCCAGGGAGTTCATGTTAGAATATAGTACCATGGGGATGGCAACAGAAGTGGAGTTTTATGACATGCCAGTAACATTATGATGGTGATATGATTTCAGGTTATTTATTCCCTAATGAAAAAATAGACAGTTTGATACTGGACACCCACAGTCAGTATCAAATTTGAAGGGCTGTAGAGCCCCTGAAAACGAAGGGTGATGATTATGTCATGTGGGATATTATGAAAAGTACTGAAGGTATAACAATGTAAATTGTTACACTTATTATATGAAACAAAATATTTGATAAAATGAAAGTATTGGCAATGGTGCCCCCTTCCATCATATAAGAAATATGTGTTGGCAATCCTGTTTGTGTGAATAAATTAGTTATAATAAGTACCGTATTATCGATGTTTGATAGCATAATAGGAAAAACAAGATATAAATTAGCAAGGAAAGTATCATGGTGCAACTTTCTAACATTTTTATTTTCTGTGTTAATCGCACTTTTGTAAAGGGCAGTAATTGTGTGTTGTGCTATAGATACTCAGATCGTGGCAATATACATGATCTTGATGCCGCTGTTTATGTAGTGCCATGCTTGGAACAATCATAGTTTCTTGATTGTAAGACTGTGCACGAAGGACTGTGGATGTGCGCAGAGCTGTACATGGGGCAGAGCGAGACCCTGGTGGTGCCGGCACCCTTGGCCCACGACATGAAGAACTGCAGTTGTGGTGCCGTGTACACTGTGCACGACCTGGAGCAGGCACTCTGCCAGACCGACGTCCACATCAGGTGGCTCAAGGCCGAGCTGGAGAAGTTGGAGCTGCGTGCCAACACCCTCGAAAGTGCCCTCATCAGGCGCGAGGCTGAGTATGCCACACTGCGCGAGGAGCACCTCAAGATTAAAAGATCCACGAATAAAAAGGTTCATTCTGATGCATAAACATAACTACTCAAACAGAGAATTAGCATTGTAGACGTACACCACTGCACAGGTATATTTTCGCACAAAATCCAGAATATTACACAAAATAAAATACACACACATAATGAATAAGCAATATAGCCATTGGCAACATACATGCATATAGCACTCAGCAGGATTTCATTCTGAGATTACAAAGTAAATGAGATAAAACCAACGAACAAACAGCCAAGCATTAAATATTGGTACATATAAATGAATATCATGTAAAACAGTCCCCATACGAGGATACCACCACTACCTGCCTGAACTTTATACAGCTGACATGAGGTATCGATGTCTTCATGTGCTTGACGACGTACCTGTGCCCTGCCATTACCATGTACCAGTATGTACCTCTACTCATCCATCCAGGTGACATTTTTCCATGTGTCTAGGGTTACACTGGTGTTGTTCCCACAACCACGTAAATTGTTTAGCATTGTGCCATGCATGAGAAGAGGTACACTAGTGGGTCGGTTTGGTCGCCCTAATTGAGAGGAATTCTGAGGTGTCAGTTGGCATCCTTGTGTTTAGAAGGTTTGACATTTCGTATTTCAGTCAATCAATCCTGTTCCTGCCTCCTCATGCACTAATATCATCGACATACAAAGCTACGAAAAGTTCTTTACATTCATTAATGTAGACACAAGGGTCACTTATACAAGACTTCAAACCTAGGTCACACAACAGACTGTTAACATACTATAACCACACTCTACCTGCTTGCTTTAACCCATACAAACTTTTATTAAGTTTGCAAACATAGCTTTGTCTACCTCTATTACATTCTTCGAAATACAAATGCTGTTCATATAAATCTCCTCTTGCAGATAAATATTTAAGTATGCACACTGTACATATAGAAATTCATGTTCCCAATTATTCTCTACACCTAGGACCATAAGAATTCTAATTTTCCTACATTTGAAAACATGACTGTACGTTTCATGAAAATAGACACCTGTAACTTGAACAAAAGCTCTGACCACAAGCTTGATCTTTAGCTTTTCCACTATCCCATCAGGATTGTGCTTCACTTTCAAAACTCATTTACAACCAATAACATTTTTGTGATTATGTTTTTCAACGATGGTCCATACACTTTGCAATTTTCGATTCGGAATTTCTGCCTCCTTTGCCTGTAACCACATGTCTTTGTACCTACTACTAAGAGCATCGTGAACATCCACAAGATCACCCATATCTAACTGTCCACATTTGACTGCATTGCAACATATACATATTGTATGTTTAGGGATTTTCTGAGCTACCTCCTCTGAAGTGTTATTCACAAGACAGAAACATTACAACAAGCACACTTAATGGGTTTTCGAACCCTTGTGGGTCTCCTTGATTGACCAATTGTTTCATTCTCAATATCTAACATTTTTTCAACATTATTAACAGCATCATTTGTAATTGTGTATCTCAGAATCATATTACTGAGGGTCACAGCATTTTCACCTTCTCTCTCTATCTAACATATCGTTAGTAATCATAGTAATCTAACAATTGAAAATTTTCTGCATTTGGTTCCTTTGTGTAACTCACCTCGCATTGGTTGAAAGGAAAGGCATTTTCTTCAAATGTTACACGATACCTTCCTCTCTCTTCATGCCAAACTCTATAACCATTTCTGTGATCTTCATACCCTACAACACATGTATTCAACAGCCCTTCGGTCAAACTTGCTCGATGGCTCGATTCTATTCCAAGCCCTACACTTAAATACCTTCAGCCTCTGCAGCACCTCCTCCCCTTTACCTGACCACAATTCATATGGAATCTTGTCTGTAATAGTCTTACTGGGAAACATATTACATATGAAACATGCAGTCTTTACAGCCTCTGCCCACAAGTATGTGGAAACACCAGATTGTATCAACATGCACCTTGCAATTTCCATTAGTGTCCTTTTCTGTCTTTCTACCACAAAGTTTTGTTGAGGGCACCTAGGTACAGTTATCCTGTGCATAATTCCATTCACTCGCAAAAACCTCTCAAAATCACCACTACAATATTCCCCTACTACTGCAATATCCCCCCACTGCTAGAAACCTGGAAAAATAATCCACGATGGTTAAAATATACTACCAACCGAATACGGGCGAAACTCTCACATTAAATAACTGTGAACCAATTCTAGAAGGTTTACTGTGTACCTGTTGCCTTTCCTCGGGAAAGGAACCTTCGTCATCTTACCCTTGATGCACACCTCACACTTAATACCTTCACCTGCCTTAGTTGAACTAAGATCAGTTAATTCTGGAATTTTTACCACTGATGTTTCATGCAGATAACCAACTTTCTTGTGTCACACTGTGACTGCCTGTAGTGCGACTGCGTCGGTTTCTTCTTGCTTCCACTACTGCTCCTTTGCCGCCACCCCACTTCTTGATTCGAGCTTGTTAACAGTCCTAAGTAAATAAATTCCACCATTTTCCTTTGCAGAAAAGACAATTGCCCTTTCTTCCAAGTCAGTGTCAACAGCTGCAGCACAATTTCTATCAAATGCTTTATTTATACCCTTGTTGGCAAGGCATCTCGTGGATAATAGAGTGTATTCCAAGTCAGGTTCATAGAGAACATCACTCAACCCTAGAGTCCACCTACAACATTCATATGTCATTCTGATGTGTACAGAACCAATACCCTTTATGGCCACTTCACCTTTCCCAAGTCTAATGCTTCCACTTAGTCCCTTAAATGTTACAAACACTGATTGTAAAGGAGTCATGTGATCTTATGAGTCAGAATCTAACACCCAGATTGTCGGTTCAAATCTGAAAAATAATGCTCTACCTGTAATGTAGCCCCTAAATTTGCTGTGCCCACCTTTATCATTATCCATAACCTCACTTTTAGTATTTTCCTTTTCCATTTTCAACCTTTTCTCTTCAAGTCGTTACTTGCTCTTGAAGTTTCGTACGTTAATTGCTTCTTCATTTTGTTCCAAACTTCTTACCTTAACCTCATACGTTTCCTTGAGCAAATTCCACAACATAAAACAGCAACAGTTTTGTCTGTAAAAGGCATGCCACCTTCAGACAAATGATAACACCATTTTCCAATTTTATCCATAAACTCTCTCAATAATACTTCTTCTTATACACACAAAGTTCTCCCAGGACTGTAACTATGTGCATCATTCCTACATTGCAGTGTATCTCCTTTATCAGTTCCCTTGCTTCTCTCGCCATCCTACAATATCTGACGTCATTAAGAGACGCATCTTCTACCACAGTTTTGATGATGTGCAGAGCATCTTGATTCTTATTTTGTTGCTTAGTAGTCTAATCAGCTTCATCGTCAGGAAGATCTTCAGCCTCTAATAACCTTCTTTGCCCAAAAGCAGCTTTCACTAGTTCACTCCAATGTGTGTAATTATGACTCTGCAAGGAGCGACATAGTGTGGCGATCTCTTCCAGCCACTCTTCCAAGTGTACCCTTTCTTTCTTCGCCAGAAAATTCAACCAAACATCGAGTACATGTACATCGATTTTATTCACACTAAGCTGTCACTACCTCATTTTGCACCATAGGCCCATAACCTGTAATTCAGTTCATGCAATTATGGGCGAAGTAACTATAACAACTAATTTTACTTTCCTCGTTTATTTGACAAATGGGAGGCATTGCACCATTCGCCATTACTACGCAACACCATTTTTTTTTATAACAGGATACAAGTTGAAACATTGTGCCAACTCACAAAATATAAAAAAACAACAAAATTTCAATGCAAAGCAACTGCTGCCAACTCTAACAATAGTTACTGATAATGCTAATTACTTTACATCAAGTGTTTTTAAGAACATGCCTTTTCACTGGGCTATCAAGTATATCACTTCCAATCCATATTACCCTAAGGGTAATCAGGTTGAAAGATTCAACAAGAGTTTAAAGTCTTGTTTAACTTTTTTTGAAGTGAATACATCTTTAAATTTGCAACCACAGTGAGAGGCAATCCAGAAAATTCGAGGATAACAAAATCGGGGGATACAGTTCGGCATTGCAGCTCCGAATCTACCGTCTACATTCACAATTCAATTACACCACTCGATTGCCAAAGTTTTAAAGAATATGTTATGTTGGGTGAGAACTGTGAAGCAATGCAGGGGAGGGAAGTGCAATTTTTGAGTTGGTTCCGCCATGCCTCATAACTTCCATGTAGTATAACTTTTGACTAGGATAAGCTACGTGACTTATTTAAGTTTCAATCGACAGCTCTTGTCAAAATCAATCGACTGTGTGTATAAAAAAAATTTGTTTTGTGGTTATGGTGAAATTGTATGAGTTTAATGTAAAAATTAAGAAAACTTAACACAATGTCGGCCTATACTAGTCGAAAAGCCAAGTCGAAATACAGAAATCGTATGTGGTGGGAAAGAGCATCTCAGAAGTAATCCAGTGACACTCATAAAACCCCTAATGATCGATTGAAGCAGTGCCAGGAACGTAAAATAAACATCAATGCGTCCGAGCGCATCAATATAGATGTATTCATGTAAAACAAATGGCCGTGTCCCCAACACAGCCACACCCCTTTTAACAACCAGTATCACATGTTGTGGAATCAGAATCAGGATTTCATAAATGTGGGACTCAACAGTGCCTTACAAGGTTTCACGATAGTTCCATCTTCACTCCTAACCCTTGGAAGTCCACTTAGTCATCCATTACTTAACATTTGCAACATCCCCCCGATTACTTCCCTCTTGATGACGCTGACTGGTATTACTTGCTGGAGGAGGTCCACCGTAAGCTCGGAGCAGCAAAGCTGCAGGTCACAGCTACGATGGACCAGGGCAGGTTACCGGTTAGTTTCAAGTCAGGGGAACTGGTCCTATGTAAGGGCTATATGTTGGCGATATGGGAAGGGATATTTCGGGGAAGTCGAATGATGCTAGGGAGCCGCTCGCCACTTTACACTTATGCTTGGAATATTATTTCTCGTCTTTTGACACCTCTTGGAGCTACAACGCACTCAGGATTTGTCCACAAGGCCCGTCGACATCGCGCACATTAAATAGGCTTGGGATAAAGCAGCGCTGCTTACCCCAGTGTTCCCTCCAATGGCTATTGCATCTAATGGTCGTGACTTCGCGGGAAACGCCCATTCCAGCCACCTACCAATTTATTACGAGAGATTACTCATGCTCGTAATAAATTAAAAATAGGGTGGCTATTGACCACGAGTTGTAAGGTGACAAGAAAAGTGTAAACACACCGTTCTTGTCGACCGGCACTGATCGGGACCGCGACCTAATGACGATTGCTTGGGTGTTGCTGTGTGGTTGATGCATCTGTGGTGGCACAAACAGGCACAAGGGATACGTGGACGTCTGGAACACATCAAAAGCTTATTTGAAATGCAATTAATTGTGTAGTAATCATATTTGTGACTGTAGTTCGGTTGCTTTATTTGTTTCTGTATACACATATTTTTCCTTGACCCTTTTTCCTGTGTTATTTTGATTGGTTGGTTTTTATCTTTTCTAAATCAATGTTACGTTTCATGTACCCTGTCTTTCCACCGAGTTGTGCTGAACCTGTCAAGTGCCACCGTCGTTGTGCACAGCTGAGGTGTGGATCGAGTCATTTGCTGGAGGAGGCAGAGGTTCAACAGAGTTCTCCATCTGCAACACCCCCCTCCCCCTCTTGATGCTGTTTGCTACGATACCTCTAGTACTCGAGAAGATACCACTCTGATGGTGCTGAGAAATGTTACACCTGGCTGCAAACTGACCCCAGGGATAACATAGACTTCATTGTTATTTGCAACCTCAACAAGAAGATAATCACTTGACGTGTGCCATGGGATCCCCTCGAGACAGTTCGTCCCCCAACCACCAGCAGATTCACCAACTGCCCACGTGAGGGCAGTGTAACTCATGAAGAGTGTTCTGCGTGTGTGTATGTGCGGTGTAGTGCGTCAATGTGTAGGGGATAAGTATTTGTGTTTATGTATGGCCTGTTTATAATTTATTTTATTATATTTAGTTACATGTGCAACACAGTGTTTAGCAAAGTCGTCCAGTATTCAGTGATGCAAGGTTTGTTTACGTTCTCAAGTGTCACGTATGTTGTAAATTTATATAATATTTTTCTGTGTGCATATTTCACGTGATACCATGTGCCACTAAGGGCCATTTTAAATAGGTACATTTATGCACTTGTGTACATTTTCCTGTCAAGGCTACAACCATATACTTAATGAACAATGCTTCATTAAATAAATAAATACATTTCTTACACCCCTATTGCAGCACAGCCTGCCACATATATTTAGTATTGTTTTACACTTGGGTTCATGTCTGTGCGTGCCTCCACAACCTCGTGATACTGAGGTGCAAGTCTTTATATATTCCTGCAATTTTTTTTCTGCTATACAATTTGTACTCAAAGTGTACAACGACCAAAAACAGAAATTATGTTGGCATATATTTGTGTATTAGTTTTCGTTCAAAACAACACACACCTGTTGTATTGCTACTCTGCCAAGAAACCAGTGTACAACAATATTTCTACGCCGCCTTTCATTTCCCTCCTGTAAATAATATGTGCCCACTAAGGTTCCTATTTACTCCTCATTCCCGGCTAAAGCAACGTTTCAGTGCTTAAACTTGTAAGATGCCAATGTACGAAACCATGACACGAAAATAAATAATGTTACGTGCTGCAGCTGGCGCCGACTCAATTGCCCCACACTGTAATCGGAGACCCACCCCGTCCTCCCCACTTCCTGGAACGATGCGTTCGTCGCCTCCTGGTTTTTCCTTCTGGGAATCCCGTGAATGCCGACAGCGGCGAGACTTGCTGGTTTCACAGACCTCCTTTCGCCTGCTAGAGTTTCCTATATGTTTAGCGACAATGCAAGAATGTTCTGGTGAAACTGGCTGGCGCCTCAGCCCCCCACGATACATCACGCAAGTTGGGGAAGATTCTAGGTGGCGGCCTAAGACCTATATATATATACTGCGGCAACCCAGCGGCAGGCAGTCTTTGATGGAGGCTGCCTGGCCGAGTGTGCGCGAGTTAAGTGTAGTGTGGATGACGACTGGAGATTGCGGGACGACAGCGAGTGAGGTGTTCATGGCTTGAATGGACGAGAGGGTGTGAAATCGACGAGCGAAGCCCACTGTGCGTGAGGGCGCTTGGAGGACTCTAGAACTTTGCGACTGGCGGGACATGGACTAAACTGAGGTGGGACTGAATAGAAGTGTAATACTAATTTTATTGTAAATACTCGAACTGTCAAATATGGATGCATAAATTATAAAATAATTGAATAGATTAATACTCTGTCTATTTGGACTGATCTTTAATTATTTAATTTCATTGGTTTCTTGTTGTAATTATAAATTGTATTAATTGGTGTCAATTGTGAAAAGTAAGTGATTTTAATTTATTCTGAGAATTTGAGTCCAAAGAATTTTGCTTTAGTTATTGTAAATAAAGTAATGAAATTATAATTAATTATTTTATTTGAATAAGACCTTCATGCCTTAACAAACTTGGTATAGCTCACTTTATTTCTAGAGAAAGAAATTTTAATACTGGTGTCAGATGTGGGATGGAGGCATTCTATAAAAATATAATAATTAAACAATTGTAATTAGTATTTGTAAATATCACCATTTTTTTTTTAACAGGGCAAGGAATTGTTTTGCAATTTTTGAATGCTAACTAGAAAAATGTCGGCAGGCATGGAAGCACTCCGCTCTTTAATCTAAAGTTTGAGTGGTTAGATAAATATCAAAATAGAAACTGAAATTAGTAGGATAAATAGTGTTGTAGATAATGTTAGTGAAAATGTAAATAGTAAAATAGATAGCGTTAGCGAATCTGTTACTATTGTTAGTGAATCTGTTAATAGCGTTAGTGAGCTAGTATATAGGAAAATAGACAGTGTAAACGAAAATGTAGATAGAAAAATAGACAATGTAGTTATAAAATAGACAGTGTGAATGAGAATGTGGACAGAAAGATAGAAAGTGTGAGCGAGTTGGTGAACAATAAAATAGACTTCGTGGACAAGAAAATTGCAAGTGTAAGAGACAGTGTTAACGAAAGTTTGGACAGTGTCGAGTGTAAAGTGGACCAATAGGTGAGTGCCCTTAAGAAGGAATGCCAGAAGTTCTTGCAGCAGCAGGGGTAACGACATGCAGGGGCGGAAGAGGAGCCAAGTTTGGTCACCGCCGAGACGACGAGTGCGGGCAGCGAGAGAAGGTTGAGGTCGCCACCAGGCAAGCCATCGCAGGGGAGGCGCCGCAGTTCTGCAGTGTGGGTACGTCCCATTCAGGGGTGGGTAAAAGCATCACAATTAATCCCGCCCTCTACGATGGACAGACACCGTGGCTCGTATACCGGCACCAGTTCGAGATAGTTGCCACCCTTAGAAATGGCTGGACAGAAGAGCAGCGGTCGTACTACCTGGCGGCTGTACTGAGGGGAACAGCGTTGAGCATACTGCAGTCGATACCAGAATGGCATCGTCTAGACTACTCGACACTGGTGTCGACTTTGGAGCTGCGATTCGGCGAACGGTACCTGCGGCATGCCTACCATGCTCAGTTGCGAAACCGCATTCAGCGACATGGCGAACCATTGCAGGAGCTGTGGCAGGACATCGTGAGGCTGTCGCATCTGTCTCTGGAGGGATGCTCGGAATAGGCACGAGATGTCATCGCCATCGGCTTCTTCGTCGACGCCATCGTTGACACCGATGTGCGGCAAGTTGTGCTGTTAGATGCGCCTCACACCATGCAGGATGACTTGGCCCGAGCACTTGAAGTGGAGTCGGCATGGCTGTCATCAGTGCCCCGATGTCCAGCACGGGCAGTGATGCTTGATGAAGGGGAGGACGACAGCATCAAAAGGATGTTGAAGGACTTGAAGGACCATGAGGGATATCGCCTCCAGGGTGCTCACTATGGAGACTCGCAGTCCCCCACCCAATCTGCCGGAATGTTGGACGTGTGGACAGCCGGGGCACCTGAGAACAAACTGTCCTCAGCAGCAGCAACAGCAGCAACAGCAAAAGCCTGGGAGCAGGCGCCAAGGGGCAGGAGAGAGTGCAATGCCTTCGAAAAACTTGTAAACACCGGTCTTGAGGGACAAATGCCGGTGATTTCTGGAGGGAAGGCCCCAATGCTTTTGCAGGTGCGTTCTATGAAACAGGACTTAGATGCCATATTGGCTTAGATGATGTTTCTTGTCAGATGTTCGTTGACACAGGAGCGACTATAACAGTGGTAAGACGGGACATTCTTGGACGTTTTCCCCAGCGATCATCCGATAAGAGCATGGATCACAGCTATTTAACTACAGTAATGGGTGAGACCACACCAGTCAAAGGCAAGAGAAGGGTACTCTTACAGCTTGGTAGCCTTGAGATAGAGCATGGTATATACGTAGCAGAAATAGAGAATGAATATGTTTTGGGTCTTGATGTATTATGTAAGCTGGGATGCTGTATTGATACTCGGCTAGGGGTGTTACGTGTAGGTAATACCGAGTTGGTAGTGTCGACATGACGAGATTTATCTTCGCCAATGAGCTGCCCAGTAGTGTGTAATCAGTCAACTGTGCTCTCTGCTTCTAGCGAAGTTGTTATTCCAGGCAGATGCCAGGGAAAATTTGTCAGGCGATTGGGCATAATGGAACCAGCTCAGAATGGTGGTATTTTACCCGATGGTGTCATTGTAGCCAGGACATTGATTTCTTCAAAATCGGACAGTTTGCTTGTTAGGATGATTAATTTGTCTGACTGTGCTTTCCGCCTTGAAGAGGGGGCCACAACAGGGTTTTACAAGCAGGTCTCACAGGTATTTCCAAATTTTCCAGAAGCTTCACTGTCACAACCTACTGAACATCCTCTTCCAAATGCTCTGGGGGAACTGCTGACAAGAACAAAAGAAAAACTCGACTGGCAACAGGAGACGGCAGTTTCAGAATTGTTACAGAGAAATAGAGGTGCTTTCTCCTGCGAGCCCAGTGACCTTGGCATAACTAATTTTGCATGCCACCACATCAACACAGTGGATGCCAGACTCATAAAGCAGCTACCAAGGCGACTACCACTAGTTTCATATGAGGTCGTTGATGGTATTCTAAAATAGATGAGGGGTTCTGATGTGATAGAGTCATCAGTCAGTCCATGGTCTTCTCCCATTGTGCTTGTAAAAAGAAATATGGCTGTATTAGATTTTGTGTTGATTACTGCCAACTTAATAATTAGACCAAGTCAGATTCTTACCCACTCCCTAGGATAGAAGACACCATGAATAGCCTAGCAGGCTCAGAGTGGTTTTCTACTCTAGAAATGAAGAGCGGGTATAGGCAGTGCGAGGTGGCCCTGGAAGACAAGGAAAAGACTGCCTCTTACATCCGAGGGAAAGGAACCTGGCACTTCAAGGTTATGCCCTTTGGACTATGCAATAACCCTTCCACCTTCGAATGACTAATGGAGAAAGTTCTGCCCTTAGATATTTGTCAGAAGTACCTAGACGACATTGTGGTCACAGGAAAACATTTGAAGAGCACCTGGCACACTTAGATTCTGTGTTTCAGAAAGTGACAGTGGCCAATCTGAAATTGGTTCCCAAGAAATGCCACCTTTTCTAAAAGAAAATTAATTTCTTGGACCATGTTGCATCAGCCCATGGGATTGAAGCAGACCCTGAGAAGACCAGAGCAATAAGAGACTGGTCTCTACAAAAGGATAAAACTGAAATTCGAAGTTTTCTGGGCTTGTGTGCTTACTACCGTTGATTTGTGCCTGGGTTCGCCACAATCGCCAAACCTCTGCATGAATTGACTGAGGTAAAAATAAATTTTTGTTTGACCCCAGAGTGCGAAATTGCTTTCAATAGAATAAAGGAAATTCTGACATCTTCAACATTACTGGGCTTCCCGAGTAGAGAGAGTGAATGGAATCTGGGCTGTGTTATTTCAGATCCAGGATGGAAAAGAGAGGCCATTGGAATACTTCAGTAAGGTTCTACACAGCCCAGAGGAACTACTGTGTGACACACAGGGAGCGTTTGGCTGTGGTGAAGGCAATTACACATTTTAATCCATATTTGTATGGCAGACACTTCATCTTAAGAACTGATTATGGTTCATTAAGTTGGGTACTAAATTTCAAGAACCCCAAAGTTCAAATAGCCTAGTGGATACAGCACCTGCAAGAATATGACTTTTAAATACACCACAGTTCTGGACGTCTTCACAGCAATGCAGATGCACTCTCCAGGAGACCATGCGAACCATTATGTCATTATTGTGAATGCCAGGAGGAAAAGGTTGGTGTATCGTGGAAAGCAAGGAGGGTAAGAATTCAAGGCCCTGTATCGGGTGGTGGGTCATCTACATGGGATGAAAAGGACATAATAAATTATCGGCTAAGTGACCCCACCTTGCATCCAATATCGGAGTGGAAGGAAACTGGGCGTCGACCGAGATGGGAGGAGATATCTATCCTAAGCGCGACAGTCAAGGCATACTGGACATAGTGGAATTCTCTTGTTATAAAGAATGGCGTGCTTTACAGGAATTGGGAAAGTAACGATGGGAGACAGAGTCATTTACAATTGGTGCTACCAGAGTGCCGAATCCCAGAAGCGCTAAGAGAACTGCACAATACTTCAGCAGGTGATCACTTCGGTGTAAATAAGACACTTGATAGAGTCCGAATGAGATTCTACTGCCTACATTGTCGGCAGGTTGTTGCGAAGTTGTGCCATCTATGTGATGCATGTACTGCAAGGAAGGGTCCGAGGGTTAAGGGACGCAGTCACCTCTAGAAGTATAATGTTGGGGCCCCATTCTAGAGCATGGCAGTTGACATTCTCGGGCCCCTACCAATCACTGAGAGGGGAAATAAACACTTTCTGGTAGCACAAGACTATTTCACAAAGTGGCCCGAGGTAATACCGGTGCCAAACCAAGAGACAGGCACAGTAGCTGATGCTCTTGTCGAGCATGTTTTCTCCAGGTTTGGATTGCCACTGGAGCTTCATTCGGACCAAGGACGAAATTTTGAAGCAACTCTTTCCAAGAAGTAACAAGGATTTTAGGAATGAAGAAGACCCGAACCACATCATTACACCCTCAGTCGGATGGAATGACTGAGAGGCTAAATCATACCCTGGAACAGTAGCTGGCTATCTTCGTAGAAGACAATCAGAGGGATTGGGACTCTAAGGTACCCTTATTTCTCATCGCATATCGCTCGGCGGTTCACGAGTCCACAAGGGTAACACCTTCAAGGATGCTGTTTGGGGGAGAGCTCCGCCTACCTGGTGACCTGCTGTTCGTATGTCCAGTGGAGGAAGAAGCAGCCACTCCAGAATATACTATTAAGTTACATCAGAAGTTAACCGACATTCACGAGTTTGCCCAGAGGCACCTTAACATTAACAGTGACAGAATGAAAACACGATAAAACCGAAGAAAACCTGAGAAGACTTTTCAAGAAGGACAGCTGGTGTGGTTGTACAAACCTCAAAGTAAGAATGGATATTGCCCGAAGCTACAGAAATCTTGGGAAGGCTCGTCCAGGATCTTGAAGCTGATAAATTATGTGGTCTACAGGATTGGCCGACAGGGCTCTCGGTCAAAGCCTAAGGTTGTCCACATCGACCGACTGGCGCTGTACGAAAATCCTGATTCTGTAGAGTCTGTTCGGGACGAACAGACTTAAGGAGGGGCAGTGTTACATGCTGCAGCTGATGTCAACTCAATTACCCCACGCTGTAATCGGAGACCCACCTCGCCCTCCCCACTTCCTTGAATGATGCGCTCGCGACCTCCTGATTCCCCGTTCTGGAAATCCAGAGAATGCCGACAGCGGCGAGACTTGCCGGCGTCATCGACCTCCTCTCGCCTGCTAGAGTTTCCGATACATTTAGCGTCGCAAGAATGTTATGGTGAGACTGGCTGGTGCCTCAGCCCTCCGCGACACATCACGCGAGTTGGGGAAGATTCTAGGTGGTGGTCTAAGACCTATATATACTGCGGCAACCCAGCAGCAGGCAGTCTTTGATGGAGGCTGCATGGCCTAGTGTGCGCGAGCAAAGTGACGTGTGGATGACGACTGGAGATTGCGGAACGACGGCGAGTGAGGTGTTCGTGGCTTGAATGGACGAGAGGGAGTGAAATCGACGAGTGAAATCCACTTTGCGACTGGCGGGACATAGACTGAACTGATGTGGGACTGAATAGAAGTGTAATACTAATTTTATTGTAAATACTCGAACTGTCAAATATGGATGCATAAATTATAAAATAATGAATATATTAATACTCTGTCTATTGGGACTGATCTTTAGTTATTAATTTCATTGATTTCTTGTTGTAATTATAAATTTTATTAATTGGTGTCAATTGTGAACAGTAAGTGATTTCAATTTGTTGTGAGGATTTGAGTTCAGAGAATTTTGCCGTAGTTATTGTAAATAAAGTAATGAAATTATAATAATCTCTTTTATTTGATTAAGACCTTCATCCCTTAACGAACTTGAAATTGTAATATTAATAATTGTTTATATGGTTATGTGATTTTTGTGCATATTAATAGAAGTTGTTGTAATGTATATATAATACCATGCACCACATTTTTCTGTTTTCACATAGTTTATGATATTTCCGCCAGAATGTGCTACCAGTCTAACATGAAGAAGCGATGTCTGTCTGAATAGTTTCAACAAGTACACGACATTTACACATCACTACAAGTACCCAAACATACATACTTATATGTATATACTGACAATCCGGAAACAGCCTTAGGTGTGCAGTGACAATAATGCATGGGTTTTTATACAAATCGCAGATCAAATCACATGCAATTTTAATTGTTCCCAATAACTGGCAAGTTTTCAATTAACTCGTGTGCATATCAAGTGAGTAAACTTTGACAATGAAATTTATTGATTACCCAAGACAGCCATTCTTTATTTTGATCCTATTGAATGTGTAATATAAGTGTCTGAACGGTGTTTTACCTCTCCTCCAAAACTAGGAAGTGTATGAGGTCTGTCAGGGTACGGGATGGGGGTGCCGTGGTGCGGCAGTGGGTAGAGGAGTTAATTTTATATGGTGATAAAAAGTTCCAGGAAAATCTGGGGAATTTTGTATGTAGTTACCCGGGCATCAGGCAACACTATTATGATGCCATGCTCTGGTAGAGCAATCTCTTATAGTCTCGGGGTCGTTCGGCGTCGACCAAGGCAGCATCCTTGCTGATGTGTTGGTACTCCTCGTTGAAAAATACTTACTGATGACGATAATTAAGTGATTTGCATGCTACGCCGTGGCCTATTCGGGCTAACCACACGCCCATAGTTACACTTGAAAACAGTATGATGTGTATATATGTATATATATAACAGAAAACACACTTGGCACTATTTGATACAGGTTACATTCTTGCAGGAAGTAAGGCTCGCGCCCTTAAGAGTCCGTAGACTGACATGAAATAATAGGCGTTGTTACTTAGACATAAGATTTATTCAGGTTATGCTTTACAAGTTCCCCTAGGAGACAACTTACAACACGTGCCGGGCCTGCCGGTAAGGTGACACTGAAAAACAGCACATGGCCAACAATAATTAAATGTTAAGTTTAAGCTTCCCCAGGCGATGCAAGCCCTGGGTAAGTGGAGGAGAGGTGTCCTGAGCGGCTGAGACGAAACAATTCCCGTAATTAAAGTCTATTTCAGTTTAATGATCAGTTCACAAAGATGAAGTGCTGCTCGGGCGCGAAAATGCGAGACACGCCACGTACATGACCTGCTCCTCCGGACGCTGGTATCTTACTAACTACGTATACGTGGCATGCTGGTCTGGTTGCCGCACCGGCGAGTCACATGGAAACTACTTTCTAGTACAAGTATCAATACACTAGACCTACCACATTTAATACATGATAAAAGACACACAATAATCTCTCCCTTCACAACACACTTAAAAGAAACATGGAACGAACGTCTGTCCAAGTCTCATACCTGTATATTGATTGGCACCTGCTTAAAGCCTTACTTTGCCCTTAATAATTAAAATAAATCGGGAAGGTTCATATCCTTCCGCGCCATGCAGCTCTTGGCCTCTGTAGCCAGATGCTGCACTGAATGGCACTCATACTTACTCCACACAGCACTGACGGCGTGATATCTCACACACCCATGTGCACTGGCTGCGCGACTAGAGTGTGGAGCAATGCTCTACTGCTGGAGTGCTGAATGGTGGGCAAACTGTCTTAAGAGGGAGCACGGCACGCATCATGTAATAATTGGTGACTGCACTTCTTTCGTTTTCACGAATAAGGAACACTGCGATTTCCTATGTTTAGAATGTGTGCTACAATGCCAACTACCATCTGACACACTACTGAATTGAATAATCCTTGTCTTATGCCTCGAGCACTACACCAAACTGTAGGTCTTCTTGAACTGCCTCGTATTTATTTCAAATATTCGGGATCTCATTTAATCGTACTCTAGGTGCAAGCAAATCTGCACTATTTTCCAACTTGCCTGAGAATGTGGATATGCGAGTAAGACTACCCTTAGACGAAGTTCTTGTGCATGTAAATTTATTTTTGTGTATTTTAAACATGCTGCAACAGTAAACAGTAAAATGTGATTTATCACCCAGGAAATAAATAAAATATTATAGGACCAGAAAAATTAAACTGTGCAGGAGGCACAATTAACGATTGTCCGAAGTCCAATTACCTGGCCCGAGTAACCACGATGTTCCCACAGCATGTATGTAGATTTCAACTAGCGGTGTCTATCACCATTGCAACTGCTTTTCATCACACAGAAAGTCGTACCGGAGGACCAATGTTTAGGTATGTTGCTGCAGTGAATAATTATTTAATTGTACTCCTACATACATGTGAAGTAAAAGTACATGATTTGCAAATGTTTGAGCACTTACTTGCCACTCAATGTGTGAGGCTGTACAACATATCCGCCTCGACCCATACCTTTCCTATAACTGCTGTGCAACCCCCTGTGTGAGCCCAAATACTTTGTTCTTGGAGCCACACAATGGCAGGACACAAATACATACACCAGCAAGAAATCGAATCCAAACAGATACCATTATAAAATGTCAGCAACGACACATACATTTCAAAGGTCGCTGAAAATTTTGATACAAGTTGATTATGGAATACGGACTTAAGTAATACACATGCGAAAGGTGATGAAACTACTTCGTTTTCGACTCAAAATTCTCGTTTCTGGAGAATATGTATAAAATCAGTAACATTAAAATCATTTTCTGAAACTGCTTTTCACTGCTAGTCAAACAGTTACTGCTAGTTTTTAAAGAGCTCAATTCTACTTTTGAATGGCATCTATATTAGATATAGCTTTTAATTCCCACCATTATAATATATGGAGAATTAGCTCAAAGACTGAAATATCACTAATTTGCAGTTATTGTTACAAATTTTTTGTGTTATTATTATTTTAAGTATTTGCAGTGAAAATTATTATCGAAATGTTCTCATCTCATCTGTATACATAATTTCTTTATTCATATGCTGTACAGCACATAACACTGTATGTGAAATTCCAATTCATTCAGATCCGAATGCTCCTCAAGACGGTGAATGACTTGAAAACAATTACCGAAGCGCTATTATATGCGCTGAAAGAGAAGAATGACCAGCTTGATGAGGTCGCAAAGAACAAAAAAGATAGCAGCAAAGATTTCCAGCATGCTCAGTTAATTCAGGAAGTTGCGAAGAATAAGCATCTCACCTACGAGAATATTTTACTCAAGAAGCAGGTCGTAGAGGTAAATATTAGCTCGTGTTTTGGTCGACAAGAAATACTTAACTTTAATGGTAATACTATTTAAATTTAAGTGGTTATGTCCCATGTAAGCTATGAATGTGCACAGTGTTAGTGATAATAATAATAATAATAATAATAATAATAATAATAATAATGAACAGTTTTTATCTTCAGAAGACGGTGTACAGACAAAGACAGTCGTCACAGTGCCTTCGGCACCAGTTTATGAAAGAGGAGGTGTTTAAACCCTTTTCACATTGTATATTTTAGCATTCAAATACAATAAACAATTAAATTTAAAGACAAAATATAACCTTCGAATATTTTCATCCGACCAATTTTATTAAATAATCGTGAATGTGTTTGAAAGTGGGTCAGTCAATTTTTTTACTAGAAGAATTTAGTTAGAAACCTTATTTTAAAATCATTTAAAAATTATTTTATGCAGTACACCCAAGAAAGAAATTTAATGACTGTTGTGATTTATTTTGGTTTTTTTCCTTCGTAAATTTGGATTTTATTTATTACAGCTATTTCCTGCACAACGGAATTTATTGCCTCTGAGTTCTTGCCCCTGTTCTTACCATACACCTATTCGAAAATTCATCGATGAATCTACCAGTGGCTGATGTTCTGGTGTTCACTGGTTGAGGCATTTTTTGAACATCAGGCTGCTTATTAATGATGATTTCATCTGCTTTCAGACACGTATTAGAACCATTTCACTCAAGTTTTCAAATTTACATCGCCCATTTCTAAACCTCTACGTATGAATTATTTTGGTATACTTTTGAATACTTGACAAGAGTTGTGGTTGCTTTTAACGTTTAATTTTTAGAAAAAGGATTCAAAAATTCATCGGTTGATATTTTGGGGCATATCCACCAGAATAGATGTATAAAGAGAGAGCTGGCGCAGCACACTATTTGGAGGTTATTTATTCTAAAATTACAACAAAAATGCAGTACAATAAATAGGGTTATTTTGCCTAAAAGTACAAGAAAAAGTTAAAAACTCAAAATCTGAATGCGATGAAAAATTCGTGAAAATCATGTAAATTAAAGCCAAAATAAAGATATTTGAGGATTAAAATTAAGCTCTACAAACTTTTTTTGAAAAGGAACTCTCAAAAACAAGCAATTTTAAACCAAAAAAAAAACAGGGAAAATCTTAGCAGTTTTTAAAAAATGAGCATGCAGGGTTGACACAAGGAAAAACAAGCAAAATTATGCAAAAATCAAGCAAGTCTGCTATCGCCCTGTAACACAGAAAAAAGTGTCAGAAAGTTACAGGCAAAGAGTTGGAGAAGAGAGATTTTATGTAGGTGTAATGTGTTCATCTCCTTGCTAGTGACCTCGCTTGCAACCGTGTGCAATGCGTAGTAAAGTGTGGGGTTTGTGAGTATTGGTGGGTGGTGAGTACGTGATAGTGTAGGTGTGCCACTCCACAAACCTCATCAGCCAGCTGCTGCAAAGAGCATCCTACACAACAAGCCATCTCACTGCTATCCAATCTCTGGAGTTATAGCTAAGTAACTTCTAGAGCCTTTTTACGTCTGTATTGCTGTGAGTGACTGCCTTGGAATCGGCAATGGCGACGGACCATACATACAAACAGTTGTAGGACGAGAGAAGCTTTGTAGCACGCGTGTGTGTGGTGCAGTGTGAATGCAATGTGAATCACAGGGCCATCTCCGAGCAAGAGACTGTACAGAGCCTGCTTCGCCTTGTTCTGTGATCATATAGTGCTTCGCTAATTTGTGATAATTATTTTGTCAAGGAGTGTATTTTGTAGTTAAATGTATTGCAGTATTGCGGATTTCCAGGATTAATTTTTATTCGCGTGAATGGCCGAGGGCCTGCAGTTCAAGTTTCAGTGATTTAAGGCGGCCTGTGAGCCAAAATGCTTAAAGGCCGCTTATATTTCTGAGTCTCGTCGGGGTCATAATCGCCAAGACTAGATATTTTCGGGTTGGCATGTGTGGCTCAGTCATTGTAAAAATTTTCCGCCATTTTGACGAAGTGCTCGTCTAGTTTTTCAATTTTTAGTTCGTTATGCAGATCTGTAATGGAACAATATCTAGGAGCATCTACCACAATTCGCAGGCATTTATTTTACTCAATCTGCAATCTCTTAATATGTGTTTTAGCTGCATGTGCCCATGTGGGCGCAGCATAGGTAATAACAGGCCGTATAAGCATGGTATAGAGCAGTACAGCTGTATTTCGGGTAATAGCACTTCGTCTGTTAAGTATAGGATAAAAGGCGGACATCTTGGCGTACGCACTTACGCATTTGGCGTCTATATGTGCTTTCCAGGTGTTTTCGATCCATATGTACCCCTAGATATTTAACAACATCTTAATGGGGTATGGGTTCGCCAAATAAAGTGATTTGCGGGCGATTTGCGGCTTGGGGTAGCGCCCTGCGCGTTAAAACGATCGCCCAACATTGATTTCAATCCGCCATTTCGTGTAGTATTCTTGAAAGGCTTTTAAGACAGTTTGTAATCGTCGTATTGCTAGGCCGAGGTCGTGGGAGCGACTAAATATGACAGTTTCGTTGGCATAGCAACCGAATTGCACCAGTCGGTGGTTAGGTTTCGGCAAATCATGTATATAAATGTTATATAATACAGGACCAAGTATGCTTCCTTGAGGCACTCCAGCATATATGGTTTTATTTTCTGATTTCGCCCCTTCACATTGGACAGAAAAATCCTGCGGTTGAGGTAACTGGCTATTAATTTAATATAGCAATCGGGGTATCTAAATTCATATAATTTATAAATTAATCCAGCATGAAAAACTCGATCAAAAGCCTTTTCAATGTCTAAGAAAACTGCGACTACATAGTCTTTCCAGTTAAAGGCATGGTTAATATATTCAGTGATTTGCACCAATTGGTGTGTTGTAGAGTGCTGTAGTCTAAAGCCGAACAGCTCTTCAGGAAGTATATTATTATTACTGATATGAGAATTAATCCGTCTTAGGATTATATATTCCGCAACTTTAGAGAGAGTATTCAAAAGGCTGATAGGCCTATAATATTGTGGGAGTTTCGTATATTTCCCTGGTTTGTGAAAAATGATCACATTTGCAGTTTTACATTCGTTTCGGAAGTATTCCAGCTTGAGCATAGTGTTAAGCTAGATACTCAAGAGCCAGTTCGGGCATTTTCTTTAATACAATAGCCTGAATTCCGTCTGCTCTTGGAACTTTACTGGGATGCATGCGGCGAATTGACAGCTTTATTTCGTGCGACTGTGTAAGTTCAGGTTCGTCTTCAATCGGTTTTCTTTGCTTGAGATTAATTTCGCGGTAGATTTGGGTAGAAACATTTCTATCACAGGGGTCCTGGTTTGGCTGAAATGTATTTTCCGGCACATTAGCGAAGGCTTCTGCCTTTGCTTCAGGTGTGAAAACAAATCCTGTGTTAGTTTGCAAGGGCGGGATATTATCTGTCTTATTTAAGAGGCGTTTAGTTAAGCCCAATAAATTATTTTTGCGTGGAGTTAATTTGGCTACTTTAGCATCCCAAACACCTGCGGGGCATTTTCCCTACGCTTTGTGTCTCTGCATAGACACGGGCTTCTTGGATCTGCAGAATTCTTAGACAACTTTAATCTATCACTGTGCACAATAACTTTTCTCTTGTCTAATAATACTTCAAATATGACTGAGCTCAGTTTTCTCAAAACTTGATGGGGTCCAGACCAAAACTTATGAAACTTAGATACTCTACCTTTCTTAACACTTGGGGGTGTGTAATTACACATAATCACCTACCTCAATATCTGGTGATTTTGACTTCTTATCATAATATTCTTTTTGTCTCTCAAATGCTACTTTATTCCTTTCGCTAGCTATTTCACGTGCTTATTTTAACTTGTTATTCAAAATATCTACATGTTCCTCGGCTGTCATACCTCCCTGTAACACATACATTAGGCTGACTACTCAATTCACCTAAATGGGGTATAAATGGGGTAGCCTAACTTCTTTCCCATACAACAAATAATGTGGGCTATAACCCGTCACTGAGTGTGGAACGGTCATATATGCATGCACTGTATATGGCAAATATTATTCCCAATTACTACCGTATTCATCCACGTAATGAGATATTATGTCCGCTAGGATTCGATGAAGTCTCTCAACATGTCTGTTACATTGTGGTCTGAAAGGGGTCGTCTGTAACTTCTTAATTTTTAACACTTTGCAACGTCTTTAACATTAACCGATACAGAAAATTTCTCCCTTGATCTGTCAGCAGGCTTTGAGGACAACCAGGCCTTAAAATAATCTGCTATACAAAATACTTCGCTACTGTTTCTGCAGTTTGATCGGGAATTTGTGTCGCTTCACAGTACCTTGTGAAATAATAAATAAATTTCAACACATATTTATTCCCTTTCTCACTCATCGGTAAGGGACCTAAAATATCTAGAGATACCAACTGAAATAGGGAAATTTACTTGCGGTAAAGAACCTAACGGTGTTTTCATAATTTTCGTACTTTTTCTCGTAAGACAGTCATGGCACCTCACAATATATTCATATACATCTTTATTCAATGTTGGCCACCAGTATAAAGATTTCAGGAGGTTCTGAGTTGGCTTCACTCCTTGGTGAGCAGAAAATGGAGTGGCATGGTGATGACTAATTACTTTGGTCACGAGCGATTTTGGAACAACTACAAAATCTTATCCTCTTCGCTTTTGTATAGGATGCCTTCGCTATCAATAAAGAAATTTCCCTTATCTGCTTTATTAATTATACTTTTTCGTCTTCCTTCTGTGCTTTCTTAATTATTTCTCTAGTTAAATCTCCTGAATTTATCACATTTTCCATTCGCGACAAACAATCTGCATTCGCGTGTTTCTTGCACGGTTTATGGACTACTTCAAAATAAAACTCTGCTAAACGAGTTTACTATCGAGTGAGTCTCGAACTAGGGTCTTTGAAACTCAATAACCATCTCAATGCAGCATGATCTGTAATAACGCTAAATCTATGCCCGTATAAGTATGCTCTGAACTGTTTTGTGGCGAAAACTAAAGCACACAATTCTTTTTCCATTGTATTGTAATTCCTTTCTGCTGAATTTAATTGTCTACTGGCATAGGCGATTCGTTTTTCGTGTCCATTCCTCATCTGAGACAGGACAGCGCCTACAGCATAATTACTAGCATCTGTACTCACAATAAATAGTTGTGAAAAATTTGGATACACAAGAATTAGATATGAAATTAATTTTTCTCTCAAAATTTTGAAAGCTTCCTCCTGTTCTGCCCCCCAAATAAATGGTTCATCTTTCTTAGTTAATTTCTTCAATGGTCTCGCTATATCCGCGAAATTCGGTACAAATTTCCTATAATACTGAAATAAACCTACCACTGAAAGAACTTCTGTTCGTTCGGTGGGTCGGGGAGTTCTTTAATTGCTTGTATATTTCTCTGATTTGGTTCTACGCCTGTTGAACTTACAACATGCCCTAAGTATTCTATGCTATCTTGTACAAATGAACACTTACTAGGCTGAATTCGCAAATTAGATCTCTAGTCGTTCCAATACTTTACTCATGCGCTCGGCATGTTTTCTCACAGTACTACTAAATATAATAATGTCAGCAAGGTATAATAAACACTGGTCGCCTAACAACCCTGTTAGAATATAATTCTCCATTAACCTCTAAAATATAGCTGGGGCATTACACAGTCCAAACTGGAGTCTATTAAATTCATATTTCCCCATGAATGGAGCAGAACTCGTTTTCTCTCTATCACTCTCTTCTAACTCTATATGGAAGTAGCCATTCACTAAATCCAATGTTGAAAAATATCTCGACCCGTGCAAGGAATCTAACGTCTCTGTGGCATTCGGAATAGCATAAGGATCCTGCTTTGTAACTTTATTTAACTGACGGAAATCTAATCTTATCTTCAAAGAACCTTCTTTATTTTTCTGATTCACCATCACTACGGGAAACTGCCAAGGTGACTTACCCTCTGAAATAATATGTTTATCAAACATGTCATTTATTTGCTCTGCAAATACTGGTTTCAATGCTTGTGGCACCTTGTATGGATTCTGTTTTATTGGTCTCGCCTCTCATGTATATATTCTATGTTTCAATAAATTCGTGTACCCGAAATTTTAACTACCTTCCACTTGAAATATATATGCAAACTTCATTAACACTGGGAATATTCTCTTACTCAAATGTCTCAATTTATTTCTGGCAATTTTCTCTCCATAAATTCATATTTTGGTAATTCTGGTAACATTGTACCCTTCTGCTTCACTGGTTTATTAATATCTGCCATGTGAGTTTCAAAACTCTGACTACCTTGAGTCATTAAACAAGTTGGCTTATTTAGTATTTCATTCTCTTTATTCTCTGTTTTACATGTGTTCTCCCCGCGAGTCTCACAATTCTGACTACCTTGAATCTGTACATAATTCGGCTCATTTATTCTCAAATTATGTTAACAATCTGACATCGGTACCGATTTTTCATTTTCGTGGGTATTTTCAAAGTTAACTTCTCTGTTTCTACTACTTTTCACATTAATCTGACATTTCAAATTATCTTGACACTTCAAATTATCTCGATACATCAAATTATTACGACAGGACTCGGGGTTTTCATTTGGAATCGGAACTGCCTCTGCTCAGCATACTCTATCTCGGCGGATTTTGGGGAGACAGCCACAAAATCTGTCCTGTTCCGTGACCTCACGCAATAACTCACTCACTTTATGGCTAACACAACTGGATGGAATTTTAACTGTTTCGGAGCCTGGAAGCGAACACTTTTTATCTTTGTTTCTAGACATCTGCGAGGATTTGCTCTCGTGGTTCTATCTGTGGAGACACTAAATCACTTTGTTCCGACCCCAGACTTATACAACATCTCTTGGATATTCGGGGTACGCTATTTATGCATAGTACTCCAGCAACGTCTCTGACAAGTATGGCAAATCCTATTACCGTACCCTTTGGCATGACGAGTATCTCATTAGTAATGTTCACAATTTTTGTCATTGCTCTTACTGATTTTACTAATGCTCTGCGAGGTTTCCTTGAACCTTCACATTGAGGTTTCCTTGAACCCTCAAATAACTCTTGACCTACCCTGTCAGTAATCCTCTCGATATGACTGCCTACTCCACATGTCACTCCTGCATCTTCCCCACGACTAAGACTCCATGACCTCTTGCCCCCTTTGACGTGATCGCGATGAGGAACGAAACACTGGAACGTGTCCCTCTGACCCGAAACAAAGGGGATATCACACAGGTCACTCGCCCTCATAAGTGCCTTATTTTCAACTACACAGGTACCCTGATGGTCGTTCACCCCGTCCTCCAGATTCGTCTCACTGAATCTATTACATGTCCCTATAGAATTTGTAGCCGTACATCTCCTACAATACACCTCGTTCTCTGAGAGGCTCTTACTGGTAAAAATTAAGTTACATATTGCTCTTGCCACACGGATGCCCGGTACATTCGTCAATGTCGGTTTGATAAGAAGCAATTTCGAGTCAGCGTCCCAATTCGCCATGTGGAAAGCAGCATCTATCACTGTCTCCGATTTTGGTGGTAGAATCGTGAGCTGTATCATTTTCACTTAATTATATTGACTACAATTCACATATCTGGATCCAAGTTCAGAGTTGGCCAAGCTCTCAGCTTGTTTCCGCTGCTCTTCCCTAATTATTCAAGTAAATGAACTATATGTACCTAAATCAATTGTATTTTTTAGATACATTGTCTGTTCTTTCAAGTCGATTCTGGCATAATAATAATGGAGAAAATCGGTTCCAAGTATTCCCTCGAAAGGAAGTTCTGACACATACAAGGAACCAATACGGGTAACATTGACCATTTACCCACAACTCTACATACTGGGTACCTGCGATCTGGAGAGAGTCCCCAGTTATGCCTTTCGCTTCTAACTGAGATTCGTCGATAATATTCCTGCTAATGCTAGGTCGAACGAGAGATATAACGGATCCTGTGTCAATTAAGAACGAGTGAGACTGGCCCTCGACAAGAACTGATACTTTGGTCTATTTTCCCCCTGCAACTGTAATTACCGTTGTGTGGTGTCCAGGGCTGACACTCGGCTTCTTGCATTTGGGTGATTACTACTTACATTCTCGCCAGTTTCTCTAATGCCATACCCTACGTTCCTAGGTACTTGGGCTCATTGTGAGGTTCCCAAACTTCGGCATTCCCAATCACGTGTCCAAAATATCCGCAGTTAAAACATCTAATATTACAGTTATTGTTGTGTTCTTGTCTGTAACTCGTGTTCTTGGGAGAAACACCTGCTCCAAATAAACTCTTTCTACTGTTACTGCTATCATTCGAACCACGGTAACATGAGTTATAACCTCTTCCAAAACCTCTGTTAATGAAAGTATTTTCTCCACTTTTCGCATTACCATGTGCCACACTTGTTTGGTGGGAGACTATGTTATACACCTTTCTCCTCCTCTGAGGATTATGAAATTTTGTTTTGCATTCCTGATGCGCCTCTGTAACCTCTAACGCTATAGCCAAGCGTTCAGCTTCGTCCATAGTTTGTGGTATTTTATATCTTGACTGCTGACCTATGTTACATTGTAACCCGTCAGTGAAAGCTGCTAATAATCTCTTCTCAACTTCCTGATTCAAAATTTCTTGTTTCTCTGGATCATCTAAATGCTGAACTGTTTTCTCACATAATTTACGACATCTATCCGCAAATGTCTGCACATCCTCATTAGGTTTCTGCCTAACATTGTGCAGCATGTAATAATGAAATTGCAATGGCTGGTTTTCCTTTAACCTGTCGTTCAACTCATCCTTCATAATTTTAAATGTTATGTCCCCTCTTAATGTTGAACATGTCGCAATAAAACGCGACGCTAAACTCTTCAATTTCATTTTTACTAATTTTACTTTGTCATCTGAAAGATTTCCTAGGCTTGCTGCACTTTCTACGCTTTCTATAAAGTCGTGTACCGGTAACGAGCTTTTTTCGCCAGTCCGTTTCTCTACTAATGAAATAACTTCCAAATTTTTAACTTGAGCTGGTACTTGAGCTTATGCTGGTATCGCGTGGGCTAGTTGATGACATCTTTCGCCCTCCATGTCAACTAGAAAAGTGCTACTACAACTTATTACAATTAATTCATTCAATTTCGAAAGAGAAACCCAAGTCTTACATTCGTGAGTCCGTTTATTTGGAGTATCGTAATGCGTACTACTACTTTTAGGTTTAGTTTCATGGATCGTATTCAAATTTTCACTCTTAGGAACGGCAATATGTTCCGAAAGTGAAGAACTAGTAGTCGCTTGTTCGCATTTTATGTTCGCGTCTTGCGAAGACGAAGGCTCTGTGTTCGCAACCACGCCAAGTCTTTCTATATCGAATTCTGGATAAACACGATCACGAGGTATGAACCTCTTCACTATACGAATTTCAATTTCCTGTGCTACTCGTCCAGAAGAATTTTCGTAGTAGTATACTTTATAAGCGAGAGTCGGAAAAGATCGCTTTGGTTTTCCCTTGAAAGCTATTTCCATTCCTGAACCTGTAGTTAATGCATTCAACTTAGCACAAAATGGCTCTACTTGAGACAGGTCAAAAGATGTGTGTTTTTAGAAAAATTTTTGTATTAATTTATATAAGTATTCTTCTAAACCCTTCAATGCCTCAGTACTATTAGTTAAAACTATGAAGACTGTCAAAACCGTAAACGTTACTACCTTCCCTTCTTGCCTCTGAAAAAAATAATAAGCGGCTTAGCATAACGCTTTAGTGCTTTTGCAAAATACAGCAAAGAAGTGGGGCTGAATCCAGATAATTTCTGCAATATTCAATTCTAACCCAAGTGTGCGGTGTTATATCTTCCAAATCTACTTGGCAATCAACACTACCAATTACTCTGTTATTTATAGGTCCATGAACATATGCAACATCAAAGCGATATGATTTTCTGCACTACACGTGTTCGTTATAATCCTGCTAATCTCCTCTTTCATGAACTATCGTATTAGATTCGTCAACTGAAATGCTCACGATCTTGAATGCTTCAGGACACGATAAAAAGTGTCCCACTCAGCAACACTGCTCAGCTCAATTACAATCTCACGATTCGTATTCATAGCACAACTTGCTAATAAAAGAAAACAACTGAATTTTAATTCGTTGGAGGAAAACCTAACACTTTTTTCAACAACCCAACACCTATCACCTACAACCTACGACCCTTCGAAGTGGGTTCAGTTACAGCCATCTGGAGTAACTATCCCCCCTCTGCCAACAGTTTGTGATGTCCGAGCGGTCTAGGACTGAACACAAACATTCAATAAGAAATAATTTAAGTCAATTTAACACATTTAATGCATCTACTTACTTGGCGATGTAAAAAAAGTTGACTTGGTACATGTTATTATAAAACAAAATGCAATCGTAACTGAAAGCAAAAACATATCTGAGCCACGGTGATGAAGGAGTGGGAGTCTCACAGGCGAGTCGTCCCAGGCGGTCATGTGCAGTCTCTGGCGTCCTCCTTTGAAGTCCAGCGTCTCCAGGCTATGCATGGCATAATAAAGCAACAAGAATGTAGTGGGGAGAAGTCTCCCTCCATCAAGACATCAACGCATGAACAGTCTCCCACCAATGAGAATTCAGCGTGTGGAAAGTCGTCAACCACTAAGAGAGAAAGGTTAGGGCCTCAGCCAATGAATTGTAACTTTGCACACGGCCCCACAGTGTGACACTGAAATCATATGACGGGAAGATAATGCGTGATATAGCGCGTGATTCAGGAGCAATGGGACTGAAATATCATGAAAAACAGGACTTATTTCCTGTCAAAAAGTGGTTTGTATCGCAGTTACGTGGTGCTGAAATCATCACAGGCAGTATTAGAGCGGATACAGCTTCCTGTTGCAGGCACCGCAAAGCTTGAAAGTTGCGAAAAAATACTTAATTAAAAATGTTCTCTCTCTGAACTGGAAAACTAGCGGAGTGCCTGCGGTACTACACAACTTTACTAGGTGCATGCCACTCAGTGCGCCCGTTAATATATATGCAGGTAGTAGCTGTGATATTTTTCAAAGGTTGAAATCAAAAGTGCTCACTTTATTGTGAATGGTTATTATCATACTTCTTATATACAAATTTAATTTATTATAAACGTATACTTATTAACTAAAACATACTGCAAGTTTATACATTCAAATTAAAAATACAACTTACACAGCTCTAGCCAGTATTTTATTAAATATGTAAAATTAACCTTTCACGATACTTCTAATGCAAATCTTTACACTTGTTTTTGTCTAACAGAAATATTATATTAAGCCATGGGTGGCAGAAGGTGTTAGTCATTAGAGGGTCAAGGGTCTAGATTAAATAAAAATGCATGTATTTTAAATTTAAATTCATACTAGCAAGTATCAGAATATCGCATACAAATCCTTGCTAACTTATTGAGGCTTACTTAAAACTTACATAATACAAATACATTTTTTATATTTTAACATCAGAACTGATATCATATATACACAAATATAGGACCGTGTAAGTTCTAGAAATACTGCACCATTCTACTAGAAGCATATTTGAAAATAATACTCAAATTTGTTTTGATATACAGTATTTGGATGTTTTTTTTTATCACTTGAGATAAATGCTCGCAGAACTGTTAAGCCCCTAGCACAATAAGCAGTTGGTGTTGGTGGATGTTGAAGGACAGTGTCAACCAAACAATATTATGCCAAAGAGCACGACAGTGCAGTATGTGAGATGGCACAATTTCTGGTTGGTAGTTTGTCCTAAAATCATTTTTACTCACGGCCCGTGGTTTGTGTTGTTGTTAATGGTTGATGTAGCGAGTTGGAATACAATGAACTTTTACCACCAAATAACCAATCAGAGAGTATTCTCTAGTTTCAAACGCGAAACAATGGAAGTCTTTGAAATAGCGGAAAATAAATGTGAAAATAAGAATATTTATATCAAACTAATACAGCATGATGTAACTTAGCAATCAGAAACATCTAATATTAAAAATCTCATGTGTAATACCATAAAAGTCAAAACTAATAATTCGAGTTATAGTATTTGCAGGCTTTTGTGAAGCGAGTGTATGATTACAGACTAATTTGAGTAAGTTATGTGATTATTATTATTTTTTTAATAGACTGTAATATATTTAATATTTAACATAGGGTAAAAACTTAATGTTTTTTTGCCTTACTTTAGAATGGTTTATTTCAAACAGTTAAGATCTCAGTAATAAAAGTATTGTCTGCTTAGTAATAAAATTTTCAAATTACAGCATTAGCCAATTAAAATAATTTATACTCCTTTCTTAGGACTTAATGCTCTCTGCTGGCAGAGCCACAAAACAAATTACACCAACACCAATCCCAACTATTGTACCATGGAACACATTGCCAACTAACAGAAAACCACCAATACCAACAACACCTATTGTGCCAGGGCCTTTGCCCTTAAGGGGATTAAATGTTACCTCGTACAGTCATTGCGGACACGATGGCTGAGCAGTCAGCCTGCTCGCCTTCCACCAAGGCGAGCAGGGCCACTCCCAGATTTTCACATGTGGGAATCGTGCCAGACAATGCTACTGGTCCGCGAATTTTCTCTGGGATCTCCCTTTTCCCCCACCATACTCAACTGCATACTCGCTGTTCCATACTCACCTCAATCACCCTCATTGGCTCTCAATACCTTGCTGTTAAGAGCCGCCCATATATCTTCACTCAGTCACTCAAACAGTCATTATCGTTTGACGGTCACTTCCACTGTGTAGTAGCGGCAGATTGGAAATGCTTTCCGGTATGCCATACTGCCACGAGTCGCCAGCGCCTATGGAGACCTGACGAACGATACTAGCATGATTTGGTATCTGCTCGAGATTAACGGTCGTGGAAAAGATTGTGGACGGTTAGTTCGAATCATTGTGTATCACTACGCAATTCTCAAGTGCACTCAAGGCGAATGCTTGTATTTCCGAATATGTGCATACTAACGGAAATTCTTGTTTGCGCCCACTCTGCTTCCCCTATAAGTCCTGCAGTTAATTCAGGATCATCGTATAGATGTTCTGCAAATACAAAAGTGAAAGAGTGGGGTTTACTTGGCTATGTGTACTGTTTGATATGGCTATTTTACCATATTTCAGCTCAAACTGAAACTAAAAGATTGCCAGAAAAACAGCCAAAACAACATGGACATTTCACCTACTGATGTAGCCACTGAAGAATGACGATGTATTCATCGAAGAAACTATCTTCTAAACATTTTTAACAAGATAACAAGCAAGTCTGTTGTGCAATAAAGTGATCACTTTTTTAATACCCAGTATATTAAATTACTGAAAGGAGACATGTTTTCATTATTGTTGTGAGAGGATGTTACATAATAAAGCTTAATATAAATTTGAGAGTTTAATAACAAAGAAAGTTATAGGTTATTTTTTTAAGCAATTCATTTTTGTATACTCAAAATAACACCTAAACATTTGGGGAAAAGTTAATAGGTATTGATCAAAAACATATGTTATAGTATTTATACATATAATCTGGATAATACTATTCCTTCTACATTATATACTTGGGTTTATGTGCTGTTCATTTTATGTTATTACCATATTATGTTAGTGTTCATAATGCCTTGCATTAGCTAATTTATTTATATAAATTTGTGGCATATTTAATTTCCACTTCATTATTATATGCCCAGCGACTTTGTTTCTATATAGGGATTTCACTCTTGTTCTGTCTGAACTTCGTAATTCTGTTAATGTAAGCCCCTGTCACACTGTCAAATTTTCGCCTTCAGGTTATTATTTAAAAACAAAATTCGACCATCAAAATTTTTCATATAACAAATTGTATAAAATAATCTTGAATGTATTTGAAAATGTGTCACTCTGTCGAATATTTTTATTAAGAGGATCTAGTCTGTATTTATATTCAGAAATTATTTTCTAAGTGAGATACCTTAACATGTTTCCATGCAGTACACTATAGGAAGAAATGTAACTAAAATTATTTTGTATGTTTACACTTTGTTACTGAATTTAATTTTTATTTATCGTAAATATTTGCTGAAAAATTATGTTTAATGCCCTAAATTTATTTATAATTATTGTGAATTAATCTCTTCAAATAACATTAATGCTCAAAGAGTTTCACATAACTTAATTATCTTCATTAACTCATTTCGTTTCCATCAATTGCTTGCCATTTTACAGTTTTGTAATATTGTAAACAACCATTTTCATCATGTACTCATGTCATTGGCTGCCCCTGTAAAATATAAGAAATATTTGTAAACTGTCTAATTTTCAAAATGTTTCATGGAGAATCGTGTCATTCACTATTTCCAGACAAACATGGTGGCGATAGTGATGTTTATGTGACCATCCAATTACATTTTACCAACTTTATTTGAAGCAGATTGATGGAAAAATTTGATAGTGCACTGGCTTCTCGGCTTACACTAGTCTTCTTGGTGTATATATCCATGTACAGTGCTGTATTTAATCAGTGTGTAATGAAATGTTGAGTAAAATCTAAGTCCTATATACATGTCTGTTCAACTATGTTTTTCGAGGGATTTTGTATGGTTCGCCAAGGACCTCAACCCCCAGTCAAGTTTTTTCCTCATTGCATGTTCTGGTAATTTGCCTTCTGGCATCTGAGACCCACATCAAGTCCCAACAGCTCTGAGCACAGGAGTTCACAGTTTCATGACCATGATCAGATTGTAAATGAGATTCTTTGGTACGTGAACATTTATCGACTTATAAGTGCAAGATACTGATATATGGCTCCCTATCATTGTGGCCATTTCCTGACAAGATCATGTGGCAAATTGCACATTCGCCACATACAGTGTAAAATGCGACCAAAATGGCAATTTCATCCAAGCAAAATAATGGTACTAATTGTGTGCACTGAATGTGGGCATACATGTAAAATTACTTCAGCAATGGGTGGACAGAGTCTGGCCACTTGGCAACCGAAAAAGGCCTTTTGGTTGCTCGATCTATCACCAAACCCCCAACGAATTCCGAAGTCGCTCAATTGTACCCAGTCAATACCCGACTGGTTGTGTACATCCTGTGGACAAATCTTATTTTTTTGGGGGACCCTCTTTGCCTGCTGCGAGTGCTTCGTGCCATGCATGAAGACACCTGCTTCGCGAAACCGTTGACCCCTGTGGTGCCTATCATGTTTCCATATGATTCATATTGAGGATTAATCATATGGCAGTTTACTGATGTGAAAAACGATTGACATACACATGAGTATCGAATGCATAAGCGACCACCCTATAATAGTTTTTGTGGACACAGCATTTAGTCACAACTTTGTGTCCACCTGTCTGGTGCCAGTGGAGCAACTAGCGAACAGGCAAGATTATCTTCAGTCGACCCTAAGTAGGAGTTCCTAAAACACACTGAGATCATCGCTCGAACATCCAGATATGCCAACAGATATTATAATCGAGGTGAGCTAAAAACGAGTGCACATTGCCACCTGGGTTAGAAAAGGAAAACCCATCAGTGTTCAACCATATATCTGGACAGACCTGCAGGATTGCATGATGCAAGAATACCAGGTCACCTGGGTGTCTTCCTTAAGCACCCTATGAGCCACGACCGAAAACTTTCCTCATCCCAGTGGAAATAATTGCGTGCAGCCTGAAAAGGGGACATTAAGTTGGAGGTTTCGTCTGCTGGCTTGTGAACCTCTCGATCCTTGCCGAAAAACCTACCGCAAACGCCAAAAAATGGGCCTGCCATCCAGCAGTGACTGCAGCCCAGCAGCCGGCTGTCTTCGTACACCTCCAAATTCATTCTGCCCGGCACAACTGGTGTCTCCCCTTGCACTGCCAGCAGGGTGATCACATGATTCATGACGTCGCTGCGCCTTGACTCGTCCTTTCCCCAAGCGTCGGCATAGTTGCAACACATACAATAATCAAGACAAGAAAATATAAGAGATAGTTTATGGTTCCTTAGCATGCGTCAATTTAAATAAAGAGTTTCTATTGGCTATTATTCCATAAGCCAACTGATAATAAAAATCTCAACATTGCGATATTTCTTCCCTGCTAGAGAGGGGGTGTAACTTTCTAATATTTAAAATGGCCAAGCTGGGGTCATCTCGAGGTATTCGGCTCACGTCTGTCTCATCATGCATTTAAGATAAGTATTCTATTAAGGGGCCCTTCTGGTCAATGCTAATAAGGACATTTTTATGCCATATTTTGTGTTAGGGTTTCATTATAAAATATTTTATTGACATGATTGCTTATTTTATTGCATTTTCCTGTAAATTATAAAGTCTTTAATGTTACATTTATATAGTTAGGAGAATCCATGTGGCTTGTATAGTATGCAATCGTCATAAGTTTTGATACTGTCTTTTATGTAACTGTTTATGTTGCTATTTTGGTATATTTTAGGCCCAATTGTATTAAGAAAAAAATTGGCTTTAAAAATGAAATTGTACCTGTAGTATATTTGAAAGTGTATCTCTGAAGTGTTGTACTATATAAAATTAAATTAAGAATCTTTTCTTTTTTCAATAGTGCCCGGTTGCACCAACATTTTCCCCGATCCGAGGGCGAATAATTCTAATTCCGAACCAGGATCCAGTTTGAACTTGGTGCCAATGTAAAAGTGCTGCACCAACGAAATGTCATGATTCTGGATCTCCGATTCGTCGATATTGATTCCTTTTTTTTTTTCTAACCTACCCTAATTCTAAGTGTTAGTTTTACGTCCGAGGTAAGGACGGGAACTAATACATATCAGGACTGCACCCCTTATGCCTACAGGGGAGGGAATCCATGCAAGGAGGCATGCATCACGGCAGAGAGGGATTGGGTGGCCATGGCCACCGTTTTGTGCCATGACCACCTCCCTTAGTTAAAACTATAACTAAGAAGAGGCTGGGAAAAACCAGCACAGGCACCGTAAAAACCCAGTCGATAGAAAATATTTCAAAATTGTTACATACATTATTAGAAAATATTACAGGAAACAGATAGGTATGAACCAGGTTCTTTATTAGTAGGAAGAGAAATTCTAATAGAGAGAGGGGGCGGAATATTATTTTTCTTGGACTTGTCTGGCGCTGGACTAATCAGAGTGGAAGGGGTGCACTCCGCATTGGTGGGGGAAAAGGTACAATGTGGCCTGCCCTCCCCCCCCCCCCCCCCGAATCAAAGTGGATTTCCCGAAAACTAAAATAAAAGGATATTAGCTGCCGGCCAGTGTTAGCAGAGCCAACACAAGCTGGCTTTCACTTATCCTAAAGAGGAAGGAATTCGCCTGTAAAGGAAAGGTGAATTAGATTACTTGTTCTACATTACTTATTACTAGATTATGTCCTCGGGGACATAAGTTTAATTCTACTGCTGTGCCACCTCGCAGCAGCCAATCTCTGTAGCCATAGACTGTAACAAAGAATATCTACGGCCATGATGCCGTGAGTACACGGAGCTTCGCATGACGGGGGATGGTTTCTTCGTTCTTGAGTGGGGGCTCTCATCAGCTGCTGTAGAGAGCACACCATCGCCACAGCCTCTGTAAATAGTTGCAGGTATATCTGCCTACAGACTGCCTTGGAATCGGCAGTGACGAATGGGCCATACATACAAACAGCTAGCTGAGAATGAGAGATGTAATTACCTACTGTAGTATTATTGACTAAGAGATTTTAATAATTTCACCTGCTGAAAAAATTTATAAGGCGACTGCGCAGGACTATGTATCGCGGGACAGTGGTGTTACATGCAGGTCTATGGCGGCCTATACGCTAGCAGTGATTTTGGTCGCTTATAGCGCTGGGTTTCTTCTGGATCATAGTCCCCGAGGGCAGTAAATAGCGGATTATTATGCTTTTGGCACGCATCATAAAACTGATCGGTCATTTTTTTTTAAGACATCTCTCAAGAGCTCTTGCTTTAGCTCGTAGTGTAAGTATTTGGTGGAGATATAGCCTGTCTGAGGCATTTATTTCGCACCACCTATCGTTTCTGAAAATGTGTTTTAGCACAATAGGCCCATGCTGGGGCCACATATGTAATATATTCGTATCCCGTTGTGTGGTTGAGGCCAGATCCGCGTTTTATCATTGGATATAAGGCTGACATGCGAGCACGGGTAAAATGTCTCTTTATCTCCACATGGTGCTGAATATTCTCTCCGAAGAGAGTCAAGTGGGGAGATTGGGGGGAATATGGCGTCGGCTGAAGACGACAGTCTCGCATTTGTCGACATTAATTTTCATTTGCCATAGGTGGAAATAATTTTCCAACTGGTTAAGTTATTCCTGTGCACACGGAATTGCACTTTCAGTACGACGCGAGCGAGTGTATATGACAGTGTCATCGGCATACTCCTAGATTAATGTGCCATGTAGGGAGTGTGGAAAATCATGGGTATATATATTATACAGAACTGGACCTAGAATACTGCTCTGAGGGACTCCGGCCCTAATTTCTTTAAACTCAGATGTCGCACCTTCTGTAGAGACTGCAAATGTGCAACCAGCTAAATAAGATAAAATTAATTTGACATAACAGTCAGGGAAATACTTTTCATAAAATTTATCAATTAAGCCTGGATGGAAAACCCTGTCAAAAGATTTTTCAACATCGAGAAAGACTGCAGCTGTATAGTGTCGCCAATTAAATGTAGTAGTGATGTGCTCAGTGAGCCGTACTAATTGATGCACTGTGGAATGGCCTTTCCTGAAGCCAAATTGTTCATTAAGGAATAAATTCAAGACGGCTGAGCATAACTCGATCATGGATCTTAGAGAGCGCACAAAGAAGGCTAATTGGGAGGTAATTTTGTGGTAAGGTCTTATCTTTACCAGGTTTGGGGAAAATGATTACTTTGGCACATTTACAAGGGGTAGGGAAATGAGCAAGGGTGAAACTTGCATTTATGCACTTGACTATAGCATCGAACATGCTGTCAGGCAGCTGTTTAAGAGCTGTAGCCTTTGGGGAGTCAAACCCGGGTGCTTTACGGGGATTCATGTATTAAATTATACATTTAACCTAGTCTGCATGCGTTAAATCTGGTTCGTCAGCTGAAGGTTGGCGAAGACGCACTCGGAGGTTCCTGTAAATATGAATTGTATGAACAGGGTCGCTAGAATTTATGTTTGGCTGGAAAATTGTTTCTATGTATGTAACTACAGCCTCAGTCTTCTGCTGAGGCATGTAAGCTACCCCTGCGTTGTCTTTAAGAGGCGGGATTGGGTCAAGCCTTTTTAAACGCGCCTTAGTCATGTGCCATAAGCAGTTGTCTGTTGTATTTAATTGGGATAATTTCTTATCGCAGCAGTTGGTCTGCCATTGGGATATTTCTCTGTTAATTTTCTCTCTAATGCCATTAATTTGAGTTATGAGTTGCTTTGTAGGTACACGGGAATACCGTCTCCGCAGTCTATTCTTCTGTGTGATTAGCTGCCTGATATTATCAAGCAGGGAATCTACACGAAGTTTCAGAGTTTTCTCTGGAATATAATTACCAATCCCTGACTGAATTAGCTCTGTGATATGGTCAATCGAAGTGTCTAATTTTTCATGGGAGTCTATAAGGGCTGGCAGGTTCACCTGTTCTTCTAAATAATCGCGACAGAAGTGCCCGTTCGCATTCTTATAATCTTTAATTTTCCGCTTTGGAGTACTGTCAGTATCCAGTGGATTAAACAGTATGTGGACAGGGTAATGGTCCGAGGCCAGTTCGTGAAGTACTTATAAATTAATAGTATTGTTACACATATGCGAGCCTTAAGAGGCATTTAACGGGTTTAAGGAATTCACTTCATATTAAAGGACAGAGTCAGCCATTGGTATAAACATTAATAACAAACAAACCACCAATAAATCAAAATTGATGTTGTATTAAAACATATATGTACCCAAATAAATAAGGACTGCCCAGACAAACAATAATGAATGAAGTGATAAGGTAGTGATACAACATAATAGTTAATTAATGAAACTTGCTGTGTGCTCGCATATGGCAACAACAAAGAAAGGGAAGTTAAAAACCTCACGATTAAAAGTAAACACACACACACACACACGTGTGTGTGTGTTTTCTTTTAATCGTGAAGTTATATATATATATATAATAGTTATAGAAAAGCCCAGAGGAAATAAGTATAATTTAAAAATAAAAAGACTTGGATTTGTGGTGTGCTAAAATAATATCTTTAAGTATCTATTATTCTTTTCGTGTTATAAAGTTGTGAATGAATTGACACAAACAACATAAATTCAGAAACAAACAATTAGTAATATGAGTACTTTAGAATGTTAATTCAAATAGTTTTGATATAGACAGTAAGTCATAAAATGTTTGTATATATAGGTATTCGTTTGCATGAACATGGAAAACATATCAATTTCGGTTAAATGATAGTATAAAATATAGTAAGTATTAACATATAGTGTCGAATATATTAACTGCTAGCAGTGTAAACCCATATTATCAAATGGATACCCTTACATAACTTGATTACTGAATATAAATTTAAAATCATAGTTGAAATTCATATTGAATTACATAATGTTTAAGTACATTACCAAATATAATATAGTCAAAATAAATATTTGTACTTGGCAATAACGAGACAATATGACCAGTATGAAATAAATCATCGGTACCAAAAAATATTAAAGTTCACAAGTAAAGAGGGCAAATAAATGTGTGTGAGTTCACTTGATTTTACTAAAATGTATATAGATTTTTATTTAGCTTGCTTCATGGAAAACCACGAATGAAGCATCACTGGCTTCGGTGACTTAGCTGCGGGATGAAACAAACATAGTAGCGCCCAACAGTCAACAGGCGATACTCTTAAGTTATGTCGAATACCATGACCAGGAGTTGCAGCAAAGGTTAAACCAAACTCGGTTTAAAGTTGAATTGAAATAGAAGTAACGTTGAGGTGAGTTGAGTCAACTTTGAACCAAAGTTGGATTGGAGTTGAAGTTGAAACTCGGAACTTGAAAATTGGAACTTGAAAACTGGAACCTCACAAAAAAAAAAAAGGATTGAAAATTGTGAGTGAATATCAATTATGAGCACGAGCTGAAGCGATAAACCAGATGAACCAGTACTTACCTAGGAGGGTAGAAATGAATTCAGCTCCCATAGTGGAGCCGACCGACGAAACCTCAAAAAGGTAAATAAAAATAAAGTAAATTAAATTTCCGCAGCACCACAAAAAAACAGTATGTCTCGGCTTCACTACATGATGGGACGTGAGCAAACACAAAGGGGGCCTTTAAGTCCCCGGAAACAACGTCCCGGCCAGCACACACGGAGAACCCGACATATCGCTGAACGCGGAGAACCCGACACATCGCTGACAAGCCAAGGACAAAAGTAACTACAAGATGGAATTAAATTTACGTGGTGACCAGAGATGGAGAAAGTCTGACCAGATAGTTCTATGGTGGCCACTAGATGTCACAGAAGACCCACAAAAGCTAAAAGCAAAGCATGCATCAGCGAAACTTGCTAACTTGCACGTGATCGAAACACGTTTTTATGTGCAATCACACGCCAAGCATGTGATCGCAAGAATACTTTGCCCACACAGCCATGCCAGAAACTACGTGTGGAAGGGGGTGAAGACGGACGTGCAATACAATATACTGCCAACGATGCGGCGTGCATCCGGCCAGGCAAGGAACGAGAGGACGAAACAGCCGCCTGGAAGGCTCTAGCAAGATTTAAGAAGGATTTTCCAGAGTACTAAATTAAAGCTAAATTTAATTGAAACTTTCACAAGGGACATACAACTGAGAGATTGGTGTATAATGAGGATCCGAGCGAAAATCAATAATTAGGCTGAAACTCACGCAATTTTCATTTTAATCAACTTTTTCAAGATCTACTCGAATTATCATCTATCTCTTCAATTTTATCCTCAAAATCAAGAAATCTAAGGTCAAAATCCCGGAAATTCGACCCAAATCTGCAATCTGAATAGAGAGAAGTTAAAAAAAAGACATTATGCCACTTCATCTCATGGTGCATTTCCAAGTAAAACATCATATTTTCGATCAAATTTTAAGAAAAATTTGTGAATTTGGATTGAAAAATTAAAGTAAATATTTATATAAATGCCACCCAAAAAAGGAGTGGCATTTATGATATTTTATAAGGGGAGTGCTCATGGTTGAGACCACAAAATTTGAATCAAATTTACTTGATTTTAGAATAAAATTTGTTTGTAAATTTTAAGTGAGAGATAAGATCTTGAAACAGTTGAGAAATTTGCTCGAGTTTCAGCCTAAATATTGAGTTGCGCTCGGATCCTCATTATACATCTACTGATTTATAAAAAAATGAGCACATATAAACACATGGCACTTTTTTGAAAAAATAAAGTTGACACAAATAAAATTGATAATGTTTATGCACGAAGCGCTAAAGAAAAAAGCTCATTTACGTTTAATAAATGAATTTTTATTCGATCAAACAAATTAACAATACATCTAAAAAATTGCATTAAAAATCGAAATAGTTTCTTGTTTCTGTAAAATCGTTTATATGGTCCATTTAATAAAACTAAAAATTTATATAACTTCAGTGATATTTTCTTTCAAATAATCATAAGTTGAATTTCGTTGGCTAGTTAAAACAAAATTACAAATTGTACCAGCCTCAACAGCTTTTTTTTTAAATCAACACTAATTTTTATATTTGTTTTATCTTTAACTGCTCCTGTTTTTCTATATAGGCAGTCAATAACAGATCATGGCCTTCTTCCCCAAAATGAATAATGATTTATATCGCCATGATAGTTTGTAGTTGGTTTTTAATAAAGTTCATTATTTCTAAATATAGTATCAAATTTTGTTCTTGAATTTCTAAAACCGTTAAAAGCGAGAAACATTTTAAGACGAAGATCATTTTCAATATCTAGATTCCAATTTTCTTTTGAAAAGATTTCATTTCTACCATTTTTACCAAAAATATTTCTCACATTACAATGATCAGACATTGAAGCAGGCACATATTGCTATGCACAATGTTTTCTATTAGTTTGGAAACCCACAATTACAAAATCAGGCCTGTCAAATTGTGAATTATTAAAATAATATTTTATATCAAATTTAAAAACAATTGTCCCAGCAGGAACTTCTTTTTCTAAAAATTGCCAGTAGATGTAAGATACCGATCCTAGGGCAGCACATTTTTTGGGGTTATTTCTTCTAATATTACAACACAAAATGCAGTACACTAAATAGGGTTATTTTGTCTAAAAGTACAGGAAAAAGCTACAAAACTCAAGACCTGAAATTCTATGAAAAAATCGTGAAAATCATGTAAATTAAAGCCAAAATCAAGGTATCTGAGAGCTAAATTTAAGCTCTAGAAGCTTTTTTAATGGAGCTCTCAAAAATGGGCAATTTTAAGCAAAAAAAAAAAACAAGAAAATTTTAGCAGTTTTTCACAAATGAGCATGCAGGATTTGACACAGGTAAAACCAGCAAAATTATGCATAAATCAAACAAAATTAAGGCTAAAACAAGCAAATCAGATTAAATATTAAAAAAAGATGATTGATAGAATCTAAATATTAAACTCAATATCATGTACAGATTTTCCATTTTTCATTTCTTATAAACCTTTATATGCGACAAAAACTTGCCTCTCATGCCTCAATTATCTTTGCATAACGATCTAGTAAAGTGATTTTATAATTACCATCCAGAATGTAATTAATTATTTTGCCAAACTTAGATTCATAAATTTGAAATTATGTAGCTTCATACCATTTATCAATTTCGAGGTCATATAGTTTAGTCAATTCATATGAGTTGTTCAACTTGTTGAGTAGCGCCTCCATTTTTTGGTCTTTCTTATTTGAAAGGAAACAAATGCAATAAGACTGCAAAAACTTTGAAATTAATTTTTCTTTTCCTTTTTATAAAATATTTTTCTTAGTAAATAAAATGGAAGATAATAACAGTCTATGTAAAAAGTGTGGCAAAGTATTAAACATAGAAAGTTTTACACTACATAAACATAGAAAATATAAACATTTTATCATCTCTAAAAACTGATATAGTGAATATACTAGTAATTGTTATGAATTAAAAAAGAGAGTAATGTGCGAATGTGGAAAATATATTTATAATAGATCTCTCAAAAAGCATGAAAATAGTAAATTACACAATACAGCATTAGAAAATTTAAAAGAAAATCATGATAATTATCCCACAAAACACGTAAAGTGTGTAATGAGAATAAATGTATAAAATTATTTTCTCTTAATAAAAATTGCAAGGACAAATATTCAATCACATGTAAAGAAAATGTTTAAGTAATTATATGAAGAATTGTCGCCATAACAAAAAGTTAAATATGGTTTCCCTGTAATGTAAGCACTTTTTTAATTTATTCAGTATATCTGTTTTTACATTTTATTTATCATTTTTGTCTTATAAATACAACTACAAAAAATGAAGACTTGTATAACAGCTGTGTTGAACGGTGAGGTAGTGAGAAGATTGAGACATATTGCTAGAGATTTTAAAGTAAAATATACAAATAGACTAAGCAAAAACGATCTAATTAGAACTCTTGTGCCAATTTTTATGCCACTGGTTATAGACGAATCGAGAAAAATGAAGCAGATAAAAAGAACAATAAATAATATTACAAATTTACCTTTAGCTGATGTTGATATCAATGAATTATATTCCGAAGATAAAAAAGAATTAAATGAAATATTTCCATTCTATAATAATTATTTTGTTTAAGAAAATTAAAGAAGAACCAACAAAAATTACTCAGTTAAGAAAGCTTTACGAAGTAGAATATCAACATATAACATTTAAAATACTTTTAATTTAGTACATCCTATTCATTTTTTGACTTCAGCAAAAATAATATATTTGAGATAATACACAATAATCTTAAAATATTTAGAGGTGAGCAAACCAGTATTAAATTGTATCCCAATTTTCATAAGCAAGAAAATAATCAAGTACAATTGTTCACATTTCAAACACCCATTTATACAGTATTGAATGCTGGAAATATTTAATTAATTATTAATTTGAAATACAAGAAACACTTACAAAACTATCTGAATTTCAAAAAAGAGGTTCTGGAAGGGCTTTAGATAAAATAATTGGATTACATTTAGCAATAAACAACTATTATCGATTAAGAGGCTTATCTACCAGAATTTATTAAGAATAAAAAACATGCATTAATGTGAAGAATGACGATCAGAAATGTTTTCTCTGGGCAATAAAATCTGTGCTGTTTCCAGTAGAAGAAGATCCTCAAAGAGTATCTAAATATAAAAATGTGGGGTTTAATATTGATGAAGTAATAGATAAATTTGAATATCCAGTTAAAATTGATGATATGCCAAAAATAGAAAATCAAATTAATGCATCTATAAACATGTACTCTATTGAAGATAAGTCTATAGTATATCCACTAAAACTTACAAAGAATAAAAAGGAAAAATATATCAATTTATTTTATTTCAAAGATGATAGAAATTCACATTATTTTTTAATAAAAGATTTATCAATACTGCTTCCTGCATATAAAAAATAATCCACATAAAACTCATATATATGATATGTATCTTCAATTATTTTTTTCTGAAGAAAAATTAAATAAACATACTGAAGATTGCTCGAATAATGAAGCTGTAAAAATCACATTACCCTCAAAAGGAGAGCAAACAAAATTAAAAAATTATAAACATACAATGAAGGTTCCATTCACAATATATGCAGATATTTAATCAATTCTAAATAAAATATCAACAACTAAACCATATCCAAGAGAAATAAAAAGAATTAAATTAATTCAAAAATATCCTATTTTAACTGAAGATTATATTAGTAATGGTTTTTACAAAGGAACACTTAAAGAAAGCTATAAACTTACTAATAAACAAATAAATAACATTAATTTAAAATTTAATGAGGTATTATACACAATGAAATATCAATTACATGAACCATCTGTTTTTTATTATTATATTGTGTCCAATTAGGGTGATTATAAGCCTCCGGTAGTATATCGAGGTCCAAATACTAATAAAATATTCATGCAATCAATAAAAAGAGAAGTAGAAGAAATTGGTGAAATATATTCACAAATTGAACCATTGCATCTATTAATAAAGAAGAAGAAATATTACAGAGTAAATAGAAAAATGTGCAGTATGTGAGATTGAAAATATGAAGGACAATAAAAAAAGTGTGTCATCATGATCACATAAGTGGAAAATTCATTAATCAAGTATGTAATAATTGTAATCTAAAATTAAAATTACCAAATTTGTTCCAATTTATTTTCATAATTGAGCTGGATATGATGCACATTTATTTATTGAAGAACTAGGATATGGTATTAAAAATATAGAATTAATTGCAAATAATGAAGAAATGTTTATTACTTTTGGGAAAGAAACAGAAAATTTAGAAATGATATTTATAGACACACTTAATTTTATGGCTAGTAGTTAAGATAAATTATCATCTAATTTATGTAAAGATCAAACAAAACACACACAAAAACATTTTCCAAAAGAACATGTTAGATATAGTTATTAAAAAGGTTTTTATCCATATGATTATATAAATAGTCAGAAAAAATCTGAAGAAACAGAACTCCCACCAAAGAGTGAATTTTACAATAAATGTAATGCTGATTTTGAGCATGCAAAGCATGCATGGAACCAATTTAATATTAAAAATCTTGGTAAAAGCCATGATTTATATTTTAAAAGTGAAGTATTATTGTTAGCAGATATATTCAAAAATTTTAGAAATACATGAATAAATTTTTATGAATTAGATCCTGCGTGGTATTTTACAGTACCAGGTTTGTCATGGGATGCGATGTTTAAAATGACTAAACAATAATTAGATTTATTACACAAATATGATATGATTTTAATAATTGAAAAAGGAATTAGAGGTGGAATATTGCAATGTCATAAGCGATATGTTAAAGCTAATAACAAATATTTAGAAGATTTTAATCCAAATCAAGAATCAAATTATTTAGCATATCTCGATGCTAATAATTTATATGATTGGCAATGTCACAATATTTACCATATGGTGTTTTGAATAAGTTTGTTGAACATTAAAAGATTTAGAGTACTGGAGTAAAAAATATTAGATTTGGAGTATCATTCTTAGTATGGTTGTATATATTAGAAGTTGATTTAGAATATCTACAATTACATAATTTACATAAAGATCTACCTTTTTGTCCTGAAAATAAGGTAGTTCCAAAAACAAATCAAGCTTATTATTACCAACTTTACATAAAAATGAAAAGTATGTAATTTAAAACAATATATAAAAATTTATTAAAACTTACAAAAATACTCAGAATATTACCATTTGATCCGTCCGATTAGTTTAAAAAAAAAAAAGTATATAGATATAGACCTGGCAATGAGTACTAATGCTGAAAATGATTTTGAAAAAGATTTTTATAAGCTCATGTATAATTAAGTGTTTGGTCAAACTATGGAAAATGTTAGAAATGAAGTTGATATAAATCTAGTATCACATGCAGAAAAATGTGAGAAATTAGTAGCAAAACCAAATTTCAAAATAAGTACTATATTTAAGGAAAATCTTGCAGCTATACTTATGAATGAAACAAATGTAAAAGTTAATAAACCAATTAATTTGGGTATGTCAATTTTAGATACATCGAAATAATTAATGTATGATTTTCATTATAACACAATAAAACGAAAATATTGTGATATAATTGAATTATGTTATCAAGATACAAATTCGTACATTTATAACATAAAAACAGAAGGTTTTTATGAAGATATGATGTCGATGATAGAAAAATTTGATTCAAGTGATTATCCAAATTAAAATATTTATAATATGCCTCAATTAAATAAAAAAGTTTTAGGAAAAAATGAAATATGGATGTAATGGCAAAATACTGAAAGGATTTGTTAGTTTACAATCAAAATCTATACTTATAAGGTTGGCTATAAAGAAAATAAAAAATCTAAAGGTATGAAAAAATGTGTGGTTAATAAGTGAATTACATTTGATGACTATAAGAATTGTTTGTAAAAAAGAAAATACAATATAGAACAATGAATCTAATAAGGAGTGAATACATAAAATATATAAATTTGGAATTAATAAAATTGTATTATTAAGTTCTCATGAAAACTAAATTATTATATTAGAAAATGTAATAGATACACTGTCATATGGACATCTAAAAGAATATTTCTTATTAATTTTTATATTATTATTTTTTAAACTTTTTAGTTTCTAAGATAACATCAATATCAGCACCATCAAAACCAATCATTTTGTCATTTTCATCTGTAATTTCCAAAAACAATATGATTAAATCTCACATTATTAATTTTATAAAAAATACTTGATAAACCAGCACATAAAATATATAATCTCTAAAACCAAACATAGTGTTTGGTGGAAAACTCATAACTATATCAGTTTCTAAGTAGTTAGATTCATCATATTTTATGATCACACCATATGCTAAATTACAGTGAATATTTATTGTTTTAAATGGTTTAAAATTGGAAATTTAGTGTCTACAACAATTTTTTCCCAATAGTTTTTTTTTTTTCAAAACCATCAATATCAAGTTTAATGTTTAATTTAGATTTGATATATATTCTATTTTTTACATTATCTGCTTTGATTCAATATTATTTGCTGAAAATGTATCAATTAAATTTATAGTTTCTTTTAATTATTCAATATCATATTGACCTCTTTGAACAGTTATAACTTCAATTCTATCAACAACAGGACTTTTTTCAATCGTTATAGTATTAATATTTATATTTGGTGTTAAAAATTTTGTATGCAAACTGATTAATGAAATCGTTTTTTCATTATGTATTATATCATAATAAAGTTTTTTTTAAATAGAACTATTGGTTGTCAACTTAAATACTTTATTATCTTTTTTTTTAATTAACATATAAATAAAAAAACTGACTTTTATGTTAGTGTTTTAATTTCCAAAGTGGCATCAAAAAATTGTTAAAGAGTTAATAATTGCCTGATACTATACATTTAATAATTGTTGGCTCAAGCACTTGTGCAAGGACAAATTTGATAATTAATTTAATTTATAAAACAGGTTGGGTAAATTTTAATAAACTGTATGTTTGTTCAAAAAGTTCAAACCAGCCAAAATATATTGAACTTCAAAAATATTTTAATGCAATATCCAAAATGTTTAATGAAAAAAAAAACCACTTTTTAAATAATACTGATGAAATGCCTTATTTAAAATTTTTGTTAATATCTAGACAAAATGTAACTAATTTAAAGCATATTTTTATTGATTTTGTCAGCAGGGACATGTCTTTTGAGAAATTAAAAAATATATGTTCAAAAAAAACGGAATGAAAATTATGTTTTTATTACTATAGATTTCAATATAAAAATAAATTATGGAAAGTATAGAAATAAAATTAAAACTTTATTAAATAGTTTAAAAAGGATATTAAATCATCTGCTAAAACAGACTCTGCTGCGCAAACGGCAGTATTATTAATCCATAAGTTATGGAAGTTATCAAAACCTAACCATTTTAGAAATAAAAATTTCACTTCGAATTTTAAAACTTTTTCAACTAAATATTCATTCGGATAGTCAGTTTTGATAATTTTATATTCATAAAAATTACAGTTTATTTCTTCTCCGATAATATCTTGTAAATTTGTAAGTTTGTACATCATAATTTAAAACTATAATAATGGTAAATAATTCTGTTGACCGACTAGCAGTATGAACTTTTTCGAAAATTTTATTTCAGTTTGCTCACATGGATGACATTGCCAACTTTATATTTAGCCTCCATATTCTCAAAATTTGTTTGCAATACATTTTTGTCATTTTTTTATTAACTTCAATTGGCTTCATTCCAATAGTTGTATGTTTTGGATTATTATATTCTTCCACTAAAATGTCTAATATATATCCAGTTATAATTGCCATTCAAAGCAAATTTTTTCCACATTATATTTTTTAAAGTTCCATTAAATCTTTCAATGATGGTCGCTTTTAATTCAAAAAAATTATGAAGAATGGTTGATATTATATTGTTCCATAAGCTCATCAAATGTTTTATTATAAGATTCTGAATCATTATCAGTTTGTTGATAATTTGGTTTTCTTTTAATTAATATAGTTTTAAACAATTTAGTATATTTTTAGCTGTTTTATCTTTAATATGTATAGCAAATGCACATTTTGAAAGAAAAAAACACATTCATAATTGTTAAAATATGTTTGCATCCTTTGTTTATGTGGTATACCTTTTAAATTACCAATATTTATTTTTACAACATCAATTTGCCATAAATCATTGCTTTCATACAAAATTATTATTCTCCTTGGAAATTTTCTTTGTGCAGATTTATATAATTAATTAATTATTCCTTCTATCACAATGAGCTAATTTTTTAAAACTAATGTTGATTATTTGGAATTGCACGAATATAGGTTTCTGAAATAATTGTCCATTTTTTGTATTATCATTTTTATATTATTATTTTTAGCAACTTTCTTGTCCTTCAAACACCAAGTATTGTCAATTTAATAATAAAAAAATTATGTATATTTGTTTTTATATTTCACAATTATTCATATTGTGGTCAATATTCCATCAAAAAATAAGATGTATATATATATATATATATATATATATATATTAATTTTAAAAGTTTAAAACTCATTTCTGTTAACATGCAATGGTTTACTATAATCTATTTATGTAGTTCCCTTAATAACAGTTAGAGTAACATTGGATAAATTATCAGAAATTATTTCATAAACAGCACAATCCATCAAAAAAGAAAAAATTTGCATCATCCTCTTTGCAAAAACACATTATTTTTATTCCACTTTCCACACAACTAAATTATGCGAGATTTTGTTTCCTTAAATTTTTCAATTGATTGGTTTAAATTTTGGAATTTACCCTCCAATTCTTCATCAACAGTTTCTTTGTTTTTTTCCGACTTTTTTTGTTAACGTGTGCATTGCAGTAATTCAAAACTGATTGATTTAAATTTTAAAATTCTTTATCGAAATATCTTTTATCGACAGAATCTTTGCATCCACAGGATCAGCCATATTATTAATTTTACGATTTCGAATAGAAACATAGTCTGTTGTATAAAGAAAAAATTTACTTATTTGATCTCATAAAGCAGAAACAATTATATAATATTTTGAATCAACATATGTTTTTAAATCAGAAACACTAGTGCTGAATTTTGATTCAACAGCATTTTTTAATACATAATCATAAACAATAATTTTATATTTTGAATCTGCTTCTTTTTTTAAATTTTTGTTTTGAATTATTTATTCGTTTTATGTAATCAGCAATAGTGTTATTTAATTGTAAATTTATATCTTCTTTTAGAGCATAATCAGAAGCAATAGTTTCATATTTTGAATCTACATCTTTATTTAATGCATAATCTGCTACATGTACTTCAGAGAAATCTTTTATTGACCGCATCTTTTTTATCTACAGGTTCGCCTATATTAACAATTCTCCACCCCAGAAAAGAAAAATACGATTTTGTAAAATGAAAACAAGTGCTTAATTTGCTGTGTAAAAAGTAACACTCGAATTGTATTTTGAATCTAAATATGTTTCTAAATCTTCACGAATATTATCGAAGTTTTATTTAAGGACTCGATTAATGGTTTCCCAAATATATCGGTAATTTAATAACGTAGAAATTATTTCGCTAAACTTAAATTCTATAAAAAAAAAGGTTTAACACAATTAAACAATAATGTCCACAGATTACAGAATTAAAATTCTGAACTCGGTTATCATTGTAATAAACAGTATTGTTTTTAAAATAATTAATTAAATTATTAGAAACATTGTCTCCAAATGAATTAAAATAATGAATATTATTATTTTCTTTAAAATAGCAAACCCAGTGAGTGCAAGGATTTGTTAAAATATCAAAATTAACCACAGCAGATTCATTTTTGTGCATATGTTTTTGGTAGTTCATTAATCATATAAACATTTCTGAAATTTTTAGTATTTCATTTTTTTCTACATATTATTCAATATCGATATTAGATAATGGTGACAAATTCAAATTTTTTTGACCTTCCTCGTTTTAATCCACTTCCTGATTTATTTTCCATTGCTAAATTATAACTCTCTTGTTCTTCAATTGTTTTTATTTTTACTAGTTTTTTCAACAGCACTATAAATTGCAGCAGCAGCTCCTAAAGCGGCAAGTACAATGCAAATAATTCCTCTGTGATGTAAACCATTGTCAGTATTTATTCAGTCATTTTTTAACTGTTTGCAATGGTAAAGTTAATTTAAAAATTTTCACATCTTGCCATTTTTTTTTCTTTTGCAATTCGATCATCTGTTAAAAGTTTATCTATACCCAATTTTTTTAATTCCTCACAAGGAATATCGAAAGTTATATTTGTTATCTTAATTTACAAGTAAAAAAATATTAGTAGTTTAGTAAATTTTAATGCCCTATCCTAATTTCCTTTTTGTAAACATAATTGAGGCAAGAGCAGCAGAAGTAATTTTTTCACCAAATGAATTTGTTATAACTAAACCAAAAAGTATTTATATCATTTAACAATTGTTGTTGAGTATAATTATTCCTGGCAATATTAAAATCGTTATAGAAAAACTCAATGTTTTCATTCATTGTTTCCTTAATTATTTTGTACAAATTTATAGAATTTGGAATATATTCAAATCTCAATAATTCTTCACAAAATGGATATATATATATATATATATATATATATATATATATATATATATATAGTACAACATACTGAAAATATAAAAGATAGGCACATAATAGATTTAGTTTATTTTAAAAATGGTGAAAACTCACATTATTGTTGGATTAATGATTTGTCAAGGTTGGATTCAGCACAAATAACTAAACATAAAAGTACAATTTATATTTGCGATATGTGACCGATATTCTTATGCTCCAGAGGAATTAAATAAACACACAGAAGACTGCTCAAAAAATCAACCTGTGAAGATAATCATGCCTTCAAAAGGCGAAAAAATAAAATTTAATAATATAAAACACACCACGAAAATTTCTTTCACAATATTTGTACATTTTGAATCAATTTTTAAGAAAATATCAACCACCAAACCAAATCCAAGAGAAATAAAAAAAAAACTTATCTTAATCAAAAGATATTTTTTAGCCAAGTACGATATTGATAATGGCATTTACAAAGAAATATTCAAAGTAAAATATAAACTTACAAATGCACAAGTAAATATTGATTTAAAGTTGAATGATGTATCATACACAATGAAATATCAGCTACACGAAGCTTCTGGGTTTTACTATTAGAATGTATCTGCTTATGACGATTATAAACCACCAGTTGTATATCGAGGACCAGATGTGCATGAAATTTTTATAGAGTCAAAAAAAGGGAAGTAGAAGAAATTGGTGATATATATTTGCAATTTTGAAACAATGAATCCACTAACATAAGAAAGAAATTATTATACAACAAATATAGAAAATGCACTGTATGCGAGTGTGAATATTCTACGGACAATAAAATAGTGTGCCACCATGATCATATGAGTGGAAATTTTTTTAATCCAACATGCAACAGTAGTAATTTACAATTAAAATTACCAAATTTTGTACAAATTTATTAAAATAACATAGCCGGTTATGATGCTCATTTAATTATTAAAGAGATAGGCTATGATGAAAAAAAGATTTATTTACTTGCGAATAATGAAGAAAAGTTTATAACTTCTGGGGGAAAAAAATAGAAAATTTGAAGTTGAGGTTTCTTGACACACTCAAATTTATGGCTAGTAGTTTAGATAAATTATCATCTAATTTAGTTAAAGAACAAATGAAACACACACACAAACATTTTCCAGAAGTTAAATAGATTTGGTTGCCAAAAAAATGTGTTTACCCTTATGATTAAATGGATAATTTTAAAAAAAATTCACGAAACTCAACTTCCCCCAAAGAGTGAATTTTATAATAAATTAAATGAAAATAAAATACCTGATGATGAATACAAACATGAAAAAACTATACAGAACCCATTTAATATAAAAATATCTTGGTGAATATCATGTTTATATTTTTTTAATGATGTACTATTGTTAGCAGACATATTCGAAAATTTTAGATATACATGTATAAATTCTTATGGTCTAGACTCTGTGTGGTACTTTACTGCACCAGGTTTATCATGGGACGCAATGTTAAAAATTCCTAAACAATCTCTATAATTATTATGTGATTATATGATTTTAATGACTGAAAAAGGAATTCGAGGTGGTATTTCACAATGTTGTAAGCGATATGTTAAAGTAAATAACTAATATTTGAAAGATTTTAACTCAAATCAAGAATCAAAATATTTAGCTTATCTCTATACGAATAATTTATATGGTTGTGCAATGTCGCAACATTTAACATATAGGGGTTTAAATGGGGGTTATTATTCACTAAACAATTTAGATTATTGGAGTGAAAAAATATTAAATTTGAAAAAATATTTGAGTTTGGTTATATATCTGTAAGTTGATTAAGAATATCCACGAGAACTACATAATTTACACAAAGATCTTCCATTTTGTCCAGAAAATAAGTTAGTACCAGGTACCAATGAATATAGACTATTAACAACTTTACATAAAAAAGAAATATATATATATTATGGTGTTTTGAAACAGTGCCTAAATAATGGACTGAAGCTTACAAAAATACATAGAATTTTGACGTTTAATCAATCTGATTACTTCAAGAAGTACATGGATTTCAACACAATGATGAGGACTAATGCAAAAAATTATTTTGAAGGAGATTTTCACAAACTAATGAACAATTCGGTGTTAGTTAAAACAATAGAAAATATAAGAAACAGAATTGATATAAAACTAGTTTCAAGTGAAAAAATTTGTGAGAAATTAATGGCCAATCCAAATTTTAAGAAAAGTACTATATTTAATGATAATCTTGCTGCTATTCACATGAAAAAAGCTAATGTAAAATTTCGTAAGCCAATATATGTGGGCATGGCGATTTTGGATATTTCAAAAGAATTAATGTATGATTTCCACTATAAAATTATGAAGCCAAAATATGGCGATAAAATTGAACTATGTTTACAGGATACCGACTCTTATTTTTATAACATTTAAAAAGAAGTTTTTTATGAAGATATGAAGTCGATGTTAGACAAATTTGATACAAGTGATTATCCAAAAGACAATATCTATAATATTCCAAAATTAAATAAAAGAATTTCAGGCAAAAAAAAGATGAGTGTAACGGCAAAATAATTAAAGAATTTGTATATAATTAAGAATAAACAAAACATAAGAGCAAAAGGTGAAAAAAATGTGTTTTCAACAATAAAATTAATTTTGATGACTATAAGAAATGCGAGTTTTATAAGAAAATTCAATATAGGACAGCAAATTTGATAAGAAGTGAGAAACAAAATATATACAGTAGAAGTTAATAAAATAGCATTGAGTCCTTGTGATAACAAGATAATTATACTAGAAAATAAATTGATCCTTTGTCATATGGGTATCAAAATTTATAATTAATTGTTTTATACTCCACTAGCGGTGAAACACTGCAAGTCAAATCTTCATAATTTTATTAATGAGAGTTGGGACCCAATTTGGGTCCCAACTATCTCTAAAAGAAAAATTATTAAGAAAAAGTATTAAAATTCATATGGCGAATTCAGTGTCAGTGATTCACTGATAATTGGTGCTACACAAAAATTATTCATCACACCTATTCCAGAAAGAAAAGTTTTATATTTTATGCACTTCTTAGGGTGCACTGGCAGTTCACCTTCGAATTTTGTAAGACAAGTTAGATATTTTTAATAATGAGAGTTGGGCCCAATTTGGGTCCCAACTATTTCTGAAGGAAAATTTTTATATTTTATGAACCTCTTAAGGGAAGAGAGGGTCACCCCCCCCCCCCCTTTAAATTTTCTAATAAAAGTTTTATATTTTCTTAATGAGTAGCAGTAGTATGCATTTTGCATACCACATTGTTCGAAAGAAAAGTTATAAATTTTATGTATCTCTTCAGGTGCACTGGCAGTTCACCTTCAAATTTTGTAAGACAAGTTAATTAATGAGAGGTAGCACCCACTTTGGGTCCCACTTATTTCTGAAAGAAAAGTTTTATGTTTTGGAGATATTAAGAGTGTGCTAAAACATGGCGCCCTTTACGTTATCTAATAAAATAGGAAAAATATTTAACATCTTTAATTTCCAAAACAACATCGATATCAGAACCAACAAAATCGATTAAATTCAATTTTCGTCTCTAATTTCTAGAACAATATTGTTAAATTGCTCATTATTAATTTGATAACAAATTGGATATGGGGGCTCATAAATAACATAGTCTCTAAAACCAAACATCGTTTTTGGTGCACAAATAGCAATTATATTAGTCTGCAAATAGTTAGATTCATCATATTTTTTTAACATGCCATATGCCAAATAACAATGAACATTGATTGCTTTGAATGGAAAGAAAATTATGCAATTTGGTGCCTACAAAAATTTTATTTTTCTCAATAGTTTATTTTCTTCCATAACAGAGAATATCAGATAAGTGATCATCAAGATTAATATCAAACTTGGTTTTGATAGTTATTCTATTTTTGACATTGTTTGTTGTTATTTCAATGTTGTTTGTTGAAAATGGCTCAATAAAATTTATAGCTTATTTAATGATTCAACATCATATTGGCATCTGGGAATATTTATAGCATTATTTTTATCAGTTACATGACTCATTTTTTCAATTGTAGTTATTGTATTATTCTCTACATTTGGAGTTAAAATTTTTGCATAAAACTAATTAATGCTATTGATTTATTTTTATGGATTACATCATAGTGAAGTTTCTTCTTTAGAATAGAACTACTGTTTGTTAACTTGAAAACTTTATTACTATCCATTTATTACAATATGTATTGTAATTAAATGATAAAAGTTGACTGGGGTGTTGGTGTTTCAATTTCTGAGGGAACTTCCAAGAATAAAAAAAATGGTGAGTTATTGCCTGATAATATCTGCGTGATAATTGTAGGGCCCAACAAAAAAGAGAACACCAATTTAATCACTAATTTTATTTATAAGTCAAGATGGCTAAATTTTAATAAACTCTATGTTTGCTCTAAAAGTTTGAATCAACCACAATGTATTCAATTACAAGACGATTCTGAAGTAATATCCCAAAAATTTAATGAAAAAAATAGCTTATTTTAAAGTAGCAATGGTGAAATGGTCTCACTAGATCAATGTGAAAATAATTCTTTAGTTATTTTTGATTATGTAATATTGGATGAGCAAGTTGTAGTCTGCAAATATTTTACTAGAGGTCGGCATAAAAATATTGATAATTTTTATCTTGCACAGACATATTCCAGAGTCCCCAGACAATTAGTATGAAGTAACACAAATTTTCTGTGTATGTTTCAACAAGATTAAACAAACTTCAGAAATATATATTGCAATTTTGTTGGAGGAGACATGAGTTTTGAGAGATATAAAGAGATATGTCCCAAGTGCTGGGACGAAAATTACGGCTTTTTAACATTAGATTTGAGTATAAAAATGGATAGTGGAAAAAAACGAAATTAAATAAAAAATGTTAAATTTTTACTCTCTATTGTGAATTCAATATTTGTGTAGTTGCACAGCTGCGACTAGCAATATATTTTTTTAAAATTTGCTTATCTTCTTCATTTACATGCTATATTACACATCTCTTGTGGTTTTACAACCCGATATTTCAACAACATCTTTAGTTTATGTGAACCACTCCACAACTGAACTGCCGCACATTCTCGTAGTGACAGAAAAAAGCTTATCTGCACTCTTGTTCACAACTAAACTTCAGCGCACTCTCATCGTGGCAGAAAAAAAAAACCATATCAATGCTGGGAGGCCGCACTGAACTTCAGCACACTCTGCCTGCGAAAAGAAGAAGTCATTTTACAGTGAGTATCTGGCCTCAGCAATGCAAATTTTACTCGTCGAGCTCGCAGTGAGCTCTGTTCGCAACAGGAAACATGTCATCAGGCTGTGTTGATATCTGCAGCGCTGCTCTCTGCGAGTGCAACGTCAAAGATGCAGAAATTTGACGCCTTGCAGTGATCACACTACGAATCACTGCTGCATGAGTGAGTAAAATTATTTATTCACCAAGCATCGAACACTCTCATTATTAATCTTGTAGCTCACCATGTGCAGCATTTTTATCAGTGCCTCACTCGTCCAGCCACTTTGGCTCAGTGGTTGGGCGTGGGTCTCATAACTCGAGACTAGGAGCTCGATCCCTGGTTGAGAGGATAATTTAATAAATGTGGATGCCCCCACATTTTTATCACAAAATTTGGATCAAATTTGCTTGATTTTAGAGTAAAATTTGTTGTAAATTTGTGGTGAGAGATGAGATCATGAAAAAGTTGAGAAATTTGCTTGTGTTTTAGCCTAAATATTGAGTTGCACTCGGATCCTTATTATACATCTACTTGAGGGAAATTAGTAATGAAAATGATGTGTACCACATTTCTGACCCTTAGACCATCTACCATGTCTGGAGGAACCTGCCAAGTAATCTCATTGCCACCTTCCTACACGTGAGTACAGCCAGTGCGACATGTGCACATCTGAGTATGAATCGAATAGGCATGCTGTAGTATATGTATTTAAGGTTTGTTTATGTTCTTTTGTGGCCCTATTGTGTCTTGTTTTTATTTTTGTTATTCTTTTCAGTGTCCATGAAGTGCTAAATATATTCACGTAATTTTTCCCTGCCGTCAAAAAAAATATTATTGTTTGTTTTCATGTGACCATGTAGTCTAGAACATGCAGCACCGGGTGCACCAGTCAAACACGTGTAGCGTTTTGCAATTTAATATATTTCCTGTGCGATTCAGTGTTATTTGATTTTAAAATTGTTTGAGTGTTTTAAGTTCTTTTATGTTTGCCATGAAATGTATGTGTGATAAGTTTGTTGACAAGTGCAGCTGGCGCTAAGGTAAACACTCTGCACAGCCCCGTTTAGGACACTACATACGTGTAATATTTAACCAAACTTTTTCAGAGTTGTTTTGTTGTTTATGCTGGCTTACATTTCTTTCGTTTAATATATTCTCAAATTGAACAGTATCAAAGACAGTACTAATACTGGAGAAAGCTAGCATTGTGTAACATGGTTTGTGAATGATGGACACCAGTGACTTAATGTAACGGCCACGTGCCAAAAAGCTGCCTAAAAATTATAATTCTTTTTATGTTGAATTCATTATGCAGGGTGTTTTGATTGCTTTGTAATAAATAAATAATGGCTGTGTAAATGAATGTAGAGTAATTCCGGCACGAGTAGGGTTGTGCACAGGAGAACCGTAACACACCAATGTGAGGTTAGGGTGCCTTACACGATACGTTTATGTTTACATTTTTATATATTATCTTTTTTTAATACTCGAGTGAGCTTTATTGTATAATATGTTATGTTTAACATATTCATCTAGGGCCACATTCACTCACTTCATTTCCTTAATTATTATGTTAAATGTAATTTGTTGCCATGTCACATGGTGGTGGGAGTTAGAGCCAGGGAGCAGGCAGCCCGCCGCCATGTTGAACAGTCACTTCTCGAGGGCCACGAGAGACGGACGTACGTCGGCGTCCTGCCTGGGCACTTCATCACTTGTTCTAACAATGTAATTTTTAATAGTAACGTAACTCTCAGGAACCTTTTGCTCTTTCTTTAACCCGGAGAGTGAGCTAATTCACAGCCCGGTCCATTTGTAAATGGCCGGGACTTAATACCATTCATTTTCATGTAGGCATTTGGCCATCTTTTCCTGCTATAGCATGCACCCTGCTAAAATGTGGCAAAGTTGTATGTGCTTCTTCAGAAGGTGAATTGGAATAAATAAGTATATCACGTGAACCAGGGGATTTATTATTTGTTTCACTGGCCACTTTATTTTTATTTCAAAGGTAACACATATTTTTCTTTAAGGTGTAAGACGGCCTATAACAGCCCCAGGAGTGAGCATGAGCGTATGAAGGTAGGTCTGATAACCTTCACTAGCCCAGGGACTTGGATACCTTAAGGATGTACTTTCTGCAATCTCTACCAGTTACGACATCGGGAATCGAGGGGGGACCACTTAAGGTCATCGGCCAACACGACCTCATCTGTACTTGTGCTCCCTGCTAAGAACACTCGCGCCTACCCAGAGAAACTATGGTAGCATTCTTACCCAGTCCACATAACCCATTCTTCTCGGTGGTCCAGCTACCAACGAACGTCAAATACATAAAAAGACTGGCCTACATATAATAAATTACTAGTACTGCCAAAGAAACCAAATATCGATATATATATATATATATATATATATATATATATATATATATATATATATATATATATATATATTATATATATATATATATATATATATATATATATATATATATATATATATCAACATTAAAACATAGATATATGTCTGACCAGTAGACCTTAATTAAAATTAAATTTTCTCAAATTCTTCAAACTTAAAATAAAAGTTATTACATATTTGGACAAATCGAATTTAAATATCAATTACATGACTCAGATAATTCCAAATAAGCATAAAACAGTTAATTACTGCACTAATCAAAATATAGATAAAACCAAATGATTAAGATATACATATATAGTAAAATATTCATTTTAAATTCATAAATTTAAAAATTTGGAATCAAGATAAAAAGTGAAACTGAAATCATATACTCGAAGCCAATAAAAATGTAATTAATTATCAGGGATCTAAGTATTCATAAAATTCGCCTTCCAATAACTAATAAGAACATAAAATTAAGTTTCCAAAAATAGCTTAAAAATAGCTCATATCTGTGATAACATAACAAAATTTAACCTTATTTCTCGAAGACACAGTGACATACTGTAAAATACTCGGTAGCACATAAAACTGTAGTGAAGCAATAAAAAAATAAGAGTCGCATAGAAAATTAAGGAGTCGTGCCTATACGGCACAGTATGATTTAGTCCCTTGCTGAGCGCAATATGTAAAGTATCTGGTTGGTAATTAATGTTAGAAGTTTAAAAAGTCGGTTCCAAGGGAGCATGAACATAGTAATTATGTTGCTCCTGGTGTCGGAATAAGGTGTATCCATTGGTTATTCGTGAGCTTCAAGCCCAAGCGGGATGTTTTGCATTTATGTCGCCAACAGCCAATATGATTGGGGAAATATTCATTAGTTCATTTAAGTCAGCGCGTAAAAGTGTATGACCTGGCGGGCAGTACATGGTATATTGTGAAACTTTTGATTATTTAACCTTATTTCGACCCCCACAGCTTCGTCAGTGGAGAGGGAGGGGGCTTAGAGGCTTGGCATTTAATAGAATTATGAACTAAAATCAAAACTCCGCCCCCGAGGTTCTTTTCTCTTTCTTTGCAATAGCAGTGATAGCCAGGGATGGAAAATCTATGAGTTGGTTTCAAATGGGTTTCATTAATCGCAAAACTAGGTAATTTATGCCACTATATGTAATCTGCCAGCTCCTGTTTTTTTTATTGCGACTGCCTCGGGCGTTCCAGTTGCCTATCTTACTAACAACATTATACCTAGGGGGTGGGGGGGCAGTGAATTTGCCGACAGCCTATTTGCAGCCATGGAGAAACCAGCTCCGAGTAAGGCTTAGGCTTTGTCGTCTATACTCTTAGTTGCATCTCCCCAGACAACTAGGAGAGTACAGAATACCTTCAGCAGTGCGCTCATTGCAGGGTATTGGGTGGTATACAAGTTGGCCTTTAGTGTTATCAACATTTGCTGTATATCGACGGGACTGGGCTCGGAGAGGCAGGAATTCTATCTGTCTCCATGGAGGTACTGGTTTCGCCACTGGAGTAGCAGAGGCGGCTGGGACTGCGCTCTGATTGGCTGCTTGGACTAGCGATTCAGAGGCTGGCTTGGGAGTGGAGGGGGCAGCTGGCTGTCGTTCACTCTGGCCGGGCTGGGCTTGTATCTTTGGCTGTGAAGACTTTTTCTTATTTTTCTGAGAAATTTTCCCTTTAGCTTTAAGCACATTTTGTGCGAAATGTTGGCATGGGTTCCCGGGATTGGCTGGGGCAGGAAAATCCACTTCAGAATATCCTGTGGCCGCGATAGCTGTGTAGTTGTTCGCTACTGGTACAGGGGCACGTTGTGCGAAACCAGGCATGAAGTTTTGGACATGTGTGCGGGGCTGCGATTTTCCTGGTACGGTAACCCAACCTTCTTGGTTTGGCTCTGCCCAGGGTGCAACAGGGGTGCGGTAATAAACCTGGGAGGGTTGTGGGGTGGGTTTCAGTACAGCCTGGTTCTGCTGCATATTTTTTTCCTCTCATTTAAAGAGAAGAAACGCCACCTCTCGTTCTTGTATTCGGGGCAGCCTCTGTAGTTAGAGGCACTTGCACAAACTTTTTTTGACAACTCGTCCTTGTCTGCCATAGGGCAGATGATTGTGATGTGGCCTTGTCCACACAGACGACATTGGGGTGGGGGGTGGTAAACTTTTCCAGAGAGTCAAAATCTCTTGCAATTGGAGAGCCTCTGGCGCTCTTCTACCTTGACGAATAATCCACACAGGGGACGCAGTTAAAAGATTGTTTTACTGTGGTCGCTTTGTGGTAGCTCTACAATAAACATATTCAGGGTTTTTGTCTCTCAGCGAGAGAGTGTGCTCAATTGAGAGAGGACTGAATCTGAGGGCCTGCACTTCCTAATGGATAAACTGGGTGCTTAGTGAAGCAACCAGGTGTTTGATTGCCACCTTAATATGCAGCTCGCTTCGGAGTGAGAGGAGGCTGTATGGTACTTTCAGCTGTTACAGGATGTGAACAGTTGTGCAGTAATCTACATGCGACTTTGTTGTGTACTGCGCTTCTTTCGGTACAACTCAATTGGCAGTCATTCAGATGTTGCCTGAAGAGCTTCACAATCTTTTCGTACGAGTTTTCACTATTATGGTAGACAGTGAATCGTCGCAGATCTGGCTTCGGTGGAGATTGCTAGGGCACCTGGCTGGTAGCTGTAGCAGCTGTTTTTCAGAGGGGGTAGGGGAGGCATCTCTGAGGCCCTCCTCTTCTTGTTCGGCTCATTCTCGTTCATCGTGGTTGGCTGACGTTCGGCTGACATGGTGTGGGGGATCCACCAAGGGGGGTCTAACATCTAACAAATCTCCTTTCTTCACACTGAAGGTGGAAATATCCTATTTATAAACATAGAAAACCCCACACCTCTTCACAAACTGGGCTCCCTGTCCACTCCCTTCTACCGGAAACATGGCCGGGGAGACCAATCGCTTAACAAAAATAATTACTTCTTCTCGCAGTATATGTGCGCAGAGAAATCACTCGCAACACACCACAGCACTGCAACAGCAATTACCTTTTAAGAAAATACCTTTCAATGTAAGGAACTTCTGAGCATGTGTGCGGAGCGACTTTCCTACAACAGAGCTACTGCTCGTCTGCAACTCATGAATATGCCCGAATTGAATGTTATCTTCGATCCAATTTTTTTCTAAGCGTACCTTATTTATAAATGTTAAGTGTGTGCCCATGGTATGACAGGAGCTTGTTGTGTCTCAGGACTGTGCCCCTTGCGCCTAAAAGGAAGTGAATTCATGCAAGGAGGTGTGCATCTTGGCGAGATGGATTGGCAACCATGGCCATGAATTAAGGCCATGACTACCTCCCTAGGTGTATCTATAGCCGAAACTATATTCTAGAAGGGGTATGGTAAAACCTGTACTGACATGGTAAAACCCATACCGACAGAAAAGACAAAGTGTAGGAGCATTAATGAAAATGCTACAAGAAATAGCAGGTTTGGACTGAATGTTGATTTAATACTGCAGAAGAAACTGGTAGAGAGGTGGCGGGGCATATGGGCGCATGTTTTGGGAGCACATGCACCTTGAGATGGAAACTACTGCCCATGTTCCAGTGCAGGATGTCTGCACAGCAACATCGGCAGCAGTATTTGTTGCAGGGCCACCCTGTTTCTCATCGAGTGCGTCAAAAACCTGCGCAGCTCAGTTTTGGCACCGACGCCATCTTCTCTCGTCCGCAGCGATGCCAGGAACTCCGTGCCATGGATGAAGGCGGGGAGAATTGCTGTCGTGGAGCCACCCCTTCCCCCTTTGTCAAAATCTCCGTCGGTGTTGGACGTGAGACTCACTCGGCGGGACATTCAGGAGCTGCCAGTTGTGGAGGCGAATCTGCTGGCCCAGGTGCGAAGACTGCCATCAGGGTGCTTCAGAGGTCCGATGTTCTTCAAATCCATTCCTCGCACATCCACAGTCGACATCCTGCATAATCCTGCAGAAAGGTGGTTCGCCAACTTCGCTTGTTTCAGCACTTCTGGATTGCCCCATGTCTCCATGCCTTGATCATTGGGCTGCCTCCTTGCGATGTGTTACTGCCATCTTCAACTGAGCCACCCTAGTAATCGACACCCTCGACGATGGCTCTGCGGAACCGGCCTCTTGGTCCACGAGCCAGTATTTGATTATTCCTGATCTGGGAATCCCCGATCCACCACCTGGTGACGCGACTAGTTGCGGATAGGTGCCGCATCTGAGCTGCAAACAGTCCCACCATGCTCGCAGACACACCTCTTCTTCGCTGGATCCAAGGGAGGGCAGTTCCCGGAGAGTGAGCAACTCCGAGCATGATGTTCATCCCACAGTAGCTCAGCTAGTATCGGTTCCAAAGTGAGTGATTGAAATTAAGTATGAGACAAATTTGCTTTTGGTTCGTAATATATGATGTCATTGAAGTAGGCATATTTTTCACTATAGATAGAACTATATGTGCGATCTTTTGTATGTTTTACTAAACATTACTTTGAAATAAACACTTCATAAAATATATGTGGCTAGGACACTGTCACTATTGAATAAAAGAGGTAAGTTCACTGTAGACTTGTTTTTATTGTTACTATGCATACACATCAATGTGCCAATTAAATTATGATAATCTTGGTCATAACTAGCCAATTCTGTTTGGGTACTCCCCAGCCTGCAATTAATCTAGCGCATACCTAGATGTATAATCTCACCGAGGTGAGTGAAATCACAACCTTCACAAGGTAAGATGGTCGACAGCCGCTAGGGTGGACTGGCTGTTTTTCCTTGAAGACAGTACATGGTGAAATATAAATGAAACCCTTGATGAAATATTAGCATATGTGATTACTCGGCATCACTAACGCAAACTCTTCGGGGTTTAGCCTCCAGCACGTGGGTAGTATGGTGATGGCCTATACACAGAGCCGGTTAGGATGGGAATAATTGCCCCATACACAAATTAAAAAATTATATAAACCCTCATAAGATACAGGAAACAAGGTCGGACACGAGATGAGTATTCACAATAAACACATATACATAAAAACAAGTTTAGATGGCTCGGATGCCGCTAAATGAAGTTGGTAGCAGACCGCGTGGTGCAGATGTAATTGCAATATTTCTTTGTGAAGACGGCAAATTAAATTCACACAAAATATTATTCTGATCGAGAAAATTATTCTCTTTACAAAATAAGTGATCATAGGCTTGTAACATGCCTGATAGCAGTAAAATTAAACATTAACATGACCTTGTGGTCAAGTACAAAAATCATCAATTTACATGGAAATTACACAGAGCCCTAACAAAATTGAACATACAACTCTGAATAAAATATTGCACATACGATATTGCAAAAATAAGCTCTCAAAACGCAATGTTGGGGTATACAAATACTTGGCTTCGGTCAACCACGTGGTTATACGTGATGATAAATACCCTCAAATACATACATGAAAACAAATACCTTAAAATTGCACGTAGCAATAATGCATAAATTACAATTACCACTAATATAGGTGAATGGTGCCTGTTTCAAGTTGAGTGGGTCACATGATCTCTCTGACATCTTTCTCTTCCTTCTCCTCGATTAAGTTAAAAATGCCACAAGGGCGAAATAAATTAGTAAAGCAGAAGCATAATGATGGGAAAATGTCAGGCAAAACGTATGCAAGCAAAGGTTGACCAGTAAATTAAATTGACTATTGAAACCTACATCAGTGAACAAAAGTTGTAGTACGTACATCACAGTGTCTTACCTCGCCAGCTCTCCCCAACAGACTGTCCAGAAGCAAGCTTCATACGGACCTGCCATAGCCGCCTACGGGGTTCAATAAGCGTAAATGATATGCACGTCGAGTAATATATTTTGTTATAGAAATAAAATGGCAAACATTAAATTTAATATTGTTTAACATTTTATAGCTTTCTTATGAATGTTTCATATTATTTCAATATCTTTATGGCGGTGTTCAAGCTGGAATATTAATGTTCTTAATCTCGGTGCCACGGACACTTTGAATTTCATAACCAAACAATTCCAAAACAGAAATAAACACTTGAAAACATTTTAAGACATATTAAACCCTGCAATACAAATATAAAACACATTTTACACGGAAAAATAATATTTATATGAGAGTTCAGAATACTGGTCTCTGTGCGGATGTGCAGGACATGTGACACATGTGTGGTGAGCACCGTCATGGGCTCTAGCACCTCTGGCTGTTAGCCGGCGTCAAAGACCCCTCCCTCGAAGGCCAAGACAGTGCGAACAATTCTCTTATTTGATAGCCATGCATACAAATATATTAATGAAATTTGCATGTGATATAATGCAGTTTCTTACGCTTGATGGGATGTTCAGTGACCATTTGAAAGAAAGAATAGTATTTATGTCTTTAGATTATTAAGTGGAGTGACGTGTGACAACCAAATATTTGCGTAGTAGGAATAAGATATTCAATGTGAATAGTTCACAACTCTCGACATTATTCAGAAAATTTCAAGCACTACGAAATAATTACACATCCACTAAAATTCAGACAACTATATTTTAACGAAGGAAAAAAATTACTTAAAAATTACAACATATCATATGCAACTAGAAAATATAATTGCTGTCAGGCAACCTATTCAATACTTGTGTGTGATATGTGAGAAATCATTACTGAATTCATTTTACCCTCATACATTTATGATTACAGATAGGCACAACTTCCAAAGAGACAACTGATTATTTAATAACTGACGTAGATTTACTTCATTTAAAATGTATCTTAGGCTAGCAATAAACAGCTCGAGAGTCCTGATTGTACACTTGTTAGGGAACCTCTGGAAAATCGTTCAACACATGTAATCCTAACTTCTGGATATGGAATCCTTTAGGCTTCTTTAAATTGATGTCTTTAAAGTTTTATACTTTCAATGAAATTTACACTATAAAGTTCTTGTAGTTGATGAGAATTAAAATTGCAATATTTGGCTAACAGCAATACCATTATGAAGCTACCATCGACAGAGCTTACATGATAGATCGACACGATGAGATAGTTCCAATTTTCTCGGCCTTCAGGATACCACCATCCGGGTTACGAGTGGGAAAATAATACGCCCACGTCTCCTGGGAAGCTGGACGTTACCAGTCCGCCATTTCTCAGTTGCAGTCGTGTTTGGCACTAACCAAACTCGCCGTTGAAACATAGCTTCCTTTATATACGTCCATTCGCTGCTATAGCATGATGAAGAAGAAAATTTAAGCTTAAGAACTTTTTGTCTTACATTGTAGCAATACTAGTGCTGTCACATTCTGATTGTAACTTCAAAAACTCCTCAGACAAACATTAAAGAGAAAACTTTATGCCGAAACTGTTACTCTTGCCACAGAGAAACTATATTAAACAGGGTATTGAATTTAAATTACCTGTAATATACACTTACTATGAAAAATAAAGGACTTTAGAAGGGTTTGCTCATACTGTCCTCTAAATCTGAGTTATCCAATTTCTTGTAAATGGAAAGAAATCTGACAAATGCCAACAAAAATTGCAAACAACTATTTGTAAATATTTAAGTATCTGGAGAATATGAAAGAAATTAATTTTAAATGTGTAAATATTAGGTTTCTGCAGTCCAAATATCATAACATAAACATAATATACTTTAGCATCAGAATAAACGAATAACAAGGATCTGTACTACCATAAGAGAGAGAATTTGGTTCAATATTTTCTTATTAGTTTGTCTACTGCTGAGTTATCGATTGCTATTGGACTTGGGACGATCGGGGAGTTGGCACTTACACTTATGAGGTGCTGGTGACTATACCCTGGGGTCTTAAGGTCATAGACAACACCAGCATGCTGATGTGTCCCATGTTCCTCTTACCCCCCTAAGACAGTTCGTCCGGCCGAAACCTGTAACATCACCGCAGTTGGGATGCAGGCTCTATGGATGTGTGGAGTATGCACCAGGTCACTGGTGCTTGACCAGATCATCAGTGCAGTGTAGTGCAACATGGGGGCATGCCAGTGCAGTGAATCCGGTGGTTGCAGAGAGGAATTACATCAGAGACACCACGAGGCAGAGGGATATGGAAGTAAATCCTCACAATGACTGGACCTAAAGGCACAGGGCTCACTCTGTTCATTATTTTGATATTTGTTATTAAGGATTTATTGTGTGTTTACTCTTATTGTTACAGTGCATTGTTGAGTCTATTTGTCATGTGTATTTTTTTTCGTCACTCATCTAGCGCTATGGCCATCATCATTCGTTATTGTTTTGTGTTTCAAAGTTCTGTAAGCAATTTTAAAATGTAAGTTTTTGCAGTTCGCATTATGTTAAGCCGGAGTTGAATTTTTGCAATAGAAAGTAGTTCCCATCCTGGTGCATCAGCCAGCCCCTGCTTCATCGCACGTAAGGATGACAAGGCAGTAAGTGTGTAGCATCGGACGTGGTGGTGCGTGTGTCGCGAGCTCCCGCATTTCCCGTGCGCTAGGCGCCCTTCATCGTTTTGATCATGGACATTTAATATGAATAGACTTATTAATATCTGGAATCTCTTTCTCTCATTAGCCATCCGATACATCATCCTCCTTCCCCTGGGCTAGCATCGCCCTGGGAAGCTTAAGTTCACCTTAAATACATTTGTGTCTTAAGACGTTTGTGCAGTGTAACCACAGTGGCCGGTATAGCCACACATTGTCAGTCTCAAATGTTCCCCCGAGAGGGATGGTAAATCAAGTAAAATAAATACCACATAGAATGGATCAGTGTGTATATTATTCTGACAGCCATTGTGTGTTTAAGGGGATGGGCCCTAACAATACACGCTCAGTATTCGTAATTTTTTTCAGTCTTTTTCCAGTGTCAGATGCATTATCAGTTATTCAATTTCTTATGGGTGTGTGGTTGGCCCTAACAATCCACATACGTGAGTGTTAAAACCTTTTTGCAAAGTTACCATCAAAAGTACGTGTAAGTGCGTAGCTGACCCACTGGCTACCGTTTAGCAAACACCAATATTACACCTTAATTGGGACTAGCATCATTGGGACATGGAACGATGGAGTTGATTGCATGGAATGGTGTGAAATTCATAAAGACTATATTACAAAATGTCCTTTACGTTCCACAGTTAAAATTCAATATTTTGTCGGCTGGTTGTGTATTGGACAAAGGCCTTCATTTAGTGTCCAACAGTAAGCAGTGCAACTTTTTAAATGACAAAGGGGAAGTTCGTGCAGTTGCTAAACGTGTAAACCTACGATATCAAATGGTTTTTTTGTGGGAAACTGTGTAGTACTTTGCACTGCAGAAACCTCATGTAAAGTTTATATACAGTCAGATTTTGTCAGAAACACACACCAAACGTAATATTATTTTTTTATATTGACACGAACTGGAAACAAAAAAAAACTATTTTGTTGACGATGTGTGTTTACCAAACCGAACTTGTTATTGTTTTGACATTGAAAGACATATTTAGAAGTTCATTTGTTTACTGATGTGCATAACTGATTTGAATGAACATATTTATAGGCCATTTACAGTATAGTGAGCACTTTTTGAAGCTGTTTCGTCAGAAATAATAACCAATAAATACATTTCATTGTGGCCTCGGACTTCTTTTTTTGGGTATGGTGAATGCATGCACTATGTTTATTACTCAAATGGCAGGGTTTGCATTTACAAGTAGCGGAAGGGTATAAATTGGTTAAAAGAAAAAAGTAACTAGGACTTCAAAAGTCCTCACTTTACTGTGAACGGCCTATAACTTCATTTTCATTGTATTCACATAATGTTTAAGACTTAATGCTTACCTGTGGTGACATTTTATTTCATGAGCCGAGCAGTATTATGTCTGTAATTTTAAATAATAAATTTTGATGTGTGAATATTATCAATATGAGATATAGGAATGTGCAATGCATGTTGTTTTGGTATGAAGGAAGGAAAATTCAAACTTTGTTTTCAGCCAATCTTTGTTGAGCTGGTAACAATGAGGTTTGGGACTTCCGCATTCATGCTTTGCATGGGTGTGAAAGCTCTGAATTCTCCCTTCTTCTGCCAATAGCCATAAAACCATCAGGATGTTGTATTTAGAGGCCCGAGGGTTTCGTCGAGGATGAGCCGTGGCATCACACCTGGTTCCTTTTCAATTTTCAATTATATTTCTAAATACTGAGTTTGTGTAAGGCGACCTGGATTTCCTGCTTCTGCAGCTCCAGGCGAGGTAATTCAAGAATTTTGAGGTGTGATATATGTGGGAACCAGAGCCGATGGCGTCATCTGCGACATGGAGCCCATGCTTTAATGAACCAGTCGGAAAGTAATTTTTATGAAGAGGAGAAGCTTAATCTAATTAAATTACAGAATTTTAATTTTATTGATTGCTTTTGGATGAGATAGTTTTCTTTTTCAATTTGAGAGATAAATTATTTGATAATGAATTATTATTTTAGCAGTTATAACTGCAAGCCCAACATCAGAATTCTCACACTGAAAGAGATTTAAGAGTTATCCCTACTCAAATCAGTTTTACAGTAGTAAAGTTTTCTTAGTTTGCCTGCTAAGTGATTTTGAAGGTTCAGGAGCCTATGTATGTTATAATGTAATTTTCTCTGAAAGTGATTTATATATTTGATGCATCCTTGTGTTTCTCACTTGTGAGGGTTTTGTTTGATGCATGTCATGAGTTATCTTGTTGCTACGAGTTGACTGAATATGTTCTAATTTCATGTGTTGCCAATGTTTTTTTTTAAATCATAGTACTATATTGTGTCTTCTGATACTATCTTGTGCTAAAGTGCTATGGAGTGATATATATATATATATATTTTTGAACTGTTTTGAACTCCTTGTCAATTGTCTGAAAAATGCTATGGTAGTATTTAGAATGTGTTGATTTGAGTAAAAAGAGGGTTATCACATATTTTGCTCTGATTTAGTTTCTTGTAGCATGTTGGCCTAGGTATATTACATGTGTTGCATGAAAAAATCTTACAGGAATACTTACTCGGAATATTTCCAGAAATATTTTGCTGGATTGGATTCACGAGCGTAACCAATTTATTTTATATCATTTCAACAAATAAATGCAAGTTGAAATGGTGTGCTTTTTAAGAGAGTGTGATGACTGCTCTGTTTAATTGGTGAATATTCTTGATAAAATATTATTTGAATTTAATTGATGTTGCCAAGATGGCAATTAATTTATCTACTGAGTTCAGGAAAGTACGAGACTTTGCACCAGCTTACTCCTAAGGCAATTCTTAGTATTAGGTGCCTGACGCCAAGGTTCTAGGGTCTGCGAAAAGTTTATTTAGTTTATTTTGCCATAGTCATTTATTTTCTTTGGGCTCTCAAAACATTTTACACCACAATTTATAAATTTCGTAATATTGTATGTTTTTCTCGTAGCTTCGTTGTGGACAGTCTCAACACTACACCAACATTAGAAGCAGGGAATACTACATACTATTACAACTGAAACACATTCTGAGCTGTCCAAATCAGTGATGAAAGACATTGGCCCCATATCTAATCTGAGTAACTTGTGTGTATCTGAGCAGGACAGCAATACTGACTTTGACATATCTGGATGTTATGTGAGTGTGACGAAAAGGATTGCAAAATTAAGTATGTGGCAACAGTTACTTTGCCATCAAAACATCCAGCATGTTAAATCATTATTGAATAGGAAAAGTATAAACTTCATTGACTCAAGCACAAATTTTGTATGTGAAAAGTGTTTGTCTGGAAACAGCATCGCCTGCCTTTTCAAATCAGTTTTTCTCGAGCGACTGAGAGGTTAGAATCAGTGCACGCTGACGTATATGGTCCGATGGAAAGCCCATCACTTGTTGGTGCGAAGTATTTTTTATTGTTGGAGGATGACTGCTCCGGATACAGAAAAGTTTATTTCCTGAAACACAAGTCTAAAGTGACATCGTTCATCAAGAAGTATATCATGAAAGCAGAAAGGGAGACTGAATGTAAAATTAAGTGTCTGAGGAGCGACAATGGTCTACAGTTTACTAACACTGAGTTACAACACGTACTAGACTCATTTGGGATTGTGCACCAAACAAGTGTTGTGTACACGCCCCAACAAAATGGCAGAGCATAAAGAGAGATACGAACTTTAGTGGAAGCAGCCCGTACGATGCTTGGGGGTATGCCCAAGCCTTTTTGGGCCGAAGCAATAAACACTGCAGTCTACATGCTAAACCGATCAGGTCCAAGTCCCGTTGAAGGCAAAACTCATGAAACCTATCACAAAAAGTTTGTTAACTTGAGCGACTTCAAAGTTTTTGGTTCACGAGTTTCTGTTCACATGCCAAAGGAGAAAAGGTTGAAACTAGATCCGAAAAATAAGACCGGTGTTTTTCTGGGATATGATGAAGAAGTCAAAGGCTACAGAGTGTTTATTCCATTAAGCAAGTCTTGTCCTGGACAAGACTCTGTCTTGCCCAGGACAACCAAAGACGACCTGGCAGATGGCACTGGTGTGTGAACATTGAATGAACTACAGAACAATGAACAGGACCTCAACGAAGTCACAGGAGAATGAGCTGAATGAGCATGTGTGTGTGAAAGAGAAACATAGCCGAAATTAAGGAGTGTGGTTTGAAAATGCGCTTTGCACCCGGGGATGAGGTGGTGATGGGGAATGTTTCTTGTTTCTGGGCATTCCCCAAAATTAAGTCCATACACAGTCGAGCGCATTGGGCCGTGAAAGCAGTTAATGGGGTATCATCATGCTTAAATTTTAATGAGAAACATATGTGCGAATACGGTAGTTAGTCTGTGTGAGTGAGTAGTTTAGTGTAGTGTTCTTTTTACATTATGACAGCATGACGGTTTCAAAATTGCTAAGTTCCCAGTGGACCATGAAGATCAAAGAGCCAATTTAGCTTTTGCTTTGTGCAAGTTAAATTGAACGGTTAGGAAGTAGTGCTCTAGGTATGACCTTTTAATAGGTATCGGCCACCTAAAGGGGGGGGGGGGTGGGGAGGCCAGCACCGGTTCCATTGGGAACTTTGCCATCTGCTTATTGATTGCTCTCTGCACCTTGCAGACCATGCTGCATCCAGGAGCTACTCGGGTGAACAGCAACTGAGGGGTTCTCTTCTAATGCTGACCCCACCCCCCCCCCCCCCAATTCGCCAAGCTGACGCCGGTACTCCTTCATCCTACTGGCCTGAAGTGGCTTCCCCTTTGTAAGCGGTAGACAAACTTGAGGACCGCTCCGACGCAGTTGACTTTGTGTTCGGGGGCTCCAACATGCCTCCTGGTGCTGGTGACACTTTGGAAGTCGCTTCTGCTGACACTGATGGCATCGCGACGTCAGGCATCGTGATGTCAGCAGGTTGTTGTTCCAATCAAAGTGCTGGCGCCGGTGTGGGCGCTGGTGAGGCATCAGTTCCATTACAATCACTATAAATTAGAATATCTTATGGATACTATTGCCAAGATGAGGGAGGTGGCGAAAACTGACCGAGAAAGCCTGGTTTCATGTTTTGTGCTGGTATTAACTCAGATGTACTCGCTGTCTAGATAGGTGGTTGTTTATTATCCCGTATGCTCTTTACTGTTATTGAGTATAGCAATGGCATTCTCGATCTCTGCTACAGAATATTTATCCTCTCCTTTGGCACCTCGCCGATCATGTTGTTGTTGTTTTATTTCTCTGCGAAACGCGAATGAAATTCCTATCCTTTCATGATTCACACGCTGCTTGTGCTGATTAGTAATGTTCTTTCTCAATTGCTGATTAAATATCATACGTGCCAGGAGTGGGTACTGATATTTCTTAGGGTCTCCTGGGTGGTCAGCCCTTCCATCAGTCTTGCCTATGTTCATAGTCATTTCAGTCCCAGTTGATCGGCCTATACCAATCTGCTTCATCCACCTGTCATCCTGTAGTTTTCCTCTGTAGTGTGTTTTGTAATTACTTGGTTTACAGTTTCCTGGCTGGGTGTCTTAATACTGTAGGTCATATTACTCACAAAAAGAACATAGCTATAGAAGACAGGTCTGGGCACTTGACTATCTCACAATGTTAGCGAATTGACCCCCTTATTGACTGATTTAGTTCATGCACTAGCCGCAGAGCACTGCAAGCAAACTAGTGTTGTTAGTGTTGCTAGTATAGAGATAACAACATAGTGATATGTAATTTTTACAATTTAGGAAAAAATTGCATATAATCTCCCTATGCAAGCCATGTCAAACAGCACTACTTCGCTAGCAGCGCTCTGTACCTGGGTTTATGAACTAAATGGGTCTATAAGGGCGTCGACTTTTCAAGTTAGTGTACGGGCCTGTCTTCTACGGCCGTGCAAAATAAATATAGTTGAGACCTTGGACATTTATGTTAACAAGTTGATCAGATTAACAGTTTTGTCTACAAAATTTATTACATATATTGTAATTTGCGTTTCGCATTTTGTCAGCTTCGTCCTCGAAGATGACATACATTTTACCAAACGGCTGCCATGTTAGTTTTGCCTGTTTAAATCGTTTAAATACACATATAGACGAGGTTATTGAAATATTATTGATATAGGTATTTTCTCATTACAAAATTTTTTGTTGAATAGCAATTTCACATTATATTGGTTTACTTGTGTTAATTTTAAATTTTAAACTTCTCTTTAAAAATTTTCGGTAATAATAATACTATTTAATTTAAGACTACCTGTATTTTTTAATTTTTGAATAGCACCAAAGCGTGCCAGACAGTTGAATGCCATGATGTTAAGACTAAACCATATTAATTATTGCTAAATATAAATTACGAAAAACAAAACTCGAAACGAATTAGAACAGTGCCGAATTTAGTGCTTGCTTCAATTTGTGATTCAATAACAATATTATTTAAATAATTCAATGTTTACTGCCCCTACGTCACGTTGTTATTGGCGGCTGTGTAGAAAAAAAAGTAACCTTTTCCCCACCATTCCTCTCACACACACAACATTCCAGTAATGGCAACGTCGCTCAAAAGGGACCACTCGAGACGTAGAATTGCTGCATTGACATTTTTATCGAACATTTCTCTTGATGGCACTCACAGAGATACAAAACTTGCCCTATTCACGAAAAATAATGCAATAAGTAAAAGTAATTTCAGTAACACTTTAGATCAAGAAGGAAACGAACGGGAGTGCGCGGACGTTGTCGGGGAACATGAGGTTGTTCACCACAGCGAGCCGAAAGCGAAGAAGCAGCAGCGGTTGGGGTCTTCAAGCGACCGATCTCCTGAGCGGCGCTCCAATAGCGCGGATTCTGAAACTGCGATCGCCCTCAAGCTCGTAGATCAAGAGCATTCCTCTCTCCTCAAAGCTATTGGCTCCATCACAACTCCATTTCGTGAAAGGTTTCTGTTAGAATGTTATATTAATCGTCATGCGTTTACAACTTCACTGATCTTAGAAGCTGCGGAATTTTTGTGATTGTTCTAGTTTTAGACTGGCCTGTAGAATAACCCTAGGCAGAATTGATTCGGATCATTGCCACTCGCTTTCGGACCGGATGTAAATAGGTATACGTAGCGTAATATTTGGTAAACTTGAATAGATAATACAGATTTGTTTTATAGCGCCATGGTATTAGCGATGCATGTTAGCATAATTTTTTATGGAAAAACTATTTACTCGAGCACTTGAAATTTGATTCTAGCATAGCCAGTTAGGTTAGTATACAAGTATTAAAATTAGGGAGTTTCAGAATTCTCTGTATGTACTCTTTAAGTATATACATTTCCGTACTAGCAGTGATGTGTACTAATCGTGTGCTTGGAATTATTCGGATATGTCATCAGCTACTCTTGTTAGACTGGTCGCACATTCTGGCGCAAATATCAGAAAAATTTGGTGCAATATGGTGTTATATTTACGTTACAATTTCTATGGTTATGCATTAAGGAGATGTACATAACCTTATAAACATTAATTTATTTTGTCATGGTTTTGTACATTATCTTATAGTTTAAGTACTGAAACATGGCTTTAGTAGGGAATGAGGAGTTAGTAGGAGCATTAGTGGGCGTGTATTATTTGCAGAATGGAAATGAAAAGCGAAGCAGTAATATTGTCGTATACTGGTTGCTTGGCAGAGCAGCAAGACAACAGATGTGTGTTGTTTTGAACAAAAACTAATACAAACAAATATACCTATATAATGTCTGTGTTTGGTCATTGTACACTTTGAGTACCACCTTTGTTATTTACTATAATGGTAAATGACATGGGCTTGGGGATTAGGGGAAAAATCAGATTGTTTGCAGACAATTGTGTTGTATATGCTGAGGTGGGAGAGGGGGCGAAAATTTGCAGGCGGACATTGATAAGATATGGTTGTGGACCAGAAAAAATAAGATGAAGATAAATGTAAGAAAAACTAAGGTAGTGAGGTTCACAAGGAAGAAGATGATAAGCAGGGGCATGTACAGATGGGAGGGACAAGAGATCTAAGAAGCAGCAGAATATAAGTATCTAGAGTACAAATTGCACAAAAGAAAAACAAATTGCAAAAATATATAAAAGTCTTGTACCTCGGTACCCTGAGGTTATGTTTATCTATTCAGCTTGTCTTGATTTCACAAGTATTCATACCACGCCAATAGCCTTGGGATATTGCTTTACTTGCATCATTGGAATATTCTAAACAAATTAGGATAGTTGTAATGGGATTTGTTGCATTTATTTAGTGTATGTAAAGGGGCATTACACAGAAACTGTCATTTTTTTCTTGTCCCTCGAAGTATCTTACCATGTGTTTGAAATGTACGCATTGCTAACAAAAGAAAGAGAGATACAATTCAACGGGGTTTGTAATAACTTGAAAATGTGGATTGCAGATTTAATATTATTTGTAAGCATACACCTGTGAAATATGCTACAGATGTCTACAAAACGCTCATATTAAGTATTCATAATTGGAAGCACATTTACCAAACTGACAATAATTTACGCATACAACAGAACGATATTTGTAAATACTTATAACTTTTAAAACTTGCGAGCTTTATAACCACAAAACGTAAAAGTTCATTTTCACACCAGAAATACAATATGGCGATTGTCTCAGTACACAAGTATACCCAGCAAGTATACCATTTTAAATACTTACCAAGTATACTACATGTGTGTACTTACTATACTGGGAATTTGAACAGCACTAGTGTATGCATGGTGCTGTCACTTCCGGCGACAAGTATGCAATTTTTGAGAATTCAGAAACAGTCCTAAGTTGCCTAAAATCGGCTACAGACCACTCACACTGTCAGCTTGATATGTACGGAGGATGAGTGATTATAAATTGGGTAGGGTACTTCAGTCCACCAAAATAGCATAGATATTGTGCAGACAGTAGATGCCTGGGGGATACTGTATTTCATACTATGTAATAGATGTGTAAAAAATTAAAACATCTTGATTGGATTACCTGTTTCAATTCTCTGTTATAGCATGCACCCACTATATCATATTTAAATATTTTCCTTCTGTGTTTTAGGTGTTGCATCTTTCTGCCACTTTTAATTCTAGGGATTAGTGTACAACCCGATTCCACAACCAAGTTTACATGCATTTTATGATGTCACCAATATGGCATCGATGAAGTCATATGTATTTTACTATTGCCACATCCCTTACCCATGACAATCTAACGGGACATCCACTGGAATGTGGGGATTTTCAGGTTGGGACAATTTCAGCATATATAGACGGAATCAGGAAGTACACTACAGCCCATCCGCTCTAATCTACTATCCGATTCCATATATGGAATTGTGTAGTACACTAGAGCCCACCCCCCCCCCCCAAGTGTACTATGCAATACCATATAGGGATCATAGTCAATAAATTACTATTTTGCAGCCAAAACTAATGTATCCAATTTGTAAACAAAGATTCACTATGTTCAGTGTATCAGTCACACCTTGTTTATCACGGCTCATGTATGGGTGTATCACTGTAATGGATGCAAATTTCAAACAAACAGTCAATAAATAACTAACTTCCCACCTAAACTTAAATATATGTATCTGTAAGTGACGAATCATAATTTTTGGTATTTCAGCCACACTTTGTTTATCACGGGTCGCATGTGGATTAATTACTGTAATGGTTTAAAATTTTGACCACTTGAAAAGGATTATTTCCACACATGAACGCAATTGTTGTTTAGTTAAATATTATTTTTGCTATATTATATGCTTTGCTGTATCAAATACCACCTAAACTTACTACCCTTATCCTAACAGGACCTACCTACTACTTAAGCTTATTTTACATGTCACTACAAACATCAAATACATCCAATTATTAATTACAAATAGTACAGAATCCTGACCTAACAATACCTACCTAAAACACTGTTAATTAAACACAATATACACACTACTAATTTAACATTTTATCACTTACCTACCTATAACAAACAGATCCATTTCCTGCCAAACTTGAATTTCCACACTCATCCTTATTATTCGACGACACTCACATTGTTTGCACTACAGTGCGTATAGCTTATAATTATCTGCCATACGCAATACCATTATTCACAACATATTTTGTTATTAACGCCTTACAGTATTCTTTACCACTTCTCTTTATATAAAGCACACTATTTTCACTGTATATGGTACGTATCCATTTTATGACATACTCTTGCATAATAAAACTGGCTCTGAACACTTAAACTACATGACCGCACAAGAACAACTAACAACTGTTCATAATTATTTTCCTATTCTTTGATACAAACAAACATGTAGACTAACAACTTACGAAAACTAAATTTCTCCGCTATTCTAACACTACTTTATTTGTTGCAACTAGTACTAACCTATTCAACTATACGGGTGATGTCATTAAGTACATCACACTTATAAACAAATCTCAGGATTCGAGATGTATACTTGACCCAAATTCTCCATTACTTTAATTTACAAACATTTGTACTATGTACGAACTTAACGAATTCGTTTTATATGTAACAGAAGAGAAGTTGTACATTGAAGTTAATTTGGAACATATATACTCTACTTCTTTCATGATCCTTGACATCATGTAGATGTACTTATTCACTACTCTGAGCTGAAATTGTCCCAACTGAATTATGCACGTCCCAGTCTGCAGGGTGTTTATGAAGGGAATATGTTAGCATTAAATAGTTAAATTTTATTGGAATTTAATTTCTTGTTTCAGCTGCCAGTAATTTTTTAAAAATTGAATTTGTAGGTAACTGCTTCCTTAATAAACAATGGATGCTCAGACCTTCCAAAAAAAAAGAGACTACACTTAACTGGCTTAGTAAAATAAATAATTAAATTTATAAAGACTGCTCAGTGTATCAAAACATTTTTGAAATGATGAATCGTAAACTATTGCTAACAAGTCGTGAATATAGTGGTGTTAGGAATTGCAGTTCAAATACGTAAAGGTATCCTAACAACAGGAAACAGTATGTGTCTGTGTGTACCACCGAAAGTAACATAATATAGAAAGTTCCAAGTTTTCAAGGAGCTCAATAGAGGAACAATAATTACCACTCTTATTTGCAAACATAAAAGAGTGGGCATTTTATAAGTCAAAGACAACTTTGTTTTATTGTGTTTTCTACTGTAGTCCCTTATGTAAAATTATGGTCTCATCAGTCCCAATTAGTTTGTCATGACAGTCGTCGCAAGACTTTGATTTTATTCAAGGTGTACGACTAGCATTCTGCGACACGATGAACCACCCTCCGACTTACGTTACAACCTACGACATCTTCTGGGGCAATGGTGGTTGAGCGGTTAAACTGCTCTCCTACCAAGGTGAACTGGGCACAATCCCCACCTGGGTCACTCCGGATTTTTGCAAGTCGGGAGAATTGTGCTGGACGATGCCGCTTGTTCGGTGGGTTTTCTCATAGATCTCCTTGCATTTTGGTGCGTCTCCATTCTCACCTCATTTCACCCTCATTGGCTCTCAAGACCTGGTTAAGAGCCACCCAAATCTGGTTGCCATTGTAAATCAGGCGTTGAATAAAGATATCAATTACTTTTTAGATATTTATTGCCACCTCTGGTTGTGCATTAGGTGAACCAGATGTAAATAATTATATCCTTGTAAAATAATTAATATATTGAAATATTTTTTTTGTCATAGCACCCTAAAGTTTACATAATGAAATCATTTATTTTATGTTTGCATTCTGACTATGCTGCGAAAAATAGTAAGTAACCTTCAGTAAGAAGTTTTATTTGTTGGTTGCATTGTGAATGGCTTTTGGTTTTCCTCAAAGTCTGTTTAGACTCCTTTCCAGAAAGATGCTGGTGCAGATCTTAATGCATATGTTCCCACAGTCTTGACCCAACAAATGTACTGGACTGGACAGTAATCAGCCTAGTGGTGTTTACCAGTACATTAAAAGTACAATTAAAAAAATATATATTTAAACACATGCAAATGTTTGTCCCTAGTTTGTCGTCTAAAGTTTTTGTGTGGTAAATATTTAAAAAATCTATACTTTTCCAAAAAAATAAAATTAGAAAATGGTATTAATCTACAGTATGAATCACACTGAATAATAATTTCATAGACACATTGCTATATTTGTAGTAGGTACGTAGGCCTACGATGCATTGAGACAGTGGGGAGGGTTGTGAAATTAAAAAAAAAATTGTGGGGATAAAAGTTATGAAAAAACCTAAAAAATTATCGCCACAAGAAAGAAATTCCAAAATGTACAGAAATGTTGAAACATGTTTGCAGATGGCTCCAGGAAAACCAAATTTTCACCAAAATCTGCACCATTCTGCTTCCCAGAGTGTGAGCAATAACGAGCTTGGAGGGCATACTAATTTACTTGCTTTATTTGTTTTTACCTGCTTCATACTATGTTGCCAGAAACATGCGAAGCAGGGGAAAATGCTTGAAGCAGATAAATTGGTTTCCCTGCACTTATCACTTGTGCTCCAGGAAGTAAAATGACGCAGATTTTGAATGAATTCACTGTAAGCTAGTTGGCAGTTGTACAAAATCCCAACAGTTTGCTGACCTCAAATATAGAAAATACAGATCCCTTCTACCATCGCCAACAACAACAGAAATACTCACCTTGCAACTGAAAATGGCAGGAATGTCGGATAACGTTACCCAGTGTAAATAGTACATTTAGACACAAGTTGTTGTTGCATTGATATGATAAGTAAACAATCATTATTTTCAATATACAAATAAAGGCAACACCACACTTCTTTCGAACAATGTGACTGGCCAAAAATTCTGCTGAAAATTACAGAGCATCTTATTTTACCACTCAAGACATGTACATGTTGTGCAAGACTGCTGCAATGCCAGTTAATTTACCGTTAACACAGTGATCTACTAAATACTAAAAAAGACATAGCAAAACATAGGTCATAACTTAAGAAAATTTGACAAGTTTACACTTAAATTTAATAACTCTCAACTCCTGAATGCTTTAACTTACACACACTTGTTAGATGTAACACTTCTCATGGTAAAATTTGAAAATATCATCACATCCCACATTACAGTCTGCACTCCCCACAATCAAAATCCTTTTAACATGCTGAAATGGCCACATTGCGTAATTTGAGTCTTTCACTTTGTGTCTGTTCATTTCGGTTTGGCAGTATAGGACATAAAATCTTAGCAGAATATGTAAACAACACATCTTAACATCCCGTACATCTATTCTTTTTTAAATACAATCCACATAATCAACTACAAGACTCCAAGATTTTTTCGACAAAGTAAGATTTGCAAATTCTAAACACACTACTTTCGTAAAACTTGGACAATTTCATGGCCATCAGACATAGTTTGCCATAATTCATGATTCTTGGTAATTGCCTCTTTAAATTAGTGTAGGGATGTGCAGCTCACTTTTGTCTTTATTATTTTGACATAAAATAATAGTGTCACCACTGTAAGTGCCACAGGTGTCCATTACAAAGAATGCGTCATACCTGATGTGCATGCCTGTGTTGCACTGACACACTCCTGCATCAGAGCTGCAGGAGCTATGGTGGTGTAGTGTTTAGACTACTTGCCTCCAACCAAGGCGAAACCCGGTTCGATTCCCGGCACGATGCCCCCCCCCCCCCCCAGATTTTTGCAAGTGGGAATCTTGCTGGACGATGCCGTTGATTGGGCAGGTTTTCTGTGGGATATCCAGTTTAATCTGCCTTTGCATTCCGGTGCTGCTCCATACTCATCTCTCTTCACCCTCAGTGTCTTTCAAGACCTCGGTGGTAAGTGCTGCCCAAACCTTCTCATTCATTCACTCACAGCTGCAAACTACAAATATCTTGATGCATGCCAGAATGCTGTGCAGCATGACTGTGCACTCTACGGACGACTCCACTTCATCTACGAGCCACGTGCGTTCCAGGGCGGAATCTAACATAAATGTATTGCGCCTGGAAGCCCACAAGCATGGATGGCAAATCACATCATTGCATATTATGTGCGTAATTGCAATCCCCATTGCATGCAAAAGGCATCTCCACAGTTGGAATGATATTTATTGAGAATTCTACTACTCGTGTGTAGCCCCTGGAAGAAGTTCCTGCAATCAGGAGAGATGGCAGCACCCCTGTGACCTTGTGACATCACAGCCGGCCCGCCTCAGACGGGTTTTAATTTGTCGCCTCCATGTGGGGCGATAAAGTCGCAGTGCATCTGCACCCCCGATAAATGCGCCCCCACATTGTGGAAGGCTACGCTACCCCCCCCCCCCCCCATCCCGAAGAACTGCTGACCAGAGAAAATTTAGAATAAATACAGCCCCGGCTACCAGCACCAGTGAGTGACGCCGGTCTCAGCAACCGAAGAGAATCCAAGCCCAACCCTAAATCTGCTGAAGACTCTTCTCAGTCCGCAAGGGCTCATCCTCCTCAGTCTTTAAAAACTTACCTTCCTTCCAGTCCGAAAGGATTCTGCTGCTCTCACTCCAGTCCACAGAGGACTCTCCTACACCCAGCTTGTAGAAGGCTCTCCTTTGAGTCCAACCAAGGGTTACTCTATTTCCTACCGTTCCCTCCTCTCGGGACCCTCACATTAAACCTAAGTAAGAATCTCTCTCTCTCTCTCTCTCTCCGAACCTGCACGTCGCCGAGGATCTGCACGTGACAAGTTCAACAGCTACAGGTACCCACCTTAACCTGGTAATCCTTACCTCAGTCAACTTCCGTTGTCTCCATGGTAGCGAGCCATCACGCTTCATGATACCTACCTAATTAGCTTCCCCCCTAATTAATCTAGCTGCTGTAAATTGTGATGCTATGGTTTGTCATGTGTAGCCGCTGTAAAGTTGCGGAGCTATATTTTACGTACCTCAGGCTCGCCTTCGTGTGACACCGTTTTATTTACGTGATTCTCGTAGCATATTTTATTATTCCAATTGTTTGTAAAACAATTTATTCTAATTGTGCATTCTGTATTAGTGATGATAATTTTATTTACTCCCCAGGGACCAAACCCTGCAATAAATAACCACGTAACGTTGAATACTTGTGTACCATTACTTGTAGATAGCGGACCCATGCCCCCTATATTTTTTTGATATTGTGTGATTTTAACTAAACAGACGTACGTCTGTTTAGTTAAAATAAGAAAGGTGGTGCTCCCAATAAGCAAAGACGTGGGGAACGTCGTGCCCTTGCTCGAGCTAACGCCTAATCCACATCTGAGGACGAATTGCCAGTTAGGTGTTCAGATCAAACACCACGTCCCATTTCTCCTTTAATCCCTTTGGATATTTCATCCCCACTAGACCACTTACTTGTTGGCAATTGGCCTGAGTATACGACAATGGAATACGAAGAGCAGGAGAAATTATTAAGTCAGCAGAACGAGGCTATTCCCCATGACAACCTTGTTACCCAGCCCCAGAAACCTTTAATAATGTTAAATTACAATCCGGACATCATATCTGAATTGAAGCATTCTGCGGGCACTGTACTTCCGAAATATTGTTACACTAAGTTGGCAACGGAAAAAGGAAATTAGGGTTCGACTCACTGCATAACCCAACTCCTGTACCCTTGTGGCATGCCCCTCGGTAGATTTCGTTCCAGCCCGTCAACCCACTCGGCCAACTAGATTCTCGTCTGCTAGCCCACGCACCCCCCATCATCTCTCTATATTAAACCCCTCACCATTACATCTATTTAGGATCTCTGGCATCCTGCGTATATTGGTGACCCTAATTGTGAGAAGGATTGCGCTCCCTGGGCGGGAAGCCACCTCTGTCCGACTCACTCTGGGGTTTTATTCCCCTCCAGTCCATGGTAAACTTGCCCCCAAGCGAGCGACTGCTGTACCAAAACCTCTAACGTCTTCTAGGCCTAATTGAAGATATAGTATTTGTTGTGGTAGGCTAAGCTGGGCTTGGCAGGGCGATCAACGTTATCATACTACCTTCTTGGATAGTCATTCGCATAGGGACATGCGTCAACCTTCAGCCTGCCCATTTTATTGTAGGCCATACATTTGAGAGCCACCAGTGTGATCTACAAAATTAATCTTTTAAAAATTTAATCTTAAAATTATAGTAGCATTTTAAAATTTTGTTGCTTTTAAGCAGAAATGATGTGCAGGGTCTATCACACCTGACTAAAAAAATTACAACCCTTTCCTGTTACAAAACTATTAAATTTATGATATGGACTTTTTTGACAAAATGTTAAATATATCCTCTAAAGACTCCAGTAAAATGAATTAATGTAAAATCTGGGCCACTCAGCTTCCCAGAGCACACGTGTTTGTTAAGAGTTTGGGGAAACAAAAGTTTACCTGTTCGTACGTTTTTACCAGCTATAGTCTATTCTCTGTTTATTTGCACTTTTTGAATCAAACCTTTGAAAATCACACCATATATGATGTGTTTAGTTATTTCCCATATGTGCCATGTATCATGAGCATTTTATACTTGTGTTCTTAAACGTAATCCATTTCTTGGTTAAATTAAAATGTTATTTATATTTTATCTATAAATTATATTTAATTTATAATTGGTAAGAATTGTAAACAGTGAGAAAACAAGTGTGTTGGTAACGCTTAAGAAATAGTTCTCGTGCAAAATATTGCAACTGAGTGCACATGAACACAATGTGTTGTCCTTTAGTGTGATTTTCCAGACTTAAAGCTTAGTTTGCATGAGATGGAGGAATATCGTGGAAGTATAACTTTAGCAGGGCTTCAGAAAAGTGTGAAGTAACCATGAATGGATTATACATACTACATATGAATAAGGTAATGATGTATGAAACATGCAAATTGGCGTAGCCCTATCACTCCTGCTCTAGGAATTAAAGTGGCACATGTTTGCATGAATTCACTTTTATGGAGCTTGTTGGTAATCAGTATGAAGTCCAGTCAGTTGCAAACCTTGAATAAACAAAGTTACTAATGCACAGAAATTGGTTTATTCAACCAAAACTGTCTTTGCATTGATGCTGCGTAGGATAAGTAAAAACCATTTGTCTGCTCACAAATAAAAATAACACACAAATAACCTATTTTTTACCATATGATTTTCATTCTAATCTGTTTCCAGCCTGTGGCAGGGTCAGCATGGTTAAATGCCTCCATCTTCCGTCATCTATACCACACTCCCTCTCTCACTGTTTCCCGCCTTTCCCTCTCATCCTCGCACCCTCAGCCATGTGCTCCTCCTTGTTCTCTTATGTGGTCTTCCTTGCCGCCTTTTTCCATTGTACTTTATTCAGTTCCAACATCCTTTGTGTCAACCTCTCACCTCCCATCCTCTTGACGTGTCGCTAATCACAATAATTACTAATTCATCTAAAACTGCAAATTGCAGGCCTCTTTTTACTAAGGAAAATATGACCATAATTAATTTGTAGTTATTACAGAATTTTTTATACATAAAAGGTAATATCAGTAGTTACATTTCCCATGTTAGTGTGCGTAGTTATGAAACAAGACATAGAAATTTACTTGATCTACCGTATTGCAGTTTAAGCAAGATCCGAAATAATTTTGAATATAGAGCAATAAAAGTTTTTGTCAAGACACCTTTGAATATGAGAGATTTACCATCCACAATATTTAAGAATAAAGTAAAGAAATGGCTTTTTATACATCCTTTCTATAATATTCACTCAATAATTTTATGTAATTGTAAAATGACAAAACCTATTGCAATGTATACTGTTTAATGGTGAATAAATATTATTATTATTGCCTCCTCTCTATCTGCCAGCCCTTTTATCTGTACTTTTTCTCGCACCACTTAATTTCAAATTCTTCCCTCATTACTGTCATCATGCTCCTTGCAAATTTCCTACCCATTTCCTCTAACTTTATTTCCATCTTCCTTGTCCACTGTCCACGATTCTGCTTCATGTGTCACAATGGGTATAAAATATGTCCTGTATAGTCTCTGCTTGCATCTTTGTGACCTCTCTTCCACAATAGGTCCCTCACACACCTATAAATGGCATGTACCTGCTGTCCCCTCCGGAGCACCTATTCTTGTTTTGCCCTTGTCTTTCCAAGATACTACCCAGGTGTCTGAAGTTTTCTACCCACTCCAACTCCACTCCGTCTAATTTTATACCCTTCTTGATTGTCCCATTTTGCTTAGTTAATACCATCACTTAGCTGTTACAGATCCCTCACTTTGTCACTGTGTAAAGGGAGTGATAGTTCACTCCATTTCTTAGACGAAAAAACCATGACTGTCCCCAGTCAGTTCTAAACAAAATTGTGTTGTCTATCTACATTTTCCTGGCTGCTTATTATTTCCTCTGCTACTTCTGCTTTCCTCAGGGTGTTTTACATCTTGCTTTTCTTTACACTGTTCTAATCCTTCTCCACATACGTAAAAGCCATCACAAAGTTCTCAAACCATACTCGTATCTTTTTTCAATGAACTGCCTTACTGCAAATGTCAGATCTATCATAGAGCTCCAGTGTCTGAAGCCATATCTTTGCCCAGTGGCACATCAACGTAATCCCTCTAATCAGTGCACAGTCTTCTATCTTCTTTCATAAATATGGGTACCATGACTCTCCTCATCCAATCATCTGCGATCATATTTTCTATCCACACAACTCTCGTCACTTTGTACAGCCACTGTAGCCCAATCACCCCTGTTGCTCTTATGATTTCCACCATCAGGTCATCCACACCTGGTACTTTTCCTCTCTTTGTTTTCTTGAGTGAATCCTCTACCTCTTCCCATGTAACACTTTGCCCAATTTATTCACCTGTTGTCTCCTCCTTTTCCCCTGGATTCTCCATTTCCTCTGTTAGATTCAGCAAGTTCTCACACATTTCCTCCATAACTCCTGTTCCTCTTTCTCTGGCTTTCTTCCTATTTCATTCATCATTTTTACTTCTCACTATGTGCCTTGCTGAAAAGATTTTGCAACTTTACATTACACCTGTTTCTATTTTTTATTGTCAATGCATATATACTAGTGGATCATTGCAGAAGAAAATAACGTTCATGACCAAATAAGTACAGTTAATTTTGAAAAAAAACCAACTGGCCTACTGCAACATTGACCACACTTCCCCCATGGAAAAACCTGTTTCTTTGGAATTTGTGAAGAACAGAAAGGGGGAGCGGATAGTATTATTTTATTGAATGTGTTCAAATTTATGTAATGAATTCATTCAACACCTAGCATAATGAAAAGACAGATATGTGCTGTTACTTATAAATGAAATTGTTTGCAACTGTCCAGGACCAGCACAGCAGGTAGTGACTATAGCTCGGAGAAGAAGTTTAGTCAGAAGAGGCGTCTCCCACACCAGGGCTCCACAGCAGACGACAAGGGCGGCCACAGCAGCAGCGAGAGTCTAGCATCCAACCTCACCCGCAAGTTGATAGGCAATGGTGGCAGCGAGGTGCAGGTCGCAGCCAGCAAGGAGGTGCGCTTCTTGCGGCCATCGAGGAACCAGCACTTCCGCGACGAGCGCCTGGTGCTGGTGTCCTCTAGGAGGATCCCGCTGCTCGTGTTCTCCATGCTGCCATACAACAAAGGCGGCCAACGCTCCAGTCGCGGCGACACGAGGCGTGAAGGAGGCCGCAGGCGGCATGCTTCAGGACCACGCCCTCTCTCTGCCATCACAGATGGGATTGACCCTTTTGATCTCTTGGGCCTGGAGCGTGGGCAAGATGGCCAGGTATTGGTTGTTGTAGTGGTCTCGCCTCACTAATAAATTAGATCAGTTGTTTTCTTTTCTTCTTGGTATTGAGTCTTTCGTAGAAAGTTCTCGCATTACACTCTCACGAGTTGGCATCATTAAAAACAGAAATATTTTATTTTAAATTGAGTACTTTTTTGTTTTACTCAAAATTAATGTTCTATTTATTATAAATATAACAAAGCCTTATTTCGCATCACACCTAGTGAATCTTGCAGCACACCTGTTGAGAACCATTGAGGTAAATGTTTTGTGTGTGTGCTAGAATTAGTGATATAATTACCGAATTTTGTATTGATGCGTGCCCTACCTCGTGAGGTAGTGGTTAGGTCGCTGACTACCCTCTCGTAACTTCAAGTAAGCCTACAGCGGTGTAAATGACTTACTTTCTGGGCCCGACGGGTCGTGGAAGGGATAGATGTCGTGGGTGGCCGCTTGATGGTAGGGTACCATCGGAAATGAGGGGAGTCAAACCGCAGAGTTAGACGAATGGATGTAGATTCCCGCCCAGGAAGTTCTGCCCTCCTAACTGTAAGGGTTGCCAATAATCAGGATGCCAGCTGTCCCGCGAATGTGATGAGGTGATGCAGTCACGTAATCATGGGGATGGAGGCATATGATCTGGCTGGGGAAATTTTAACGGGTCGAGTGGGTCGACGCGTGGGAACGAAATCTGACTAGGCGTCACATGTGACTTCGGGACTGCCTTTGATGGGAGTCGAACCCGTACTGTTTTCCCTGATGCCAACTTGATGATATAAAAGTTTGGTAGCTCTGTGTCTGCCGGGTGTTGAAGCCGGATGAGCTTACCCAAGGTGAGTTTGATAATGCGTCTTAGGGACCTGGCTAGGCACAGTATTCTCAGGAGTAGCGCGGACTATAGGCGATGATTCCCCTACTTGGGCTATGTGATCTCCTGTGGGGTACCCGGGCCAATAAGTGCCTAAGTGGCGATCCACGCATGTTCAAGGGGAACGAATGGCGAGGACTCCTCTACTTGGGCTATGTAATCTCCTGTGGGGTACCCGGGCCAACAAGTGCCTAAGTGGCGATCCACGCATGTTCAAGGGGAACGAATGGCGAGGACTCCTCTACTTGGGCTATGTAATCTCCTGTGGGGTACCCGGGCCAACAAGTGCCTAAGTGGTGATCCACGCATGTTCAAGGAGAACGAATGGCGAGATTGGCCTAGGGGTGGCTTGATTACTTTTTGACAGGGATTTGATCTCTGACGTAGTACTTACGATGGTGTCAGCTATTTCGGCTGTCGCTAGGGCGCGGTGTTCCTTACGCTGTTGCCTACTTTGTGTTCCACCTCTCCTGTTATACATTGAGTCCCTTGTAAACACACTAAATACACACAGTTTCTCTTCAGTGAGAGTGAAGTTACCTGGTACAATAACTACACACAGACTTTAGGAAAAATGGGAGACTACTATCAATGACATACATGCGTTAATGAAACTGGAAAGTCCCTGCTAATATCAAATTTACAATTTGAAAATAATTCGCTGACTGGCCAGGCAATTATCAATAGTAAAATTACTTGAATAAAATGGGCAAAGGCGAGCCTGGAGAAAATTATTATTTGAAAAAAATTCCCAAAATTACTTGGGCAAAAATCTACTGTAATGTAAACACACTTGTACAGCATATTAAAAGTTACAGGGAGTTTATCAGTAGGTAAACTAAGACGTGCTGGCTTGTTACCACGGAGTCGTGGAAGTTGAGTTGGGTAAATCTTGACCGGGTACGTGGAGTAGGTTTACCTTGGACGATAGAGTTGCTGTCCTCGCTGTCAACAGGTGAAGTTGAGGAAATCAGTTAGCTGTTGTGGAGGCTGCAGTCGTCACAGTCTGCGGAGTGGATGGTGTGCTGTGTTGCATGTCGCGGAGAGGAGAGAGAGTCCTCGCAGACTGAAGAGACCCTTGATGCGTGTCCGATTAGCTAAGGTTGGATCACGGTCGTGTGGCTTTGGTTGCACTTAGGCCAGTTGTGCTTTCAGGGTTTAATTATGGACGTCTTGATGACTAGTGGTGGTTGGCTGCAGACAGTTGATGCTGATGTAGTTTCGTTCTACCTGTCGGCCTGCTGTAGAGGAAGCTAAACCGCCCGGCTGCTAGGCAGTGAGGTAGGCAACTCTTTGCTCCTCCCTTCTTGCGCCGTGTGTCACCTTAAATGGCATAGAGCGGGTATGGCTGCTGAGAACTGTGGGTCGAGTACCGTGGACACGAGTGACCCTAGAATAGTGTTGGCCAGTAGTGGCTGGTAGCACGAGCCCGGTGCCTCAGAAGGCCCCCACCTTAGCGGGCAAACCGGAAACGTTGAAGCCGCGTGGTCTACCACTGCTACTACTGGGTATGCGATCCCACCCAAGTCCAGGCTGTAGCACCTAAGCAAATACCCCCGCCAGCACCTAGGTGCTCTGGTAGGGGTAAAACTCAGGCATACTGTCTCTCCCTGGGTGGAAAGTGTTTCTAGTGATTGAGGCTTCCAGTACCTGTATACTTGGTAGGAATAAAATAGATGGCCGTCTAATATGTGTGTATCAGAACTGGAGCCACCTGAGGGGGAGTCTCCAGTTATAGCTAGATCGTAGTAACAATTTCCTTTTCTCGGTTGGCGGTACTTGGCTCGAGGTTCTCCTAGCAACTGGTACAAAAGTACTCTATGAATGAGACTCGTAGCTAGAAGAAACAAAACTGTGTTTATTAATGGCTTAGTAAACACAGTGACTCGTGCTCTCCTGCCAAGTAGACAGGTGACTGGAAGTAAACCTACGTAGCCAGGCAGAGGTTACCTGGTCCTAGGCCAGTTAGGGAAAGTGAAATAAAACTGACAAAAATTGCTTACGGCAAAACTAACTATAACCGGGGTGTCTGTAAGAGACAGTGAAGGTGGTGTGTGGTATCTCTCTAGTTACTGAAGAAGCTTCTGGTAACTTGGTAATTTGATTGCCATCACTGGAGCATCAGGTTGCGGGTGCTGCAGATCTCTAATGGTAACCGCAATGGTGGCAGCCTCTGGTGGCTGATGAAGACTGTTGAGCAAAGTCCAAGGTACGCAGCCTCGGATGGCTGCCGAAGACTGTTGAACAACGCCTAAGGTAGGAAGCCTCAGGTGGCTGTTGATTTGGAAGGGCTGCCGAAGATCTACTAGTAGTCGCAGGGCCCCAGCACTAGAAGTGGCTAAGCGAGCTCGAAGACTGAAGAAGAGCAACTGGTGAAGTCTGCAGCGCATGGACTTACATAGTCAGGGTAGTGCATGTCGCGGCGGCCACGGGGGAGGGCGTGTGATGTCCCTCTGCTGCAAGGCTGGAGTGGGGGTAGCACCCTTTGATCATCTCTTGGCCTTCGCATATTCTCGGTGGCGGTCGGGCATGCCCCGAGGTGGCTGATGGCTTGTAGGCTCTCAGCACAGGGGAGGGGGTGACACGCCGCTGTCTTGCGCAACCCCTTGTATCCACGTGTCTGGCTGCCCTCTAGGATTGTGGCAAGCTGCAACTTCCGTGTACAGGTTGGCGCTGGATTAGAATCTCACATGTGTAGAAGTAGAATACTAGGTTACAGTGAGATGAGTCGTAATCGTTGTACATAGTTGGAATAAGCAGCATGCGTCAGCCTTGTCCAGACTGAGAAAGTCTTAGCAGACTAAGAGATTCTTTGCAGACTGAGGAGAGTCTTTGCAGACTAGGAAGGGCTCGCGTCCTCTTCGGCCAGCGAGCCCGGCGTATCTGCCGTTGCAGGGTGCTGGACTTCTATCTATATGAAAATTTCTCCGATCAGCAGTTCTTCGGGTGCAGGGGGGTAGAGTAGCCTTCCAGCACAGGGGTACGTTATCTGGGGTGCTGGAGCGCCCCTCATTTCTTATCGCCCCTTTTGGAGGTGACAACAAATTAAAACACCTCGTCCTGAGGCAGGCTGGTCGTAATGTTACAAGGCCACAGGGATTCTGCCATCTCTGGGCGTTGTAGGAACTTCTTCAAGGGCTAAGCGACGAGTAGTGAAATATCGCAAATATTTATTATATTCACAGGGGTGACTCTTGCGTGCAGGTTTCCAGGCAGGCAATGCAGATTGTAATTACATAGGTAATTTACAATTACGTATTCGGCTGTCCAGGCTTGTGGAATCTCCTTGCTCGATAGTTTATTTAATTTGCCACTGTTATGACTTCCCCTGAGCTCGGGCCACTCATAGATGGGGAGTAGCCCATAGAGTACGCATTCACACCGCAGCATTTTGGTGTGCATCAGTATATAATTTTGTAGTGTTACAAAAATTGTATTACAAAACACAGAAGTATTATAACAGAATTACTCTTGTTTTCAGTTTTTACAAAAAAAAACAACTAGTGGAAATCGGCTGTGAATAAATCTGTAATTATTTTTTTACTAAGGGTTCTTGAGTAATCAAAATTATTAAGTCTGCCAGGTTAAATTTATTACTTACTCATTTGTATTAAAACATGTTATTTTATTTACAGGAGATATCATATGGGAGACTACTTGTCCCATCACGGCATTTCTTCAGGGAAAGAAAATATTATGCTGCTGACAATGAGTCTTTAGACATGGGACACAGCTCTTTTAAACATCATGTAGTGGCGAGGTATTTATTTAGTGTTGTGTATGTGTGAGAGAGAGTGTGTGTGTGTGTGTGTATTTTTTTTATATAAATTGTCTGTATTTTAAGATTTTGGCATGAAATATTTTATAGTAGCATATATAACAAAGTAAGTCACTTTGTTATCTTATGGAGGTATGAAATAATGTGAAGTCATGTTATTGCGTACGGTGTTAAGAGAATGTTTGTGGCACTCAAAATTGAAAAATGTGGGAAAACTGTGATAAGGATAAGCGGCGTCAGTAGACTCAATAAGTTAGTCATGAAAAGACATTCTGACTAAAGTAGGACAACCATATGGTGAGTAGTTTTAATGAATGAATATTTGGTTGTATAGTAATATATTTAAGTCAGTTAGTGTGTGATTTAAGTGGTTTCTGAAAATATAATGAACTATTGCAATGTGTGAATGTGTGTGTAAGAATATTTGCCAAATGCCGGTACCTTTCTCCTTGCAATCTGACAACCAACTCTTGCGTGTAACTTCTTAGAGGATACGTACATGGAAAGAAAACATACCAATTTCAAAATTTGTAGCTTTTAAACAGTAAAAATTTAAGAAAGAAGACACACAAAAACAATACCCATGTTAATTCAAAATGGGAAACACACTCCGAAATAACACTAGACACATGAGAATTTTGTACCCCTTGTATGAATGCAACCAATAAAATATGCTAACTACAGGCGACACTACATTAACATAACGCATATATATTAACTGGAAAAATTATGTTTATTAAAATGAAATATTACATAGTTGCAAACTGAAAAAAATATTGAAATTACTGTAGAAATTAAAAATAAAATAGCTATCTGTAATTTGAGAAATTTGTACTGTAACTGAGTCAGGCAAATTAAAATTTTCTAATCAATTTGTCTATCACCTCTTTTGTGTGTAATATTAAATTTTAAATTATGTGTCAACATAACTGATACTGGAGTTTCTGTATTCAATAAAACAAAATTACGAGTGTCTCAAATTAAGATGCTTGAAATTATTACACCTTGACTAGCATGCATGGTATAATTTAAAATTTCAGATCTCTGGAAAGTTGTAGGTAGTTAAAACTGTAAAACTTCAAATATAATTAATGGTAATAAGTTCCATAAATAATTTAACTCTTGATGAGAAAAGAAAAATTCCTTGCTGAATGATAAGGTGGTAGCAAAAGTCTTTAGGAATACTCATCCTTCCGAAGTGGAGTCGGCAATATCGGTTTAATAAAACCCACTCAAAATCTAAAATCTGGTGTTTCAGGACTCTTGCTTGTCCACGCACATTTTTAGAACTTTGAGGCGCCTCTCAACACACTGGACAGTCTTGGCAAAATTTACTGAAAAATCACCGTACAAAAATTACGGTGGACTGCCATCCATTATTTCTGATTTGAGAGTCTCGGGGTTCACACAAGAAGACAATGACCCGAAAAATATCTAAGATAACGTAATATCCTGTTATTACAAACTTAGATCTAAAATAGTAAAAGTTAATTTCTCTGAGGTGCAAAACAAACTTATGTATGTACTTTTTAAATAGGCTGCTGCAAAGAGAAAATAAAATCACATCAACTTCTATCACTGAATGTAAACTTCTTTCTGTAGTAAAATTGCAATACTTAAGAAGATAAATTTATAAAGAACTTTAAGAGAGGTTGTCCTAAAGATACAATTCTAGCCAAATTACTGTATTTTGGCATGTATATAGGACGCACCAGAAGATTTCGATGAAAAATTGGGGATAATTAATATTTCTAATATAGGCTGCACTGAATTTTTTTATTCCTGTAAATATTGTTAAGTCACAATTCCATACAAACATAATAAATTCAGACTTCATTTCTCCCCTACAAAACATTTGTGACAGAAAATTTGTGTTATGTTGCAATGTTAATGAATGTACATCACGGAATTACTATTCCACGGATGGTAACATGGCAGGCGTGTAAACTACGTTAGAATCTTTCTCTTGTACGGTGGAGAAATTATGTTCTCGTTGTACGACATCTATGGACAAGCTCCAAAATTTTACACGTGTGGGATGAAGGTTATTTTGTTTATGAACACAAGTGAACAAATAACTGCACGTGTTTTTTTTTTATATATATTTTTTAATTCTTTCCCTTCCCTTCCCTTCCTTCTTGCCTTTAAGAGTAAAAAAATTTAAATGTACTGTATGTTGACAAATTTCTAAACATATTTTGAGGGAAAAATTTTCAAAAAAATTTTTGGCCACTATATTGTATATAAGCCGCACCCCACTTTTTGTGGTCATTCTTTTTGTAAAAATGTGCGGCCTATACATGCCGGAATGCGGTAAATGAAACGTTAGTAAGCAAAAAAATGTAGTAGAATTAAAATATACTGACTCAGTTCAGATGTAAACAAATAAACATGTGGTAAGATACTGTCTCGCCACAAAGGAAATATTGAATTCATTCTGGTTGGGAGAAAACAATGCTAAAGAATGTATAATTACATATTTTGATGAAATACTATACAGCTTCATTAAATAATATTTTCTGGTTCGCCAAATTCTTGATAGTTACATGCCAGAATTGTAAGCAGTTGAATCCCTTATATATATATATATATATATAAACTATGTATTATATGTTAATTTTTTTTCAGGACAGGAATTAAATTTATTATTTTGTTGCCACATAAATTTGGTAATTGAAACACACACGTGGTCATTGGAAAGTGTCTGAGTAAGCGAACATTGCTGAAAGTGGCCCTCTGTTTACAATATTTATTCTTCTGTGAAACTTGACGCATGACCGGTTAGCTGAATAGTCACGACAATCGAGGATTATGTCCTCAAAGCCAAAAGCGGGGTAAATGCATATGCACGGAGTTACAAATAATACCACAACTGGAGCAGTCGATACTGACTCGTGCCTGAGTTGGGCAGCGCTGTCCCGTTCCGCTTGCCTTTCCGGTGTAGGTTGAGGAAGTGCACTCTATTGTCTGACGGCAAGGAGCGCTGCATGTCGCGCCCTACGCTTTCAGTTGTGCCTCTGGCTGAAAGGCATAAAGTCTCTGCTCACAGGTTACTGGGTACACCTTGACGCGAACAAACTAAATAAGTTATAGTGTAAGTCTGGTTTTGGCTTGCTGACCAGGCACTGTAAAGTCTCCACTGATCCCCCACACTAGGCAGGCTGATCTGAGACGGGGAGCCGTTTGGGTCACCAATGCCGCCACTGAATGTGCATCCACACAGGAATGGACGGCAGGTCTCAAGCCACGGTTTATCCCGGCACTGGAAGCAGAGCTGTTGAATAAGGCAATGACTAAGACTGTTGCCCCTCTCTGGGTGAAGGTGTTACTAGTGGTTGTGGCTCGTCTGTTCCTCTCCACCGGCACTGGAAGCAATGCTGTGATAGTTTGGAAAGCAACAGATGGTCGTCTAATGGGTGTGTGAAAATATGACAGACCCCTGAAGGATGCCCATGGCTGAAGTTTATTCTGTAGTTATAAATTCCCCTGTCCTTGTCAAAGGTGTGCATAGCAACCCGTATCTAGCAGGCATACAGACAGATACTCTAAGAAATAAAAGCTGAGAGGTAAGAAACAACAGTATGTTAATCGAAGTCTCAATAAACATGCGACGCGTGCTACCTCCTACCAGGCAGTTGTGTGCTGAAGGTTACTACACTGTCCAGGTGTAGGCGACCTGGTTCTAATGGAGAATGGGAAAGAATTAGCTCAACGAGAAAATATATAATACTTCTAAACTGTCTAATAAAGATATCTTGAGGAGACAAAGTGATTTTAACGTATTGGTAAGCATGTTCGCTTGTCCTCGACGGTGAAGTAGCTGCAGGGGACATACTCAATGCTTCGAAGATCTCGGGTGGTCCCAGCACTGGCAGCAGTGCTGTGGGATAACGCAACAGATGGAACAAGAATGACTGCTCACGTCCGGACTTATATAGTGGAAGCATGTTGGCGTGGGGATACTCTGGTCAGCTATTCTACTTCGTGCCTCGTTGGAGGCGCTCGGCCTTGTCCGAGGTCTGGGCAGCTTGTAGGCTTCAGCGCAGGGAAGGGGGGGCAGCGTGCCTACCATGTTGCTTATCCTCCAGATGAGAAGGATTTGCTCAATGTTCCCATTGCCTGTAGGGTAGGCAACCTGTCACCCACGTCTGTATTGGTGGAAGAGGTACTCTAGGCGATGAGTCGTAATCGTATTAGATTAGATGTATAAGCGGCACGCGTTACTGTGTTACACCATAAATGTTGCATCTTTTCTGAACAGGTTACTGTATTAAAACACTATAGTCGCTGCTTAAAATTCAGTGGAAACAACATGTGCAAAGCTTGTCTATGCTATTTTCCATTGCAGTTGTAATTCTTCCTAACTGCCGGATGTAACCTTGAGGCATTTATAAAAGTTTTTACTGTGGAGACCCCTTAATGTTTCTCTTTTACATTGTGTCAAATGTCGTTGCAAATTAAAATAACTATTATTTTGAAAATTACTATCATAACAATAAAATTTTTCCATAACCTAAAATTTACTACAGAGATCATGCATGGGTAATGTGGCAGACGTTGCCAGTGGGTTTCATCAAACTGCTCTATTTCCCCTACTGTTTAATTTTTTTGTTGAAGCAAACTCTTGCCCATTTGAAGTGTTTGTGACATCATGTAGTCCTTTATTGTGTACATAACCATGTCCAATTGTTACACAAACACACCTACCTGCTAGAATAAGTCATTAGACTTTGTGTGCCTACCTGTTGCTCTCATAGTATCGAAAAATAAAAAAGGGCACGAATTTATTTCTACTGCCACCACTTTAGGCAGAGAGTGATTGTCCACAGAGTTGATGCAAAACAGGCCACAGCGGGGGATTGCAAATTTTTGAATTCAAGCAAAATTCAGAGAAGAATGTGAAAATGCTTGTTTGTGCAAAAAAAAAAACATATTTTTGTATAATTTCCACGTGAATAGTTTTCTAGCATAAGTCATTTTCTAGGTGCACAGGTGTAATTAAATTGTTCAAGTAGCAATAGATACAATTTGGTGAATTTCACATCTTGAATGTGGTTTTTGATTAATTATATTAGTTAATATTTGGTTTCAGTGAGTTTTCATGAATCATTAACATTTTTCCTAATTATAGAACATTTTTTTACCCAAATATAGAACTTTTTTTACCCATATATAGGATATTTCTTACTCGAATACAGGATATTTTTTTACTTAAATGTAGATATTTTGTCTGGAATGTAGGACTTTTTTCCTTAAATATAAAACTTTTTTTACTCAAAAATAGGATAATTTTTACTAGAATGTAGGATATTTTTTACTGCAATATAACTTAACGTATATATTTTATTTGATAGGACTTTGTTACTTGAATATGGGATATTTTTACTCAAATATAAGACTTTTTTACTTGATTATAAAACTTTTTTTACTTTAATATAAAAGGTTTTTTACTGAAACATCGGACATATCAGAATATATAATTATTTAAAAATAATACAATCGGGAATACAGGTATCAAAAATTAGCGGACGTACATTTTTACTGAGGAAAAAAAAATTTTTAGCAATTAATTGTACTATTTTTATGCAGGCTATTTTATCCAGGTACAAAAATATAATTTTGGTTGTCACTGTTCACTAATGCCAAAAACAAAAAAAAAATTATAAAACATATTTTTGCTCGGCTATCTAAATGCAGATAGATATTCCAAACTCTGCTTTTGAGATATATGTGAAAGGAATGCTGTAGCAGGGACTCAGCCAAGAAACACTAACATATCTGCTATATTATTGTGAAAGGCGGATGACTGTATCATGTTTTGCTATAGGCCTACCATTTTTACCACATTGTCCATATTTTGTAAACTTTCACAAATTTACAATATTTACATCACTAAGGGCTTGAAATTTTTTTTTAATCTGTTTAAATTATGATGCAATCAGATAGTGTACAGGACATATTTTGTATTCATTGTGACATATGGAGCAGAAACATGGATGGTGGATAAGAAAAGGGAAAGAAATATAGAAGCAATGGGCATGAAATTTTCAAGGAGAATGATGATAGTAAGGAGAAGGGAATGAATTTGAAATGGAAGTGGTTCGAGAGAAATCACAGTTAAAGGGGCTGGCAGAAATCATGGAGGAGGCAAAAATGATGAGGTAATGGGCACATCTAAGAGTATGGGAAGCGAGAGGATGTTGGAAGAAAAGTACGATTGAAAAAGGCTGCATGGAAGACCAAAGAGCTACGACTTAAAATACCTAACATGAATTATATTTAATTATAGTGAACATCTAGAAATAACTCATGTTATGGGCTTCAGTCCCTGCTATAATTGCGGAATTTAACCATTTTTTTTTCCTCCCCCCCCCCCCCCCCCCCTCAAAGGAGGTGGTGGACTTTTTATTGTGCTCAAGACTTATGTAACGTTGGTATACACGCTGTAACATTATATATGATTGAAAGCTAAAATAGAGTATTTATTTATTCATTGTTTATAGATTATGTACCAAAAAGTAATTGGGCACCTGTCCACAATGTTTGCTCGGTGGTTGTTACCCCGTTAGAATCTCATAGGGCCACCTCTTGCGGCTGTAACAGCAGCCATCCTGTCTGGCATGCTCTCTACGAGTGTTTGCAGGACATCCATGGGGATTTGTCACCATTCCTCTTGCAACCATTCCATGAGTTGAGCAATGGATTTTGGCCGCGCCTAACGAGCCCTTGCCCGGCGATCCAATTTGTCCCAAAGATGTTCTGCAGGGTTGAGGTCAGGGCTCTGGGTGGGCCAGTCCAGTCGGCGAACATTGTTGTCGGCGTACCACTGCATAGTAGCCCTTGAAACATGGCACCTGGCATTGTCATCCTGGAAGTAACATGGTCCATTCCGTAAAAACATCACAATGTTGAGAGCATTTCATTATCCAGAATGTTATGTGTTCATGCTACCACGGACAAACACCAGCATCGTACACCGAAGGCCGTGAAACACAATTTAGCTGATGTACTGAATTACCTATCTTCACGGGTACCCAATTACTTTTTCGTAGATAGTGTATATAAACCATATACAATAGGTACTTAGGGAATCAAGTAGGAGCAACCATTTCAATGGGTAAAAGTTATTTTTAACAGTTTATCTGCAGCAATACAGATTATGACAGACAATGCTGATGTATGGCCAACCAGTGATATTATTTAATACCTGATGTATCAAAATCCATTAGTAACTTCTTTCAATGTAAATGTCATTTAAAATTGATATGCCAAGAACTTAATACATATGTAGAAAAAAAATTTTAACTGAAAGTAAGTGATCTGAAAAGTGTTCATTATTAGAAGGAGTAACTGTTGAATAATAAGCATCTAAACTGCTCTTAACCTTTGGTAAACAATTGTAGGGTGAAATTTAAGTTGAGAGCTACCTTCACCTCATAGAAAAATAACACTTTCCTGACATGGCGGGGAAACTTCATTTGGAGGGATTCCTACCTCCTGCCTTCCCTGCTTTAATTAGCACTTTGGGTGTGTTTTATACTTTTAAGTGTATTGTGTGTATGTGCATGCGTGTGTGTGTCATATATATATATATATATATATATATATATATATATATATATATATATATATATATATATATATAGATAGAGAGAGACAGTCAACTCTTAATTCTAAGTTCAGGGTCGTTAATGAAAAATTGTTTTATGGGTCCCAAAAAAATGATTGTTATTTCGAGAGGGTTGTTATTCCAAAGGTCTTAGAATAAAGATTTGACTGTATAGATGCACCACCTCTTTCTCTTTACTTTCTCTCTTTTTCTGTAATGCATGATTATGTTTTGTGCATTCATACATTTTTGCATGCATGCGAACTTTTTTGTGTCCATAAGTTGATTCTTGCATAATTGAGTTTTTTGCGAAAGTTTCCCCGAGTTCAACTACATTCTGATGACCCTAAGTCATCACATAATTCTTAATAATTTAGGCACTACCTATATCAGTCAGGGTGGCTAACATCTTGAATAACAGGGAAATCCTGGAAAAGTCAGGGAAGTTTGTGTGAGGTGAGGGAAAATTCTACATTAGAAGTGTATTTAACAAAAAAAAATTCATTTTTGATTCTATCTTTTTAGCACTTCTACTCCATGCCAGTTTATGAATTATACATTGCATTATTTTGGTTTATTCCATCTACTCCATGTAGAAAGATTTAAAATATACGGTGCCAATTTTATTATGTTATGTAAAATTGTAACTATTATTATATATATGTTCATGGTTGAATTTTTTTTCTGATACAGCAAACATTGATATAGTGGAAAATGTGAATTTAAGAGTACCAGCTTAACATTTTGCATTTAAAATATTAGCTTAAATAATAATTTGAACTCAATGAATTGTTACATTGTATAATGTACTGAATTTGTTTTGGGACTGCTTTTGGCCCTGAGATAGAAAATATTTTCCCTCTGTGTAATATTATTTTTACATGCCAAGTAAGTATTTTATAAATATTTCTATTGCACAGTAAAGCTACCCAAAAAAGGGGGAGTAATTTTTGAGAAAATAACATAAGAGTATTTTTAATTTTTCCAGTTCATTTTGATGAGGGAAAAGTAACACAATACCTGTAAGAGTGAGGGAATTTAAAGATAAGGATATTGCTAGTCACTCTTTATTGAAATTAATATTGTAAGTGGTGGACCATATGTACATGAGATGTCATGTGGTAGAATTTACACCATTTATTTACTCTAGAGCACCAATATGGTATAGCATATATAACATTTCAATATATATTTTTTAATGTAAACTATTTTATTGTAATTATTTTTAATTCCTTTGTGTCTTAGATTTCTTGCATCAGAGAAAAATTCAGTTACTATGTTCTAATTTTCAGAGATCAATATTTTATGAGTAATGTGATAATGATTTGTTTATTCCAAGTTGGCAGTGTGGTATGTCTTTGTGTATTCTTTGTTATGTTTTGCCTGTTGTAAATTTTCAAATGTCCCTGCATTTTGGGAGGGCGTTCAAATAGTTTGTGGTCTTACCACCACAGGATACAGCCACCAAAAGCTGTAGGCTTCAAAGAATTAGTGTTGCATTGCCATGGCACCATAGTTTAAGATGATCAACCTTCTGAAAGAGACCATGACTTAGTTTTTAGGCTTTGCTTAAGGCGGATCACACAGAGGCTAAAAATCTGCTAATTTTGTTAGCTTTTTAGTGCAGGGGCCAAAGTGATTGCATTTGACAGTCCACACACTATGTCATGCTTGCCTTAGAACTGTTAGAGGTGTGAAATTCTTCTAATGGTGAGAAATTACCCAGTTTGATCTGTTTACGTAGTTACTGGACCATAAAATGTTACAAAACATTGCTAAAGTAATTTTTTTTTCTATCCATGATATTACCTCGATCATCTTGTTGCTTACCCAGGAACCAGTTTTGGTAAGATCCTGTCTCATTCATAAGCAGCCAAGTAAAAATCTTAAAAATAATATATTTCTTTCAAATTTTTACAACTATTTTTAATTCACAATTGTTACGGGGATCAAGAGTTTTATTCTGCACTGGAAAATTAAGTTTGTATTACATTCACTTTCAATCCTATAAAATATATGCAATGTTGAATCTAGTATTTTGTCAAATTTGTTGTGTTAGATAGCAGTGTATATAATGAATTACCATGATAAAAAAAATACAGCATTTGCATTTTTTTTTTTATTAATAAACTGCTGTATAAAATTTCCAAGCTGCATTGCAGTCGAAGGAAACATTTAGGTTTAATGTCTGAGTTATGGGTTTTTGTTCACTTGTCTAGTTATCCTATCTATTCTTATAGTGCATTTCATGTTGTATCTGTGTTTGGCATTACTTGTCTTGTTTAACCTTTGCCGGCATACTAAATGCTATTTATATGGAGCTGCAGCTATCAACCCACACACATATAAATACTAATAACTCGCTATTAGAGAAAGTGGCATGCCCATTGAGTATCATTTTCCATTTATAAGAGGGGGTGGTAGCTTTGAGGGAGAGGAGATCAGGTAAGTGATGGGGTGTGGATGACAGGCACGTCATTAGCCAACCAATGCATTGAGAATAGGTGCTTTGTCAGAGTGAAGCAACCAGGCTTCGAGCCTGTACTAGCCAGGCATCTTAAGTATCACTCCCAACGTTGACTTCAGTATTACTCTCGAGGAACATTTTTGTTATCGATTATTCTGACCCTGTTGACATAAAGGTCAGCAATAACTCCATAGGGCCATGGTGGAATAGTGGTTTGACTGATTGCCTCCCATCTAGGCAATCCAGATTTTATTGCCAGCGGGGTCACTCCTAGACTTTTGCATGTGATAATAGTGCCGGATAATGCCACGTGTCGGCAGGTTTTCTCAAGTATCTCCTGGTTTCCCCACCTTTGTATTCTGGCACTGCTCCATACATGCCTCGTATCGCCCTCCTTGGCTCTCGATAACTCGTCAAGAGCCACTCAAATCACTCCACTCCAAAAACTCCAAATTATTTTTCTCTTGCCGGACTAACTTTGGTTGCAACTGTTATTTGATATTTGATTTACCCTTTTATTCCTAAATTAATTTATAATTTCTGGTGTTGCAAATTAGAAAAATTTTGATGCGTGCTGTACTGTATTTAAGCTGTCAAAGAACCTGTTTTGTTTTCACAACCAATAATCTGTAGTCTTTTTGCTTGGTGATCAGTGATACGAACCAGTCATTATGTAGTGCAGTAGTAAAGTTTAGGAATCAGTTACCCACAGTGATCAGTGGGCACTGTGTAACATGTTCACAATTGTCTACAACGGGGATGAAAGGTTTAAATACTTCTTAAAAACCTCCTTAGTTTCTTTTGATGTACAGTGTATCATTCTTTCAGGTGTAAATTTAACATTACCATAGAAATAGAGACTGATATTCGTGCAGCAAGGAAGTGACCCTACAAAATTTTCACTAACATTAAAGTATGTTACAATTATACCAATTATCAAATTTCGGTATTGAAAGTGCCTGATTTCTCTGCTCTACTCAGTAACATTGCGTTGTGCTAAGGATTTTCTTGTGAGTGTCTCGGCACTAGTTAGTGATTACCTTAGACTTTGAAAATCTGTATTATTAATTTAGAGGTAGTGTCTGAAGTATTGGGAAAGCTGAAAATACTATTTCTTGTCTGGCATCAGCACACGTGCTTAATTTTGTAGCAACTGACATGTTGTTGTTTTCTTTCAGAATCATAATTTTTCACCAAACATTGTAACTTACTGCATACTTTCTGTGGCTTTAAACTTTTTTTCATTATTTCTTATTATTTTGTTGGTTGATGTGTGTGTTAAGTACTAATTTTCTTCAAATTTTACTCAAGGGAAACCATGCACATCTAGGGCTTACGTGACCGGCACTCCATATGAGCAGTCCACAATTTTTTGACAACCCCTATGATTACACAGAGGACGAATATCTACTTAAATGGCCAACCTACTTCACTTATACACACAGTGTTTTGTTCAAATATAAATTTGAAAGTGGGTTTTAAAATTTTATTTTATTTTCTCCATGCTTTAAAACTTTATGCAGTGTCTGTAAATGTGCTACCTGAAGCTTGTGTATGTTTAACTGACTCTTCACATATTGCGTGTGACATATACGTCATTAGCAGCCATTCTAACATAAAGATAAATTATTTTCTAATTGGAACTGTTGCACTGGTCACTGTAACAGAGAAGTGATTGTATTTTTTTTGGAGTAAGAAATGTGTCTTAAGTATCTGAAAAACATAATTATAAATAATAAAAAAGAAATCCAAGTACTTGTGAACAAAAAGGTGTGTGGTCAAGGACAGTTTTAAAATTAAGGTGGATGAAGGATGATATTATTTGAGATGTTGGTGTTCTTTTGGCCCTTAACGTAGGTAGCATAAAGACTGGATTTTTCTTGTTAAATATTTACTTAATGAAAATGTTCACTATATATTGTGTTACATCTAATTGTTACGGTAGTGTGTCTTTTGGACAACATGTATCTATTTCATAGACTGTAAGTTATATTTGTTTGAATTTTAAATGTTTCTTTGTAATTTTATTACAGGACAAAAATCTTAACGTGGCATATGGACATGAAATGGTAAATTACCTCTTGCTCAGTATTTTTTTTGCATCCTTGTAGAAGTATGCTGTTATTTTGGGATGAAGTCACACGTACTACTGTTTGGAGTATTTTGCAGATCTTAGCTAGCTGTTTTCCTATCTTCATAGTTCTATAGTCTCATTTCGGTTGTAATTACTTTTGTGGTACATTGCTAGGTATGTGAGTCTCTTTGCTTTATAGTTGGAGTTCCAGGTCTTAACCCTCTTCTCGGGCATGTGTATCCTTTTAAGAGTCCCGCCTACTTGGGTCGTTGAGTGTTTGCGAGTAATACCTACACAGGAAAAGCTCTCAAAAAGTGTTTATGTCCTGGTATACCTGGTTATACCTGTATACCTGGTTTAAGTACCTCAATTTGTTATGAAACTGCTGTGTTGCAAACTTGTAAATAGCTGAAGGGGGTGATTTTTTAAATACTTGAACCCTGATGGAGGAATTTTGGAGTATGTATGAGGACATGAAGTACACCTGTATCATTTCTATCGTGCCATGAAATTTGGGGTGTTCCTTGAATGATTCTTGTAATGGTGATACGTAACTGTAATAAAAAAAAATATCTACGAACATGACACCATTGGTAAAGTGTGTTGTAAACCATAGAAAACCCATCAAATTTAACAAAATGCAAACAAAACAAAAAATAACCAGAGGCAAATAATTTTGCAGAAACAATTAAGCCATTAACAACTGTCCAGATGAGATAAAAAGAAGGTACATTAAACCTTTGATTTTATAGTTACCATGATTCCCATGAATACTGCCGCAAAATAACTACAGTCTAAAATTAAAAAAGATAATTTTGACCCCTAAAAATAAACCAACATGTTTGTTAAGTGGAAAATTAAGTTTAGTAGACAGACTTCTTCTGAATAGAACAATACCAAGGAAGCATATACTTAACCTCCATTTGTCACCAAAAATGTTAAGAACATTGAAGTGTTCAAAGTTTTACCAGGCATTACAAGTCCCTGTTTAGTCATCTTTGATTTAAAACCAACAAAAATTTTAAGTAAAACGTTAATTATGTATATATATATAAAACCTCCGTTTGTTATCAAAAATGTTTAAATATTGCGCAGCATGCAAGTTTTACCGAACATGAAGTCCATTTTGATTGGTCTGGTTTGAAAATCAGAGCATTTGCTATAGAAATGTTTATTTATTTCAATAGAAACAAAACTTCTGAATGAAACTGTTCTGGAAGAGCCTATATATCACCCATTTCTTGCCAAATAATGCATAGCACCAAGTTCCGAGTGCCACATAACTCATTGCAACCGCCTAGTAAAATCTAAAGGAACAATCAAAGAAAGTAGTTTTGAATTATTAATTACACAAGGTTGTAAAGATACAAATTGTTATTAACATATTTATTTAGAGCTGTCTTCAAAATTACATGTTTTTTAAATTTAATTTATTAGTAGCTTCGAAGGTTGGATGTCTGCCACACAAAACTGTTTTGTATGCACGGGTACATGGTATGCACAGCAGGGGAGAGAGAAGTGCTTGAAACAAAGCTTCTCTTTACGAGTGCAGGCCACCTAACTTACCAGGCGTGTGCATTGAGCACAGCCTTGGCAAAGTTTTTAACAGATTTTCGCCAAGTTATTTTGTTTTACCTATTGTTGCCTGCCAGTTAATGATAGCGATACAACCCGTACATTCTCTTGCTGCCTGCCAACAAACATATATTTTAATGCACTTGGATTAGATTTATTATTCTTGTGTGCCTACAATTTTTTTATTAAATTTTTAATGATTAATTGATGGTTCCCATGAACGTTGTCATAAAATTGCTACTGTCACAAATACCAGGGTTGCCAGATTGGGGATTTATTGTAATCAAATGAATGACTGTACTTAAAAATAACTGGGCAACACAGCACAGACCGAGTATGTTTTCTGTGATGAGACAGTGTTGTAATTTACATAGTATTTTCATATTTGTTGTGAACAGCTAATAAAGCCTTATTTTCAGTGTATGTGTGTATGTCATTTTGTTTTATTTTCTGTGACGTACACAGCTCTGCAATGGAGTATGTCCGTATAATTACATATTTCCATTAAACAGAATTGAGGATCACTTTGCACTATGCAGGATTGTATGCCTATTGGTTACATTGTGCATAAACACAATTGTCATGTGTCTCGTGACGCCCTTGTTTTGTATCCTCGATAATCTATAAAAATAATTCCAAGTAGGCGGGTACCTCTTGTATTTCTAGCTGTCATCCAAGTAAAACTTAACAGGGTGTGTTTGTGGTGATGGTGGTTTGGGGTTGTGGTGCTTCTCATTTGTCTTGTTTCCGAGGCATGTTTATTGCTGGAAAAATTGTTTCCTTTTGAATGAAATATGTAGCTGCTTTTTATTATTGTATACGTAGCAATACGTATGTGACACTTTTGTGTCTAGTATTGTATTTAGCTGAGTATTTGTAATTTTAGTTTCCAAGAACATTTGTTTGAAGTTTCAGGTAAATCATTATGTAAGTTTGTCGTGGATTTTCTGCAAAAATTATTTTTCTTGGGGTTGTGAATGTGGAGAAGATTGTAGTTTTCTTTAAACTTAACTTTTGCAAATCATTTTACATTTGTGCTGTTGTATTGTCTACTAACATATCAGTACAGAAGGTTGTGTATTATCAGATTCAGTGCATACTATAATGTAGGATTTGCAGAATAAAGTTTGTGTGTCATGTTCCTACGACACTGCCGTAGCATTGTTTTAAAGTTTAATTCATATGTTTGCCATGAAAATACCAGTCTTAAATATGAATGTGTGTGTGATAATTGGTGTAGTTACTGCAGTTTTGAAAACAAAAAAAAAAGTAATTTGTACACATTTTTATACAAATAAATAAATAGTTTTATAACTTTGTGTGTTAAAATATTTACTGTAAAGTTTAAATGTTGATGCTTGCATATTGCCATGAGTTCGCAATGCCAGACAATAGGAAGGGTAGTTATGTTGCCATCGGACTACCTATGAAGGTGATAGTCACTCTTTTGAACCGGCGTGGCTGTGGATTGGCCTCACCTAGAGATGTGAGCAAATGGTAGCCTTACTTTTTGACAAAAGGAAATCTTTCAGAACACCTTCAACAGTAAATTAGTATGTGCCTTAGCGCTAGGACTAGTTTATCCGGTATGTTATTTCTGTTAATAACATGCCTTTGCGGTTTGAACTCTGTTTGAGTCACACCTTAGACAAACTTTATTTTAGGTACTCAAATAACATTTACCTTCTTCTCTATTGTGATTTGTGAGAGCAATATAAAATAAACGTACACTTTTATGCTTAAGTCATTGCTCCTGTATCCAGCAAATAGGATCTAGGACGTTACTTAAACTATGTTTGTATGTAACTCTGCAGAAGCCAGTTACAGCACATGCAGCATCTCACAACCAGAACTTTGACTCCTGTAACACAACCAGTCTGGTTTTAGAGCCCTGCCACTTTCTGATAATAGTGAAGAACTGCAATGCTGGGAAATAACCCATGAATATGTCACCAAATCCAGACAGACACCTGGCTTAACATAAGATAACCCTTCCGCCATATTCCAAATTTTTCCACCTCCCCCTAGTTCACCTCCTCACCACAAGGTTCACTATTGGCTAACTACTACTCACCAGACTGCAGTGTGCCACCACTCCATGTCTGATGAAGCTAGCCTAGCCAGCAAAATGTCGTGCAACTGCGCATCCGTGTGAAAAATGTGTTCAGCATTTGTGCATGTCTATTCACAATTACTGCTAAATTAGTTCTTGCATTCGAATAAATGCAACCAAAGTGAAGCCAATATGGGATCAGTGTTGAGACGGGACAGACTGAGTTACCTACAGGAAGCCAACAACCCGGTCACACTTAACGAGCGATAGGACAGACATCTGGTGCATATGGTGATCACAGAACTTACAGACACATCAAACACCCTCGCTCAGGAGTTCAGGCATGTGGCACACCAATTTTTGTCCACTCACAGTTTTTCGCCATTTGCAGCATCAAGGCATCATGTCCAGGCACCAGGCACATATCAAGGCATCTGTCACAAACTGCTCACCATAGGCGCTCGTGGCTGCAGTGGTGTATGGAAAGTCCGGATGTAGGGATGATTTGCATGCCATTGTCGTCTCCAACGAATCTTGCTTCTACTTACAGCACCAGGATAGCCATGCCTGTGTCTGGTGGCACTGCAGTGCACTCTTGGCTGAATCCTGCATTCTTCACCATCATACTGGCCCAGCACCTAGAGTTATGGTGTGGGGTGACATCATATTCCAGTCCCACTACGCGTAGTCCGTATCACTGGTACACTGACCACCAATCATTACATTGTAGAGGTATTGTAGCCTGTTACCATCTTCAGCATTGGGTACTGTTCCAACGGGATAATGTGCAACGGCATGTAACACACATCGTCATACAGTTCCTGGATGATGACCATGTTGCACTTCTTCCTTGGCCTGTGTGTTTATTAGATGTCTTGCCCATCAAAAATGTCTGGTCTATGGTCGCACAATGAAATGGCCTCCCACAGGACATTGCAGCCACAATGGATAAACTTAGGGCATGCATCAAAGCAGCACGGGCGGAGATACCCCAGACGGATGTCAAAAGTCTTTTCCACTCAATACCGTGTTGTGCAGCAGCGGTATTCTGTCCATGATGGGGCCCATAGTACTGATTTTCCCATATTCTGTAAATCATTTTAATTTAATTTTTGGAAGTGTGATGATGTTGAAGACATTAATGATTAAATTTGAGGTTAACTATTCCTGAGCAAATTGATTTATTCCAGTCACAGTAAAATAAATTTTACAGGGTTTTTGCTGTTTGGCATTTAAAAAATATATTTACTGCTAGTGTACAGGCACATGACTTTGTAGTTATTTTGGTACTTTAAAGAAAATTTAGAATACAAAAATATTTATGTCAATAATAATAAACATAATATAACAAGCTTGATTTTGAGAACCTCACTAGCTAGGTTGGGGTTATTCCAAATCTGCCTCACCCTATGTAATATACACAAGCATAATTCCCCTAAAATCAAACAGTGGCAAGGTCTCTGAAAAAGGAATTTCAACACAATGCTACGGTATCGAGTTCTACTGTACAGTAAAAATATTGGTACATGCACACTATACAATCACCATACAAAAATCAGGAATGCATTATTTATGGTCTCAACTATATGACTGTTCGCTTGCCAAGTTACAGTCTACAAGGTACTTTCTTTACAAACTAGGGAGCTACTGCTTTACTATGTTGCATTGTCCATAACCAGTTAAGTTGTGCCAGGAAAACTTTTGTACTTGCATTTAGTAACCACCCCCGAATGTATGTGGGTGAAAAGATAAATGCGTCAAAATGGTACATGCAATTCACAGCCAGTCGTTCATCCAAGAAACTCAGGTGGGAAGCCGACTCCTGTTCGAAAGTCCCACTCGCTGGGCACTTCTGCGTTGCGTGGCCTTTGCTCCAAATCAGCACCAGCAGGTACTCACATTAGCTGACACGTTGGGCCGAGTTGTTGCACCTCTCCAGGACCATCGCCAAAGAAACTCTATGCCAAAAGCAGAATACATAAACACACAAACACATTTACGTTTGCAGTTCCCACAATGTACGTTGACTGTTCTTAATGCAGTTGCAAATGTTTATCGGAGTCATAAACGAAGCAGCCATAATAGGCGTTTAAATCCAGTAGATTTGTAATTTACTAAATCACGTTATCAGTTGCGGAATTAATTTTTGCAATAAGTATACACACTCACTTATCAGAGTGTTTCAAACTTCTAAAATTAATAACCTGCCCCGTGTTAGCTCGCTGCATAGCACTGCCCAACTCACCACGATGGACAACTCTCGTCTCATACCATTTTGGCAGACTGCTTGACCACGACTCTCTCAAATATGGCAACGTAACCGTCTAGCAAACACGCCACCAAGCGACGACTCCCCTAATAAATGTGTGTAAAATCCGAATACTTTACATATGATTAACATAACATAAGTTACTTTAGATACAATGACAGGCATATAATTAAAATAAAACACATCAATAAAAGAATAACTATAATACGGCCGCTTTGTATTAATAATAATTCCTGTACACAACATACATATAAGGAAAAGCAGGAGTTTCCAACCATTACATACTTTAACCAGATGTCACCAAGAAAACCCTGTGGCAAGACAATCATCACAGTTTCCATACTTAAACCTGATTTCAATATTTTAAACCTGTTTGAAAAAGTCATTACTTTTTGTAAAAATGATACTGAGAGCCCATAGTATTGATTTCTTTGATGGAACTGTTTGTGTTTTAAGGTCTCTGCTTACCAAGCATGCAGCCATAAAGTTTAAATGGGGAATCCGGTTTTAAAGAAATTCCTTTTCACTGCATCAGTTTTAAAAATAACAGTTTCTTACAAATTTTATTCCACACATTTTTTTCAGTGCATACTGCCACATTATAAAATTTAAAAAAAATTATGTATCTTTTTTTTTTTATATATAAATTTCAGTGTTAAATTTGAAAAATATATATATATATGAAACTAAAAGTTTGGCAAGATTTCTTATTGTGCTAGTATTCCTCAAGACATATCACTTAGAATACTATTTATTTGAAATGGTCATCTTTAAATTTATGCATTGGAAGGGATTTCTTCAACATGGATTCCCCGTTTAAACTCCATGGCTGCACACTCGGTAGGCAGCACCCTTAACGTATAAGTTTTAGTTGTTAGGGGTTTAAACTGAGAAATGCCATTTTCATTTTTAAAAATTTCGTATTTCATTTGTGCTTGCAGGTGTTTTTCATACGATGCTGCAGGACATCGTTCGGCCACTCATGGCATTCCGGGCTCACCTCCCCCTACATTGACAGATAGTAAAGTTCATGACTGGGATGATGTGAGCTCAGGAAGCTATCATATGTTGCCATATTCTCCTAATTTATTGGATGACCCAGAGCTCATTGCAGGAAAGCATCGAACTCTCCTTACATTTACAGCTTACATGGTATGTGTGTCTGTGAAGCTCATGTTCATACTAAAAAAGTTGAAAGTTGTGAAAACAGCTTTGAACATGCAACTGTGTTAATGTGTATATTTTTCTGTCTGTACCACATATTAAATACAGTGGCCAGCATCAGGGAAAATCTGGAAAAATAGGGGAATTTTATGTTTTTGGAAAAGTCAGGGAAATATATTTTTAATCCAAGAATTTAGAGAGAGAAAATTGTTTAATACTATATATTTAATTAGACACGAAATATTGGATTACACCACTTAAATACATGTCATTTTGTACATTGCATTTTGCATTAGATCAGTTTTACCTTTTTGGAAATATATACTTGAAAGCTTAGAGGCAACTGTGTCACTTTCTTGTAATTATAGAAATTGTTTTTCATATTTTTGTTGAGATAACGGGAACCTCATTTTGTGTGTCAGCAACTAAATTTAGACTGAAATTGTAATTCAAACACTTGTATTAGTTCTCAGTGTATTACTACATTGGATAATATATTTTCTTTGAATAGTGTCGTAGTTTCTGGTATTGAAAATAGTCTATATATTGATAACAATCTATAACAAGTCAAAAATTTTCTCACACATTCAAATTTTGTATACAGTATTTTCTGTGGAATTTTTGTATTTCTTAAACGTTTGTTGCTACCTTAAAAAGCTCTGAAAAGCAAGGTTGTGTTGATGGTGATCATTAAAAGAAATGAGTAATATTTATGGCAATTACTTGGATCATTTTTAACTTTTAGGTGGTGCCATGTTGGTTGGTCAGGGAAAACTAACAGATAACTGGAAAAGTCAAGGAAATTGTTTCGAGGATCCTACTAGCCACCCTAATGGAGTAACACTGCGGTATTTTCAATTTATTACATTATAATGATGCACGACGTCTTTCATAATATTAATACTGTAATAATGATGATAATAATAATCATATCAGTGTAACCACATCCCCAGCAGTTGTTTACAGAGTTGAGTTACTGCCTCCGCCCCCTACAAGATTGTTGTATCTACCAGGCCGGGACTGACGTCCCAATAATAGAAATTATTTTTGCCAGATGAGCTACCAAGACCATGCAAGAGGTCCATGGTGAGTACAGCAGTGTGCCGCAGGATGCCACCACAAGTAAGATGCCTAGATCCCACTGCTCTCCACTACGCCGCTCGCACCAAGGATCTAGGTGCTGGTCTTGCACCTACTAACCCCCTCTAAAGACGCCCTACGCCACTGATGGAAGGGATGGCCGAAGAATACAAAAGGAGATGCATTCAGGCCTCCAGATCGTTGGTTCTGCTTCAGTCTTCTGACTTCTCTCCTGAGCTCTCACCGCTACAGCTATTGGTGCCAAGGTTCACACGTTTCCAGCTTCTTTACCTGTTCCTCGTAGGGCAGAAGATCCTCTCCTAACTCCAACCTCCAACTGAAGGAAGAACCAGCAGCGTCAACAGCAGCACACCGAGACATATTCAGTCCCTTACAGACAGAGAGTAGAGCTCACCCCAAGGATTTATTACGCAACACGCACCAGCTACTGCATCCTTCCGTAGATTTGCACAGGGCGCCTTCCCCTGTTAACGCTGGGTTGTTTACCTTCCGCCAAGCCCGTGTGGATTAGGAGGTAGTACTTCCACCATCTTTGTTTATTTCCTTAGCTGTAAATAAACACTAATCTTACCCAATCTTGAGTATCACTCCGACCTCCTTCTTCTTGTCATCACCAGAGCTGATAGAGCCAGCAGGAGACCGGGTTTGCTCGTTCCGAACTTACACTCACAACATACCAGAACATCCATGGAAGGCTACCCAATCTCTGCCCTGTGCAGTGAACGGTAGAACCATGACATTAGGATACCGTCCCCTAACCGCTTACTCAGAAGGGCAGAGGCGGGGAACTTATTCGAGTCACCTGTTCCTTGCACCCAGGTGGAGGAACGTTATAGCCACAACACTAGGTACGCTCCTGGTGGGATCAGCTTTCCAGCTGGGGTGAACTACTCTCACCACTCACTTCGTGGGGCCAAGAGGGTTTACACTCCCGTGCAGGCGAGACGAACCCCATTGAGACAACACCGTGTGGTTCCTGCAACCAACACTTTGCAGCTCAAGTCTTCCTCACCTACGGTGGGAGAGTCAAGAGTTAGGTGCGGTGTTGGCGATGCGAGCGAAAACTGTGTTACTTGTTGACAAGCTGCGACTAACCTTTATGCTTCAGTGTTGTTGCACAAACGGTGCAGACAGGTGTTACCTTGGCTGTAGATGTATTCACCTGGCAAACAGCATACTTTCCTCTTGTAAGCGGCGGCAGATGGATACTTGCAGGTTGAGGATGCGTTGGGTCCAGTGTCACAGTTCTTCCACATGCGAAAATCCAGTGTGACCCAGCCGGGGATTGAATCCGGAACGCCTTGGTGGTAGACGAGTAGGCTAACCGCTCAGCCACCGTGGCCCCCAAACTACCTTAGCTTTTTGTGGGCATGGCATTTGGGCCTGCTGTAGGCCAACACAGTACAAAGCACTGTTAAGCACGTGTACAAATTACGGTGTTAAATCTCCGAGGCTGAGAGTCTGATAGAGATGAGAGTAGAAGTGTGGGGGAGAAGAGAGAGAGAGAAGGGGGGCTGGGTTTATTTTATATATGTGTATATATATGTGTGTGTGTGTAAAAAAAAATATATATATATATAGTTTCCTGCATATATAACTTACTATTGCAGTTAAGTATCCACACAAAAGAATCCACACAAAAGAATCCACACAAAAGAAGTTGATGGCTCCCGCGACACAAAGCACGTGTACTCCCTTTGGCTCGCTGGTCTAGACTGAAGATGGTGGCTCAGAGATCCCATTATTGGCGGTGATCTCCCGCCAGCAATGCGAGGGAAATTACACAAAACATACACATGGACAAATTTACATAGGAAAAAAAACAAAACAAGATCTGGAGGAATTAAGATAGTAATTCAGGCATAAGAAGGCTATTATTTAAAGTCCAGAGTTCTTGTTGCTTTGCTTGTTGGAAAATATTAATTACGTGGAAAAGCTGGGATGGGCCAGCAGAGCATGTAGAAAATCAGTAAAAAATAAAACAAAACATTCTATAATCCATTCCCCATTGGAAGCAACTTTCTCGGGCCCTGCAGGCCCATTTCGTATCCTTCCATCAAATGTAAACAAACATTGCCATGTGACTGCCATGTAGCATCTGTCAAAATCAATGTTTACATTCCATTGTGTGTGTATATGTGTTCGTATACTTTCGCTACACCTAAACATAAACATTGAAATGTGACTTCTACTTTTATACCTGTCAAATGTGTTGTCTACTGTTTACAGCTTTTCAAAGAATTCTGTCATATTCCAAAAACCATTCCATATGAATATTCACAGTTTAGGCCTCTAACATTATTTAGGTCAGCTTTATGACGTTTTAAAATTGCCTGAATTGAAGACAGTTCTTACGGTTATTTTACATTATCATATTTGTTTTCCACGACGTACCTCAATACATGTAATGCACGTTAGAATTTTTCCGCGACTGTGTTTAACACTGTTACAACTGCCAGGTAAAGGGCTGTACTAATTGTAATTATCCTTTTGTTATTGATGTGTTGGGTCATTTCTCTAAAAGGATGGTTTTGGTTGGAATAAATATTAAAACAAAAGAACAACCAGTGAAAAAGGCACATTAAATTCAAGCATGCAACTAGTGTTGCTCATTTTTGTCATACAAAATTTAAAAGATAGCGGTGAACATACACACAAATAAGCCTACGATAACTTTTATTCCGCTCATATTTCTATGTATTGCCACTTACTGTTTATTAGTTTTATTGAAATTTATCGGGCTGAGCTTAGTATTTTTCTTCTGGGATTGTGGCAAATTACGTTACACGACTGTTTCAAACCCCTTAGGGCAAAGGTACAATGTTGTGATAAATTAACAGACGTGGATGTAAATAAATAACTTTGTCATAAAAACAGTTCACATTTAAAACATACAAATATTTTTAATCACGTGCACCTCACTCTAGTGCACGGGTTTTCATATTTCTGTTAACATAAAAGTATCTTATATAGGGTTAAATTGAACGTCAACTTATATTTTATGTATAGACTACAGTATTTCATTTAGGCTAATATGGGAAAAAATTAGAATAGTGTTTGTTGTTCCAGATGGTGTTATTGCATGTCTCTAACGTATTTGTTTTACACATTTAAGAGAAAGCTTAATGTAACTAGGTAGCATTCTTAACTATACTTTTAAAAAATGCAGATCACAGACAAACTGTTAAATACTCTCTTACGAGATTCCCACTGTCCCTATCTACTGTCTAGCGAAACCACTGCCAAGGGAACGGGCTTGGAAATTTCAGCAGGGAAAGAAGACCCTGTTGAGTTTGACTCTAGTCTGGCACTGTAAGGAGACATGAGAGGTGGGGTTGCTGTGAACATTGTTGATTACGCGAGTAAACCGTCGGAATGTCTCCTCATATCGGCGGGGCAGAAACTGCTAATGGTGGCGCAAAAACTCCATGGAGGTTGGTGTTGCTGTAAGTTCACGCGTGTGAAATTTCACTTTTCCTTATTGATTTTCTTACATGGGCTACAGATCCCAACAGACACTTCTAGCCATCCCATCAGACACTTCTAGCCATCCCATCAGACACTTCTAGCCATCCCAGCAGACACTTCTAGCCATCCCAGCAGACACTTCTACCCTGCCCAGCAGACACTTCTACCCTGCCCAGCAGACACTTCTACCCTGCCTAGCAGACAATTCTAGCCGTCCCAGGGCCAGCGTATCGACCACGTAGCACAAAGGCATGCCATTCCACAGATGCAATGATTAACGAAACACATGTCTCAGTATATTTATTACTGCCGTGGAAACAGATTTATCGCAACATTGTAACTTGCCTAGGTAGGTTTAAATAACACAACGTCTACAAACGTGATGTATTAATTTGAAGTATTTTTCCAAGTAAGAATAATTTACGTTTAGTTGGACAGAAAGCAACTTGCCATGTAATGGCTCACCACGTCTGCCAACTTTACTAGGTAACTGCCCTGCCATCATATCTAAATATATTAAAATACGTATTCAAACATTAAAATCTCTTTTCAGTTGTAAATTACAAATTCAAAAATCAATATTTTGCTGTAATAAGTAGGAAATATGCTACAATTGAAAACATGTATAATGTGGTATTTTACTAGCGATGTGAAATTTCCATAGTGTGAAAGAGACAAAGAAAGAGAGTGCGACAAGCCTCGCCAGCAGACAGTTTTTCAATTGCTTTCTCGCTCGATAAAACAACACCGTACCATTGCGGCCTACTCCCGATATTTTTCGCTGTTGTTTTAAACTGTAAAAATGAGATATGTTACCATCAAGGTTACTTAAATATTTCAGTAGGCACCGTTTAACTTACAAATAGTATACTAAAAAAATAGGTAAAAATAATATTTTAACTGTGAACTATTTCTTACGGGTCATTGCCAACATGTTGCACTCCCTGTTGTTAATTGATATTTAAAAAAGAAATAAATATTACATGTTATAGAATATATTAATGTAAAGGTTCATTTATTCAATAATACAGTACTCTAAAGTTAACCACAGTGTTATATATTTGTAGAATACAGGTTAATGAAAAAAAGGTTGACATGTTATCCCTAGAGTGCTTTTTCAAAGGTTGATTTTCATAAGTCGCTTCCAATCGGGAATGGACTACATATAGGTACAGGCACTCACAAGGTCAATATTAAATTAAAACAAGAATTTAATATTACGTTCGAGAATTCAAATTTGGCCATGTGGCATAGCAGATGCTGGAACTGCTGAGTTAATTTATTTACACATTAACAAAAACTGAGAAATTGAAATATGTCCTTTTTAAACAAAACAAATACGACACAAACATTGCAAAAATACATTATGAATTTAGAGCATCTCAAGTCTGTTATTAGTAAACATACATAATCCATGTTACTTTGCACTCTCAGGCTAATTATCCCTCATTTAAGGTGAGCTCAAGGGAGATAACACTTTCCCTTTTATTATATAGACACTGCTTTCAGGGGCGCACACGAAAATAGCACTATGCATTTGCTAAACTGAGTTCTCTTGGTAACACGGCCTTGCGTGGCTGGTGCATGAGCAGAGTAGCAGTGGGTTACGTTCTGAGCGAGACAGTTAGGGCGACGTCAAAACATAATTTACATGGTTTATCAAAGACCCTAAAGACATATTTTATGATTAACCAAGTGACTGTTGACAACAGCTTAAACAAATTTTGTTGCATAAAAATTATTAAACATTTAGTTATTCAACAGATCTTTATTTTATAATATGTCAGGGCTGCCACCAGTCCTGAAGTTGAAATCCTGTTTCCTATATATAAAAATCCTGTAAAATCCTTGGAATTAAAAAAAATTACAGGAATAAAGTGGACATGAAAGAAGTTTACATATTTAATGTTGTTATGGTTTGGAATGTGCAAACCATGGTAATTCTTTTCTCCACTCACTCTTTTACTTTTGTTTATACGACAGCTGTATCGCGATAATTTTTGTTTCCTCACCATTGTGATATCTATGCCAAACACAAAACACAGTCACCAAATTCGGATTGCATCCGTAAAAATGGCAATTCGTGACAAAGGTTTTTTCAATAATGGCCTTGGTCTTTGCATGTGATCATACATCCAGGAACATAAATATGTAAATTACTGTATACCAGCACCAGTGAATAATGAAGCAAACTATTTTGGACATACACTAATGAAGCAATGGTGTATGTCCAAAATATTTCACTTAATTATTCACATCCATTGTAAGAATCTTTCAAACAAATGCATTAGTGAAACTGACACAGATCGCTGTGGGCCGTAGTGTCGCATGTACGCAGCAGCAGCAAAAATAATCTGAAGTTTGGATTTGGAGTTTTCTAGTGTGTAAAAAATCCGTTAAAATGGCAGGCCTGCATTAAAAAACTGACACTTGATTACCATCAAAACTATCCAGCTGGATGCAAATAATGCTTTATAAAATAGGACATACAGTAGAACCCTCTTTTTGCATTATCGCTTTTTACATTTTCCCGGAAATTACACCATTTATTTTTGGTCTTGTTTAATCTGCATTTGATTCTATGTACATCTTTCCTGCTAATTTCAACACACAATATTTTTGTTTCCCGCTATTGACACTTTTTTTCTTTACGTTATTGACAGTGGACAAAATCCACACGACAAGAAGATAAGCATGTTGGATGCAGACCACATTATTTCTTATTTATGGAAGGAAGTTACACAGAAAACAATAGCGAACTGCTTCAAGAAAGGTGGTTTTCCATGTTCAGTGGTTGGCAATGAAGATGAGGCCAATTCAGCCAAATGTCTCATTCACTTATTTAGTCAACATTGACTCCAACATGATTTATTACTGAAGAACAGTCAGTAGAAGATATTGTAAGTTCCCATGTCATGGAAAGTCAAGACCAAAAAGATGACGAAGCTTTTGAAGAAGAGGGAAAAGTACGTATGCCCACCAAGCATGAGGCATTACAAGCTATATAAACTGTGAGGACCTACTGCTCGGGATTAGAATGTGAGGACTGTATTTTCAATCAGCTGAATGTCCTTAACAAAAAAATTGAACGTGTTAGCAGTCAGTAGCTGAAGCAGACGAAAATTTCCGACTTCTTTTCAAAGTCTAATTAAATGGAAAGTGTGAACTGTTGTAGTGCATTAGTAAATAATCATTCTAAATTTGTAGTACCTTGATTCATATTTTTATGTGCTTTATTATGAAAATTCCAAATGCGACAGAAGTTTTTCAAAAAATTCTTGGCAAAGTTTGTAAGTATGCCCATATTTGTCAGTTTATTTGTTCTATCTTCAATATTTGCCAATGTTACATACTTTTCCTTGCTATGCATATTCAATTTGTAGATGTACTGGAATATATTTTGGTAGAGCTTTCCAAGTTTCGATATGTATATATATATATTTTTTATATAGTATTAATGGTATGTCAATGTTGATTTATTACAATTTCATTCATTTGAAACACTTTACTGCATTTACCTCATTTTACACTTTCCCGCTTTTTGCATCATTTTTTCGGGATCCCTTGAATGGTGTAAAAAAAGGGTTCTACTGTAGTCATCTTTTTCCAGGTGGTCTAGTAACGCGACCTGCATATTTTTTTTTTTTTTTTTTTTTTTTTTTTTTTTTTTTTTTTTTTTTTTTTTTTTTTTTTTTTTTCCAGTTGCGCATTGTGTTGCATTATTAGGTATAGAAACACCTATACTTGTGTTTTTGCCCAGTTTATTATGTCTTCTCATTGCCTGTTCTTTCAGACTTCTGTTATTGATTATGTACGTCCATCGGACTTGAAAAAAGAGCTGAATGACAAGTTTCGAGAGAGGTTCCCTCATGTGAAGTTGACATTGAGTAAGATGCGAAGTTTGAAGCGTGAAATGCGGAAGATTGGGAAGATGGAGGGCGGCACAGACCTCCTCACAGTTGCACAAGCATATGTTTACTTCGAGAAGTTGATTCTGCGTAGTCTTATAAACAAGGAGAACAGGAAGCTTTGTGCTGGTGCTTGCTTGTTGCTCTCTGCAAAGCTGAATGATGTCAAAGGGGATTCCCTGAAGGCGCTCATTGAGGTATGCAGTTTTTTTATGATTTTTCAAATAATTGTATGTAATTAGAATTTCATTATGGTTTTTAATGGCTTACTTGATAATTGAAAAACCCTTCATAATATGTCTTTCAATGTGTATAATTACTGGTTAGTTTGAGGGTGGTGCTTATGTGGTTTCACAAATGAGCAGGAATAAAATTTCCAAATTCTGTGCCTTTTAAAATGTTTTATTCAACGTGTGTGGCTACACACATATATATATATATATATATATATATATATATATATATATATATATATATATATATATACACACACACACACACACACACACACACACACACACACATTAAGTCCCATTTCTCATTAATCATTATAATCATTATGAAACAGTACTCGGTATAATCAGTGATAAGTACTACAGGTAATTCAATTGCAGAAAGGGTTTGGACCATGACATTTGTACATTACTTAGCACCGATTAATCAACTGAGTACTGTTTCTTAATGATTAATGAGAAATGGGACTTAATGTGTCTCGAATTATGTTTGAATAGATGAGAATTCATTAATGTGTATGAATATGTTCCAGCGAACGGAAAGTGTGTTTCGTTTGAATCGGAAGGATCTACTGGCTTCAGAGTTTGCAGTGTTGGTAGCACTGGAGTTTTGTTTGCATTTACCGACCTGGGAAGTTTATCCACATTACCAGCGCCTCCTGTATGAGTCCTGACACATGGGGAGCTCTTCCATTCCCACGTCTCCTGCCGATCTGGATGATCAGTCACTGTGCCGTGGAATCGTATAGACTACCTGTGGCTATTTGTGATATTGGTAAGTTTCATTACAATGTGTTCTGCACTGTTTGCCTGGAATGGTTTTGTTTAATGTTTTTGTTACTACTTGTCACTTCCCATATTGTGTAATTAATACATGTATGGAAGTCAGTATTAATTCCCTGTATCCATGTCATAGTAACTATCTGTATGTTTTCTTGTAATTGATTTTATTTATTGGCAGTGTTTTATTCAAAGTACTTGTTGGTTATATACTAAAAAATATATAGAACAAACAAGAATCATGATAGTAATTAATATTGTTAAAAAAAAAAAATTTGAAATTCTTTGGGGAAGTTTAGAAAAAATGGAAAGGAATATTTTTATTGGTGCTTTTATTGTGTGAAGGTACATTTTATTTACTGCAAGTTCTTCTGTAATGTTGTTATGTTCCTTGGAACCACAGAGCGATAGCATTGTAACAATTCTTTTATAAAAGTAAATATAATGATGGACACAAGTATCTGCAAATTAAGACTTAAACAGGAAAGTGTTCTATACTTTTACTAATGATTTGCAATTTTGCCACAGATAACATTTATGCACATTACCATTACAATTCCCCTACCCTTGTGTTCCATTGCAGCAACTTTTTGGGGTTTCAGTCAATTTCAGCCTCTAGGGTGATACGCACGTACAGATCTCACCTGAAACCCTTTCTGTGGGTGTTGGCTCAGCCTTGGGTGCACCTTTTCCATATGCATTTCCCATCTCTCTCTCTCTCGTGTGTGTGTGTGTGTGCGTGCACATGCGTGCGTGCGCATGTGTGTGCGCGTGCGCGCATTTGTGTTTTTTTTCCCATGTATTTTGAAGTATGTAACTGGTCGGGCAGCAGTTTCCACAAATACCACACTTGTCTCAAATATTTTGCTGTCTTGAGGATTTTCATGAAGCCGAAGATTGCACTTTATCTCCTTGTCAGCTTTTTCAACATTAAAGCTTTCCAGTTCTCTAAACAAATAAGATCTGCCCTTTTCTACCAATATCTGATTTGCATTTTCTTCCATGTGAAGAGGTGCATACTCAAGTTCACCATTAATGCCAATGGATAAGTCCAATGACTCATCTAATGAAACATTCTCAACTACTTTCGTGTCTTTAAAGTTTCACTCTCGAGATGGTGTCATCTTTCGAAAACATGCATTCACGAAGCTCCTGCTCTTTCACAGAAAGTTTCTTGATCATAAGAAACAACTCTTTCTCCAGCATAAGGCAACAAGCTTCCTTAGTTTCAAGCTGCTCCTTCAGATGGTCACATTCTGCATGCAGCCAGTGTAACTTTTATATTTTGGCTTCATTCCTTGCAAGGTCATCTTTACAGGCTTTGTGGGAATTGCTGAGCTCTGCATAATCCTTGCTAAGGTTTGCATTTATCTGCTGCAAATCCTTGACCTTAGCTAATAAAATTCTGTTCTTTCGCTTAATTTCATCATTTTTCAAGTATAATTCATTCTCGTCATGGCAGCAGAAAGTAGCATAAGGATCTCCATCTCCAGTAAAACTGTGATTGGAGGTTTCCGGCGTACGTGAAGAAAAATTTAGCACTGTGTCAGAACTCGCAGTAGAATCATGACAAAATCTGCAATTGTCATGCAGAATGCAACTCTTTTGACTATTAAGCCATGTCTGCATACAGCTTTCAAGTTGTTCCTGGTTAACTAGTCATACCAAAACAATTCGAAGTAAACAGTTTACTAAGCTTCATCAATATGCAAATTCAACATTTCAACAATCTGAGAGCTATAACACACAAAAAATGTATGTATAAAATTTAAAACACTCAAGAGTATTTCCAGAGCTGACAAACATGTACCGATTGAGACTTAAAATCTTATGTCTCGAAAATGCACAAATATAATTAAAAAGAAAATTAGCATAAAATTACGTGAGAATATCCATGATGGCACTCTTAACGAGTCTAACCAAAGCCTCATGGAATAAAATTACACAACACCTTAAAACAATTACGACAAACTAAAGGGCTTCTTAAACAACACTTTAACTACAGAGAGAAAGTGAGTTTGTGCGTTCATGCGCACGTGTGTGTGTGTCTATATATATATATATATATATATATATATATAAATTGAAAAGTGTGTTCATTCAAATTACATTTACAATAGCACAATTTGTTCACAACCCAGATGAATTGAGAAATCTTTACACTAAAAAGTTAGTATTTCTGTAGAGGTGCTCCTGCAGAGCCTGTCTCAGCCTCACAGAATTAAGATTCACAAGCACATTTTAAAATATTAACTAAATCAAAAGACTCACCAAATCCAAAAAGTTTGGACGTGTTTACAGGTAGGATACCAAAAGATTAATAATTAATCTGCTCGAGCATGTGAGGTTCCAATACCATCAAACAACTTTCAGGGAGCTAGCACACAACTAGCCACGGCAAAAACATTACACATACAAAAGATTTAAATGCTGCAAATACACACATGTTGCTCTACTGGGATCCACACACATTTACAGTGCAAATTTACACCAAACAGAAAATTTTGTCTGGGTGGCCAAAACCAAGTTTAGAAAGCTATCGAAATTTATGCTACCCTATCTACCATTGACTATTTCAACATGATAACAATTTAAAACTCCGAAACAGCAACTCAACTGTAAATTGACCCATGGCCATCGTTAAAATTTTACACTATCGTTATGATGCCACGAAGGTGACAAGCATGGCGATGACCCAAGTCGACGAAGCCTAACCGACAAGTCAGTCAGGAGCAGTAGATGACAGAACAGAAACAAGAGCACAGTTGAAGTGGTAGAAACAGAAGTCCAGCAGAAGGCTGAGCACCAACAAAATTACATTAGCCAATATGGTGTAAGCTGTCTACCATACTTGCCTGGAAAGGTGGGGGATCCAAAGAGCAGGGAAGGAAAAAGGAGCAGCAGATAAACCAAGACAGAATCTCATCTGAGTGGTGAACTAAAATTGTTAAATAGGAGTGCACTCTGCACACCTTGCAAGGCAAACGCAGGAAGTGTATCGGTGAGCTGTAAACTTTCAACTGTGATATCCTTTGCATTTAGGCAAAGGCTGTTAATATCACATTGAGTCTCCTGCACATGATCTCTCTTACAGTCTTATCTGTCACTGCTCCAGGGTTGTCCTGCACATGTAGTGACAGAAAATTCCAACTCGCAATTACAGAACCCGTGCTGACCAATTCCCATGAGTCGGCGACTAGTGCCAGACATTATCTTTGTCGCTGTGCTGCATGAATGTGTACAGTTCCTGCTGTGCTGTGTCACTGGTACTGACAAATATTATATGATACAGAGAGTCTATCAGACCTAACTAGCTACGTGAAGGCAGTTCAGTAGGCATAGCATTACTGGCTTTCTAAAAAATTATTATTACTTTTTCTTGTTGCAGCGAGCTGTTTCATTTGTAGTTTCAAGATCTATTTTACATTGTTTGTATTATTTAATTTGTCTTAGTGCTTAGGTAAGAGAGATTTATTTATAAAGTAATGCTATTCAGTTTACCAAATTTTGAAATTCATCGCTTTGCTAACAACTCCAAAATATTGCTATGTAAAAGAAGACATCAGATAAAGATGAAACACAACCAAAACATCTGCAATTATTATTAAATAACTGAAATTTTAACAACAAACTTTAAATACATTTCAAACCAAATTCTACATGAAATTTTATACATATTGTTAGGCGCTGCAGCTGGCGATGGGTAGACTGTCCGGTGCTGTGGGGGGTGACCCACCTCAACCTTCCCCTCTTCCTGGAACGACGCGCTCGTTGCCAGGTTGCACGCCTTCTGGGAAGCCTGTGAGTAAGTGAAAGTGGCGAGACTTGCTTACGTCACAGCCCCACATCTCACCTGCTAGAGATCCTGACAAATGTAGCAATGATGCAAGAATATTCTGGCAAGACTGGCTGGCGTGACAGCCCCCCCCCCCCCCCCCTTTTTTGAAGAAGCCGATACCTGTAGGAAGCACACAAATATTCTGGGAATTAGGACGCTCTTTGCAGCGCACGAGTTAGAGAAAGGCCTATAACGCTATGTATGTATGTATGTAGCCGCGGCCCAGCATCCATAAGTCTTTGGCAAAGGCCATTTACCAGAGTGCGGCGCGAAAGTCATTAATTGTAAACAGTAAGTGATACTGATCTATTGTTAGATGATGAGTTGGGAGAATTTTGTTTTTGTGGTTATTGTAAATAAAATTAGAGAATTCTGATTAATTCTTTAATTTAATTAAGACCTCCATCCCTTACGAACTTGCTCTAACCCACTTAATTTCTAGAGAGAAATTGTAACAATATGTATGTGTTTGTAGAAGAATAAATTTTAATGTCTGGAATAACTCAAATAAGGTTTGTACAAAAAATGTCGCACAGATAAACCACCTAGAGTTCGAAATATTAAATTGACGCGTGCCCAAGTGTGATGAAATGCTTAACTTCCTATAGTGGGAAATGTTGCAAATATTGACACACAGGCGTTTGAGGAATATTATCACAAAAACCTTTGTATAGAGATGATTGACGTAGAAGACGTTTGGCATGGTCAATTTTACAGTTTTAATTTGTGATGCCAAAATCACTAGGGACATGAGGCAATGTAATGCTTGTGGCGCTTGTCCAGTATACAGGACAGGTCGGGTTGCCTGTCAGAGGGGCTCGAAGTCGAGAGACACAGACACTGTCCTGCAAACGGGCTGACCCTTACTCACTGGTTTACCTGGTGACTCTAGGTTCTGCTGGAGATGTTGCCTCAGTTGGGGTGCGGGCTGTTGGTTACCTCGGTTGTCCCCAGGATGTGGAGTGTTCTTGTTTGACTTGGTGCTGGAGGAAGATGGTTGACTGGATGAGAGGTGACCACTAAACCACTGGTTAGTGATCCCACAGGGTAGTACTTCTCGTCACCTCAACCAAGGGGTGAGGGGTGCCAATGGTCTTAATTAAAGATGGAAAAGGTGACTGTAGTGCTGAGGGATGAGCCCTCTCAGAAACACAGGAGGTGAGAACTCTGCCCTGCTTAGGTAAAATGCTGTCAAGTACAGAGGGGGTGAATTGGTTTGCAATTCGGATTACTTTCAGAAGCGTAAGCTGCCTTTCTCGACTTTCTCTGCTCACCTCCCTTCCGGTGTACGGCATAGGTGATAGGAGCAAATGCGGCCTTGCAAAAGGCAAGTCGGTGACTCAGTTCCCTAACATGCACTTCTAAAAATCACAGCCACACAAACAGGAACTATACCTTGTGTTCCCTTCAGCCGGCCCTGTAGAAAGCGGTGGACAGATCAATAGTTTGGTTCAGGCTGCACGACAGGATACTGGCGTGGTATCCACAAGGAGTTGTCAATCAAAGCCAGTTCATGCTCCCTTCCAGCCCTATGAAGAGTGGTGTAGGTGTATGGAATAACCTGATTGGCTGATTCACCTGGTGGATGAGTTTTGAGTGGTTGAGGCTCTACCGAACTCTACCCAGGGGTAAAGCTCGGGTGGCAGTCTAATGTGTGTGTTTCTGGCTTTAAATAGCACGTGATCTGCCGGTTTCACTCTAGCAGGCTGCGTTTACGTAGAAATGAACATAGTAACACTCAAGAACTTAATACACAGAGAATAGCTTAGAACACTCATGTTATATTGAGAGAGAACATAACACTGTGGCCCTGAACTACCTCCTATACTAATCCAAATTGACACGTAAGTTCTGAACTACGTAAAACCAGGTGAAGGTGACCTGGGTCTATAACTGATAGGAAATAAGGCGATAAAATCTGCTAGGTAGTTACTACACTGCCCTAACTATCTGCATATTGTTCGTAAGGAACCAAGATTGCGAATACCAGAAGGGTAGTATTGCCTTTACTGTCTGGTAATGCATGGTCCTGAAGGAACTGTCGCAACCGGTACCAAATGTGGTAATACCAAGGGGTGGTAAGGAAGGAGCCGTTGATGGGCCAGTCTTCCAGAAGCAAGAGGGTCTGCCGGTGTAGAAGTGGCTTCTGGAGAGGTTCTCTTCAACTGGTAGCTGATTCTGGCCCTGTCCACCAGAGCGGTAGAGGAAACAATAGACTGCCTTCCGGGGGTCTCGCAGGGGTATTTATACTGATTTGACCTCTGGATAGGTGGTAGCGAGTGCTGAGGAAATAGATAAACTTTTCCCCCTGTGTCGTCTGCTTGGTATTGTATGCTGTAAAAGAATCGCTGATGCGGCGGACTTCATCCCTTATCTCGTCCGCAGGGTGCTTCTAGGATGCGTACTGCCCTCCCTCGGCTCGCCGTAGAGCTACGTGTTTGGGATTGGCAGGCTCAGTGGCTCAGTCAGGCAGTACAATCTCACTTCGGGTGGTGTTGCCCTGACGTCTGGCTTGGAAATTTGGGTGAAGAGTACAAACTGGACTGATATGTCTTTAATATCATCCAACCTTGCACCAGAGCATCCAGTAGTCATATGACCAGCTTCACTGCCCAAAGGGTGAATATTGCGTCCAGATTGGACCAAGTAGAGTGCATGTTAGAGACGTAGAGCGTCACACATTAACATTTTAGGGCAATTTTACTTATTTAAAAATTATTTATTTTATGAAATTTGTGACATAAAGTATGTTTTACATAGCATGAATGTCGCTATCTGTAGTGCATTAACTTATTGTATCGTTGTGGAGAATATGCCGAAAAATATGGTAATCAAATGGTGTAGTTATTCATGTTTTGACAATTCTGTTTCAGCAGTGACAAGCAGTTACAGTCACTGCTATTTGTCACTGTGACACAATCAAGTAGATTGTCACAGTTCCAGGAATGTTGTCAATGCTCGTATCTCTACAAGATTTATTTTCTTCAGATATAAACATTAGTAATGGGAGGATTTGTAGTGCTTTAAAAAAAATTTGGTTTGTTCGATATGCTCACTAAACTGCTGACTTCCTGGGGGTTTGTTTGTGATTAAACCACTTCAGTCTCACCATATTGTTCCGTATTTCACAGTGGTTCCTAAGTCACCACACAGACAATTACATTTGTTTCCAAAAGTTTTAATTACTATATTCAGTTGCAGCGAGTGATGGAACTGTTGATGATTTTTTGTTGTTACCAAGGAACATTGCAGTAAGCAACATTGCGGCAGGACTGTCGTAATGCATTTTTACGCTACTTTTTTTAAAATTGTTTTAATTGCTTTTTGTGGAAATAAATGTATGATCTCTGTTATCAGTGTGTTTAAGAGAAAAAATTTAGGTTCTTTGTTAAATGTTAATTGTTGCTGAAATGTTGATTAGTATTATTGACTCATATCGAATTCAGTTGACGTGCAGAGTTTAAAGTGATAAAAAATAGTACAAAAAATTATTTGGACTGAAATAATAAAATTGTGTTCACTTTTGCCGGGGTGTAATATTTAAATGTAAATGCTGGGTGATGTCATTTTTGTGTCTTGATGTTCCAAGGTCTGGACCAATTGGTTTATTAAACCTCTTTCAGCGAGTTAAAGTTAATACGGTATATCAATTTTATGATAGTTTCTTTTTATGAGCCATCCACCAAATATGGATGCTAGACTTATCTAGTTAATAAGTAACTTTTTTTTAAGAGAGAGAACCCTAAATGGGAAAATACTCCATAAAGATTTAGCCAATTTGTTCAGTGGATTTGATTATAACACCTTTTAATATTTCTTATCAATGTAACATCATCTGCTTGTGCAGATGCCAAACTTTTTCACTTTAATTGAGTTTAAAGGGTCGAAGTAATTATTGATTCATTAATTTTGATAAACGTTTTGTTAAAATTTGCTACAAGTTTTTAAACATGAATACATAATGGCATTCATATTGCTTCCTTCTCCAGCCCAGATTAGGCTTTCTATCGCTCGTTACTGTTCTAACAGTATATAGATGATTTTTTTTTTATGATGCTGAAATGACCACTTTCTTCCAAGGCTAGAGGCCTGAAGAAACTTAGTATCTTGTCGAAACAGTATTAATTAGGCATGTTAATAACAGAATATTTGTTTTAACGATTATTCTAAATTACTTTCCTATGTGCAACCATGATCATTATAAACTACTTGAAACAAAGCTTTACTTTTACATGGACTGTAGCCGGTACTCATGGCAGGCAAATTACATTTAAAGTTTGAACATTTTATGTTATTATGGGAGCTGGCTGTATAGAACTTTGGAAGTTAAGTATGTAACTGTGGCATAATCGGACTAAGGTCTTTTACAGTATTCAAATCCTACTTGAAATATTTTGAATGTTGTTTGGTGCAATACCTATTTTAAAATGAGTCAGTGTTCCATTTTTGGTAGTTGCAGTACACATTTATTTCGAAACTGGTCACAATGCTGCATCTGTTGCATTAATATAGATATTTATGTCCCATTGGGTTTTCTGTATTTTTGTAGAGCTCATTATTTATCTGATTTAATAATATATTGTGGGGATAATTGGTACCTAATGATAACCTGAGCTCTACCAAATATCACAACACATTATACCAGTCTTACACCCAAATTTAATGCTATTACATGCTCTTCTCAAAAATTTTGATCTACATATTCAGTTAATTTGAAGTTTGTTACTAGTAGCTCATCAGCCTTTAAATATATTTTTGTACTGTATTCATTAATACCTTTTTGTTATTGTCATAGCTACAAATTACTTATACATATTTGTTTTTGTAGCTGCTATGTAAAACACACGAATTTCATGCTTACTTAACTCTTTAAGAATTATTTTATATTTATACAGTAATTTCATAAGTGTTTAAGGCTTATTTCTTTTGTTTTGTTTTTTGAATATGTACAAAATTAGTAATGTCTCACTATTTAGCAGCATGTGCCAAGTCTGAGTCAAAACTTATAATATAAACAGTTTTGGATAACACATTTGCATTGCTTCTGTATCTGATTTACACTTGATCCGAAAAATTCTACCTTTTTTTCCCAATTTAAAAATCAGTTTCCATGATTTCCTGTTGTAATTACTACCTCAAAAAATTCTGAGGTTAGCATACTGCAACAACTAGATTTTATAGTTAATTTCAGTTTCACTGAATACAGTATAGTGACCCCCTACTTCATAATGTATTCTTGTAAATATGTATGAAAGTTTAATTTATTAAAATATTACACGTGGAAGAGATAGAATTCCATTCCGGTGACGTAAAAAGGATTTTAAAACTTTGGTGTATTATATGCTATAGTTGTTCCAATACTGAAACTAAGTATCGGTCTATAATCAACCTTTTTTTAACGCATATGCATATATGAATCGGGTGTGGTATCGGACAGATACATTATTAGCGGTTATAGACACTGAGATCAGGTTATTACTTTCTTTAGACACACAAAAATTGTATGTGTGGTTGAACATTTTACAATATTAATCGGCCCTAAAGTGTTTTACGGAATCTTAAACCATCAAAGAGACTCGGATTTAAAGGCGAACATCGCATATTTTCTATCATGCACTTATAACTCACATACCTCTGTTTACACATAAATGGCTGGAGTTCATTAATAAATATACATCATGGATACAAGTGGAGAATTTTCATTTCGCTGGCGATAATATGAACTACAATCGATACCATTCCAGATATTTACGTTGAACTCTTGCGGCCGCACTGAGAACTATTCTGTAACCGCACATGTGTTCTCTAATTTTTCACTTATATGTTTGGAATTTTTTTTGTATGTTATTATTAGTGTTTGGCATGAAGAATGAACTATGCCAAAGTGAAATGTATGCTTTATACTTAAACAAGCATATTGTGAGCTGTTTGAAAATATTTTAGAAATAACTTTCACTGCAGGAAATAAATATTTCAGCATGTAACTGTTGTAAAGTATTTACAACTGCGTGTTGCAATATGATGCAATAAGATGCGCATAAAAATGTAAACAAATTAGCAGAACAAAACGAGCAAGTGAAACCACACAGAGTTGATAAATGTTGAAAGCCGACGTATGCAATTACCATCTGTATGGACTATTGGTAAAACTTATTAAGTCCACCTGTGATCATTAAATACTTGATATGATGCTAGCGGACACGGCTCTACTAACAATACTGAGCACGGAACATTCACAACTGTGTAACGTATTTGACTGAGCATAATCCAGAGTGTTTTTTGTTTATCTTTTTTTTTACGTGTACAATGCATTTTTTTGGTGCCCAGAAAATTTTACTGCGAGCTTAAAATCAAGAAATCTTAAAGAAAATCATTTGTTTGCATCTACCAGTTACAGTTTACCTAAAGAGAGCGAAGTTAGCACATGTTTAGGTGAGAGTAAAGAACTAACACTAAAAGATGCCTTCAATAAGACTTCTAAGTATGATAAGAATGACAGACAAGCAAAATAAATAAACAGAGCAATTGGTGAAATGCTCTGTCGGAATAAATTACCTTACAGTTTTGTGGAAACTGAAAGTTTCCACGTTTTAATGAGTGAGACATGTCCAAAGTACGAGATTCCTGGCAGAAAATTCTTTGCAAACACTCTGGTACCAGACATGTATGAGGAATCAAAAGCAAAAGTAAGCAAAATCTTGAATAGTACTGAAGAAATGTGTATTACATCAGACCTTCGGACATCTGCAGGAAATATGGATTACATCTCCGGCAAAGTTCCATGACCATAACTTTGAGAAGCATCATTTTGTCTTGGAAGTGCTGCCATTTGAAGGTGCTACATACAGTTCTTAGTTGATATTCGAAAACTTAGAAGCAGCTTTTACAAAATGGAACATTTCCACAAAGGTGAAGGTAGTAGTGACTGACAGTGCTGTCAATATGGCCTCAAAACTCAATGTTCTGCACGTTAATTGCTCTGCTCATTCAATTCAGTTGAATTATCATGCATATGATTCACTTCTAAAAAGAGTCCTCCTCATTCTGTTAAACCTTTTTTTAATAAACTTAAATGTTCCAGTATTAATGAACTCAGCTGCCAATACACTGAATTTAAGTGTTTCACCTACCATATTTATGCAGCACTTAGTGCCTTTAGCTATTTATTTTATGTTGTCAATCAAGCAATTCTACATCATCCAAATGTAAGGAAGCTAAAAAATTGCAAAGCAATATATATATATATATATATATATATATATATATATATATATATATATATATATATATATATATTATATATATATATATATATATATATATATATATATATATATATATATATATATATAATTTTTTTTTTTTTTTTTTTTTTTTTTTTTTTTTTTTTTTTTTTTTTTTCCCCACCTTCGGCATGAAAGTTTTGAATGAAGTACAGTTATCACTGGAGCAGGGGGGAAAAAGTTTGTTTGCAAGATGAGCCTACTAGATGGGATTCTACATTTACGATGCTCCAGCGACTTGTTGAGCAAAAAAATGTGATTGCAGGTTAGAGTATTCAACACATTAATTCTACAGTGTTTTTCAATGGTTTGTAAGTGTTGCTTTTTATTCATATATCATCCACACGAAATAACCATACATTTTATTTAAAATAGATTACTTAGCTTAAAAAAAAAATGAAACAGAGCAATATAGGTCTGTACCAATATTTCATTCAAACTGCATTTCTAATTTTCTACAATGCTTTGAAAATAAGTGTTAAAAAGTAATAAGCCCTAACTGTTTCTGAGCTTATTTTTTTATTGTTTCAGTTGTTGCAAATCAGTTCCAACAAGTTAAAATTTGCAAGTATCGGAATGGGTCCTAGCTAACAAATGTCCTCACAATTCTATCACATTTTGCTGAATTCACTCAAGAGATAAGCAGATTTTTGGGCTTTGATTCATAGTCTGAAAGCAGTTTTAATCGAATTGCAAGAAAAACAGAATGTATCAGGTTTGTTGAATGATCTACATTTCGAACTGGTTAGACGGTTTCCACTTATTGACTCCTAGGGTAATATTTTGACCTGGTGGAGTTTTCGGAACACAAGGGGCTTGGAGGTTAGGTTACCCGGATAAGATGTTAATTGAAATGTATCGGATTTGGGCACCAGTGCAGAACACAAAAATAACAGCAGTCGTGAAAACTGACTGCCCATGTGGCCTCCCTGGTGTCCCAGCGTCAATTTCCTGCAGCAACCATTCTTGTTTCACTGAGATGTTCTCATGTACTACACTCCTCATGCCTTGTCTAGTAGGGGCTGTAGGCCTCCCCTAAAATACCATTACACAAGTAGCGGGTTGTTTCGGCCACCCAACGCCATAAGATATTCGTTGTATGTTTTTAAGAAAAATAATTGATACGGGTTATGTGGTCAGACTGACCAATAAATGGATCACACGCAGGTTTAGTTGACGTAGTGATACATTTATCAATTCTCGTATGAGGCAGTTACACTTACTTCTTCACTGTTGCAAAGAGAGCTTTGATGCTAACAAAAATGGCGCGAAGCCTACATTATATTTTACATGAAAAATTACGGCTCGGCCGTGAACAAACCGTCCGAACTGTAGGGTGTCACTTGCTCCGGGGCGAAAAGAAAATGTTCCAATAATCAAACAATTTAAACACTGCAGCTACATGGTTGATACAAAATTGAAGTCCCCGGAGCAGGTGATCATGCATGACCTACCCCACTGACTACGGTGACACTATTACTGAACTTAGTGCGGGAGCCTGCCACCTCGGCACGGGACTCTTACATGACGTCAAAAGTCCCGTTATTCTGGAACAAATGGTAACATGAAGTATAAATTTGGATGGAAATGAGACAGGAATGACCAGATGTCAAGTAAAACACTGAAAACTTCACTATAAAAATATTCAGAAAGAAATTTACATTAAGCACTGTTTTGTTGTCATACCACTTGGTCCTTAACCTATAAAACACACATTCTTACACAGTGTGTGTCTCTCTCGTACTGCAGATGTGTCTCTACATTAATTTGTGTGGTTATCATAGGTTTGTATCTTTACTATAATTAACACAATATTTTACAAAATATTCAAAGATTAAATATGTATTTTTTTTCCCATGCTTTCCTTAAGGCTATGGACAAAGTCCATGGATGTGCTATTGGGCCGTGGCCTCTGCCGCTTAGTTCAATTAGCCAGCAGTGAGGTTATGTTGACACATGACAAACACTCTTAAAATAAAACAAAGTACAAAAATTAATATCCAAAGCCGTTACGGAATATTTCCCATGCTGGAATATTAAATTTAGGTACCCTAGTGTGGTAGGGTGCACGCTAGTGCATGAGAGAAAATGTGTTACTGCTTTCTGTACAAACATGTAACTGTCATCACAACACAATAAAAACAATATTACCCTCTTATGTCTAGTCTCGTGTACTTGACACTTACCTTACATATAACACATGGGATCTCTTTAATAAACACAACATTAGAAATACAAACATTACATTGGAACACTGCACTATCAAAACATACAAACACACATGGTCACAAGGACGCTATGGCGCACACTTGATAGACGCACTGTTACACAAACACATTCTTCTAAAAAGGCCCTTAAAAAATAAAACACAATATTATGACACTGCATTGATGCACTTCACACGTGTGCACGTGACACAGGCTGGTGCACTGATGCATTATGTATTGTGCGATGCCTGGGCAGTAGTGCTGTCTACGGGACGAACGGGCTAGCGCTGACCGGTTCACGTCAATTTTGGCAACAGTACTTGATCCTAGGTACAAAACCAGTCTCTTTGATGATGAGGCAAGCATTCTGATTCATTTCTGAAGGAATTTCTCTCATCATGCCTGCTGCTGATTCTAAGAATAGTCAGAGCTTTTTAGATGCTGACAAATGTAAACATGTAACTGAAACTCAACAACTCACTCTCTTGCAAGTTACTAACGTTTTTTATTTCAAGTAGGTTAATCATATTTTTTTTTAATATTAATTACTAGTGTATCTGTCTTAATTTTTAATTTCCATTGTTTACTAGGTAACCAAAAGACTACTGAGCTAGAAAACTGAAAACAAAAGATTTCCAGTTGGTGAAAAAAGTATCGTGTTTGAATTGGATGGTTACTTATGCACGTCTCCTATCAGCTACGATACATCCCCAGCCGATTTCTGGAAAACCTCGCTACACAAGAATATAAAGAGACTGAGCAAGTACTGGTTCTCAGTTCCAGCTGGTTCAGTCTTTTCGTAACAAAGTATTTTCCCTAGGAGGACTCAGTGTTTTAGATCACTGTAGTCTCCTACTTCCTGACCATGTTAATCAGCTTGTGTTTTTAAAAGAAAACTTGCGATATCTTAAGTAATGTGTATCGAAAATTGGTGATGATTTAATTTTGCCTGCTAGCTTTCTAATACAGATATTAGTTTAATCATTACTGTTTTCTGTCATGTTTATACTGCAGATATATAGGGAAAATCTCTTGCTTTATAATTTGTCTTATTTCTCATATTTCTGCACAATAATAGTAGCTGGAACAACAAACAAGAGGGAAGGGTATCTGCAATGGTATCAACAATTGTATTGGGGTATCGGTATAGGATTAACTCTATTATATACATCTACAGAAATTCTGTGTGGCAATACTGGCCATTAATAAGGGAGATTGTGAGGGACTTTTGTATGTTAGTAGTCAGCTGACTTATGAATGTGCGTACAGTGTTCATTGTATGAAAGACGAATGTATGTAATTTAGAGGACTTCCTGTACCCTGTTTCTTTGACACATGCTTACAAAGTGCTTTTATTTTACAACAGTCCGCACATTTTTGTGCAGTGCGAGACACTCCCTCAACCTTGGGTGTGTGTGACCACAGTGCTTGTAGCTGATAGTGGTTGTGTGCCCCCTCCCTGATTCTGTAATCTCGTTAACTATGCTTTGTCTACTTCTTCGGTGGCCTGTACTGATAGGAGTGAAGGTTCCTCAAACATCTCTCCTGGCGAGATACCTGTAACCACTGCACCCTGCCTACTGTCTGGTGTAGCTGGCTTGTCAACTCAATAAGCGGACTGTTACTGTTTCCTCTGGGCCCTATTTTGTCTCTTTTTACTGTCTTCATGAGGTGAAATGGTATCCTGTAACTCAAAATGTTGCTATGGCAATCTTTCAAATGTTTTGCCACTGTCATTATCTAAAGACAGGCCAACAAGGGTGTCTTTATGAATGACAGTGGAAATAAAATGGCCAACGTGTTGCAAAGTTAATTGAAGCAAATACACTCCAGATAGAGAAAAAATACATTTTAAAATGCCACGAAGAAGGGAAATAAATTTTAGTATTTTATTTTTTGCTAGTGATACCTATTTACTTCCCAGTAATGTAACCACTGTATGGACAATGGACTTTGCCACTGGCTTGTTGCTGCTATTTCGTGATGCTCAAAATGAACTAGGATGGTCTTCAAACTTGCATCATATAAAGAAATATATAGTTTTGTTAAAAATTGTTATTCATAAATGTATTATGTAACAAATACTATTTATGATTGGAAATTTAATATATTAGTGTAATATGTAACTTTAAAACACTTTAAAATAACTGAAAAAATATACATAATTCAGCAAGCAGATAGTTGATTTCAGATCAGAAAGTAAAGTGTGAACTAGTGTGAAGTAATGTAGAAGAGATACGTGGAAGGTGCAGGTATAGTGCAACACACATAACAATACTACACCAATAACTACAGACAGCGATAGCACTAAGAAAATATCAATGTTCTACCAAAAGCATAATGGAGCAGAGACGTCTCAGAAAATGTGTAACATATAATATTTATCCTTTGTCACCAAAACTTGCAAATAAGACTCTAAAATTGTGTGCAAAATATATTTAATCATTACTGTTTCTGAAATAATATGTAGACCCAATATTAAATCAATAATATGAAGACAACAATTTAGTTAGTGGCCTCTGCAACACTAGCCCATCTAGAGAATGGAATACTTCATTAGCTTTAGGTCTGGCAAATTAAATATGAATTAAAACTAAAAAGAAAAAAATGACTATATAAAGTCTCTTCTCAAGACTAGCTTAGGGTACAGCTGAAAACCTATTCCAGGGTACCCGTGGTTAAAAGCTAGTAGGGGTCAGTTCAGATTAAATACAACATGGTGTTACCAAAATATTCTGGGTCTGCTGGTTTTCTAAGGGATCTCCATTTCCCCCACCCTTGCATTCTGACACTACTCCATACATATGTCGCTTCACCCTCATCTACTATCAAGATCCCGATGTTAAGAGCCATCTAAATAGTTCCACTCCACCCTGATTTCATTGCACGTGTAATTAGCACCAGTACAAATGCAGTTGAGTGATGTTGAGTAAACCTGAAAAAAATTCTCGCCAAATGGAGACAAGCTGTTTATTTGCCAGATTTATTGTACAAAACATACTTCAGTGTGACAGAAACAGCAGGTATGTTGTATTCAGTGTCATCATTCAATACTTGAGGAATGCTGTTTTAAGCTTTCCTAAATTTTTGTGTTACATTTTGAAAACAGTGTGGCTTCCATCCCTTCAAGGAAGACATTATTTTTTGCTTCTTCCTATTATTTATGAGGAGTTGCATAACCTGAACAGAGCATCAGTTAACAACTATAAAGTTTCCACCTTAATCATTGAAAAATTAACTTGATAGCATGAATCATTACAAATTCTTCTGTAGAGTTGATTTCCTGTATTGTAACATGCAGCAGCAAAAATGACAACATCCAGACAATGAGTCTTGTGAACTTATTTTGTAGTATTGCTTGTCTCTTGATGTGATGTTTCTTACTGTTTGGCTTGCAGAAATTTAGTTGCTTTCTTTATGTGTTTTTAGTGTTTGGCTCTTGAAATGTATGCAGTAGAATTTTCTGGCTGCATTGTGAAAAGGAAACCAGTTTTTTTTTTTTTTTTCCAGAAATTACTGGTTTGTAACCATTTTGTGCATTGGTGTATTTTGGGTGTGACATAATTTGTGTGTATCTTCTGACAAGAAAAGGCTAGTTAGAAATGCTGTCATTACAAACTGTACTAGGTAGTGGTTGGTGTCAAGGACAAAGAAAGGGGAGGATGGGAGATTTGTGGTTATAACCCTCCTCTTAAAAAGTAATCTGTTCATTAATTTTAATTTTATTTTTTGGTGCACTGGTACAAATGATGAAACCCTCATTTGCCCCCCAAATTAATTTCTGCCTTTGGTACTGGGTTGATGTATGGACATATAAAATGACAAAAAAAAAATTGTGGAAATTAAATACTTTTTTTTTTAACATATTTAAATAATTTTAATTATTAGGGATGTGCGAACAGTTAAAAAATGTGTCAAGTTCAGTTACAAATCAAAACTCGACTCGACGCCACAAAAAGTGTTCTAAAATTTTAGTTGATATGTTTTTGAGATAGTTATCTATTTTTGAAGCCATAAATTTAATACGCTAACTGACGTACACAAAAATAGTCTTTCCTGGTATTAATAAAGTTTTGCAACAGACATAACATAACCACAAGTTTTTGGAAACACAATGGTTTTTGCATAACTTGTCTCCCAAATTACTTCAGTGGTAATTTCTTTGCCTGGTATTCTAATACATTATATTACTGTTAAGTGTAATATTTTACTGATTTTTAATCATGTTTGTTGAAAAATCAAAGAAAAGGAAGATAGTGAGCGTGCATCATAAGTCTAATTTTGTTCAGCAATAACAATTGTGTGTTTATTATTTAGTGAGCAAAGTGGCAGTAAAATATGAGGTGCACAACCCTAAAACACAACTTGATTCAACTTAAAACTCATCCATTTGAGAGGTGTTCAACTGTACTTCATAAATTGATGTTCACACACCTCTATCTAAATAGTTTTTTTTATAAATGAACTGCCATACTGATAAACCACTATTATCATTAATTATTAATTTAAAATGTTCTGTTACCTGAGGACCAATTTTTTGTGTGATATTGGTATTATTTGTTTCAGCTCTCAGTGGTTTTTTAGTTACAGATTAGCCATGAGAAAGTAGACACATAGCATGATTATTTTTAACTTAGAAATCATTCTATACAATCCAGCCAATTACAAATATGAGTGGTAATAAATTTTGCTTATAATAAACTACAGTTATCTCTGTATATGCATATTCTTCATGATACAGACAGCATTCTTAAAGAGCCTGCCCATGTCCCTTAGTATAGCATTTTCCTTAACTTGCTAAGCAACTGGACTTCTGTCATATTATTTCCTGCATACCTACAGCTTTGTATAGTCACTCTTGTTTGCTTTTAGTGTGCAAGCAATGTTGTTGATAGCATTAATTAGGATCGCTACTGTTGATTCTTAAATATTTCGAAACCACATGTGCTGTGTTATTTCTGTCAAATCTCTGCCGAATTTCACATTTTTTGCCTTGGATTGACTGTTTATGTAACATGTCATCTTCAAAGCAGTTGTGTGTGTCAAAAAGTGTAAACCAATATGCATGCTTTTCTTATAAGTATCAATTTAAAATAGGAGGTGAATATTGTAGTATATGGTTTTTAAATCTCACACTTATGTTTTGGGGAATGTTAAGTGTACTTTTTTTTTGTCCCTTTAATCACAATTAAAATTGTGTGCTTTACAGACACTTTTATACAACATACTAAAATTTTAATTGTTATGGCATGTCTCAAGCAAGCAGGTAGTGGAGTTGGAACATTTGTATGTATTAAAAAAAAAAAAAAAAGTAACTCAGTTTGGATTTTTAGCAGGGCGTCCAGCGTTAGGAAAGCTAAAATTCTTCTGCCGTAATATTGCATTGTGTGGTAAGTGTTGGGGAGTGTTACCAGCACACTGTCGACATGCCGTGTTTATTTGCAGGAGCTGATAAAGTAGTATGTAACTATTTCAGATGTGTGTGCAGCTTCCAATGTCACAAGACTGTTAATTTCTGTACCGTTGTTTATTCACTTCTAGTACCGTAAAGTGGGGTGAAATTGATCACATGAAAATGTTCTATAAATATTAATGTCAGATATGGTACCTGACCTAAACATGTACAGAAAACTGTCATGTTATCAATCTCACCTCTGCTGATCGTTTTCACCTCACCTGTATACCTGGCCTTAACATGTGATTAATCTCACCCCACCTTATGTTTGTCTCTCCAGTTTTGACAAAAATTACCATATTTACCAGTATGTAGGATAAGTGAAATTAAATTATCCATATGTGTATTTTCTTGTTGGTGTATTGAAGAAAATCAGTTTTGCTCAGATTATTATGACACACAAATATTTTAAGTCAGAAACTATGTAAACTTAGTTTTTTTTTGTTGTTGGGGGGGGGGGGGGGGGGGGTCACTTTTATATTTTCAAGTTGCACTTTCGAGTCGTAGTATAGGAGGGGCAGTCCCTTGTCATAATTTTACTAAACAATACTAAACTAATCAAATAAAATCAATATTTTGAAGAGTTCTGATATTATTTTGAACAATTACAGGATATTTTTATGTCAACGTGAGGGTTTGGGGGGGGGGGGATGATGTCCCCATGTGGCATGCACCTCCTATGGATATGCCTGTTTTTAAATTTTTTAAATTTTAATTTTAGTACTTAAAGCTTCAACAGTGTATAATTTATACCTTGGATGCAGTTACACTGATTTTTTTTTTAACTTCTTTATGTTTTTCTTATTGTAAACTACATTCTGCTAATTTTCTAAGAATTTTTTTGGTATATGTTGAACTGTAATCAAACAAATATTGATGTTTAAAAATGCCAACCATTACTCACTGCTACGGAAACAAAAATATTGATGTTGGATTTATTTGTTGACAAAAATAAGGCAATCCTGTATATTCGGGATTGAAGATTGAAATCAAATGTACCGTAAATCTTATATTTTGATAAACATGGTAATTTTTGATACCTCATAAGTCATCACATAAAGAGGTGTGGTTGTGTGTGAAAGAAGTTCACTAGCATTTTTTGTTTTATCACATGTATTTTCTCTTGGATTCAAATAATTTTATTAATGATTGTGTGGTAATGCTGAATGCTTCAGTTTTATTGTCATAGTTTTGGAGCACATGTGTAACAATAGAGTTTTAAGAGGGTGTAAGTAGAGGAAATTAGAGCAACTATGCTGTATGTAATAAGAATTTACTGGTGATAATGCAATTCCTTGCATCACAATCCTGAAATGCATTTGAGATGGCCTTTTTCCTGCCTTTGTAAATGTAAAACTACAAATTCAGTATGGTGTCAGATATCTGCAGTTATGAAATGCTTTCCAGGAGTTGGGACCATTCTCATAAATGAATGTAATAGTTTGAGAAGGTATGTTTGTGATATAGTGCTTTGCTCCTATACGTGAATAAAGAGCTTTGAACTACTAGATGGTTGCTCTTGTATTATATTTATTATTCTGTTTTCTTGTCAGCAATGAGTTTTATGTTAGAAAAAGAGTAGGAAGGGGAAGAAAATCGAAAGTTTTTTGGTATGTGAGTGAAAATAATGCACTTTTTATAATTATTATAACAATATAAAGTATCTTCATGCTATGACTGTAGACTTGATAAACCTAATGGTGACACAATAACCATATCAGTAACTATGCTTTGTGACTTAGTAGTTTGCAAAACATGGCATGTTTATAAATTTAGTAGAATGTAAAACCTCACATGTTCAGTCAACTCCTTTAACAGGCAAAAGTTTCTGCGTTCACTAAGTGTATAGATGTGTACAATTAAAAATTTTGTGAAAGTCTCAACAGTCTATGAGTTTACAGAATAAAATATTTCTGTATAAATATCTTGTACTGATCACATCACTCGTTAGGTAACAAATTTTTTCTTGTGCATTGCGTGCATTAACCTATCTGATGTGAAGGTTTTATCTGTGACTTTGCATTGTATATTAACAGTTTGTATTGATGCTTGTTTGTAAATAGTTAGTGGTGTGAGCCTGGTGTCGTCTGAAGAAGAAATTGAATGAGGAAGTACTTGTGGTATAACTGCATCATTGTGTAGACAGTTTTTATCTTCTCTTCGTATATGTACTTTCTGCATACAAACATTATAAATGCATGTTAAGCCTGTACGTAAGTAATTGATTCATCAGAGCAACTCAGTAAAATAATGGACAAAGTAAATTACAAATTCATAAGCTCTGGGTTTTAAATCCCAACCATAACATTTATTCTGAACAGTAGTTGTTGTTTTATGCACCTAGATAGTTAAATTTATTCATGCATGCTTCTGAAAATGTTACAAAGTTTTTATGCTTACGTAATTTGGGTTCATGATTTTAGCTGGTCCATAATTAATTAAAGGTCTTAGATCAAGTTTTTTTTTCTCCTTGTGAGTCCTTCACAGCAAAATATACAATACTGTGGATTACCATGTATTACTCTGTGGAATGAATTGTTAAAAGCACAAACACAGTACTGTTAAACACTTTGTACTCACTGTTGGACTCAAGGTCGACTCAGGCAGTTCAGGTCAGGTCTTTCATTATTGTCTCTGGATTCAATTCCACCCTCAAAATAGGGGCAGTAGTTGGCTGTGCAGCTAAAGCACTCGCATCCCGTTAAGGCAAACTGGGTTTGATTCCCGGCGGGGTTGCTCCCGAATTTTCACATATGAGTGTCATGCAGTGTGCGGATCTTCTTGGAGATCTCATCTCTCCCCCACCCTTGCATTCTGGCACTGCACCATACACATTAGCTCTGAAAACCTCATTGTTAAGAGCTGCCCAAACCTGTCCACTCCACCTCAGGTCCTGATGGGTAGGAAATTTTCTACTGAGGATTCTCACATGGTAAGTGTGGTGCATGCCGTCCTTATGCAGAAGTTCTCTTGGGATGCTCCTGTTTCCTCGATCTTTATTCCTCCACTGCTGCACCTCCATTTCATCTTTCATCTCACTAATTCTGTCTGGCTGACAGGGAACAAGCACATCCCAGAAGTATGGCAGTCGGCTCCCCTTGGTGCCAGCTATTAGGTGTTTTCCTGATACTCTGAATGTACTTAAATTAACAGTGCTATGAATCATTCAGATGTAGTGTTGGTTTGTTTTCATATGTGTGTGTTTGCAGTCTGAGAAGTCATACTCAGAGAGTGGTACTAAATTTGTATACATTTATTGAGTACTTTTTATACTACTGGTGGAATCAGTAAACATACTAATATACATTTTTCATGTAGCTAATAATTGGGAGCAGTATAGAGATAGATTGATTTAAGATGTCAGTATTTCCCAATAGCCTCGTGTAAAAGGAAAGCTATTTCTTTTTAGAATACATCAGTCACTGTCCCGTCATCTTTCATTATCCAGACCTGTTTATTTTTATCTATAGCAATGCATTTTATAAGAGAATTACACCTCTAATGATTGTCCTCAGAAGAGAGTTTTTATAACAACATACATCGTTATATTTTAACAGCCATTCCATAATGTAGATGTACTTATTGTTGCTCTAGTGTGGAACAGTTTTTTTTTTTTTTTAATGTGAAGTAACATAAATTACCTCGCTGTTGTTCCCTAAAACGATTGCTTACTGTGTAATATTTTATTCACTCCTACTGTTATATGTGTTATATCTAGTAGGGTTGTGCGAATGTGACTTTTTTCTCACGAAACGAAAACTAAAGATATATTATGAATTTTCCTGAAACTGAACAATAATGTCATTAGAGCTCAACCCCAATGAAAGATTTAAAAATTTCGTAACATTTTTAGCAAGTTATTCATTATAACAATTTTGTTGCAAAATCAAACAAAAAAAAATTAGGATATGGGGTATTTACCAAAGGGGTCTTGCCAACATTTAAATTTTCGTTTTATGTAGTTATTTCAGTAATAAAATAACAGAATCAAACAAAGTGATTTACAGTAAAAAATGTTCTTTGCTGGTGCACTAAATGAACATTCACTAAACAATCAAAAATTCATTGAAATTCATTTCATTACAACTTTTGCTAACTAATTTTCTTACCAAAACGAAAATGAAAGTTGTCATTTTTCATTTGAGCTTCAGTATACAGAATATTCGCACAACTCTAATAAATAGTAAATTATTGTATCGCTCTTTTAAGATGGGGGTTGTTTTTATAAATATTTATGTACTCGCACTGGGCAATTTTTTCTATACTTATATACGGTATATGTATGTATTGTATTTTCTTTGGCAGTGTTTATATATTTATTTGTTCTAATAGCATATTAAAAAAGTGTGTTGTAATTTTTTATAGCTATGTAATTAATGTGTTTTACAATGTGCTGAAACACATACTGGGATGAGAATGTTTACTGTACCACTGTAATTGTAAATGTATAAAGGTATTGATTGCCATATTGACTGATTCAGGTACCTGTTTTAATAAAAGATTGCCATCGTTGACTGTCTTCATACATTGATTGTACTGTAATGTTTTAAGGATTTTGTACTGACGTGTTTAAATAGCAGGTACCTACTACTTAGTAAAGAAAGTAAATGACAGGTACAATTTAATTGGCAACATGGTGTAGTTTTTATATTTGGGCAAGTACAAATTTTTCTAGTCTGCCAGAGTTGGTTTCAGTGAAACTGCATTTGAAGAAACGTGAAAATGTAAATGTTTTATCTATGTTTTAATGTGACTGTGTAACAAAGTGCTTACTACATAAAATAAATATATGCACATATTAAATAATTCCTTTTCATTCCAAAAGGTACTGTCTTGTAGAAGTACTTAAAATTAATTCTGTGCATGTATGAAAGCATAGTGGTTATTTATTGGATAGCTGTACCACGTAGTGCAGCTAATTATGTGGTTAATTCATATTTTCTTGTTTAGGATAAAGGGATGTACAGTATTTGAATTTTGTTACATCTATGCGTGCATTGGCGCATATGTTAGTCCAAAAATGACAAATTATTGCTTGCTTTATTGTTACTCTGGCTTGCAGGGTCTTTATTTTTGTAGTGTGAAATATGCACTCTCGTTTGCCACCTGGTTGGAATGGGAACGGGAACTGGAAAAGTTGCCCAATAACTGCATATATGCTACTATACCCACTGGCAAGCACACTTCCAGTTAAGTTGGGAACCAGTATGGAAAATAGTTTCATATCTTGACATTGCATTGCAAGTCTTATGTTTAAATTTACGTCAGATGAAAGAGTGTTTTTCTGCATTGTACACAAGAGTACGAAACTGCATATAATAACATTTAGGTTCTCAGCACTTTCACATTTTGGAAGTGATCATGCCCATCAACAAAATGAGAGGAAAAGGTGGATCCTATAAAAGGCTTTCAAAAATGCTCTATTAACAGTGAACTAGAGCTGTGCCAATTCAATTCGGCTTCTGCCGTATTTGCCAATGTTAACTGAATTGAAATTGATTCTTCTGCTGATGTATGAAATTGGTGCTTCTGTTGATTATGAACAGCAGATACAATAATTTTTCTACGATTTGACAAACATAAAATTTTATAGATAGTTCTGAGTTATTGTTCAGTATTTATAATTCATACTGTTTGTCTTTGTGAATACTGAAAGTTTTCCCGTAAGAAGGCACTGTTTTTTGCAGCACCGCCCATCAACAAACTTTGATGGGAAGGGTGAGAAGAGGTTGACCAACCACGAGAAGTAACCACTGACATATATGGGTTTTCTGTCTCAAAAAATTCTTGTAACCCATTCAGACACACTTGTGTACATTACGCCTGTTTAGGTAATTTTTTGGGCTGTACTGCACACTGCGAAGCTCAACAACAAATGATCTTAACTGTTGGTAAATGATTCACAAATCATCTTAATGGTTTAGTTCATAATTGGTTCATATAACCGTAGCCATACATACAGCCTACAGCTCATTGGCTGTGACAACGAAACACCATGTTTTGTCAACTTAGTACAGCACACATCGTAAAATTAAAGTAGGTCTGAAAGTTTTAACATAGTTGACTGTTTTATGTTAACCAACTACAGAATATGCTATTTTACTCAGTGACATATTGCACCCACCTACACAGAAAACCAGATGTTGGCGTCTGGATGGAGATCATCTGCATGCGCAAGTTTTTATTTTCGTCCATTGAATAGCTGTTCATATGGGTTACAATATATTTCAGTTTTGACTTGGGTTTATATTGAAATTATGTATTTCAGTTATAAAATGCTTACCCACAGGTTATTGATCAATTCCTGGCAGGGTCGCCCCCGGATTTTCACATATAAGAATTTTGCCAGACGATGCTGCTGGTTGGTGGGTTGTCTGTTGGATCTCCAGTTTCCGCTGCCCTTTTATTTTGGTGCTGCTCCGTACTCACCTTGCTCCACTCTCATCGGCTCTCAAGACCTCAATGTTAATAGCCGCCCAAATCTCTTCACTTACCCACAAGATATTAAGATTATAAGGTAATCTATATATGTAAATTTGGTACATCAATCTTCTATTTTATTTCAAGACTATAGTGTACATGTGAAATTTCCCCTCTTTGGTAAACATAAAAAGTGTTCCATTCTGATACATTATAACAATGTTCTACTCTATTTACGAGTTCATTACTAATTTTCATGTTAAAAATTAATTCTGTAATGGGTGTTAATTTTGAATTGTCCTGCTCATGAAAAAAAAAATTATACCAACCTAAATATGTAGCTAAGCACCCAAACCCAAAAATCACAAAAAATATGCCAGTGTGCCGAGTCTGTAATGTTGATTCACTGATGTGCTGCAGATGTGTTAAAATCAATTTTGCTGATATTTAAATTGAATTGGCACGTCTCTACTGTGAACATTCTATAATTACAAAATTTCCACTGCCGGGGTACCTGATTCGATCTGAGGCATCTGTAAGCTGAAATATCCCAGCAAAGTTCTTATGTGGGAGAGTTGGTTAACATTGCAGTGGTGTATGCCATCTCATCTTGCTTCATCCATTCTTCATGTTGATTGGAACAACACGTCTTTCCTTCAGGTTGATGCACTTCTCTCTCTCACTAAGACCTCACCTAGGTGGAATTCACCTCCTGGACGGTTGGCAAAGGCTGATACTCTTACTCGGGTAGGCCAAGTAACTTAAAGAAATAACTTGGTGAGTGAGAGTGCTGATTCCCTCCTTTATTTACTGAAATGCCCTTCTGCAGTGTGCCCGAGTTCTGGAGGTGTTTTATCTGGCAGGGTCGTGGATCTGCCCACGTTGGGAGTACTAAGGGGGCACTGGCTCGGAGAAGAGGAATCAAACCCCAGAGTGAGCTTGAGGTCACAAACTTTCTTCCCAAAGAGTTTAATCCGTCTCACCATATAGGTTGCCAAGATTCGTGATGCCAGCTGCCACAAGTGAAATAGAATAATTAATAAAACTGGAATGAATGGGAATGTTAATATTATGAAATGGTGGCCTATATTTCTCCTGGTAGTTCCTGCTCAGTCTCGCGTATGCTACCTGGGCATTTATACGGGGCCGGCCTTGCCTGCTTCTGTACTGGGACAAAATGTGACAAGGTTGTAGCCACCTTACATGTACATGTTTGTCTAGAGGGAATGATGATGGTGATCTACTTCCCGGCGGCAGTACGTATACGGCACGTGTTAAGGGGTGTGTTACTGACTGGGCAAGGTGTCATGGTGGGGGCGGGCTAGATTCAGATTTGGATTCTAGGGGCACTAAATTGCTCAAGTGTTCTTGATCCAGCCATGGCCAACAAGTCCATGAAGGAACTATATATGTCGGTAATAGGCAGCAATTCTGTAATTGGATTAAACAGAGGCTTGGTAGGCTGATTATTCTGTGGGGGCTCACTGGTTGGGTTCGGTGCTGTAGTAGCTAGAGGTTGGTTCAATTCTCTTTGCTGAGCCCGTCCGGCTAATCGTTGCAATTGGCTTCTATGCCCACCTCCTTTCCGTGGCATTTAGAAGTATTCTTCAATAGCAAAGAAAAGGGATCGCTAATTGACTAACAGGTACTATAATTATGATGGTGCACTCCCGGTCTATCAGCGTAGGTCAAGCTCTCCTGGGTTCGGTCTTGCTTAGACGAACCAAGGTAATGAGCGTGTCGGATAGTCTGAATAGTTGAGAGCGTATCTCTAGGTAGGCTCTGGTGTTCTGGACACCTCTCAGGTGTTCCCATGTCTTATGCAGACTATAGCCTTATTCAGGCACCAGGAGTCCCAAGATGGTTTGGCCCACTCGTGTCTATCCTGGAAAGAGCCACAATATTCACTGACATAAAGTACGCATACTAAATGATGAGGGTGAATATTAATTAAATTACTTGGATTCAAATTGGTCACATAAATATTTATTGAAATACTTTTGAAAACAAGGGGATGCTTGATTCTGTACACAAAATTAAGGAAAGTAATAGTATTTATTATTATGTTACGGCAGGCGAAGGCGAGCCTGCGAGTGTAAAAGAAAAATGAAAAGAATTCAAAATTTTTAATTCACAATTTATTTTGCATGGTGAGGGTTAGATGTCCAGAAGGGACAACGTTTACTACCAGCTACTGCGGAGTATGAAGGATTGACTCGGGTAATGAGGAACAGGTGTAGGGACGTTGAGATACGTGGAGTTGACATCTTGACAGCGTCTAGGGAGAGTCTTCCAACTTTCGTAAGGGTTTACTCTGTGTACTGCGGCAGTTGGAGATGATGATCTTCTGGTAGTGGTTGGAGAGCCTTGTGCAAACTGGAGAGTCTTCTCAGACTGTGGAGTCTTTGCAGACTGTGGAGTGTGCCCTCCGACTACTCAGGTCGGTGGGCCGACAATGACTGGCGAGAGTGGTGTCGCTTCTCCTTACATACAGAAAAATTTGATTTGGTGGCTGCCCCAGGGGTGCAGGGTTTGCTAGTCTCATTTAACAGGGGTTGTTTAATTTAGGGTAGTGGGCTGCGCCACAATTTCTTATCTCCCTGCCTGTAGGCTGTTGACATGTTTACTACCTCTTCATGAGGCTCCGGCAGCAGTGACATTGGCCACAGGGTGCTGCTGTCTTTCAGCATCCGTGCCAACTAGCTTCTTCTCTGCCATGTCAGTCTTGGTGGGTAATAAAATTTCTTCCAGGAGAGTAGTGACAGCATGTCCACTTATTAGTGGGCAGTACATTAATTATCTGTGTGTCTAGTTATCCATAATGCTGGACCAACCCTGTAGGCACGAGATTTATTGCCTGCTGGCATGTGACTTGCCCTGAATTAATATCCACATGTGATGGTGGGGCGAAGTCGTACAGTAGAGAGCGCACGTGCCATGCGTCAAGGTATGTCAGTCTGCCACAGTCGCTGTCAACTTTCTGTCATTCTTGTTGAACAACACTGCACAGTATTTAAAATTTTTCTTCTCTTTGGGGTTGCATTCTCATGTTCAGTGATGGCAGTATTGAGTGGATGTTGTTTTCTCCCAAGTTTATGGGATAAGATTTGCTGGCGATGGTAACTCGAGTGCAGAAATGCTTAAGACTGTGGAGAAGGTTGTGGCTGTGTTCGGCCATGTGGCCAGGAATGATGTGTGTATAGGCGTTGGCTGTAGTAGTAAGCAGACAGACAGTTGCTATCCTGAGGAAAGTGAGGTGCCCATGATGTCAGTAACACATACAGAATTCAGTTTTTGGGGAGGTTAGTGTGGCATGGACAAATACTATGGTACAGTAACAAAAAAAACGCCTGTTGGTTATTTCTTCCTATGTATATCTCGCTGGCTTATTGAGTGTGTATACTTGTATATCATGAAGTTCACCAACATTTTACGAGGTTCTTAATGGTTAAAATGTTTGCAATTAGATTAATTTTGCTTCTTCTGATTTCATAATGATACAGAGTAACTCTCCAGGGGATGGGGCAGGACCCACTTGGTCCTCCCCTTGTGTGTGCCCCTGCATGATGTGGGTGCTTTTAAAACAGTTAAATTCTCAGTTCACACTCATGATTTGTGGTGTTCTTGACCACTTAGCCAAATACTAGGGTTGTGTGAATGCAATCCCCCCCCCCCCCCCCCCCCCACATGTTTGCAAGTTATTCATCATGACAAATTTGTTGCGAAACCAAACCAAAAAAAGTTAGGATATGGAGTATTTACCACGGGGGCCCCTTGCCTACATTTAAATTTGTTTTATTTACTAGTCATATAAATAATGAAAATTATTTACAGACAAGCATTTTCTTTGTTAATGCAGTAAATGGATATTCATGAAAGACCTGAATATTCATTGAAATCTATGATTTTCATTTCATTACAACTTTCTGCAATAATTTCTTACCGAAACGAAAATTATAGTTTTCATTTTATTCGTTTCAGTATACGTAATATTTGTACAACCCTACCAAATACTTAAAAGACTCAAATTTGGCATGTTTGTATGTTACCCAAACTGACTGTAAATAGAAAATACACTGTAAGTGTTTGTGTGAGTGGCTAAAACCCTGCTTTGATAGTTAAACTGACCAGATTACCCAAGAATATTAGTACGATTTACAGTATTTAATGGAACTCTATGATTCAACTACACACATCAAGAAAGTGTTTGTGTTTTAAAAAATACAAATAAATTACTTTATTTTGAAAAACTCAACGAAATTATTTTTTATAACTTGGCGCATGTCACTTTGACTAGTCAGTGCTACTTTTGGTGAGCCATAGGTCAGGCACGCTCGAGTACTCAATTACTGTAACTGAGTCTGCTTTCTATTAAAGACTAGCGCTGGTCAGATAGGCTGGCGGCTTGATACTAAGTCTGCCATGGGCAGTATTACAATATTTCTTACTGCCACCTTAGCCCATTGAGGCAGGGTCGACTTATGAGGGTACTCATTCACCAATCTCCTGGTTCTGGTGTAGAGGTAGGCCAACTGGGGCCAGCAGTTGCTTGGGTGGTGCTTGTTAATGAAGTGTCGTACAAAGAGGTGAGGTATCTCTGGCTCCAGTTGGATGCTGCACTGCTACCACAAAATGAGTAGGTAATACCAAACCTGGTGTCACGTCCTGTGATTAGTGCACATACTGCAGGATAGAGCTTGATGCCAAGCCTAGCGTGCGAGGAGAAATAAACTGGGGTGCTGTCTGAAGAGGACTGCTTCTCCAGGTGACAGAAGGTCTGAGCCCGTTTCTGTGGGGTATCTCCACCAAGTGTGGATGGGTTGTTGGTGCACACTCAATTAACAACAAAGAACTCCTTTTTCTCCTCCCTTCAAGCAGCGTGCCTTTCCCCAAAGGGCAGAGAGGCAGGGCTGACCCTTTACTTTCAGTCGGTGCAAGCAATTGATGGTATCCTTACTAAATGTAGAGCCCAACAGCTGTTGACGGTGTGAACCTTGTGCTCGTACGGTTCTGCACCTTGGCGCACAAATCTAAAGCGGTAGGTCGTATGGGCCGTCTTTCTACTATAGGTCTACAAGTTACAAAGCGTCCTTCGCAGAGCAAAGGAGGGAGGGAGCAGACACGTGGCTGATACTAGTGGCAGGGGTGGGAGCAGTCGAATGGTTACCCGCTTCCGGGAAACATCAGTCCGGTACAGTTACCTCGCAATTCTGGTTACATGATCCAACGCTACATATGGCATCGACATCAGGATGTAAGTCACTGCTTTCACGTGGCACACCGTTGCAGGGACAGGCACGGGAAATCATTTACAAAGTGGCAACACATTTGAAAGAACAGAAACGATTACACAATTGGAAGTATAACATTGCTGAAGCGACAAGTGCTGCAACAGGAATTTCTCGGACAACGTTGAAAAGAATTGTGGCAGAAGGTAAAGTTAAAAGCAAAAACAGTTTAAGTTTTTCTACACCCATGGGGAAGAATAAAGATCTTAAAAAAAGAATCAAAGCTGATGACTTTACACACGGAGCTATACGGCGGAAAATTCACTAGTTATACACCTTAGGAAAACAGTTCCAACATTAAAGAAATTGGCCATGTCATTAGGAGAGGACGGAGTTTTAAATTGCAGTAGAGTGTACGTGCAGAATTTGTTGAAAAGTTTAGGGTTTAAGTGGGAGAAATGCTAATCTAAAAGAAAATTTTTTGATAGAAACACCAGAAATTGCTGCATGGATGGGGCTGTATGTACGGGTAATTCGTGAGTATCGAAATGCTGGTAGAAAGTTAGTGTATGTTGATGAAACATGCATACATGGAACACACAGTGTTAATTCCTGTTGGCAGTCGAGCACTGAAGTAGGTGTAACGGAATCAATTAGCAAGGGGTTACGTTTGATAATCGTGCATGCTGGGGGAGGAGAAGGTTTTGTTTCGAATGCTTTATTGATTTTCTAATCGAAACAAGTGTCTGGTGACTATCATAATGACATGAACTACCAAAATTTTTCCACCTGGGTGAAACAGAAGTTATTTCCAAATTTATCTGAAAATCATGTCATAGTTCTAGACAATGCCAGCTACCACAATGTTCAAGTAAATAAAAAGCCTACATCTGCTACTGTGAAGTCTGGCATCCAAGACTGGTTAAAAGCCAACAACATTCAAAGTGGACCAAATAATCTAGTAATGTTGCCATGACGTAATTTGTTTGCCTCTATACCATGCAGATTTGAATCCAATTGAACTAGTGTTGGGGGAAATATCAAAGCAAAAATCTGGAAGGAGATATCATCTCTGGAAGATAAACTAAAGCTGTGTGAAAAGTTATTTGGTTTGTTTACGGTGGAACAGTGGAAAAAGAGCTGCGACCACGTGAAAAGCATTGAATCCAAATATTTCAAGATCAATGAAATAGTGGACATCGAAGTAGACAAGATAATTGTGAACCTGAACTGATCTTCTGATGAAAATTCCTCAGGTGACACGGGGTCGAGTGACACAGAAACGGCTGACTGTTTCAACTCTGGCTCGGAATAGGTGAGTGTTACAAATCGTATTTGATTATAATCCATTCACAGTAAAGTGAGCACTTACGTGCCACTAATTTCAACATTCCTCATAATAATATGTTACAATTATGAAACCACTTTACCTAATTCACTATCAACTTTACTAGAAACAAACAAACCAACGTTTGTGTTATGTCAGGCAACAAATCTGTGCTTTTTCAGAAATATTGATTTCAAAAGTGTTCACATTACCGCAAATGGACTATATATAGTATTGTTGTTTGTAGAAATTTAATGGATCGACATGCGTTTTGCTTCAGAAGGATGCTTGCGATAATACCGAAAAAGTAAAATTAAGGATGTTTCGAAATTAGACCTTGGGGGTGAAAAGGTGTAAAATATGTTTTTGTTAGTCATATTGAACCAGCCTAAATGCCGAGGTGTTTTTTGCTTCACAATGATGCTTATGGAAATGCATAAAATGCAATTTCAAGGCTTTTTGCCATTCAACTCAAAAAAATGTGTTTTTTTAGGAATACCGAATATCTCTTAAACCCGACAATATTGTTGTTCTTTATGCTTCAGAATAAGACTGCCTTTACTGTTATATACGTAATGTGGTATAACATCTTTGTGCACGGGCATATATGTATATATATAAAAGACACTGCAGTCAATTGGAGTTGTAGTCTATGGTTCTGGGTTAGAATCCCGTGCCAGGCATGGGTGTGTGACTTTTACGTTATGTTGTAAGTTAGTTCTGAAGCCTTCAGGCACGGAAACTATGGAACGTTAATATTTCATCGTGCGTGAACTTTAGAACGTTGGCCTTAGTTAAATTGACAAAATGGTCATTCAATAAGAGTCAATATTAGTTGCTGCGAGTATTACATGCTGGTAGATAGCTGTGTTGTACATACTGCGTTCGTGTACGTTGGGGCCAGGGATAAGCGAGGAGTCACCACCCATAACAAGTTCCCAGGAACTTGCTCCTGTACAGTAGAAGGTCCATTTGTATCCTGTCACCATATACCTTCAGGGTGTGATCCAGCAACAGTCGGGCCTCCAGTCCCAGGCAAAATACCCCTGCCGGCACCCTTGGTGCTTCGGTCAGCTATACAACCTGAGGTGGCTGTCCAGCTCCTATTGGATGAGTACCTAGTGGTTGGGGTGCTACCTTTCTGTACACATAGAGCACAGAACGGGGGGCCGTCGAAAATTGTGTGTGTGTACGAAGTATAGAATCCTGAAGGGGATCTGTAGTCCTACGCTATGGTTTGTCATATTGTCACACCCAGTCGCTTGCTTGCTCTGTCTAGAAGTAGAAGCTCTAATATCGGACACAATTTACCTTTAAACAAATGTACTCTCAGGATAGGATAGAATATGGTATTTATTATAAATAGTTAATACTGGTGACTTGTACGTACTAGTAAGCAGAGTGTGAACGGAAGTAAGGTACACTGTAACAGGTAGAGGTGACCTACTCCTAGACTACTCAAGTATAGAATGACTTTGACGGCTATGAAAACAACTCTGATGCAGGTACTCTACCTGTGGGTGTCTATAAGAGACTTTACAATGGGGCCACTACCAGAAGGGCAATGGGTTTAGTTACCACTTACCTGCAAGTAGCGGCGGCTGTTGAGCCAGGAGGGTCAACAGCGGAAGTGTGGAGTGTAGTTGAGCAGGCTTCTGGTGTTCAAAAGCTTCTGAGAGCTGCTGGTGCTTGAAGTCTTCCAGCTTCTGGTAGGAAATGGTAGAAGTCTGGTCATTGCTGAAGAACTGGATGCTTTTGGAGAGGACCTTGAGGCCCTAGATCAGTAGAGCGCCCCAGCACTGAAGTATTGAGGCGAGCTACTGGAGATGAACTGGCGTCTTCGGCCGTGCACTGTTTTATATTGTGCGCTTGGCCGGCTCATGCCTGGGCTGGAGTGGGAGGTGTGACGTCGCTCTATGACGTCTGCTTAGAGCGAGCAGGGTTGGATAACTACCTTTGTGCTCAGCGGCACTCTGCCATCTTTGGAAGGCTTGGCGACACACTGTCTAGCGGGTGTTTTGGGGAGGCTTATTTGTTCCGCGGCCGCATGGAACAATTTTTGTTTCACGTGCTAGGGTTGGAGCGATCCTGTGCGCACTCGTGAGAAACGTGTTGGGTTCAACCCTTCCTCAGGGTACATAGAAGCTACGTGAATAGTGAGAGGAAGTTGGATCTGGTACAGCAGGAAAATACCACGTGCCTGTAACTGTCCCTGCACTGGAACAATCATGTAGCCATCTATAGTTGTGGTTGCTGGTAGATGTAATACATTAGGATGAGTCATAGTCGTGTTTAATATAACTCATATAAGCGGCACACATCAAACTCTTACTATGGATATGTTTTTAAAAAAATTTCTTCCAAATATAAAAATGTCCAATTTTTTCGTGATATACAAAATAGTACCATTCAGAACAGTCATTTTATTGTTATTCTTTGCAAATGAAAACAGGACTGCCCATCAATAAATGTTGCATAATATTTTAATTCTTAAAACAATACTGCCCATCAGTATGTTTTGAATATTTTACCTCGATTTAAATGTCAAGCAACTGGTCTCAGATAATTTACCATTATGCACAGTTAAGTATTCAAGGTAGGTTTACTTATAAAGGTTGATAAGAAAATGTGAGTGAAACAACATAAACCGAACTTATCATAATTTAGCCAGTGTGGCAATGTTAAAACTGATGAAAGAAAAATATATTGATTATGAGTAAATAAAAATAGAAGTATTTAACATTATATAATAATACAAACAATCTTGGTGTGTCATTATATAACAACGTTTATGTGCCGTTTAATTTTACCTTGAACATCAATAACTTATCAGCCTTCAGAATATAATGTTTCCACACATTGAAAAACCACTTTTATTTCAGACACTGTTGTTTGAATGACTGATCGTGGATAGTTACATGCTTGGTGGATTTTTCGAACTTGTATCGATGCCAAAATCTGTTTGTTATGAAGATTTGATTGAGTTTAGGTTTGTAAGTTGAAACCATATTTTTCTTCTTATGATACGTAATTTCTTCTTCTGTTTGTTTTGTCTTTGCAAGTTCAAGTAGTGATCTTATGTCATTTTCAGGTGTGGTTTCCTTTTCTTCACCACCTTGTGCTACGGCAAGTCCTGAATTTTTGCTGGTCATTTCATTGTTTGCCTCTTTTGTTTTGCCGGTCCCAATTTCAGAATTAATGTTAAGGGTGTATGTTCCTTTGTTTGGAGCTTCTAAAATGTGTATGGCTGCCAAGACATTTTTGACTCCTCTCAATGTTCCTTTCATATCAGGTCCAGTATTTGCTGTAGAACAGCTTTTACTGTTGTCGCTTTTGTCTGACAACTGCTCACCGATATGCAAAAGTGTAATTGAGTCGTTGCTCATTTTCTCACTGGGTGGAAATGTATGATCTACTTGATAAATTTTAAGTGATGGTGAACTTAACACTTTAATTAACTTCATAATGGGCAGGGGAGATTGCATTTTGTCTGGTTCTATCTGTTCGTTGTTTATGTTTTGAGACCCATGATTAGTTTCTGTACCAAACAGACAGTTTTCAATATTTATTATTTTTACACCTTCTATTTTCTCTGTAATCTCATCTGGAAGATTTTGAAGTTTTATTTTGTTCACTTCTCTATACTTATTTTTTTCTGTTTTCTCAGATTCATATAGCTTGGGAACATCATCTGTTTTTTGAATGGCACCCTTGATCATCCCATCGACGCTTTCAATTGTACCAATAACTTGAGTAATTTTTTGAATATCAAACTTTACCAGTCTCTGAAGTGCAGTGGAAGCACTATCCATGGAAATCAACGATCCTCCAAAGAACAGAACTGAAGCTGATAGTTGGTAGGCATCAAGTGGTGTGATCTTGCCTGCACTCCTTGCATTGTTGGTAATGTTTGCGAAACCATTTATCACACACACACCCTTAACTGCAGAACAGCCAACATTAAGTGATGTTAAAATGTGTAAGCAGTTGCTATTCCCAGGAAGAAATAATGTTTGCACAGCATCAACTCCACCTATTGCAATACCAGCCGTACTGCCGATAACACCCAGCCAATTGTTCCGTGCCTCTCTGCTCTTGAGGCTTAGGGTCTGGCCGTGTACGCTTCGATCTACCAAGTTGTTGACACTGTAGCCCAGACCGTAACACCCTGAAAACACTCCTGCAACTGTTGCTGCCAGGACGATGCTGCCTGGGACGGCTATCAAAAGTGTTGCCACACCCACTGACGTCACTGCAATCGCAGTTGTCAAGTTTAGAACATCAAGCACTCTCCTGGGGCTGCTGGGCGATGCTGGCTGAATAAATTCCACATCAACCTTCCCGTCTGTTTGGGTGTATAAACCTCTTTTAGGACAACATACAAGAGAGTTTGGAAACAAGTTGTTCTTGACTATGTCGTCCCAGCCGCTGTATACTCGACCGTTGTGATCAACAAAATTATCTGCTTTAGCATCTGGAATTTTGCCTTCGACAATACGAAACACTGGAACCATTCTGTGATCTTTTTTCTGCTTTATGCTGAAAAAGAGAAACATGATGATTTTTGGCTTTTTGCTAATTATCTTGACTACTGGTGGATTAATTTTTCTAATTTTTTTGAGTTGGTTATCATTATAGCCACTTATTGTATCGGGATCATCTCCTGGAAGTTGTGGAGGGGGACCAAATAAGGCGTAGCCTATATTCCTCTCGAGGTTCTCCAAACAGCACGGAGTGGTATCGACTGGCTCCCAGAGTCGACCTTTGAATAACTCGCAGAATCTCTGTTGGATGTTTGTTGCTAGCTGCACCCACGAGATGGTTTCTGAATATGCATTGTCTCCCTGAAAAACAATGAAGCCTTGCTTTACTCATCACATGATAGTTAAATCTGATGTCTTTGGTAAATTAACTGGTTATGTCAAGACAGAAATGACCAAGGCATATGTAAGAAAGTTGTGGAGATTCATGTAAAACTGTCTTAAATCACAATAATTGTGATTATTAATTGTGTAATTATTACTGATTAAAAATATTAAATGTAGACGAGTATTCTAGGTAACATGATATGCATCAGTAGGTAATGTTGAAAATACATACCACTTATTTCTATTTTTTTTTAAATAATAATAATAATAATGTGAAGACTTGGTCAGTTCTTGAACTGAATTGATGAAGAAATCAAACATCTTATGTATTCTTTAATTGTTAATAAAATGTTAAAAGTTCGCTAATTTGAAATGGACAGATACAATATTAAATATTAATTGTAATAACTAATTACCCTGTTTTCATCTATTTATACAAGTAATTTTAATCTGATGATCAAAAAAATTTTGATGACCATACATAGTACAATTTGCAGGCAGAATGTGATTTGGATTGTTGGAGAAGTTACTAAGATACAAAGTTATTTTTAAATTTCAGGTGATGTATATCAACAGTCACACTAAAGAAGTTATTAGTTTGTGTAGGTATTTAATGCACACACAGAAAACTGTCAGCATACCAAGTTGAATTCAAATCACTATATAATTATCCTTGGATACATGTAACACACATTGTAATGAGATTGCAATTCAAAAGATAATTACGCAGGTAGTTTGATCATTTAAAATTACCTATATCATGTAGTATGTAACAATACAATTAGTATTTTCACTTTTTGAGATGCCTTCAGGTTTTTTAAGTGCCCTGTGTACTAAAATTGTAAGAGTGGGTAGCCTGTACAGTAGCACTACTTGTATGCCATGTTTGGTGTGACTCAAAGAAGACACTAACTGAAGCTTTAACTGCATTGTAATTTGTTTGAAATACTCTTTCTATTTTTCGAAACTACTTTATGCATGTTGTATGTACTGACGTACAAAAAGAAAACACTACGTTCGAGACACCACTCACATCACAAACACTATTTTCGAGCTCGCCAACATAGTTAAAACTGCCTTTTCACACTCCCTTGTCGCAATATGTACTGGTCGGAAACACTTAAAACTAGTATAGGGTCACTGCTAGCTAAGTCCCATAGTTCCAGCAGGTACAATGGGAACATTGCACACCATTTCAGAACCTTGCGTGTAAATACGTCAGTTCGATAGGTATGCTGGTCAGTGTAGCCCTTGGCACTCCCTCGCTTCTGTGCCTTGGATGCCCAACAGAGCTCCACGTACGTGAGAAATTTAAATTGTTACCTGAGATATGATGTAAGAGTTTTTTTTATTCAAGTGGCTCTAGCTTGCAAAATGGTGGAGAAAAGAGTCTTTGTAAGTGTATTAAATGTTTGCGGTGGGGTCATATTCTGTTATGTCTGTGATCCGCAACACGTGCAAACAAGCTGTTCTGTTACCTGTAGAGATATATCTGTGTACATCACACGTCATTCTACTTGCAGCCAATCTCGTGCATCAACTGCATGTGGTCTGGAGCACAAACACTTCATGCACTGATGTTACTGTACAAATTGCTGGTGAGAATTTGCCACAAGTTAGGTTAAAAAGCTAAAAGATCTACACCAGTGTAGATCTATAAAATGTGTTGGTGTGTGGTTTTTCAGTATAGTCACAATGCTTATTTAAATATTTCAGTATGCAAAGTAAGGTTAATGTGTGTGAAGTTTGTTTACATGCTGTGTAGTCTCCATCTTTATTTTCAACCAATGGCAATATATGTGTGTGGTGGTGGTTTCGTTACATTGTGTACTCAAGAATGTATGTCACAATAGAACATTGCATTAGTTTCCTTAAGAACTGCATTAGTGCAGGCAGTGGAATGTGACTTAGGTAATGTCAGCATACCAGGTTTGGTTCAAATTGGTTAAATTGTTCCATGGACATGGCGCATTAATCTAAAATATTTATATGTGTACCATTTTGAAAATTAAAGTCTTGATATACCAAAATTGCATGTCGAATTTGGCAGGAATCAATGTAGTGGTTCTCAAGATATGATATACAATAATTTTTATGTTTTCAACTAACACTATCTGCCAAAATAGTGGACAAAAGAGACTGTGAATTAGCATATTTGTTGCTTGCAGTAAGTGCAGCTTGTGTATATAGTTAGAGTGAAACAAGTCTCAACGGTTCATTTTTTTGAGCATTTATATGGTCACCAATTTGAAAGTAAGTGTCCGATATACTAAATTTATGTATTTTTAGGGTGGGTTACCGTAACATTACATAAATGCCAAATTTGGCAGCTGTTTTGGTGTTTATGACTGGTTTGTCTGGCAAATCTACGAAAGTGAATGGAATTACAGCTGGATTAATTTTTTTTATTAAAGATAACAGAAGAGAAATTTTGAACCCGTTTTTAAAGAGAGAGAGCTAACATAATTACCGGAATATCAAATGTCAGACAAGGCAGAACAGAGAACTTATGTTCTTGCCTTCGTTTTTCCAAGCTAAAATTTATCTCGATCAAATAACTCTCACATTTTTTTTTTAAGTTTATACCCCCACTGTCAGGATTCCAACTACACCAGTTTTGCATTAGTGCTGGTTCTCGCCACAACATTTCACAGACAGGATGACATATTTTTGGAGTTGCTATTGGTTAAATAGTTACTCTATACTTGCAGCGTAGTGTCCATTACACATGTACACGGGTGAACCCTCTAATTGGCAAGAAGGGAAGTGGTGCAGAGGCTTCAGAGGTCATGTGTTTCCTACATCGCAGGTGCATACACTCTGCTGCTGCAACTTAAGTCTGTGGGTCCCTGATTCATTGGGTGGATGTGCATTCCTCCTTTCCCCATGTATAGTCTGCTTTCTTCGATCTGCAGTTTGGACTTGTCATACGAGTGTTTAAAATAACTCACTTGTTATTAACTTGTCAGTTAACATCTCTGTGCTCACAGCCTGATACCAACTTTCTGTTTCAGATGGCATGCTCTGTACATAGTGTGTTGCTGTGTGTACCTCTTGCCAATGTGCAGGTGTAATGGCAACCATAACGGGGAAGTACTTCTATTAATGTCGTCAGTATCAGGACTCTCACTGAACCACTTTGGCTGGACAGTACCTGTTCTGTTAAGTATCACCCATGTGGAGCATTCTATTCAAGTGGTGCACTTTAATATTTTCCTAAAATTTGGACAACACTAGTCTAATATTCCACCCAGCAAGTCAGGCAACATAATTTTCCTGCTAGGTCCTAGTGCTATTCGCTTCCCAAGCTTAAACATTAATCTTCCCTGCGAGAGGAGAAAGAGCCTTAAACCATGAAACCAGATCTGCCAAAAGTGTCCAGTTTCATTCATGACATTTTATACATTTCACATTGATATAGTGCTTGATTTTCCTACTACTAAGCTATTGGCAAACTTGTTATTTTTGCACTGTGTTTGTGTGTTGGTTTTTTTTATGTTGAACAGGGTGCTGATCAAATATTGCTATCTTAGAGGTGCAGTGCAAAATTTACAGCTGCATTGCTCCATGATGGGATTTTGTGTGTTTTATACGCGACTTGAGATAATATGTGTAGAGAGGAACGCTATTTTCCTTGTTCACTGTGTCAGTGCAAATGTTAGTCATAATCTGGGTTTCAGTGGCAGATCTACAAGGCCTTTAAAGCTGTTTCTCTATGTAAAGAATACTCTTTCGAGAGAGCACTGCTTTGCGCTCTCTCATGCTCTTGCTCTATGAAATTGAGACAACCACTCTCTCATTTCTCTCGGACGTCACACAAACAGCTGATGCTAAAAAGGTGCAAAATCATGTTAGGCTAAAATCATGCTCATAGCTACTGGAAGTAATTTATTTATGTACAAAAAATATCCACAATTAATTATAGCACTATTGAAATAATTGTCAGTGCGTAAAATACTATTTTTGTGTTTTATATATTACAGTCATGTTGCAGCAAAGTGACAAAAAATATGAGACTGTCAGAAGTCCTTGTTTATAATTTTGTAAATGCATTTTGCATAAGTTATTCTGTTGGCTGAAACACTTAGAATTATTCACTTACAGGTAAAATGTGATGACGTTTTAGTCTCATTCAAACACCGAAACAATGTAAAGAAATATGGCACGTAGTCAAAGATTCCAAGAGTGTGCTAGCGAGTCAACAACTCCATGCTCTCTCAGTTGTCATAATGATGTCACGAGAGAGAGCACAAAAGAGTGCTCTCTTGGCCAGTTGAGACACAGCTTAAGAAGGGAGTTACTTGAGGGGTAGAGTTACAGTGCATTATTTTCCAACTATTTTCTTAACAGTATGCATTGTTTTAACACTACATACAAATGTTAAAACCTAATGGTTAGGCTGTCCAAATATTTTTTTTAATTTTCTTCATACCATTGCAAGTGTGTGTATTAACACTATGCATTATTGACAGTGCACTTTGTTTCAAGAACAGTACCATTTTATCAAGTGTAAAATCAAGCTCCAATAGAGAGGCTCGAGCCCCTTTGATCTGCGTGTGATTTGAGGGATCCTATTACCATTTGCACTTCTGCAATGATCTACTTCATTTAGTGCACACCGCGGTCGACATGAACGGCCATGATCACGATAGTGCAGGTTGACGAGAACTGCAATTTACACCGCCTCGCCGACAGGTACTACGTGGCTCAAGCAGCCACCTTGCTTAATTTGTTCCAAGAGGTAACTCTCTAAATAAATTAGCAAGCGGTCCAGAGTGGTGTCACCACGAAAGCCACAGCCATCAGGCCCACTGGCAATTGGAAGGAACGTCTCCAATGTGCATGACGTCAACTGGCCTGCTGGCCTTCTCTGCATTGCTACGTGGCCCCAAGTGGTTTCATTTAACAGGGAATATTTTTCCCACCAGTGAGTTTCTTTCGTGTTCAGTGCAATTGAGCATGGCATCTAACATCCTTTTCAAGGGATGGACTCGTCCAGTGACAAAGTATGCCGAAACGACCATTTACTTTGAACTCAAAGTGGAGGAACTTCAGCCAGAAATTACAGATGCTCAACATCTTACTGCTATTCCAGCGATATCAATAAATATAATTTATGTAATTATAGTAAAAGGATCAATGTGTTTCATGTAACAGCAAACTGCCAACACCGGCTTCACTTCATTTAATATCATCCTGTAAGTGTGGCAACATTTCCATGATATCACATTCTCAAGTTTAGATCACACTTTTAGACACACGGGGATGTTGCGAACCAATAAGTAACCATGTACAAAATCATCTGTTAATATTGGTATAAGTGTAAATTTCAAAGTGACTTCTGATGTCGGCCTCGGCCGTCTTCCATCCAGACCAACACTGGTCTCACAGTCTGACCTCAGCACTCAACTTAGTTGGCTGCTCTGGAGTTTTACTCCCACACCGACCCCCTCGGCACATACAACTTTTGGCTGAACTCATTTAGTATATCAATAGTGTTAATTAACTGGAACATTCTTTTATTTAATGTGCCGAGGGGTAGTCTACAGTCTTCCTGCATTTCATATTCATGACTTAATGCATCACGCATCAGTTCAGTTCATCGTGGCTTAGGCCACTTTAGCAGCAACGGTTACCAAGCAGACTGAGTGCCGGGTTAGCATTAAGTAAGGCAAACAGCATCACTGTCTGTACTCAAACGGATTAATAAAACATCTGAAGTAAATTCCAGATTGTTTTATTACGTGTCAACCTACCAGGGTGTTTTGGGTACTGTGCCATAAAGCAGAAGTTTAAAGTCAGTGTACTGTGCTCCTAGGGGATAGTACAGGTCCTGCACCCTACTGCAGAGTCATCTCAGTGTAAGTAAATGGTGTGCAAGGTGGCCTACAACCTTAGTAGAGAGTAACTGTGTAATTTTTACGTAAATCCAGTGTTGGTAAGTACAATCCCACCACAATTAAAACAACTTGATGCAGGACTCAAGGGTCCCACGGGGCCGTCAGCCACGTGACTCTATCATCATTAACTCTACCGAGTTATGGCGCTAGGCAGCACCATCAGTTTTTGCCTCTGCCTGTTGTATCGGGCAGGGCGAGAACCCAGCTCATCAGCCCTGGACTTGCACCAGGTCAATGCTATGTGCTTTTTACCTTTAATACAGAGCTGTTACTCTTCTAGCAGAGCCACCAAAATTTCCTGTTTGTTGTTATTATATAAATGTAGAGTTTGAGGGCAAGGGGAGTGGGGTTGCACAGAATATTCGACTGACAATGGACTTCCAGTGGGCGAACCATAGGGGCTTGTCTGCTCTAAATTGTCGCATGGAACAGTAAGATTATAGGATGAAGCAGCAATTAAAACAATGCAGATATCTGAAATACTTCGAGAAACCCCATTCCCATTGTCCAACAGCAACGTTTGCAGTGTTTTCTTACATGCAAAAATCCAGTGCAACCATGCCAAAAATCGAGCCCATATAGTTGCGGTGGGTGGTCTGTTAGCTATACGCAAGGCCACAGCGAACCCCCCTTCACCTCTCTCTCTTTTTTTTTTTTCAGCAAGAAATTCTGAAGAACATTACACGGGTCATCACGTCTCTTTTAAACATTGGCAGATGAGGGTCTTTCTCTTCTGCTCCTTGGGTTTGCTGTATGCTCATTGATTTGGGTAATTTGACTTTTCCTTCAACAGCATGGCGGTAAGCTAAGCCTGTCGTACCACTCAAAGAAAATATCCAAAACTTTGTGGCAGGTATCAAACCTGGAACTCTCGTGCAAGAAGCATTATAGCTACTGAATGTGTCACAGGGGTATTTTTAAAAGTGAAAATATCCTTGCATCATATTTTTCTCTCGTAGACCCAATGTACTCCGTGTTCTAAGAAAATAGCAGTAAAGTTAATGCTTTATAGTACTCCTTTTTTCATTACCTTGTAGTTTTGCTGTAGGCATATACCTAAAGCAAATGTCAGTTTAAAAAAAAAACACCTCATTAATTTTACAAAGGTATTGCTATAAACTTAATTGCATTGCTATAAACTTAATATTCCATCATAAAAAAATAATGCTATCTCACCACCTTGCTGGCTGTTATAGGCTATTCATGATAAAGTGAGCACTTTTGAGACCTTAGTTACCGTTACCTTTCAACCATATTTTATCCTTTAACCACCTTTTTAGATAAACATTTCCATGCAAGTAAGAAACATAGTGTGTAAATTCCACCACACTCGGAAGTTAACGTGTAAGGCCAAAATAAAGTTATTGACTATTACTCCAAATGAGAGGGCTTTCAAAAATGCTCACTTTACCATGAACAGCGTATACCAATAATATTGAAACCGTTTGCTAAAATAATTTGTTAACCAATATTACATTTTTTTGTTAATCGTGGCTGGAATATTAAAAATAATGTTACATGGCGTTCACATTGAAAGAATATTGCATTACAAATTAAGTTTAACCAGTATTGTTTCAAGATGCCAGAGGGACGTATTCGTGTTAGGAAGGAATGGAAGTCTTAAAAAGATTAAGAACTAGATTTTATTTTAATTTATTTACAGCATCAATCTATCTGTTTCCACTATTACTCTTTTTATTTAAACTCTAATTAAAGTCCTTCTCTACGTGTCTGATCACAGTCAATTAACTCACACTCATCACTAACACATGATCAGGCTGTTGTCAACATTTGAAATGTCTTTTTCTCATGCATACAGTCCAATAGTCCAGCCTGCCTGTCGCTCTCTTCACTGGACCGATGCTCGTACTTGCAGATTTTGCTCCTGTTGACCACTTCTGTCGCCACGCATTGCTCTTCTGGTTCGTTGTCTATCGCTAAAGGCTGTGCAATAGTCCCAACACCTGACGCTCATAAAATTCCCAGCTCAGAGGCCCATTGTGCTTTTATATTATCATTAGTCTTGATCTGGAAGGTTCGCCGCACCCCGAGCCACGTTGAGAGAAACTAACCAGAATATTCTTTAGATAAATGCAGAAATTCAATCCGTGGAAGGTCAGGAGTTCGCAAGCCGCAAAAAGGTTATTGTGGCGGCACACTTTTTGAAACAAGATACACACGTCTAGGATTATCGCTTGCCTGACCTTCCAACATTGCTCCATTCTTGCCGCTAGCTATCATATCACTACTCTGTCCTCTTCCGCTCGCTCGTGTAGGGCAGGTGAAGGGAAGCGAACAGACTCTGCAACATCAGGACCTTCGTATAGTGCCAGCTGGTCGAGTGGGCAGTCTTCGGCTCTGCCCCAGAGCCTTGATGACAAACCAAAAGACCACATAATTGATCAAATTCAGAATATTGTAGGGGCCTTTCCAACATTTCTGTAGATTTGAGTACCCTTTTCGCCTTCTCGCCTGACATTCTCCTCTCATACTAAGTCTTCATCCTATCACTATATGGTAGTTGTGCCTTACAGGAGGATAAATTCCTTCATTACTGGTTTGAAAAAATTATGTAACTACAGAATTTTTACTTGCATCTTCCTTTAGACTATGTCTACCAATCTGAAAAGTGCTGACACTTGCAGTGGATGCTGCAGGTTGTGACTGGATCCTCGACCGGCGTATATGAAGCATTGATAGCTCCTTTCGACTGCCTCACTCCCCTTCTCGAGTTCATGCAACTGGTTATTTACCCCCGAACCACTCCCTCTATGGAACCACTACCCTCAAGAGACACTACTGAGAGGGGCTATGGGCTCCTTTCACTGCTATGTGGCACAGTGTGCGCAGGGCGTCTGGACAGCACTCGCAAGTTATGTGCATTTTCCAACTGCTTTTTGAGGTGAGCAGCTTGCAGCATCATCTCATCAATGCGGTGACTCAGTTGTCGGGCACATGCACGAAGTTCACAGATTTCTTCATGCAAGTGCTTGCATGTGTTCATGTTTTGCATGGTATGGAATACAGCCATACATGCTACTAGCCATACCTCTGTGTTGGCGATGGCATCAATGAAAATGCCGGCTGCGATGATGTCTCGAGTCTCCTTGAGGCACCCTTCCATAGATATGTGGGAAAGCCGCACTATGTCGTGCCATAGCTGCTGCAGTAGCTCTCCTGGTCGCTGGGTGCGGCTTCGCAGTTGGGCATGGTGGGCATGTCGCAGGTATCTGCCTCCGAAACGTAGCTCCACAGCCGACACCAATGTTGGGTGGCCCAATCGATGTCGCTCTGGCAGAGATTGTGGTGTACTGTGTGCAGGGTCTCTTAGTACAGTCGCGAGGTAGTAAGCCCGCTGTTCGGCTGAACAGCCATTTAGGGTGGCGACTGTTTTAAACTAGTGTGGGTACTCCTGCCAAAAAATTATGGCCATCGTAAGGGGCGGGCTTAGTTGAAACCTCCTTCCCCACTCCTGGCTGCACTACACCAACGCCACAGAGCTGCTGGCTGTCCTCTGAGGTTGCTGTATAGGTTACGACTTCCACTGCTTTCCCACTTTTCTCGGCTGGCGATGTGGTGGTACTGAAACTCAACTGTTGAAGGAATTCCTGCCATTCCTTCTTCATTGCACTCATTTCATTCTCGATGCTGGCCATCCTTCCACTGACACTCTCCACTACTTCAGTTACATTGCATACTTTATCATTTACACCCTGTTTCTTACACTGTTCGCCATTTCATTTACACTGTCCATTTCATTTACACTGTCCATTTCATTCACACAGTCAATTCCCGTGTTCATTTTATCGCTAATACCTTTTATTTTCCTGTTTACATTTTCATGTACAGTGTCTATTTTCTTGTCAATATTTTCACTCTATGTCTCTGGTTGTAGGCAATTAACTCACACTCATCATTAACATGCGTTCAGTCTGTCTGTTGCCATCATTTGTAATGTCTTTCACTCACGCATCCAGTCTAATAGTCCAGCCTGCCAGTCGCACTTTTCACTGCACCAATGCTCGCACTCGCAGGTTTTCCTCTTGCTGGTGATTTCCGGCGCCACTCGTTCTTTCGGCTCGTCGTCTATCGCTTAAGACCGCACAATCACCGAAACTCCCGTCGCCTATAAAACTCCCGGCTCGGAGGCCCACCGTGATTTTATACTATCGTTGGCCTTGATCTGGAAGTTTCGCGGCACCCCGAGTAACGCTGAGATAAACTAGGCCATCAACCGGAACATTCTTCAGATAAACGGAGGAATTTAATCAGGTAGAGGTCAGGAGCATGCGAGACGCAAAAGGGTTTTCGTGGTGGTATGCTTCTCGTAACAAGATACACACGTCTTTGAGTATCGCTCACCTGGCCATCCAACATTCCTCTGTTCTTGCTGTCTGCTATCATATCACTACTCTGACCTATTCCGCCTGCTCGCATGGGTCAGGTCAAGGGAAGCGAGCAGGTAACAATATTGATTTTTCTCTGTTACACTATAACTTGTTTTGTGCATGCATTCAATTTGGTTGATATAACATCGGTGTAATTATGTAATCCACAAAAATTGGCGTCTTAAAATCGACCGGAAGTGGTGGGTACAGTGCATGTGTCAAAAGGGGTGAAGATTGGAACGTCATTGTGGGGGTTCTGTGGTCGATCAGCTGCAGACCGATCCGTGACGGGCGGAGCTACACAATAGCGAGAACGAGGGAACCTGAGTTCCTAGACGTCCAGGGATGTCGGACGTACCAATTTACGGTACACATAACAGTTTTCAGGGTCTCGTGTTACACGTGTACCGAGATAATTTCGGCCTCGAATGTGAAAACACCAAGATTTTAACATTTGTGATTGAATGAGATAAATGTACAGAAAAGAATGCAAGTTAGAACTCCACATTCCTCTATAAAATGTACATGAAAATGGGTTCTCTCTTTTATTTGCGTGACCCTTGATTAACGTATCAGTTTTTTTCATCTGAAGTACCAGTATTTTACGATGTGTGCACCAGAATTTCCAAATGGCCATCCCTAATGGCCATCCCTACAGGTCTTCTAGGCACTATGCATACTTCCTTTCTACTGCAAACCTGGGCCCAAATATCTCCAGGTACTGACAAGAAATCTCCGTGGGCACGTAATACAAACTGCAGTGATTTTTTTTTTACAGAGTGTCGTGCTGGGATTCTGCGTGTGCATCCATTTTTTATTATTATTATTATTATTATTGAAAAGTCAGCCCTGCAAGCTGCAACTTCTTTTAAGACGGCAACCTAAAATTGTTAGCGTTCGCGAGTGCAGCGAAATAGCTTGGAACAAGTGGCATATGCAGAGTTCTGTTCGCTGCACTGAAGCAGTGGCTTACAAACCCGCGAGAAGGGGCTTTATAATACTGGACTTTGAATGTACAATATGTTAACAAACGAAGCAACTTCTGAAAAATGTATAGAAACTTTTAACAAAGAAATTTGTGTGCCAGCCATTGTTTCTGTGGCATACAAGAAATAAAATGATTATATATTCTGAGTCTGGGAAGTGGAAGGTTTAGTAATAACTTCACTTAAATAGTAGGGCTTTTAACTAGAAATGGTGAGTATTTTGTGTAATTAGCTGTATAATTAATTTCGACGTATTGCGCATTAAATTTGTTTTTATGTCTAAAATATGCGCGTGATTGTCATTCCCGTTTCCCAGTGCATTTTGAGTGGTATTTTGACTACGGAACAAAATGTCATGGGAATTCTGGTAACTGCAATCGTGCAGAGAAAGAACACGACCAACTGTTCCGCCTGGCAGAGGGAGCGATTACGCACAGTGCGCATCATCGTGTAGGTAACCGAACAGCCCGTTTTCATTCGAGTTCGGGGGGGGGGGGGTGTAAATCAGCCGGCAAACACCACCGACGGAGAAATGTGTGGCTGCGTCATCACCTAAGCCATTAGAGTTATCTCGAACGTGCAGTTGACAGCTATTGTGCAGGCTTCCAACATCTTGCTGGCGGCACAGTTAAAAGTAGTTTGAAACAGTTGTGGTCCACGGTGTGTTTCTTCTTCTGTAAGTACTGATAAGAATGTTCTATACTGAGAGTGTACTTGTGTTTTTATTAACTAAATTCGTCTGTTCATATAGAACGTAAAAGCATACTTAGGTGTATTTTACTGCCTCGTTCAACGCGTGTATATGCTGTTCACGGTGAAGTGAGCACTTTCTAAGGACCTTCCCACAGGCATTAAATTTTGAGTGTGGTGAAATGTATACAGTGTGCATATTGGTCACATTGCAATGTTTATGTTAAAAAGCAGCAGGAAGATGGAAATCGGATGAAAGGAAAAATTGAGAAGGGCCTTAAGAAGTGCTCACTTTACTGTGAACAGCCTATATCGTAATAAATAGCAGCCCTGTGTTATTTCTAACATTACCTATTTAACTTTTTTAATTCGTTTGGATACATTTCGTTCATATTGTTTTTGTGCGAGTGTATAAGTTTTTTGTTTGAGCGTGAGTCGATAATTTCACTACCTACTTATTTGTAGCGTGTTCCTGCTTTTTAATTCTCGGTGCGGATATGTCAGTTTCAGCTTTTCTACCATTAGGTGGATGACTTAAATTGTTTTTGTTCCAACTACCTGTGTCCTAATTTCTAGTGCTACGAACGTTTTTTCAAGCTATGTGCAGTGGTGACTACCTGATTGAATTGTTTAGTGACCCTCTTTCCACCCTGGAAACCGGCTTGTCTTCTCCCCCTGTACAGCAAATGAGCTTCTGTGCCACTCCGTGCTGCGCACAGAGCAAGTAAGGGACAAGAGCCGACACTTCCATGTTGTAACGATCTTCTTATTTTGAAGTCTTTTTCAGGGGGTGGTGGGTGGGTGGTAGGTACCTAGTTTAAGACCAACAGCAGACACTCATCACGAAAAATAATCACCTAGTATAATAAAACAAAAATAATAGTTTTTAATGATTATTTTGTGACAAACGCGCTTCATTGAAGTAGTTAATAATCACGTTGGGTTCAATGCTTAGTAAAATAGCGTATTTACAAAAAAAAAATAATAATTTTTTATTCTATTGATAAAATGCCTGTTAGTGTTTCCACAGACACTTACTTCAAATAACGCGATTGTAAGCCCTATCTAATGTCTCCCCCTGGTGCTGCGCACACAAACTTCCAGTCCTTACTCGGGAGCATTGATTGTTTTCGCGCTATATATTCGCAACTAAATTTTAATTTCTATGTTGGTATTTAAGGTGCGTTGGTAATTCTTAGTTCCTATCGCGAGAGCTATTCTCGCATTACCATCGCCGTGTAAACTCCACGATTGTTACTTTCGCATCGTCGTGATAGCACTATCGCGATATCAGTTCGAGCTAGGTAGTTTATAGTAACTGTCGCGACAGAACATGCAACTATCGTAGTGCAAGCCATGTAGAATCACTATCGTGATAGTGCGGGTCACAAATTCATACATTGTGTTCACTTTGAAAGTAACATTGCAGAATTGTTATGATCCTGTTATGTCGCCGTTCTTACACTATGCGGCATGACAGGACGTATATCATATGGGTATGACACGACAGTATTGACAGTATATTTGTCATATATCAAACCACGGGAACAAAATACGTTTACATCTCGTTTATATCCTGTCACGATATTTAACTACCCCCAACAAATATCATACTCTTGACGAAAGGATATAAATGCAGGGCCTATCAATGTATTTACACAAGTGTTGGACATGTCCCTTACGAGGTTAACTATCAGAGCATGTCTCGATCGCGTGTGCAAACATTCACTAGCACGGGAGTCACACTTTCGTGATAGCTATTATCACCACGTGAATGCGCCTTGAGAGACGTGGCTGGTCCCATCACTGCCAAGCTCCCTTGTTGACATGCAAGGTTAAGTATTGCACAGACACGACCGAACGCTGTAAAGAGGTGGTGGTTTAGCCGTCTGTATACGGGATGACTTGAATGCTACGCTGTTAGCTAGTTCAACTAGTGCCTATTCCAGACGACCTGGACATCTGATTTTAAAGGTGAAAATGAAAGATCATGTTCTTGTAGTTGGAGTAGTGTATAAACCACAGTATGTTCGCTTCTCGGGAGATGTTGAAGATATTTTGTCGCAGATAGTTCCGGAATACCAGTACGTAATTATTATGGATGACTTCAACGTCAATAGGCCTATGCTCAAATTCAACATAGAATCAAAATATTTAACAGGTATTATAGCAACTTACAACTTGGATATCCTGACATAAGCCACGTATCATTCAAAAGTAGCTGACATATGGCTGGATCTAATTATCATATCTGGACTCGATAAGGCATTAAATAATGGACAGGTTATTGCACCGGGTATGTCCTGTCACGACGTTTTGTTTTTAACGTATTAGTTACGCGCGCAGAAGTTTTTACCTAAAACCATTACTTACCATTATATAAAACGACTTCATCCCAAAAAAAAATAATTGCGGCAGCATCAGAACTCGCTTGGCAAAATGTCCTCGCGACTGGAACTGTAAATTCGAAGGTGACCGCTTTTAACATCATCTTAAAATGTTTTGACACTATCGCGCTGGTACGTAACCAAGCGAGTCGCTCGCCCTGCTGTGCCTTGCGATGACTGATGAGGTTTTGGCGATGATGGCAAAACGGGACTAGGCATATAAGCAGTCCTACGCGTAAAACAAGCAGGTCTATGGGAAGTTAATCTTTACTTGGGGGGGGGGGGGGGGGGGAGTATATGCCAGAACCGGAGAAATAAATGTACACAGGGAGTTATAAACGCGTAGCTCAGCTTCTATAATTCGTTGAAACATTTTCATATCCCGGTGTCCAAGATTTGGAGCAATCTCCATAAGGCGGATGTATCTCTTGTTAAGAGCAAAAAAAAAATGGTAGGCCTATTTTCTCCTCCGATTTGTCTCCTGACAAGATTAACGATTATTTTACTACTATTACTACTACTATTACTATTTACGCTTCAGTTAAGAAAACTCTAATTAATAACCTTAGTGATAGAGTACATGATAGTGCCAAACCCTACTTTCCTTTCGGCCCGTCACCATCAGTGAGGTAAGTCGTTTAGGCGAATAGGGAAAAAAAAACTCAGGGTATTGACTGTTTTTCTGTCAAATAGCGCTCATCTTGCCTGCACCCTTGCAGCACTCACACATGATTAACGGTTCTGTAAAATATATCTTCCCACCCTCCTGGAAGAAAGTGCGGGTGATTGCAATCGCAAAAATTCTGCAACCAGCTGCTAAACTATAGTACTGTCCTATTAGTATTTTGTCAGTGCTGTCAAAAGTAATTGAATATTTAGTACGTCGATAAATTTTTACATACGTAAATAAATTTAACACGCTAGATGATTACCAGTCTGATTTTTGTCCAATAAACAGCACAAGTACTGGTTTGATTGGCATAGTTATTTGTTTAGCCATGGGACACCGAAATTTAACGCCTTTATGCCTTGTCGATTTTTGCAAAGCATTCGGTGTTGTAGATCACGAAATCCTGCTAGCGAAATTGACACGTTTTTAATTTCTCTGCTAAAGAGTGTTAATGGCTCAAATCCTGTCGTAATGACCGGCGCCAGTGCGTTGTACTAAATGGCGCCCTAAAATCTGTTGTCCGCCAAGACTCTGTACTCTGTCCCCTTTTGTTCTCTCTGTTTATTAATGACCTAAGTAAATGTTTGTCCTTTTCTAAACATCTTTACGCGGATGACTTGCAGATTTACGTACACTTTGACAACACCAGCGTTAAAATGGCCTTTGAAAACGTGAATCATAAACTTGCTGGAATACATAGCTGGTCTGTTCGTAGCAGCTTGTGTAAATTCTGCTAAGACACACATCAAGATCTTGTATCCACTGTTAACCAGCATGTCTTTCCGGATATTGTCTTCAATAATATTACTCGTATCAAATACGGTTAAAAGTTTAGGAGCATAATTGATAAAAATCTGTCTTGGGCTGCTCATGTTACTTATGTAGAAAGGTGTAGCACTCACTGCATTTCTTAAGTCGCTTAAAAAGACTACTGCCTGCACTTATATAAAAATAACTTTAGTCCAATCTCTATTAATGCCTATATCTGACTACTGCGACGTTGTTTATAATAATCTAAGTGAAAGCCACGTAACATGAATGCAGAAACTTCAAAACACGTGCGTGAGGTTCATATTTAATTATAAAATACATGATACCATTATTCCTTACCCAAGAAAACTGTCTTCGCTTAAGTTAGATAAACGAACTACTCATACCCTATTCTTGCTCCATAAAACACTAAATTCTTTCAGACCTCGCTACCTTTACAAGAGGTTTCCCTATAGTCTGTTCGTGGTTTCTTCACACGTTTTGAATCAAACCTTTGAGAAATCACCTTGTATATGACGTGTTTAGTTTTCCTAAATGTGACAAATATCCCAATGGTCAAATTACGAGGAAAATATGTGATGCGTGTACGTGTGGTCTGACGTGTGTGTGTTTACTATGTCAGTGTATAAATAAACTTTGTATACTGTAATTTGACTTTTCCAATATCTCTGTACAGCTATGTATTGAAAAAAGATCTTACGGATGCAATAAAACAAAATACCTCTGGTTACGTAAAAGTCCTTATGTTTCGTTAAATTGAATATTTACCTATTTTTTTATTTATAAATAGAAATATTTCATTTATAGTAAAAGTGAATAAAAACGGCGAGAAAACGTGTATGTTGGTAGCACCCGGTAAGAAATAGTTCCCATGCAATATATTATTACAATTGAGTGCGCACGAATTCGGTGCGTTGTCCTTTGGACTAATTTTCTAGACTTAGTTCAGCTAAAGCTGGACTCGCACCCATCAGTTTCATCCGTCAGTCGCCCGTCCATCCGGCGGTCACGTGATCTTCAACCAATCGCAGGGCAACTTTTTTTTTCTATCCGTCAATCAGTCAAATATATCTCAAACTTTAACTTTCGACGGGCGGACGGATGGATGTGCCACCGCCTTGTAATATCGTTCCTTGAACATGGCTTTCGAAAAACAGTAACTTGTTTGTCTGAATGTTTTTCTTTTCAAATACACAAGGAAGTGAAGTTGTTTACGTTTTACCTTTGAATTGAAGTGAAGACGACTTGTAGATTTTCGGAGGAAATGCTAATAAATTACGTTAGGGAAAGGTAATATATTTATTACATTCATTTACACACATTGATCTGTGCGCGAGAAAGTTAGTGTTGTTGGGTGGTAACACTGACAAGTTTCTAGCTTGACGGATCGATGGACGACTGACTGTTGTGAGTTGTTCTTCTGCAGCCGCCGTCGGAGAATTGCTCGGGATTTTTGGACCTCGGCGTCGGGGATGCGACGTCATTTTGTGTTTGTGTCGCCTAGAATGTTGTGAGCTTTCGCGGTTTCGTATTTTCTATGAAGTGTTTCGATTAATTGATTGCTTGATTGACTGATACGTTGTTCGTTTCAAATCGTTGATTTTGGTCGTGGGAGTATTTGCTTTTGGCCAACCAAATTCCTTGAAAAAAGAAAGAAAAAAAACTGTTGTGAGTCGCTTTCAATTGACGGACGAAAGAACCGACGGATGGCTGACTGATGGTCGGGCGACTGACTGAAGCGACGGATGGTTGTGAGCCAAGCTTTAAGTTTGCACGAGGCGGAGGAATTTCTTGGAAGTAGAACTTTAGCAGGGCTTCAGAAAAGTGTGAAGTAATCGTGATGGAATTATACCAGAATGATCGTCGCCCAGTAAACACGCGCTCTAAAGCCGAAAATGGACTGCTAATATTGCTACACAAGACCAAATTATATTAGAGCTCCTTCGCCACTGCCGCATCAAAGGCATGGAACAGCCTGCTGACTGAACACAAATGTTGAAAGTTCCAGTAAATTTAATAATACAGTAAATAAGTACTACCTTAGTCACCCCAGTGGACGAGGGGATGAAACTAACATTTCGCTAAGTTATGTTATGCATGTGTGCATATGTGAATGAGTGCGTTAGTGAATGAGTGACAGAGTAATAAAATTGTATATTTGGTTTGTTTAGTATTAAGTTACATACTTATAAGTTTTAATATGTAATTTCAATGTTTGGATTTCCGGCAAGTGAAAGTGAATATGTAATGAGACCAGTGTGACCTTAACTGTGTTTTTAAGCCGTCGATAATTAAATTTAATTACCACTGCATTAAAGAACTTCAAACAGGTCGGTGGGATATTTATCATTTTTCGAGCTGTAGAAATGAAATGTAAACGTCCTATGTGGATCCAAGCATGTAGTTATCCTACCAGTTAGCCTACAATACATTTATTATTGCGGAGATCAACGATATTTAATGTTACAAATTGGAAACAGTTTTACCAAGCCGTTTAACAATTTCTTGATAGTGATGAAATATAGTTCTGAGCGAGCGATAGTTTACTGCGAACAGAATACTAGTTTATAAATATTAGATAGCACTTTGTGAAAGCAGGCGGTATGCATGTTGCAAAACATGTTTTCTGCCGGTAATGTGTGATTTTATTTAAAAAAAGGGAAGTAATATTCGAAGTACGTGCTAAAAAAAAATAGTACCACGTCAAATGCGGAACGAGGGACAGGGGCAGGAGGCAAGAAGTTTGCCCCAGCCCTACAAAACGTCCAGGCAGGTCGTGTCCGATATGACAAATTCGATATTTTGTAATCAAGTTGATCATTTCGTAAGTTTCAGTTGGAAAGTTTTCGCCAGTCCCTTGTTTAGCACTCGCGGCAACGCGCTTACATTAGCAGCGAAAATATTTATCTAAATTTAATGCTTCACACCGACGTTGTATTTCTACAATCTCCATTGGAATGTTGCGAAGTAGTTAATAGATAAGAGAATGATAAATTATGCAATAACGACTGTAAAAAGTTTTTTTTGCGATATATATACACACACACACATACAATGAACGACACTTGCTTGATTTTTAGAACATGCCTAATTTATTTCATGAACAGTTAATTGTTTTAAAAAAAAGTTTTAATTACGCATTCACATGTGTGTTTTGAAGTTCAAAACAAGCAAGGCGTTGATTTTGTCATTTTTTTATTTTCGCTAACATCCACTAGATACGAAATACTAAGTTACCAAACACGTCAACATTTTCGTATACAAAATCGGGTCACGTGATCATTTTGTCAACAAAATCTGTCATTTCGGACACGGCCTTAACGTAGCTCAACGTTTATGCGTACGGCGCGCGTTACCCGTAAGTTGCGAATCCAGCATTACAACTGCATGATTAATATAAAGACTACTTATAATAAAGAAATGTTAACAGTTTGCATGGATGAATTTCAAGAACCAATGGGATAAGAATGACTTAAAGAACAAAGGAAAAACGATGAGTCTAGCAGTGTTCGAAACTGCTAAGAGGCCATTTTTTTTTAGGTTACTAAATCGACCACGTGACCAAATTTAGGTCCTAAATATTTGGGGATTTAGGGTTGAAATTTACTGAGGTGAAGTAGCACACTAAATCCCCAAACAGGTCGGAAAATTGTCTGCTGTTCAAGTTTTATTTCCCGTGTTGTGGTGTGGAAACGCCAGTATTTACTTTTCTTGAAACACTGCACAATATATGCAAGTAAAAAATGGAAAGTCGGGGATCTACATGAAGTTATTTTAAAATAAAGTTCATATGTTGTATTAAAATTGCCAAAAAAATAAAAGCGATCGGTTTTTATTTGAAATGGAATTTCAATTGCAGGGAGTAAAGAGATAACGAGAAGGTTGATATCGGCTGGAAAGAAATGTGATTCAGTTATTCACAAGACATCAGCGTTACGCGAGAAATGCTTGGGAGTGAGTTATTTGTTGATAGGGTGGCAAACAAAATGTCTAAATTCCACAAGACTGTATTTTCCACCTCTGTCACATGTAGCGCTCGTACAAGCCATTCGAAACCATCCACCCTAAATTCCTAAAACCTAATTCCCCAAATTGGCCGTTTCGGACACGGCTTTAAAAACTTAAAATCCTGTTAAATTTAAAACCCGTGCTTAATATCTTAGTTCCAGAATCATTGGATGAATTTAAAAAGTCACTATTAAGGTTTAAAATCGAACATTTTCTCAGGGTAACCAATATTCTCGGACCTCATAGCAGCTCCTCTCCTCTCCCTGCCTACGCACAAAACAAAAATTGTCGTGTTTAAATAAATAATTATTTTTTCGCAACGGTGGCCCTTAACATAAGAAATTAGGTTTGTGGTTAACTTTCAAGCGTGACAGCTCATGCGATTGAATATTTGAAGAGAGTAAACCCGAAAAGTATCTGGATGTAAATTATAATCATTATCGCTATTTATTTTGTGTTAAGAACGCTAATATAAATATTTAATACTTATATTTCTGTGAAATAAATTTGTCTTTTGAATTAAGGGCACGTACAAGTCTTATTTTGTAAAAACAATTTGTTAATAAAGCTCGCTGCATGTTTAAATGATAACTTATTAATACATTTTCGTTGGTAATTTGTGTAAAAAAGAATGGGGCGTGGCTGTGTTGGGGACACGGCCGTTTGTTTTGCGTGTATACGTCTACGTTGACCCGCTCGGGCACCTTGATGGTTTTTTTTTTACGTTCCCGGCACCGCTTCACTAAATCATATGGGGTTGTATGGGTATGACTGGATTGCTTTTGAGATGCTCTTTCCAACCGTATAAGATTTATGTATTTCGACTTGGTTTTTTGACGAATATGGGCCGAAATGGTTTAACTTTTCTTAATTTTTTACATTAAACTCGTATACAAGTTCACCATAACCACGCCACACAATGTTTTTATACACGCAATCGATTGATCTTGACGAGAGCTGTCGATTGAAACCTAAGCGAGCGTCGTAGCTTCTCCTAGTCAAAAGTTATACTGCGCGGAAGTTAGACGCGGCGAAACGAACTCAAAATCCCCCCCCCCCTTTTTTTTTTTCGCCAACCCAACCGCTGCCATGCTTCGTGGTCCTCACTCAACGTAACATATTCTTTGATCTTTTGGCAATCGAGTGGTGTAATTGAATTTTGAATGTAGAAGATAGATTCGGAGCTGCAATGCCAAACTGTATCCCCTGATTTTTTTTATCATCGGGTTTTCTGGACTGCCTCCCACTATGGTTGCAAATTTAAAGACGTATTCACGTCAAAACGGGACGTTTCGCGGACACTTGGCTAAAAGAGGACATTAACTTTGCATTTCGCGGAATAAAGGACTGTCATGCGAAAAGCAGGTCACCTCACGGGTAGAGGAACCTGCGAGGTCTGCAGGTCTGAGGTGAGTAAACAATGACCACGGAGGTATTAGTCTATGGAGTGGTAGCCGAGACACGAAAGTGAAGCCGATAATGAAAGATAAGGACAGGGCTAGTAGTGGCGAAAGGTGCATGTTTTGCATTGCTTACTATGTAACTTTTGCCACTCATTATATGGCGGCTGACGTAAACAATCGGTCTGCGCATGCGCAGTTGAAAGATGTCGGGCAAGGCATCTGCTTCACTTGATAAACATGGAGAAGATAGGCTGTATCCACTCCATCATAGATTACCTCCATGACGACAGTCAAATTGTTCAAGGAAGTTCTGCGATCGTCGGCTGCTGCAATACGTCACGCTCGCGTGGCCTGGAGGCCGCCGTTTCGCGGGACTCCATTCTCTACACGATTCCAAGCACCCAACTGGGGAAAATAACTGCCGTGGTCGGCTGCTAGGGCCAACTCACAGGATGTGGCAACTGCTCACAGCTCATTCTTCCCTATTTCCTGCGCGCTGCCGTCCCATCGTGTGAGTAATGTGTATCCCTAGTGACGTAACGACCCGGAAGGAGAAGGGGAGTTGGCCATTGGCTACCGCATTCCCATTTCCCGAAGGGGGCAAACTGAAAGTGCTGATGATTTTATTGGGCAGGCAGAGGAAGCAGATTACTATAGGCTGCTCAAGGTAAAACGAGCAATTTTAAGAGCCTTGCTTAAGAGGACTATGTACCTGCGCGTCCCAGGTCAAGAAGCGAGGGAGCGATTCGGGCGACACTAACACGCACGCCTAGCGCCTCATCGCTCCTACGCGCAAGGCGTGCAGTGTTTCCGTCGTGACGCTTTACTGTGTAAACGAGATCTGTAACTGTGGTGTTTTATTACGCGCGATGAAAATACACAGATTAAACTACGCCCGTATAATCGTACTTTTCTCTTGCCGCTTAAAGAAACTTCATAGGCAAGCTTTAAAAATGCGATATTTGACCACTTTCAAGATTTTTTTCTCTCCATTAATACACTTAATACGTCAAAAGTAAAAAAAAAAATAGGGACATAGACAACGATCTTTTGTCTTTTCTGACAAGAAGTCATATCTGCAGGACATTTATTTACACACACACATACACGTCTACGCGCAAACAAGAGGGCTGCCTGGTTCGTCCACTATACACTCTCGTTTTGTCTGTTGCATTGCAAGCCATCTTCATGCACCACACGACAATCGAAGCGTTCTCGTATTACGGAGCAGCCCACGAGCACGTGTACAGGTGACAAGGGGAAGATAAGTAGTGAATGAGTTCCAGTAGCACAGCAAGTAAAAGACTTTGTTCCACGACTTGTAAAACAAAGTTGAAATACAAAATATTTCATACTGTGCCTCCTCGCTGAGTTATGGCCACGTGTTGCTGAGCTAGTCTGTGTAAGGCGTGTGTTTGGGTGTAGTTTCGTGCATTGGCGATCTTTTAGACCCAGAGATTAATTGTATAACATCAAAACAAGTTTGTTCAAGATCACACTAACCTAGCGTCGAGATTGTTTCGAAAACCGCAAGATGCCACTCTCTCTCTCTTGCAGCAAATAATGTATAATATATATGTAAACACAGAACTATTTTTCAACCCATGGACATCGGTAAATAGTATATTTCATTGTAAACAAATATTATATATGCCGGCAATAAATGTTAGCGTTACATAGAAATGGGATATAAACACAAAGTGCCTTCGCCAGTGTGAATGTTATTGTGGTAGAATTGTCTACAAAAATCTTTTTTTTTTTTTACATGCTGTAATTCATATGCGATTTTCCTTCATAAATGGAAACTTTATCGTCCACAGTGTTGGCGACATCGGTTCGTTGCGACTGTGAATAGGCATTGTTCTATCTGAAGAAAAAATGTAACTTTGTTTAAGATATACGCATTTTAATAATGATTTTCATCTGCGTTTGGGCTATAATTAAGAGCACGTCAATAGAACCTCCGATTTCAGAAATATTTGCGGCGTAAGTTTTAAGCGATTCACCTGGTATATGAATTAAAATAACCAATCTCAATTATACTTTTTTTGCTGACAGTATCTATTACGAGCTTCAAACGTGCAACTATAATTCCTGTTTAGTCACGTGTTTTGTATGACTGTACCACACGAGTATGAGGCTTTTATATCATTTCAAAAACCAATGAACCAATTTCCAACCAAATATTTTTATACTTGTAATACTTTACTAAGTCGTGTAGGTACGCGCTTAGAAAGCCAAAAGAAATAGATTGACAATGTTAAAATATTGAAAAAGGAAATGCCAAATAGTTCCAAAGCATACAGGAGATGATGGATGTATTTATACTAGTTTCTCGAAGTTAATATCACATTCCACTAATAAATGTATAAGAACTAAATGAATGAAACAGAAAATATTTAAGACAGATTAGAAAACGGGGTGCAAGGACTAGTGATATGTCTTCTATCTCCTCTCCTATCTCAAAACATTTATCAGATCCCATAGTAAACTGAGGAAAAAATTCGTGATAATTACCACATTCTTCAGCAGGAAACAGAATACATAATTTAAAAAGACAAATAAACTTAACTTTTTTTCCTCCAAAATTTTAACGTAACTAAATTTGTAATACAAAACATCTTTGAAATATGTATCAACTGCAATGCGCAGACAATGAAGTTAATTTTAATCCTACTGCATAAGAACATGTAATAATGTCCACAATATTATAAATTTTAAATGTATCATCAAATGCCTACGTACGGAGAATATAAATTAAAACTACAGCTACAATTGATGAGGCAATGAGTATAAGTAAATGATAGCCTATTCAAATATATTAACCCTTTGTCACAGTGGTAAAATATATAGGACGTTTCCCAAGTAACTGGTTTTATTTATCAGCTCTGCACTTAGTAACCAGAATGTATTAAGCAAATGAAAAAATCGAGTGTTTTTAAATAGTTGATACTAGGAATATTGAAATTGAACATTCGAAATTTCCCTTGAAGGTACTGAAATGTCTTGTTTATGTTTTCAGCGTAGCTAGGAAATTATTATATTGTTGCAATTTTTCAATTCATTCGCGCGTATTTCGTTTTTTAATGCAAGCATTGTTAAGTTTGTTCAATTTTGCGAGTGTCTGAATTTTGGAGGAAAATCGCTTAAGATTTACGCTTATTCATTTCATATAACTATCGTTACTAGTGGGTATGATTGGAAGTTGGCAGCTCTGGACTATTATAAACAACTGCAACCAAAAACCTTATGCACAAGCGCGAAATTTTCGGATTTAATGTACGACAGAACGTAATTTGGATACTGTTATAGTCACGAACAAAATATTCTTCTGTTTTAATACGTAAATCGATGGCTTTAGCTGCGATTGAAACGGTTTTTAAATATTTACCATTAGTCAAACATACTTATTAATTAAACAATGCGGCAGCATTTTAGTTAATCTTATTTTTTTCTTTTGTTTCTTGGAGATAGCCTTAGCCTGTGCTTAGAGGATATGTTGGGGTTCTCTTATAATCCGACCACGTGCTCGACGAGAATCTACAATTTCTGGAAGGAGATACTCCATGTAGAATACTGTCAGTTTCGGGAGCATAATTTCCTGCCACATATTTCATTCTCTTCACTTTGTCGAGCACATACAATATGTTTTTATAAACATTGTTTACTGACATTTTCCTACAAGAAATTTTGTAGATAATGTTATTGAGACGAAACCATCTATTACAAAATTGGAACAATGCCTGGCTATAATCATGGGTCTCTCTGGCATGTCAGTTTTGGGGTAGACGTGGACATGATTGGTGATTATAAGTAAAAAAAAGGAAACCAATTATTTATAACACACACATTTAATTTGCAGATAGGTTGAGTGTTGAGGAAATACCACAACTTGAACAATTTTACTTCAGATTGTTAGGTTTTGTAACACGATGTTTTTTCCTACGCATAATACAAATCAAATCTATTTTCTATGTACTAAGTACTAATTGTACCAAATATTGTTTCCCGGCGATCATTTCCTGATATAAACTTGATTATAATCCTTAAAGTACATTTTCAGTCGATAACTGCCTGGTTATCAAATTCGCTATACATGGGCAAACGAACTCTTATGCAGTAATTGGGGGGGGGGGGGGGGAATAATTGTTCGGTAGAATTACCATATTTTTTTCTGAAATTTTATCAAGTCTTCAAAAAAAGTAATGTTAATTTCTATACTTTTAATTATTAATATTATCTAGAACAAATTAACCATGGTCCATTTCCTATTTATTACAATTTTATGAAATGGCATGGTATATAAGATATATATATATATATACATATGTATATAAAATCGAATTACACTTAGCTGCATTTAGCCATACTCATAGTGATGAGTATAGATTTTTCTTTTTTTTCTTTGACCTACCTTTCGGTGTCCACGCAGCAAAGTAACATACTGCTCGTTCTGTTATGTTGGCCTTGAACTTGGTAGAAATATGGATGTTCTTCACGTAGAAATTTAAGCTTTCGTGTAGTGAAAGTCTCTTCTGGAGACCTATATTTTGACGAGGTAGGACATTTTATCTCCACGACTGCACTTTCGTCTGTGACGCCATCAGGGGTTGCTCCAAAATAAGGGTAGTTTTTGTGAATACAGAAACCACACTTTTCAATTTTTTTCCCAAATATTTCACTAACTGAAAGCACTGCAGTTGCCTCCATTTCTATACCCCATCTTGTATGTGCATTTCCATAGAATGTCGGATAGCGGATATATTCTACTATAGAAACACAAAAAGTCGTGGTTCGCATTTCACATATTTTGCCGAAACATGCCGTGATAAGTTTTCGTCTTTTCTCTCTCTGTTCTTGTGAAGTAGTTTGGTCTTTCGTGTTATTTAATATTTTGTATTGCCCTTTTTTCATCGGTACACTCTTCTTGTAAAGATCTGATACTCTTTTTTTAAGGACTGCAAGCTTATCAGGGGTGCCTGGTAAAGGCTCTGCTGCATGTGATCCATAATGATCATCTGGGCCTGTGCTACTATATTTCAGTGATCTTTTTGCAACTGACTTCTTTCGGCGTTGGCGTTACTTAGTGCTGGACCTGTTCTGAGCAATATATTTCTTTGTAAAGACTTCAGGACTCTTATTAGTCAATGTTTTGTGTACAACTTTGAGTTGTGCGCCACAACTGCACACAGACTTCTTCCCTGGAACGAAAAATAAAAATTGTGAAATAAGTACGAAAACATGTCATATATCACGTACTAAATGCTTTAAGCTTAATGGTGACAGTTGTTTACCAGCAAAATTATATTTAAATGAGGCACATATGTAACACAGGCGAATTTTTATCACTCATATTCATATCAAAAATATTATTTCTATGAGCGGAAAGTTATGTCATCGTAGATGTCAACTTTCTTATAAACGCCATTTAATATTTGGTACTAGGTGTTTAGATATGATACCGTAGGCCATATTGTTTTAAGTATAAATAACAATTGATTTGTAAATAATTATGCAAGTCTGTAAAAATTAGAAGCTTATAAAAACGCAGTAAAATGATCAGCTATGTATATTTTCCGTGCACCATTCCATTCGCGCTTTCAAATATTAAACAGCTCCCAAATATTTTAGGTATATTAAAAATTTTTGGGACCATACACAGGTATTCATGCAATGAAGTTGGCTAAAAACAATATCACACGCTGCTGACGGATTGGAAATTTCAGCAAACGTTGCAATTACTTAGGATGAAAAATTATTTACTCCCGTAAGTATTAACCATAACGTGGGTTAGTTACTTTTATCTATGTATTTTTTTCCTTCTCACTACCATGGTCGCATTCGTATGTGAACAAGTAAAGCGGCATCACGTATGAATGCACAACGTAATTGTATTTTTTTAATAATACGTTTTTCTTATAATTCCCTTGCTGTAATACGCTAACGTGACATTTCATTGCCGCGTATGCTATGGAAGTGCAGCAAACAAGTACACAGTATATTCATAAAAACGACATATAACACTAATTTTATTGACGTTGTACGAACAGTTAGCAACACTTTTTCAGCGATCAGATTTCACACTGTTGTGTAGTAATACGTAAGCTGGATTTATACAAAAATTAATAAGTAAAATTTCCCGACCTGTTTTCGAACGCGGAAAAATTTTGTCACGATTATCACCTTATCCACCAATTTAACACAGACGCGATATTCCTGTGAGTTAGATGGTATATGTAGGATCAAAAAAAATTTATGAAATTGGTTAGCGCAATAAAAAATTTTGTTAACTAAATTGTTTTTTGTCCCTATAACTTACGTGAAGAGAGTTTGCAAATATTTCACGCACATCTTTACTTAAGTAAAGCATTTATTTAATTTCGAGACCAACTTAAATTCCAAACTTATGACTGAATAACAATTACTTCTCCAAACCTTGTCTTACCTATATGCATTACTTTATTGCAGAGGCATGAAAACACGATGGCACTAACAAACTGTCAGAAAACTAGTATTTTACAGCATAACAATCGCCTCAAGTTAAATCTTAGTTGCCAATTTCTGGTTTCTGCAAATCATGAGCCATAAAAGTATTTTATCCGCTATTATATGTATGTTGATGAGTTTTTTTATCAACATTTTATAGTTTTACATAACTTGTATAAGTACTTTTTTTTTAATCAATTATATTTTAATATGCTTTGCAACAGTGTTCGTGTGTTGTGAGAAAAATCTAATGCCTTATTTCTCGATGAGAAATAAAGAGAAATAAATAAAATATTTTAATGAATTTCGTATTATTCATTACAAATGTTTCATCCGTTTGAAACGTCTTGGAGTACTTTCAAGAATATGCAGTTGCAAAAATCTTTGTGCAGCACCTTTATTCTTGGTTGCTCGCATACGAAAGACCCATTTCGCATGTTCGCCACTAGACCAATACTAGCTCGAATACGATGCAAAGCAACTTACGGGAAGTGTTCAAGAATAGCAACAGCTCATTTAATACTCCTTGTTTCAGACTAAAATACAATTTGAATAACATACTCTTAATTATTAATATTACAAAAACTAGGCGTGAAAGAAAGTAATACCATACTTAGAAAGAATTCAACTGCTTGGCTTTCCGGGCTCGAGTCGCTATTCTTCTGATGGATTTGTGCCGTGTTGATACGGTTAATCTTCTGCGGGTAGCTGTCTCTGCCATTGTCAGTAAATTTAATTCTAGAGCTGCCAAAGTTATTTTCCTCGCATAACCGTACAAAATAATGTTCATTACAAAACACTGCACTGCGAGGCGCTAGAATAACAAATTACATATTTCGAAGTACTCACTTCCTTATTCATCTCAAGGACAAATTCACGAACAACAACATGCATCATCTGGGAGAGTAATGGAGGATTACTGCTTATAGCCTCTCCCTCTGTGGACACTGGTGACTCACTACCTGAACCTGGCAAGGCAGGTACACGGTCGTCTTCCCATCGATAGTATGTCCGCTCTCGTGTAAATTTTGCCCCCGCACCAAATATTTTTTAGCAATATTCGCTTTTGTGGCATTCCTGTTCGAGATAAATATATGCCACCGCTGACTTTTTTGAGCAGAAAGATTCATATTTATTGCCAAAAGAAACATTTTGTTCCAGTCTGTTTTCTGGAAAGATTCAAAAATCAAAACTTTAATTTTAAAAAAAGTTAAACACAAATTGATATATTTGGCTATAGCCACAGCTTTGCATTATCATTTCTCACACGTGGGTTTTTGTTTCAAGTTTATATCTTTGAAATTGGCTTCTCTAAATGTAATTTCATTAACATGTATTTCCCTATACCCAGTTCTCACTGATGTCAAACCAGGCAGCAGTATTAAGATCTACTTATATTCCCGTTGTGTATTCTCCCGTCTTATGTAAAATTAACACTACCAAGGGTCTTGTCACTTTATTCATGTGTCGGTCCAGTAAAACTGTGAAACTAGTGCATGACATGCTGTATGCCCGTTAAAATATATGCAGATGGGAGCAGTGACTTTTTTCGTAGCTTCATTACAAAAGTGCTCACTTTATCGTGAATAGCCTTTATCATAATTAAAAACTTGCTAATGGCCATCTGTGAAATGGAGGTTTGAGGTATCTGCAGGGAAATGTTTTGACTTTAGTTTAAAATGCACTTGTGATACGATTCTTTTTTTCTTTTCAACTAAAATGGGAGAGCGTTTTTATAAATACATTCAGCAAATTTAGTGGGTTTTGTTCGCTGCCACAACATTTAAATTATTAAAATAACATTTACGTCTTTACATGTTTCCTTAGTGCAACGCCAGCGAAGCACGGAGAATTACTTTCCAATCGGACAGTATCATACTGCAATAACTATGCAAGAATTCGGAATCTCGGAAGAGGCGATCGCGGACCCCTCCCACCCCCTCCCCAAAACCTTTCCCGGTACTTCACGCCTTGCAAACGTCCCAGTATGTTGTTCCTTCCTTAAAAAGGCAGTAAGTGGGCGCCAGAATTAAATTTAAAAAGCACCCATACTTGTTTTTGTCTAGAGACCCATTGCTACATCGTACACAATATCTAGTGAATTTCTATTGTAATAATGTTTTCTGACACACACACCTTCGCTTTTGCGTTATAGATTTTTATGCAGCTTTTATTCGGCATGTAATTTAGATTTCGACCGCAGCAAAAAATTTATAAGGGAAGCAAAAATTAAAAGCTGTTACAAGGGGTGCGCCCTTTTTACAAGCTTTTATTTCACTTGCCTTGTTAGTTAGTATGTTCGGGTGAAATCTTGCAAGTCAATTTTAAACCACTTCCCATTATCCAATTGAGATGAAATTTCGCATACATGTGTAGTTCCGATGACAATACAATGTGAGGGTACCACTGAGCTGATCTGATGGAGCCGTAAGTTACAAGCTTTTGTGTAACTTCGTGTGTATGTATAGACATGGACGTAAGTATTCTTAAAGTAAAACATGTTACAGTAAATGATGTATAACTCGAGTAATGTTTCGTGTGCACACACTATTCCCCTTGGGTAACATGTATAAGATGCCCCGTAATACCATAGATCAGCCACACGTGTAAGACTGTATTTGTGCGTGAAAACGATAAATGTTTACGTCGTGTAGTCCAATTCCTCCCGAACAGAAGTATTCGTACACTAGACTGTGAACAAGGAAACATCGGACAAACTAGTTGTCTACCACACCTATTCTCACTCAGGTGTTGACTGCATGTTAAACAAGCTGTATTGAGTGACTGGTGGTATACAAGTGGTTCAAATGGGTCGCAAAGGAAAAGAAACTACAGCGAAAATGAGGTGGCTGATTGTCTCATTAACTCGTAAAGGGAAATCGTATTCCGAATTGCAAACATCGTTGGAATATGTCGTTCGACTGTGTAGAGTATAAAAGAGCGATTCAAATAAACTAAGTTGCTATTAAACAAGGAAAGAGTTGGTTGTCCACATCGTCTACATCTAGTGCGATAGGTGCTTATGTTAGAGAACAGTTCAGAAAGCAAGTGACACCCCGAGGAATGAGGCGTCTCATCACTCTTGCAGGATACAGAGCTAGGGTACCCAGAAAGAAGCCCTACATAAGCAAGAAGAATCTGAAGAGCAGATTAGAGTTCGCAAATGTTTATGTACGAAAGGACCTCGATTTCTGGAACAGCGTTGTTTTCTCGGACAAAAGTAAATACAACCTGTTTCATAACGATGGTCGATTTTTTGTTTGGAGGAGGTCCAATACTGCTCTAGACATCCAGAATCTTCAAGCTACCGTGAAGCATCGTAGAGGCGGTGTTATGGTCTGGGGATGTATGGCCGCGTCTGGTGTCAGGGAACTGGTTTGTATTGTGGGAACTATGGACATATTTGCTTATTTCGTATTCTGAAGGACAATTTGAAGAATAGTGTAGACAAACTGGGTTTGGGAAACGATTACTATTTCCAGCACGACAAAGACCCCAAACATAGAGCATAGATTGTACAACTATGGATTCTTTATAATACGCTCTACACTCTAAAACCTCCAGCACAGTCCCCCGATCTCAACCCTATTGAGCATCTCTGGAATGAACTGAAAATAAGAGTACGAGAACACCACATCTCTAGTAAATAACTGCTAAAAGAATTGCTTCTGAAGGAATGGCATAATATCGGAGAAGAGAGAACTAGAAATCTGGTGCACAGTACGAGCAAGAGACTAAGGAAAGTGATAGACAGACGAGGTAGCCACACCAAGTACTGACAGACTGAATTCGCCATTGTTTTTCGTTCGAGAAGATTGCCGTTATGTGAGAGAACGAATACTTTCGTCCGGTGTACAACTCGTGTATTGAGGGATTAAATGTTTATTTTCGTGTATGAAGAACGTATCGATCGTATTATTACTGTGCCCGTACGTTCAAGTGATTAGTTATCTTTGTGTATATCAGAAGTATTTGTTTGTTTGTAATGCGGATTCTACAAATAAATACTTTGGTTGTTTCCTAGTGGCTGTACGAATACTTACGTCCATGTCTGTATGTTAAACCACTTCCCGTTATCCTATAGAACTGAAATTTCACATACATGTGTAGTTCCCATGACAATACAATGTGAAGGTACCACATTGAGCTGATCTGATGACGGAGCCGGAAGGTGGCCATAGGAACTCTACAACTACATGCAGTAAACGTCGTATCGAGTTTGCTTTACAGAATCGAGTAACAGTAAACTGGAGATTGTATGTGTCACTGCTGTTGTGCGCGTGTCCTATTTTGTAGCGACAAATGGTTCTGAAAACTATTATTGTAGTTTGCTCGTACAGTATGTCCCGTATCGGAATGAAAGCGAACTACTGGTCTATCACGATACATCATGGGGATCTTTCTTAGCAAGGGAAAGTCATATTCGTGATACAAACACATGGTTGGAAAAAAAAAAAAAAAAAAAAAAAAAAAAAAACTTGTAAAACCAACCTTTCATTTATAAATGCACTTAAAAGAGAAAATTATTATAATAGTTACATAATTTGTAGAACTTTTAAGATGTGGTCGAACAGCCGTAATAAACTTTACTGCAAATTAATATGTTTGTATCTATTTATATTTATTATATAAAAGCTTGGCGCGAATAGTCAAGATCCTTACGCAAGATATGTGCTATTACTACGCTTACGCAAATGAGGCATACGTTCTATATTGCGCCAAGCTTTTATATACTAAATTTAAATTGATACAAACATTTTAATTTGTAGTAAAGTTTACTACGGCTGTTCGACCACATCTTAAAAAGTTCTACGAATTGCGTAACTATTATAATTTTTCTCTTTTTAGTGCATTTATAAATAAAAGGTCGGTTTAAAAGTTTTTTTTTTTTTTTTTTACATTTATTTATTATTCCTATTAAAGGTTGGGTCTCCTGGAAAAAAAAATATATATATTTATTAAACACGTTCATCGCTGTTGACCATCGGATTTGGGCAGTACCTATTGGAATTTCTGCGTGTGTCGTCAGATTATTGTTCAGACTAAACACCAGCATGCTTTGCAGCCATTGGCAAATGCATGGTTCGGAGCCCCTGTTCATTCGTGACCTTCCCTTATCTTCGACTGCTCTAGTAATGGTGGCTCAATTGAGATCACAATAGACCAAATTTAATACATTCCTCGAGCTTCCCCATCCCTCTACTTCCCCCTTCACCAAACTCTCTCTTCCCCACAACCAATCAGTTCTCATTCTCACTCTTCGTGGTGCGGAAGCTGCAAGGGGGTAAAAATATGAGCCCGTCTTTACAGTAAATGAGATTCATCCCGTCTTGGTACAGATTTTACGGCATTATAAACTTAGGGTAAAGTCTGAAGTACGCATGCCTGTATATTGTTGCAATTAATAGGATATTTATACCAAGTAACAAGAGTTTACAGTGTTTCAATAGGATTTTATTAAAGCAGAAACCACGTACGCTATTTTTTAACAGCGCGCCCTTCACATTGTTCATTCGAGTACGCAAGCTCTCTGTTGGTATTCAGTGGATCTCAAATTTTAAACAGTTTCGTTCGAGGGAAATTAAAAATGCTACGTCGCGAGTGATCTGTGTTATAATCAATTTAAAATGCGCCAAGCGTTTGCCCAGGATTCCAACTTGCCTGAAGCGTAAAGATGGACTCACAACCTCCAAGTAGTGTACTTACGTATGAATATAAGTTTAACACTATATATTTCCATGCAACCACTCACATTCACACTGCACGTACGTGCATAGAAAAGAGAGGGGGAGTTAGTCGCTCAACTTTCAAATTTTACGTACGTACGACCGAACTTCAAACCAATTAGAATATCGGATTTAACAATAAATACGTTATTCTAACTAAAACTATTAAGATAACATGAATACATAAAATCCTCCATTATTTGGTTAATGAATTAAAATTGTTCAATGTTCTGCACAAAGCCTACAAACACTAATCTATCTTCGCAAAGTTACGTTTATGTTTCAATGCCTACCAACAGAAAACGTATGTACGTTCGTACGTTATGAAGAGGTCGTGAATCCGCCTTAGAAATGGGGCGTGGTTGTGTTGGGGACACGGCCGTTTGTTTTGCGTGAATACGTCTTTGACGCGCTCGGATGCCTTGCCCGATTTTTTTTACGTTCCCGGCACCGCTTCGCTAAATCATATGGGGTTTTATGGGTATGACTGGATTGCTTTTGAGATGCTCTTTCCAACCGTATACGATTTATGTATTTCGACTTGGTTTTTTGACGAATATAGGCCGAAATTGTGTTACGTTATCTTAATTTTTTTTACATTAAACTCGTATACAAGTTCACCATAACCACGCCACACGAAATGTTTTTATGCACGCAATCGATTGATCTTGACGAGAGCTGTCGATTGAAACCTAAACGAGCGTCGTAGCTTCTCCTAGTCAAAAGTCATACTACGCGGGAGTTGAGACGCGGCGAAAAGAACTCAAATTCCCCCCCCCCCCCCCCCCCCCCCCGGCTCATAACTCCGCGAGCGCTATGCTTCGCAGTCCTCACTCAACGTAACATATTCTTTGATCCTTTGGCAGTCGAATGGTGTAATTGAATTTTGAACGTAGACGATAGATTCGGAGCTGCAATGCCAAACTGTATCCCCTGATTTTATCATCGGATTTTTTGGATCTTCCCCCGCCCCATTACGGTTGCAAATTTTAAGACGTATTCACATCAAAAATTCCTCGGGCAGGTCCCGCACCCAAACCTTCTGTACCGTCACCGTTAGATTCCATAAACCGTGTGTATTTTGTCGATGGTTGGGTACGTGTAATGTAATTAGAAAAGTAAAAGCGTCCACATCACTGAAATCGCCGACGTATGCGTTATTACGTGCTTTGCAGTGATTTGTAAATTGCGATAAGCACACCTCCCTATTGTGCGAAATGTTGCTTTGGTCATGTTCACTGCATACTTCAAGTTTAACTGACCTTCAACGTACTGTATGTATGTATGTGACTATAGCGGATGTTCGCAGTCATCTGCAGCTATGAGAGCCCAGCTTCGTTGTTCGTAGCAAATTGCCCAGGGTGTTGCAGCTCACGTTTTGCGGTGAACTGACTGTGAAGTTCTGAGAAACGTAATTATGTAGTTACGTCAGTTCTTGCACAAGTTTGCGAGACAGCAAAAGTGAAGTCAGTCAGTCATTTACATACTGCAACTTTTTTGCAAGGTGTTGAGAGAGACTTCTCTTTTGTAGATATGCCAGGTAAATGGACCTATCAACGGTCCCCACGTTCATTCCCAGAAAATGGGAATGTTGTGTATTTTTATGGTTGAAATGAAATTAATTTAGAAACATTCTCGAATAGCTCTGAACTCATAAGTAGGCCTTGAGAGATATACATGAAATTGTAGAAAGGACGCTATTCTAGTAAACGGGACGAGTTTAGCGGTTTAAAATACGAAGGGGGCAAGACCACGAAGGTAAAGGTAGCCTTTAAGTTTTAGTTCTGTGATATTGTTTCTTAATAAATTTATAAGACCGAGTCCACGCCAATAACATTTTGAGTTTTTTTTTTTTTTTTTTGTAGAACGCGGCATTCAGCGCACATATTTTCGCAGAAAACGTCAAATTACTTCCACTGTGATGTTTTTTTTTCTGTGCATTAGCACTCAAACTGTGCGCTGAATTCGATAACTTTTCGTATAGTAGCGGCGTTCCAGTTATAGTCTAACGTGTGTGTAGCTTCTCGCCACTACTGGAGAGGCAGCTCTGTTTACAGCTGTTACCATGGACACAGCAGTGTCTCCTCCCCAATCACAGATGATGTTTACGTAAGTCACACAACTGCCAACGTCTACCAACAGAATGCCAATAGGAAATATTTTTCCAATGAAATAACTATGCACACGAGACTGATTTAAAAAAAAACTTGCACACGTTCGTGAGACAAAATATAGAAATGTGCATACATCTGGTACTATCAGCTGGGAGGTCAGTCAATGAATGAGACATGGAGCGCGGTCGACGTCTGGCAGGCAACTGAGTTGAAATTACGGCAAAAAACTCGGAAATATTTTTAATGGTTGTGAAATAGCAATTAAACGAAAAGAGATTTTATTACACTACGTCCTACAACAGACAACACAACGATTTACACACTACCCCCTTACGCATTCTGAATTTATCTATAAGAAAGGTCCCTCTACCAAGCTACTATTAACGACGAACAATTTAATCACGTCTTCCTGAACGTTTGACATGAAATGTTTTTTAAAAAACTTACACAGATTTTTAATGCAAATTTCGCTATTGTAAGAATAATTCACTTTTAACACAATTCCCATCGAAGCATAAGGAAACTTAACCCCGCAGAGCGTAATCCTGCAACACTTTATATAAACTACCTTGAAGAAAAATTATTTAAATTAACGGACATACTACAAATTTCCGTTAAGTCTGTGAAATAATACCACACTTGGTAACACAAAAACGAGTTGAAAATTTTCACGGCAGGAGTTAACAAAACAATAGTTTTAAATCCTATAAACTATCGTTGGCCGAGCTCAGAAACGGGGTTTACATGAAAAATACTTAGAAAATTATTTTAAAATATTGAACAAACTGTATAGGCTTAACTCACAATTTTTTCCCCCAAAGAATAAAAACTTATAAAAATAATTATATTAAAACGATAGCTGATGGCCGGAGCAGATTCTATCGCTTAACGAGAACTGCGGCTAGCACTCAGGCGTATGATTGCCTACACTCTCCGAAGCCTGTTGGCCGCCTGCCCCTTCGATCGCCGGAAGGGACCCCGGCAGAACGCTGCGACCGGTGAATAGATGCTTAGGCGGAGAGAGCGATATATAGGTATCCACGGTGAGGTTTGGCGTCAAACTAACATGGCGCTGGTCAGTGAGAAATAGTCAGATTGCTTCTGCCTGCCTACACCCCCTCCCCCCTCATCCCTTCACTACACCAGACCGCATCTTTGGTTTGCTCGAGGACTGTCTGCACCCCTTGGTGATGCGTCCCCCTCCTCTCCCGCCGCGCAAAAACGTGTTTTCGGTTAGTTGGACTACTGCCTTGTCCATGAGGAGCGTTACGTACCCCCTCCCCTCCACCTCATCGTGCCCTGGAGTCTTTATCCAGTTCAAGGGCTAGCTGCTTGTCTATCTACCTTCCCTCGGACAAGGAATTTTGAAACCTGAAGTGGTGAGCTGTTTGCAGAACAATGCCCTACCCATGAATTTTGGAATCTTCCGAAACTCTACCCTGTCCGCTTTTGTGAAAGTAGTACTCGTTCCCCTGCCCGCCCCTTCTCCTGACTCTCCATACCTGGAGCTGTTCCAAGAGTCTTCAAACCTTTTTGTCAGTTATGTTTGAAAAAAATTCTCGCATTTCGAGTCTTTAAGTGTCTGAAAGTTTATTTCCATCGAATAAACATTTAAGAAATATTGCTGAAAAAAATTATTCCCTTAATGTTAAAAGCTATATAAAAAAATTAGTATATATATAGATATGTAAATGTCTTCATGAAATTGCAATGTATCGCTTTCGAATAATTTTAGCTAATATGATAAATTATTTTTATCACCTCTTCTATCGAAACCTATCAACTCTCGAATCGCATAGTGAAAACTTTTTATAAGTCTTTGATGAAATTTTTAGAAAAGTATTTTTATTTCTTCCAGTCTTATACTTTCATTTCCTCCATAGAATTATATTCGCTAATAATATTGGAAGCCAAGTCTGTATATAGAATTTTATAACCCATTCCGAATGATTAAGGGAAACTAAATGAGTCTTGTTAGGAACACCTACTTAGGTTTTCTCTATCATACTCATTGTCCTCCCTTCTCTTTTCAGTTCTGAATCCTAATGATTAATGCAGGATCAATGGCCCCTTTTATTTGTCATACACAGTGTTTATTAAAAATTTGGAAGTATCCCCTAAAGCAATTTTTTTCTGATAAAATATGTCAAGGAATAAATAACAAGTCAGACTACTCCTTTTTTATATCCATCTCCATGAAAAGAAGTAATTCGCATATAAATTATTTTAATTTAAATAATATTAGAAGAAATATAATAATAAAAGGAAATTAATGCAGCTGATTATCGCTTAAATGCTTATCCAATGAAACAATGATCCAACAAACAAACAGATTGATTGCACAATAAATTGCACATCCATACACCATTGCTAACAACAGGTTTATTTAATAAAATAACACATCAAATATGATTCTTTTAATATCTTTATTCTTAACCCACGAGTCATGTGGTTTTGAGAAACCCCTCCATCGAACCAGGGACATATATTTTCCTTTTAATGATTTTATCAATCAAATATTCATTTGGAGAACTAACATTTTTCAGTTCATGTTCATAAAAACCACCTTTCATGGGCTGTCCATCATAGGTTTCTAGGCCACTCTGGAATGTGTTTGTCTAATTGAAATAATTTCAAAAATTTCATAAGACCAATTAACAGTAGATTTTTCTCAAATATTCTTTTCTGCTTCGAGATACGTATATATTCATAAACTTTGAACATTTGTTTTCTCTTGTCGATAACTTTAAACATTATTATAAATTGTTTTCATTAAACTATTATCCGTAACTTCTTTGTGCGCCATCTTCATAGTTCTATGATGTCTGGAATTATAAAATTTAATTATTTCAGGCAAAACATCTACCCTTTTGTGAATCCCATTTGACAGGAAATGTTTATATATTAACTGCTTAATCGATTTGTTGTATCGTTCCACAACACTGGCTTTAAGGTCTGAATAAGTTGCATAGTGATTACTACCATAATCTGGCATTAGTTTCTGGAACAGTATAGAAAAAAATTTGGTTCCTTTGTTGGTTTGGAGCAAATTTGGTTTTCTCTTTTTGAAAACTGTCTTCATTGCATCACTAACATGTGTCCCAGTTTTGTTTTTCAAGGTATAGCTCAACCATATTTCGGATAAACGTCTATTATGGTTAAAATATACTTGTATCCTTTAGTGTTTTTGGAAAGCATTGTCAATTCACACAAATCTGTTTGGAAAAGTTCATTTAACCCTTTAGTAATAGCTCTTCTTCTAAGATATCTTATCTGAGCTGGAGCATGAAGTTCTAAAGAAATATTAGTAAACTTCATTGGTAACATAAGTCTTCCATCAACTCTTCAATAATAAAAACAATTTCGTTCATATGTGAATTATCAGATTCTCTCGAAACAATTAGAAGTTTTAACCTATCGACTAATTCATTAAGATTGTTCCAATATACAGGAGAAAACCAGTTGTCAATTTCATTTTTATGTATTCCACTTCCGACAATATCTCCTATTAAATGTAGTTCTGGGTGATTTTCATCTCCTAAATGGTTATTTGTGTTCGTATGACGAAGTTCTTTATATTTTTTCGAAATCTGTGTCGGAATATCAATTTGGAACGTTTTAAAATAATAATTGAAACAAACCTTGACTCGCATCAGTTATGTAATCACATATTTTAATTATATTATCAGCAAAAATCTAACTACCGAATCTCCCAGAAACCATGTGTTTCCATTTCGATAAACACCAAATGTCATGTCGCACATAGGTGAAGTATGTTTTAAAGCTAAATAATGATGTGCTAAATGAGAAAGGGGTTGCTTTTTCTTTTTCTTGAAATCTTCTTCTTCCAATTTAGTTTTCCAAAGTTGTTTCATTAGGCTAATTCAACACAGATTGTAATACATCCATTCTACTCGAAACAGGTTTAAATATTTCTTCGTTTAAAACATCCTGTTCCATACGGGCTCGTTTAGCTTGTAAATGTGTCTCTTTCAAAGTAGATATAGCGTTATGTAATTCCGAAGCAGAGGCAGACATGTTTGATTCTATTACATTAAATTTTAGCTATTTATACATTAATTAAGTCATTGCTTTTCGAACTGCTGTAGCGAGTCAATTAACTGGTACACTAGATAGATTAGTTTGTGTGTTTTCGATCTTATCAACTTTACTTAAAACAGCATCCAATTTAATTATAGTTTTAACTCTTAAATCATTAACGAAATAAGTTAATCATGTTTCCAAATCATTATTTTGTTTTCTTTGATCTGTTTTCATAACTAAGCCAGAATTTTTATTAATCAATTCATCACATATATTTCGTTATTTCTTCAATTCATGTTTCAAATTGTTTTGTAATACTTGTGCTTACTAGTTATTTAATTGAAAGTCTTAAATTATCTTGCATTTCTGCAAGTTGTGTTGTAAAAATCATGTTTGTCATATCATTAAAGTCCCTACTAAACCCATTTAAACATTCTTCTATTCTAAATTCATTACTCAGCAAATCATAACCAATATTGGTTAAAAAGTTTGCAATTACACTCATGTTTTTATAAACATTATCATTCCCATCAACTAACTGTAATAATTTCTCTTGAATATTGCTCAATTGCAATTTAAACACGTTTAGCATGATGGTGTTTGTCTTCCACATCAGGTTTATTTACTGCATCAGTAGCTTTCACAGCCATACTCATTACGTAATATATGTCCGTTCAAATCACGATTCCCATCGCGATTTTCTGTTAAACAACAGTTGTAATGATTGTGTTTTATACCGCTATGTCCAAACTTTGAAATACTCATTCTTGCTTGGGAAGTAAAGTGTCAAATCCACACCATTGGTATAGTCACCAGAAAACTCTATTTGTTTTTTCAACAGTAAAAATGCATATCTTTAAACTTTGTAAATGCAATATCGCTTAAAACACAATCATTGTAAATATGTTGCAGATTCATATTGTCCATTTTAAACACAATTATCATATTTACATTATCTCGCAAATTATGTTTTGGAATATATGTGTAACTTTGTGATAGATAAAAAAAATCTACATTTGAATGTAGACCAAAACTAAAATATTGCTGTATTTCACTCAGTGGTTTGCACCAAACATCGTCAAAAATAAATATGGAATTGGGCAATGATTCATTTGGAGGCATGATGTCTTCTTTATTTGTAAAAGGGAAATATCGCATTCCTTCAATTAGTGACAAATTAGTCTCTAATTGTTGATATTTCTCTTGTTTTAGAAAACACATTTTCAAATTTAAGTCCATTTGGATGTTCCAACAGCGACATAACAACGTACCTTTTTCTACAGGAGGAAGGACCGCTTATTATACAGTGTATATTTGATTGTAAAAGAATACCATGTTTCTGTTCAATTATATTTTCTTTCATATTAGTAATTACAGGAAGATGTACATTTTGTTTTTTTACCTTCTTTTTTACACAAATACACAGTATAACATAACATAATGCCATGTACTAACATAAAACTATAAATGAGAGGCTATTTATAGGCTTGCATTCAGTTGAAAATAATGACTTGTTCTAAACGTATCAAAAAAGGATGCAGAGTATTGAATGCATTGATTAATAAATTACCATTTGAGTTGTATTTACCGAAATTCAATTATTGTGGACCTGATACTAAACTTGCAAAACATCTGGCATGGAACGATCAAGGAATAAACTCCCTGGATAACACTTGTAAAGAACACAATATAGTTTATGATCGAACAAACAATTTGAAAAAGACATAAAGCAGATACAATTCTAGCCAATAAAGCTGCAACTATAAGGAAGAATCCATCTGCATCAACTGGTGAAAAGCTAGGTGCCTGGATTTTTGACAGTCATGCATGCAAAGGTTAAAAAAGGGCATGGGTTTAAAATGTAAAACTAAACGAAAAACAAAGAAAGGAGGAATCATTCTGTTCCTATTTCCGGCATTAACAGCTCTTGAATCAATCCTCGGAGGAGTTTCAGCTATCAGTAGAGCAGTCAGATCAAGGGGCAAAGGAATGTATTTGAAACCCGATAAAGTTGGACAAGGTGAAAAAAATACAAACGTGAAAAAAAAAATGCAGAAAGTCCCAGTCTTCCAAAATGTGCATCAACAGAGACATTAATGTATTTGTAAAGAAACCCTTTTTCAGAGGTTTGTATATGAGATACAAATTACCTAAGAAACCACAACTTCGTGAATGTATAACCATTAATTTAGATTCGAAACAAAATGAAGGAACACAATTAGGTTGCATTAATTAAAAAATGTAAACCAATGATTGTATTATGACAGTTTAGGCGATTTATGTCCTCCAAATTGAAATATGCAATTATTTGAAAAACAAGCAATTAAGATACAATTACAAAATGTAACAATTACCAAATACAATCAATTTTAGTCATTCATGTTTACATTTCTTGACTATACATAGTATATATGTCAATGTATTAGTAATACACTAGTAATATGTCAATTACATTAAGCGGAAACTCGTCGCAATTGCGATCGATATATTTCCCAGCTTTAGAGTTAGAGGTACAATGGCAAATAAGTCGAAACAAATTTGTTACAACAGTATACCAAACATCGATATAGACAATCAATCCTCTACAGCCAACCTTGGTGAAATAAGATTGTGATACAGGTAGGATCTTAACAGTTGGATGATTTATAAATGTTCATTAAAGCAAAATTACTTGAAAATGTACATTTCCAATTACATGGAAATCCAAATACGTTAACTAGTGTGATGTATAGTAATGTCGATATCGATTTCACTGAAGACAATTCAATTACAAATATGTTAGGTTATGAATGGAGAGTATATCCAGCTAATCAATTGCACGAATTGTCAAAACAGGTTAGTATATTGTCGGATAATGTATGTCGTATAAATTTTAATATTGTAGGTGGTTCATATTTGAATGGAAACCCAGCAAATACAAAACATGAATTCATGTGTGCAGTGGCTCCAGGATATAAAATAATTGAAAAACTGAATACATTGATATATCTTCCAGTAATAGTGAATTGTATTGATGAAATTGTTGTTACAATTGTCGATCAAGATGGTAAACTGATTAATTTTAGAAATGAAGAAATTACTGTCAATTTGCATTTTAAAAAAGCTATATAGACATTTACATTCCATGTTTATTACAATCAAATTGGTATTGTGTATAACACCCAATACATATGTAAAGTAGGCTGTTCTTTAAGAAATATCTCACTAAGGAACATATTTAGAAGAAAGGAAGTATAAAAAGATGTAAACACAAGCATAAAATGCTCACTGCGAAGAAGTTACCTGTGAAGTTAACACGAGGCAACAAATTGTTTTTAAAGGAAATAAGATATATGGTTAATCGAAATGGAAGTCATACTTAATGTTGAAGAACCAATGGGTTATGAAGATGCAATCACCAAAACGGAAATACATGTATATGAACCATTCCGAGCAGGCCCATATACATTTCCATCGGAAATAAGGATTGCTATACAAAATAACTATATTTACACATTACTATTGAAATCAAGTTTAAGGTTTAGAGGAAAAATTAAAAATACAGCTGATGCAACTAATCCAGAAACTACAGGAATAGTGAGGAATGGAATACTTCATTTAATCGATAGAATTGTATATCTGCTCAATGGTGTTGAAATGGAGCAAACACAATTTGTTTAAATATCTTCCATGATAAAGAACTATCTCTCAGGAACTGTAAACAATTTTTATACAGGATTTATGGCTGGATGGAACATTGCTAATAATTTTTACACTACAAATAAACCAGGCAGAAAATACAAAGTTTTTACATTATTAAGTATGGTACTTGGCTTTGTTGAGGACCATAAACATTTAATGTTAAATGCTAAACTAGAATTAGTTATTCTATTCAGTAATATGCATTTGAATACCATATATGATACAGCTAATAACAAGGAAGATGTAACATTTGAATTAAACACTGTTGAATAGCTAATGCCACATATTGAAATTAACACTCATGAACGTGTAAAGTTCTTAAAACATATCGAAAAAAAGGAAAAATCTAGTTATTGCTTTCAGATTGTGGGCTTTGGAGACTTTTCCATTGCTACTAACATTACAAGTGTCATCTGGAATGTGAAATAGTTTTTCATCTGAGAAACAGTGATTTGTCATTATTTGTTTTCAAACTAATAGATAAAACAATTTAAAAGCTGATAATCAGTATTCGATAATTGTATTATAAAAAATATTGAACTGTATCTAAGCAGTCAAGCTTATCCCTATATGGATTTAAATTTGAACTTTGAAAATGGGGAATTCCTTATTTGCTATATGTACTGAACCTTTCAGGAAATGTATAGAAAAATCAGCTCACGATCCTAGAACCTGAATTATTTAAAACCAGAGAAAGGTTATTTGTACTTGATGTAAACAAACAAGAGGACACAACTACCAATAGTGTAATTGATTCACAAATTGAAATTATTGCAAATACACCAATTCCGGCAAATAGACAAGTTTACACTCTGATAATTCATGATAGATTAACGAGTTACAAAGTAAGAGAAAAACTGGTGAAGATAATGACTCGAGTTAGTAGACAGCGAGACATGGCTATGACGAGATGTTTTGCAATGTACAAGGATTTCAATGTCCAGACAAATTTATTATTAAAGAATTTGCTACTACTGATATGGAAGAACATACAACTGTTCACCTTCAAAGCAGTTTGACTGGAAATATCTAACTCCTAAATATAAGAAATCTTATAGATGGGATACCAACCATCACCAAAATGGGAGAGTGGGTGTATAGAGTACGAGAATATTGAAGATATTTACAAACATTACCTAAATAATTGTGAAATATACATAGGTGGACTCTAGCAAAAACACATTTAAGAAAGTGTGTGCAATGGGAAAATAACAGATATTCAAAAATAATGAATATGCCCATCGTTCAAACAATTATGTAAAACATACAGATCTAATTCAATATTCTTCTCTGCAGAGGAAAACTCTAAATTAATGCTAACTTGGGTAATTATGTCTGACTGGGGTGAAACTGATTATGATGATTCTCCTCCTGAATCACCCATAGATATTATTCGAGTGAAATGGCACTATTTGGGATGAGAGAACTAATGAGTGAAATTTTGTATAAAATGTATTTTTATTGTATGTAATCCAATATTTCTTAAAGGTGTATCAACAAGACAATGAAATCACCTGTTTGTGCATACATAAATCGAAGTGTAAATTGAATATCAGCAAGTTATTAACCCGTTGGAGTACACCATTTCTACTGTGTTTTGGAAAGAAATAATTTTAGCAACTTTGTATCATTCTATACTTGTTATGTTATATATTTTGTCAATAACTGTATAACCTCCTGTAGTTGTGTGTTTTGTAAGAACCTGTACTTGGTAGTGTTAAAATGTTGTATATATTTTGTTAATAAATTTATATTATAAAATGAATTCCTTTCGTAGTTGTATTAACATCCCTTATTAATAAAAAATGAACTTGTTTTCCTAATAAAGGAAAAGCATTATCATTGTTTAATAAAAATAACATAACTAATGTTCTAGAAGCTAGATATGCTCAATGTTATAGATGCTTGAACTTAAATGAATTGCTTGTAATATTTAAGATTAAACATTATTAGCTAACAAATTTATACTTTCTTCGAATTGGAATACTTACAGCGTTTGCCAATATCTCAAGATGTGAAAAAACCATCACGTTTAGAGATCTAAGGTCTTAGTAGTGCTACCACACCCTGTCCAGAGTCACAAACCTTAAAGGTTAAATTTCAACATTTTTCCAAAGTACCAAATACAAAAGTGATCTTGGAGGGTGCCTGCCTGACTCCGACAAGTCCCTGCAGGAAGCTTTTCGGTTTTATAAACACCTGGGGAACATTTCTCTTTTCACAAAGCAAGCTGCACAAGGTCCTTGGTCTGTCCTGCAAGGGAGACCAGCTCAGGTCAACGGTTTTAACCATCAAGGATACCAAGGCCAATTTGCTTTCCTAGCTCAATCAAACTCTCGAGAAAAAATATTTTGTTTTTTCAAGCGTTTATTTAACTTGCCTTGTTAGTTTGTACCTTCGGGTGAAATCTTTCAAGTCTATTTTAAACCACTTCCTGTTATCCAATTGAGCTGAAATTTTGCATACATGTGTAGTTCCGATCACAGTACAATATGATGGTGCCACTGAGCTGATCTGATGATGGAGCCGGAAGGTGGCCATAGGAACTCTACAATTACATGCAGTAAACATTGTATCGAGTTTGTTTTACAGAATCGAGTAACAGTAGCATGGAGATTAGAAGTGTCACTGCTGTTGTGGGCGTGTCTTTTTTTGTAGCAGCCAATGGTTCTGAAAACTGTTATTAATAGTTTCCTCATACGGCATGACCCATATCGGAATGAAAGCGAACTACTGGTCTATCTCGATACATCATGGGGATCTTTCTTAGCAAGGGGAAGCCATATTCGTGATACAAACACATGGTTGGAGACTAAAAAGTTAAAAATATAATAAATTTAAAACAACTTTTAAAACCGGCTTTCATTTATAAATGCACTAAAAAGAGGAAAAATAATTATAATAGTTACACAATTTGTAGAACTTTTAAGATGTGGTCGAACATCCGTAATAAACTTTACTACAAATTATTGTGTTTGTATCAATTTATATTTATTATATAAAATCTTGGTGCAAATAGTCAAGCGCCTTATGCATATGTTCTTGTTATGCTTACACAAATGTCATATACATTATATACTGTGAATCATTAAGAGCCTTACACAAGCTATGTGCTTACTATGCTTACACAAATGAGGTATATGTGCTACATTGCACCAAATATATCTATATATGCTGAGCTTTGTGGAAGAGTGGCATAAGTGAATTTTTTTTGGGTTGGGAGTGGGATATTGCTCATAGACGTTGGGAGATAGGCGACTTTGAAAGATAGTATTATTCCAAATCAATAACAGCGGTGACATATAAAGCGAGAGAAATTTCTGAGTCTTTAAACATATATAGCAGAAATATAGTTCAAACGAGTTCTATCTATCAATATAAATAAATAACACGAGAGAGAAGTAAAACGAACTCAACTATGTGAGTCTCCTGGTGTCAAGTGCTAACTCGCTAAACTATCACAACTATGAAAGTCTCCTGTATGAAATAATTTAACGATCTACAATGAAGCAAAAGATGTCCCTATAATTTAAACGGCAGTCTTCCTAAACACAATAATAAGGTATTTGAAGACACGTAAAAAAAAAGAGTACAGTATTTGATGCCTCCGAGTTGTACACGTGCCTTAAATTATTTTAATATACATCCATTTGCTCAGGAGGCTGCTGCAGCACTGACTTGGATATACCACTTACGTCAATTTATAAAATGAACGCGGTGTTGAGGGTAAACAGAACCTATGTGCGTGTCGGCCTACGTTTGATTATAGACTGAGCTGAAAAACTGAAACAGACAGGGTATGTATGTGTGTGTGTGTATATATGTGTATATTGTATATGTATATATGTATGTATATGTATATATGTATGTATATGTAATATGTATGTTAGTTATGTATTATGATGTATATATGTATGTATGATATGTATATGTAGTATGTATGTATTAGTATGTATGTATGTATGTATATGTATATATGTATGTTATGTATATATGTATGTATATGTATTATGTATGTATATGTATATATGTTTTGTATATGTAATTATATGTATGTATATGTATATATGTATAGTATATGTATATATGTGTATGTATGTATGTATATTATTATGTGTATGTATGTATATGTATATATATATATGTGTATGTATGTATATGTATATATATATAGTTATGTATGTATATGTATATATATATATGTGTATGTATGTATATGTATATATATATATGTGTATGTATGTATATGTATATATATATATGTGTATGTATGTATATGTATATATATATATGTGTATGTATGTATATGTATATATATATATGTGTATGTATGTATATGTATATATATATATATGTGTATGTATGTATATGTATATATATATATGTGTATGTATGTATATGTATATATATATATGTGTATGTATGTATATGTATATATATATATGTGTATGTATGTATATGTATATATATATATGTGTATGTATGTATATGTATATATATATATGTGTATGTATGTATATGTATATATATATATGTGTATGTATGTATATGTATATATATATATGTGTATGTATGTATATGTATATATATATATGTGTATGTATGTATATGTATATATATATATGTGTATGTATGTATATGTATATATATATATGTGTATGTATGTATATGTATATTATAATGTGATGTAGTAATGTATATATATATAATGTGTATGTATGTATATGTATATATATATATGTGTTGTATGTAATGTATATTATATATATATATGTGTATGTATGTATATGTATATATATATATATGTGTATGTATGTTTTTTGTATATATATAAATTGTATGTAATGTAAAAAATTTTAATATAAATATGTTATGTATGTAAAAAGTAAAAAATATAAAAAGTTTTTTTTGGTATGTATATTATATATATATATTGTAGAAATGTATATTAAAAATTTAAAATTTTGTATGAAATGAATATGAAAATAAATTTTAAATATGGGGTATGTATAATATTATAAAAAAAAATTTTGTAAAGTAAAAAATAAAATAAATATGGGTAAGAATGTTAAAATTATATAAATTTAAAGTGTAGTGAATTGAAAAAAAATAAAGGAAAAGTAAAATTTAAAAAATAAAAAAAAAATGTGGGGGGGGAATGAATAAAAATAAAATTTATAAGAATTTTTCATATATAAAAATGGAAAGAATGAAAAAGTTTTAATTAAAAGGTATTAAAAATAAAATTATAAGGGGAGAAGTAATTAAAAAAAAAAAAGAGATAAATTAAATAATTAATTAGATTAACAAAAAAATAATTTAATGATGAAAATGATATTATAATATATAAGATGTTTGAAATATCTAATATAGGTTTAGTAAAAAGAAAAAAAAAAAGGATAAAGAAAAGAAAAAAAAAAAAGTTAAGGAAATTAAAAAAAAAAAAGAAGAAAGAACATAAAAAAAAAAAAAAGAAGAAAAAAAATAAAAGTAATTAAAAAAAAAAATTTTTAAAAATAAGAAAAAAAAATTAAAAAATAAAGATAAAAATGAACAAAAATGGAAAAGAAACAAAAAAAAATTTTAAAAAAAAAAAAATGGAAGAAGAAAAAACTAAAATTTTAAAAGAAAAAAAAATAAAAGGGTTAGAATAAAATAAAAAAAAGGGATATTTAATTTTAATTAAAAAAAAAATAAGAAATAAATTAAAAAAAAAAATAAAAAGAAAATACTAAAAAAATTTTACGACAAACTAAAACACTCAATATGAACAAAATTTTCCTACAACACACAATCACACATATATTCAAAACACTTTTCCAAAACCCCAAAATCCCGAAAAAAATAACTACCCCCCCCAAACACACAAATACTTTTTACAATCCCAAAAATAAAAAACAACAAAATAACATAATACACTTACAACAAAACACAACAAACAAAAGATACATAAAACACACACACACACACACTTTTCATCACTCCCCCTTTTTCACTGACTCAACAACACACACACACCACACACACCCCCCACACCCCAACACCCCACACAGACATACTTACCCCATACCCCTTTAACACACACACAACCCCAACCCACCCCAACACCCCATATCATTCAACACAACCATACCAAAACACCACACCCCACACCCCTTAAAAAAAATACAGAAACTACCCCCACACCCACACAAACCACAACAATACTTACAACCCCCATGCCCCTTTAAAAACCACACCCCCACACACACACTACCCCCACACACACCCCACTCCCCACACACAGAATACTTTCCCAAACAATCCACCCCCAAAACCCACACACACACACACACACTAAAAATACAAAACCCCAACACATAACACACATACAAAAACATAAAACAAACTTTAAACTCCACACACAAAACCCAAAATACATAATAAAATTACCAACCCAACACAAAAACCCCACATAAATACAACACAAATCACAAAACCTATAAAATCCAAAAACACCACAACAAAAACACCAACACACCAACAATCTAAAAAATTTTTAAAAACAAAAAAAAATTTTTCAATAAAAACCCCCAATAAAACAACAACAATAAAAACTACACATACAACAACAAAAAAAATATACCTTATACATAACATAAAAACCCCAAAAAAAAAACCCAAAAGAAACAAAAAAAAAAAAAAAATAAATTAAACCCCCAAACCCCCAAAAATAATAAACAATCCCCCTCACACACAAAGACATGAGCCAACCCCTTACAATAAAATAACCCCAAAACAAAGACCATAACAACAACAAACAATTAAAATTTGAAAAACAAAACAAAAAAATTTTAGGAAATACAAAAACAACAAAACCCAACTACAAACAACAACTAAAAAAATAAACAACAAACAAAAAAAATCAAAAAACAATAAGAGATTAGAAAAAAACACAAACACATACAACAAAAAATTTTCTAGAACCACACAACACAAAATATAACTTTTTTAAAAGAAAACAAAAAAACAAAATAAACCCAACCCCAGCACAACCACACCACATAAATATAATACAATAAAAAGACAAAATTAAAAACACAAAAATTTATATAAAATAAAAAATACAAATATAACAACATAACTGAACAACAAACACCCCAATATAAAATTTACTAAAATTTTAAAACCCCCAGTACACACAGAAATAAAATAAATTTAAAACCCCAAAAACAATAGACAAAAAACAACAAACAAACACATAAAAAAAGAAAAACCCACAAACACAAAATAATACAAAAAACCACAAAAAATAAAAAAAATAAACACCCACGAAAACCCAAACAATATGACACATAAACCCCTAAAATAGATACAAATTAAAAACCCCAAAACCAAACATGAAATAATAAATTTACTAAAAAAATATATACATAAAAACCAATGAAAACAACAACAAAATAAAAAGACAAACACCAACTACACAAAAAGAAAGCACCCAACCACTAATAACATAAATAAATCCCAACAATAAATAAATTGCACTATGAAACATACCACAATTCATACAAAACCCCCAGAACCCCCCAACAAAAATAAAAAATAAAAACAAAAAAATAGTTCATACAAAAAAAAAACCCCTAAAAAATATTATATTCATACAAAAAGAAACACCCCCCAAAAAAAAAAATTTTAATAAAAACCCCAACCCCCAAAATATAAATTTAAAACTTTTCAACCAACACACATAAAAAATTTTAAATAAAATCAAACAAAACATGAAAATATAAATTTAAAACAACATACAACAAAAAACGAGAAATACACTAAATAAAAAAAATATCTTGAAAAACACGCAAAAAAATAACAAAAAAACTTTAATTATAAAATATGATTAAATAAAAACAAAAAAAATAATACATAATAAAAAAAAAAAAAATTTTTTAAAAATAAAAAAAAAAATTAGAGTACTTAATAAATAAAAAAAGGGGAAATAAAAAATTAAATAAAACCCCAAAGAGAGCAAAAATAATAAAAAAACAAAATATAAAAACAAAAAAATATTTAACAATGCGAAGAAAAACCCTTACAAAAATAATCCCTAAGAAATAAAAAAAAATTATAATTAAATTAAATAAATAATAAAAAAAATAGTAAAAATAACATAATTAAAAAAAAAAAGTTTAAATTTAATAAATTTTAAAAAAAAAAATATAAAATAAAAGTAAGAATAAATAAAATATAATATTAAAAGTAATACAAAAAAAAATGGAAGAATAACTTTTCATACAAAAAAAAATATAAAAATTTAAGAAAAATAAAAAAAAAATTTTAAATTTAAAATCGAAAAATAAAAAAAATTTTTAAAATTTTAAAAAAACATTACATTTAAAAAAATATTAATAATAATTAAAAAAAAAAAAATATTAAAAACCCCAAAAAAAAAAAAATTTTTTAAAATAAAATTTTTTAAAAAAAAAAAAAATATTAAAATTAAAATAATAAACAAAAAAAATTTTTTAAAAATAACTTTTTCCCACCAAACACAACACAATTTTAAAAGACACAACTTTACAACACACAACCACACACCAATTACATACATACAACAGACATACACAACACCACAAACATAATTAAAACATCTAATACAACATACACAAATATTACAACATAACACATACAACACACACCACACCACATAGTTACATTTACAATCATACAACAACACACACACTATACAACAACAAAATAATAGAACAAACACAAACATGTTTACATACACACTCAAACACACACCCCCACATTACATAAACACACATAAAACACACACACACACACCTGTACATACAATCATTACATACACCCCACACACACCACACATAATTACATACTACCATAATACACAACACACACACAACACAAGTATATTAACAGACCAAATACATAACAAAACACACACACATACTAATTACATACAAATTAATAACACTACACACACACAATTACATACAAATTTAACATGACACACACAAACACAAAACCACCTATTACAGAATTAAAACATACATACAACCACAAAAACACAATATACAGACATACACATATACACCACACAACAATACAAGAATAAAATACAAAACTCATACACAACACAAACAGAAAAAACATACACTCACACACACACAACATATACATACATACACAAAACCCACACACACATTATACATAAACCAACACTCACACACAATAACATACACATTCACCCACACAAAATATACATACATACACTATACACACACAATAACATCATACACATACACACACACAATATACATACTAACTACATACAACACACACATATACTTACATACACATACACACCACCACATAATAAAATCAACACAGTAAAAAACACATATACATACATACACATACACACACACACACATATACAAAACATACACATACACACACACAACAATAACAGAATACACAAAACACACACACTACATATACATACAAACAATACACACACACACACATATACTAAACATACACATACACACACACAAAACATATACATACATACACATACACACACACAACCACTATACAGTACATACACAACACACACACACACATAACATACTACACATACACACAACACACATGACATACATACCATACCACCCACACACACACATATACATACATAAAAACATACACACCCCCAAACACACTATTACATACTTACACAAAACCACACACACACACATATAATACATACACAACACACACACACACACATATACATCATACACATTACACACACACACACATATACATAAAACACATAACCACACACACACACATATACATAAACATTAAATACACACACACACAACACATATACATACATACACTACACACACACACACACACAAATACATACATAAACATTACCACACCACACACACATATACATACATACACTAACACAACCACACAAACATACATACACATAGACCCCACCACACACATAACATACATACCCATATACACACACACACACATAACTACACATACACACACAACACATTATACATACATACACTTTCACACACACACACCTATACATACATACACATGACCACACACACACCATATACAACATACACATACCCACAACACACAATACATACATACACATACACACACACAACTAACAACACCAGACACACACACACTACATATACAGCATTCACATACCACACCACACAATAAACATAATCACACATACACCACACACACATATACATACACACAAAAACATAATTCCAACACACCACAATACACATATACATAACACCAGATACATCCATAACCTCACACCGTTGTAACCCAAAACCAATACCGCTTACAACCCGGGACAACAAACTAACCCCACGTAACCATCTTACCCTGACCCAAGCCTTCATTACCGTCCTATAAGGCCTGATTTTACAAAGTAGAATTTCGAAATGCCCCTTAATCGTGAACAGCCTTTAAGAAATATTTCCCATGTGCAAAATATTACACCGAGTAAAATGAGGTGCACGCCCCCTTTTGGGTAATTTTTGAGTTTCGGTAGATGTTTAATCTAATCAGGTTAGGAACAAACGAGATTTGATCCTCCGCCGCTAGGGCAGTGTTCAGAAGGTGACTTTCGATAACATTTTCAAGCTACGTGAATAATAAATAAATAAAGAGAGAGATTTTACTTAGTTTACGAAGTTTTTTTAAAATTTGATTGATTATAATGCAACTTCCTGTTTTTTTTAATGTAAAAAAGTGAAATCTGTTTCCCTGCCAACACTAGCGCTTATAGTGCGAAAAAAATTTCCCTTCGCCAAATTTTTTGACTTTAAATCTCCCACCCGTACAGACAACCCTTTAAAAGGTGGATTCCCCCCCCGCATTTTGGGATGTTAAATCTATTGATTTTTCGCCAAAGTTTCCTAAATAACACTTCCCAAAATTTTATCGAACTGCCACAACTTCACTAAATTATTAAAAACGCGAGATTATTTCTGCTAACGATTCAAAGGGACGATATAAAACAGTAATAAAATACGATCTCAGACAATCCTAGGCAATGTTCTGTGCTCTGTATTCCAAACAACATGATACAAAACTGCATTAACAAAGAAATGGCAAAATTCCTTCCATAAATCCAAAGTGGGATGGGAAATCTTTAAGTCGGTTAACTTTCTTTGCATGAGGGGGAGGATATTGTGGAAGTAGAACTTAATGCTTCAGAAAAATTAGGAATAAACGGATACAGTTGTTCACGTTAAAGTAGCATTTTTTTAGGCCCTAGTAACCACCTTTTATAGCGTTCACGTAAAGTGAGCACTTTTGAACTCAACCTTTTGAAAAAGTCACTCTCCTATCTGCAATATTAAACGGGCGCACTGAGTGATATGCCCCGTAAAAGTTTTAACGACTGAAGGAAAAGTGTTCCAAAACCTTCCGTATAGTAATTTTAATGATTCGTTTCGCTTTGTTTTTTATGCATAGATGTGTAAAATCGTCCAGGTTTGTAACATTTTTACTTTTGTAATAATTTCACACTTTAACCTGACCGAAGCATGAATAAAGTGATGAGGCCCATGGCAATGTTAATTTTAGACAAGGCGGAAGAATACACAAAGTGCATACAAGTGGATCTTAAGCAGGGCTTTCAAAAGTGCTCATTTTACCGTGAACAGCCTATATAAATAAATATTGCCATGTAAGTAATAAACACGGCGTGTATGTCCATCGCACTCTGAAGTTAACGTCTAAGGGTAAATAAAAAAAATTATATATATATAATGTATAAAGACTGTTATTCCAAACTAGGGGTTTAACCCGTAACCGTGTTTTCAGTATGGTCACATGCCTGGAATATTTTCAATGTTAAAAAATCTCATCATACAAAGACTGAAAAAAATTTGATATTTCTCTATCCGCGGGACCACTGTGGCCCCTCAGCTCAACATTGAAGCGAGGCATTTAGAGTAAACAAAAATGATATTCCATTACCTTCACATGTCTATGCAATAATCTCTATGCATAAATACAAAACTTCCATAGGAAAAAGTAATTAAAAAATTAGTTTAGTGTCAAGTCATGATCTCGTAATCTGATCTTGCGGAAATTCGAACTTTACCTGTGTTTGACCCTGAGGATTCGCTTTGCAAAACTTGAACTTTTGTTTAGTTTCAAGGTACTTAGAGGTATTAAAGGGGGGCAGACAGGCAGAGATCGTCCTAGTACATAATAAGGGTGAGAGGGCTTTCAAAAGTGCTCACACTACTGTGAATAGCCTATAGCCTAGGAGCACGTGTATTTTTGTACTGGAGAGTAGACTCTTCTCTCCCCAGCTGCGACACACACAGAGGCAGGCGCAGAGAAGTGCAGCTGGGGGATCTAGCATCATAACCGCGAGACGAGTGAACGGCGGTCGTAACTCTGTACTTATCGGCGGCGGAAGTGTCGTTGGGTTTTACTACCCTGTGTACGTGACTGGCAGCAGGCGCGCTGGGCGTTACCTGGAACTAACCGGCCGTGTCCTGTCAGCGCCCTCCCGCCCGCCGGAGGTGACGTCACAGCCGAGTCACAGGTAATCAGCCCGGGCTCATATAACACGCGGGGAAGGCCGTAAATCTACGGACTGCATCAGCGGGCTGAATTCGAATCGTTTGCATCGTGATTATCTCGTGGTGCTTTGGGGGGGGGGGGGGTGGCAGGAAAGTTGGTGTTACGGGGAATGGTGTACGGAAACCGTACGTGTATATAAATTTGGTCGCAACTTTGTTTTACAGCGTATTTTTCGAAATTTTTGGTTCTGCAAGACGTAAATAACAATTTTGAACACCTTCATACATTGTTACAAATTCACTGCGCTCGTTATTCTCGCAGCGCTGATTGAAAATAAGGGGAAAACAAATTCTTTCTTTTCTTCCTTAAGCGCTCCGAGAATACTGAAGGCAGTGAATATCTAACGACGTAAAAAGATGAAAATTGTTTTGCATGTCTTGTCGAGCCAACAATTTCGATAAACCCTTTGGGAGACGACTTGTATCGAAAATCGGGTAAATGTGCTGATTTTATGTACCATTCCCCTTAGAGTGCGCGTGAAGAGATTTTGGGCGGCTCGCAACATCGAGGTCTTGAGAGCCGATGAGGGTGAAGTGAGGTGAGTATGCAGCAGCGTCGGAATGAAAGGGCGGGGGAAAACGGGGAAAGCCCCGAGAACACCCGCCGACTAGCGGCATCGTCCAGCACGATTTCCATGTGCGAAACTCCGGAAGCTACACTGCTGGAAATCGAACCCAGTTCGCCTTAGTGGGAGGCGAGTAGTCTAACCACTACACCACCGCGGCCCCTAGGGGGTGTTGAAATATGTGGGAAAAATTTTTCTAATTCAAACCTTAATATGTAGTGGCTTTTTAATTTTACCCAGGTCTTCTGGAAATATATCAATCTTGAGTTTAAAATCTATGAATATTTAACGTTTCTTATTTTTATCACTTTTCTTCCTTTACACCTCTTATCCCACCATCCCAATGCTTTTGCAGGTGTAAGGTTTTGTCTTGCTGAGTGTCCTGGTGAAATTTCCAGCATTCCAACTCTGGCCAGTTAGTCCCTGTCATCCCTACGTATTTTGTTATTAGCACGTGTATTCAGCAAAACCCAATGAATTATTCTGAACAAGAATACATTCAGGGAAATGGAATGTATGAATAACGTATAATAAAATAATTTCTTCTTATTTTTGAGCTATTTATTGAATTACAAGTGGAACGAATTAACTTAATACAAAAAAATTAGGGCCCCTCGAAGCGTGTTTGCATCAGGTGACCAAGAAGTTATTCCGCAGCACGGGCCAAACTTTTTTTTAAACCTAACCTACTCTGAAGTTTTGGGTTTTGTGTGTCACGGTTGACTGATACGTTTAAAGGACCATTTATGCTCCATTAGTGTGCCATTGCGACTGCTATCCGGACGACAAAGTCTGGTCGATGATTGATGGAGCATTGCGTAGATGTTTACCATCTACCACCTCCCGCCATCCTTTGCAGATTAGTCGTTCACGATAAAGAGAGCACTTTTGAAATCAACCTTAGGAAAAAGTCACTGCCCCTGAATGCATATATTTTAATGGACGCACTGAGTCACATTTGCCTAGTAAAGTTGGTAACGATGGATGCAAAATAGTCCCTCATCTTAACGTCGAATAAAAAGTGTAAGGTAACCATTTGTGATAACATAAATTTTTTTCTTTCGCTTTGTTTTTTTTTTTTAATGTATCGAAGTGTAAAAATGAGCAGATTTGTACGATATTTACTTACCTAACAATTTCACCGTTTTAATTGACCAACGTATGAATAAAGTAATGGGATTCACGACAGTGGAAATTATACATAAGGCAAGAGAATTATACAAAATTCATACAATTAGATCTTCAGCACGGCTTTCAAAAGTGCTCATTTTACTGTACTCAGAAGTTAGCGTCTAAGGTCGCAATAAAATATTTTTTGTATACAGTGCCTACTGGGAGTACTTTAAAGTGCTCACTTTACCGTGCATAGTCTATATAGTCAATTCACGGTTACTACCACGTTTTATGAAGCCCTGCTAAAGTTCTACTTCCAGGGTATTCCTCCGCCTCTTGCTAACAAAGCTGAAATAAGTCTAGAAAATTACATCAAAGAGACAACGCATTACATACGTTTGCACTCACTTTAATGATAATTTGCATAAGAATTATTTATTAGTAGGTATTGCCAACACCTACTTTCTGCTTTTATTCATACTAATTATAAATTAAATATAAGTTAATGGTTACTTACCATGTGTATTTGCTCGCCTATCCCAAGAAGGGAATGACAGGGCGAGGTGGTGGCATTGGGCTATCGTGTGGGAGGACCCGGGTTCTGTTCCCGGTCCGGTCATCGCGGTTTCAGTTTTCAGAAACCACTCACTCCAGGTTAATGCTGGGATTTATCCTTAGGTCAGGTTATGGCGGTTTCCTTCTCCATTCCTGCTTGCCTGGTCCCCTTGTGGGCGTGGGACCATAGACTAAAGATGAGGTAGACAGAGCTCGCTGGCTGCGCACAACCAATCCCCACGTCCCAACATTGAACTGCACACCTGCCAACACGTTTAGCGACAATCGCGTGGTTTGGATTTCAGGTTAGATAACTGATTTGTAAACAAATGCTTTGAGATGAAAGCATACTTCCTCTAACCAATTTGCAATGCAGATTGGTTAAAATAAGACTGGCAAAAGTACTTCATTGATATATTGGTGCTCGTCATTTAAAAATTGAGATATAAACAAACACGTTCATCACTGTTGACCATGTGACTTTGAAAGTTGTGTATGATTGGGGTAGGTCAATGTTGGGTACATGCGCAGAATACGAATAAGCGGTCTACTTCATCTTTAGTCTATGCATAAGACAGGTCGTCATATATTCCGTATCTCAGAATTCTTCGAAAATGAACCGAATATTGGTATAAAAGATGACTGTGATTTACCACTTCCGCGACTACAGGACAGGTAAGTACGTACTCTGCAAACTAGCATTTTCTATTTCACATGACGGCGAAAGCGACGTGAAACAGTATGCACTAACATTGTTGAATAAATACCTGATTCAGCCGGCGAACACACATGAAAGAACTAAAATAAACAGTTTTTTTTATCTAACAGGGATCTGGGGAACAGATATCAATCAGCCTTAAGTGATCACAATAATAAAGGTTGTTCAAGATAAAGTGAGCACTTTATAAATGAACCTTAGAAAAATTCACTGCTCCTGCATGCATATATTTTAATGGGCGCACAGACTGACATTCGCTTAGAACAGTTGGTAACGATGGATAAAAAGTATTTCCATATCTTTACGTCGAATAAAAAGTGTTAGATAACCATTTGAGCAGAATTGTGAAGTATTTACTTTGTTAGTAATTTCGCAGTTTCATTTGACCGACGCCCATAGCCATTTAATTTTTACATGAGGAGGAATATACAACACGTGTACAAGTAGATCTTAAGCAGGACTTTAAAGTGCTCATTTTACCATGAACAAGCTATAAGCATAAACGTCTTGGTCGCAATATCAAATTTATCCGCCATATTGAATCAGAAATAACGGATAGCATTTGAAATTGTTTAATTGTTTTATTAATAATGATTTCTCTTGGACAATTTATTGCGGTCATATGAGCATTTATACGAAAACAAAACATTGCAGGTACCTACACGTTTCACATTTTTGGCGAGAATAGTTGATAGAAATATACAGTAAGTATTTGCGGTCAATGTTCATGTATTAAGACAATAAAATATTTCTACTGATTATTTATTCCATTAAAAAATATCGTAATCGATTCATTCGAATTACAAAACTTATGGGATTATCCCATCACTAGCAAAATAATTGCAAAATTGCAAGCAGTTCTGTATTTCCATTATGAACGGGCACCAAAGAGGTGTCCTTGATTCCTCGAACCATTGCCGCCTATTGTAGAGCGATGGGGGTACCACACCCTTCCCCCTCCTCCCGTACTATCCCTCCTCGCAGCGGTGTGGGTGGGGACATTACGTGTATTCATCCGCCTCTTCTCTTCCTGCAGGCAATATGATACCGGGAATGAGTTTGTGGCTTGGAGGGGTATAGGCGGGATTTCAACACACATTTTCCCTCTCCCATTGCATACTTAGTGGACGCAGTCTCCTCTCGACCGTCATTTGCAGTTCAGTTGTTGAGCTGCTTTGAATGGAATAGTGACTTGCTCGTTTGATCGGCGGAAAGAAAATGTCTAACACTAGTACGTATGTTATTTACACATTATTTTTGTTTTGAGCTAGAACTTTTTTTTTTTTTTTTTTTTTTCCAAGTTGTCGAAACTCGCTTTCACACTATTTAAATGCCGAACTAGTGTTGTATTTTCTATAGTTTTATTTTCTGTACTAAATTCCCTGCTGTAATAATACAATAAAGGGAGGATACGGACTTCCGAATTTGCATATTTAACTAAGCTCTACTAATATTTTCGTTTCTGCATGAAGTATTCATTTTTAGATTTCACTGGTGACGTTTCGAATTAGTCGGGAGTGTTCCTACTTTCAGTAAAAAAAAAAAAAAAATAATAATTTCTAGGTAATCGTTTTTGTTAAAATTAACACGTGGTGCAAAAATAATTCATGTTGCAATTTATAAGCAGTTCATTTGTTATTCTGTCAAAACTGGTAATGGTACAAGGTGGAAAACATGTACATTCGATTTACTGTACTCGTCGGAGACGTATTGAGTCCTTTGTAGCTATTTCGACATAACAAAATTTGAAAAATTGTGTACATTGTTGTGTGTGTATTTTGCATATAGGCATACGCCGAATAGTGATCATGTATGTGTTTTATATGAAAATTATCTATAAATATACGAACAGTTACAGTTTCGAAGTCTGTAACTTTTCGTAATGCATATATTTTTTTTGTGCCGCATAACACTTCGCAGATATATTTTTTTTCTGAGCATTGTTTGACATTGGCACAGCCGTTTGTAAGGATATTATTAGTGGGCCCTGGGGAATCTGACGGGTAGTATTTATTCATTTATTTTATGTGCTTGTCTGGAATGTAAAGGTAGTTAAATCTGTTTACAATATGTTATCACGTTAAAGAGAAAAATGGGAAAGCATGTATGACGTGTGAGATAAGACAGTAGTTATATGGATCACTTTTCCTTGTGTATCCTGTATGTTATCTAAAATAAAAATAAGCCCTTAGATTAGCACCTCGAGATGGGGAGAAGGGTTACCATATACTCAGGATGGTAAATAATATGCAATCGGGTAAGACGTTTATTAAGGACAATGCAATTTAATTAGCGCCGCAAATTATTGATACTGGAGAACCGTATATTGAATCTTTTCACTTTATACTAATCTTTATAACGTTGAAAAATAGTTTTAGTATTTGGAGCAATTAATTTTCCAAATTTTATAACCTAATATGTCCCCATTATCACTGAACGTTTTACACGTGTACGCTTTTTGCAACAAGGCATTTTAATGCGCGCACTGCAGTAACAGAAACTACTACTACTACACAAATGAAAAATCATAAAGCAAATATAATAAACTTCTTTTATCGAAGAACATTGAAATTTGGTTATGAGTAACCAAGTATATGTTATAAGATTTCTTTATAGTATTAATCAAGTGAATGCTATGAGATTTCGTTGCACAAACAGTCTGGCCGTTAGAAAAAAAAATTAGAGGGTGGTGTTAAGTTTCTTGGTACACGCACCATTTTTTCAGGGTGCCGTACCATGTACCAAGATACTTTCGTCCTCGTACGCGAAAATGCCAAAATTTTAGCATTTGGGTTCACGTAACAGAAAGCACCACAAAAATATTTCGACTTCAGTACCTTACTTCGTTAAAAAAAAGTTTATTAGGGCAAAGCACAGCTGATTTGAATTTCCGAACATAAATCTGCGCATCTGGCATTCCGTTTCATCTCGTGCAGCTTGTTCCGTATTTTTTCATTAAGCATTGCCGCGGGCGCGAATTGTTGGCAACACTTACAGTTGTTGCCTGAGGTCCAGCTTGAATCTGGAGCTCACTTTAATGGCGTGTTTACATTGAGTCCACCTTTCAAGGGTTTTGTAATAAACAAATAGTGTTCAGATGGAGACCGGAACATCAGCGATATTGATTTTGTATTCGAAGTAGTGGGATTTCATGTTATTTTATTTTAATTCATTGCAGTTAACTGAAGCATGTGCACGGTTTTGTTATGTAGTAAACTACATTAATTTTTCGTATTTGCCAGTGTATGGTTAAATGCAATAAATGTGCATAAGATTTTCCCCTTTACTAACAAACAGTTTACATGTTTAAAAATTAAATGCAGAAGAAAATGAACATTTTCATTTTTTTTTAAATATAAATAAGCTGCGTTTTAGTAGTCCAGATTTTTTTTTTAATGTGTCGTGAAACTATCTGTTAACCAGAATACACAAGTAACCTGGATTTTTTGTCTTGTGAAGTTGCATGGCGTACCAAATTTTTCGTCTAAAAGTATCAGTTTTTTGCAAGGTCAGTACCAGGACTTCAGAGTTGCCATTCAACATCCGGAGCTCATGGCGGATGCCATTCTTTCGCCGGAAGTCTGGTAACACTATGTGTAGAAGACACTTATAGGCTATTCACGGTAAAGTGAGCACTTTTGAAAGCCCCCTCATTTGGAATAATAGTCTGTGTGTGTGTGTGTATATATGTATATATATAAAATTTTAGCCTTAGGCCTTAAATTCCGAATGCGATGGAATATACACGTACAGTTTATTAATTACATGGCGATATTAATTTAAAAAGGTGGTTTAAGGATAAAACATGGCTGAAAGAAAAAGTAACTACGGTTTCAAAAGTGCTCACTTTATCGTGAACAGCATATAGATACACGAATACATCACAGGTCCCATTTATTATATTTATTTTCATTCCATTGAGCCTACTTTGTAGCCACAGGGCTATGGAGCAAGTCAAGATTATATGATACATGTTCAAAATTAACCAATACACACAAGAAATAAACAACAAATAATTACAATTTTCCCGAAAACATAGATAAGAAACTCCTAACACAATGTGTAACATCGCTTCTCTCGGTCCAAAAACTCCTACACAGAATAAATAGTTTCGTCCGCATAGAATTTTTTAACTTTGTGTTTGAGTAATTGTCTATTATCATTACATGAACTTATATTACTAAGCAGCTTATTAAATACTATCTGTTACCACGACTTGGTTCGTGTGGACTTTAGTATTTGTTTACATATGTTCAAAATATAAATTTGGCTTCGCTTAGGTTTTATGGTGTTATTAAAATCAGCTTACCATCGCTTCGCTCATGTTTTATGTTTAAAATAGAATAACGCTTCGTTTAGGTTTTATGGGATTATTAAAATACAGTCCGCTATCGCTTCGCCGAGGTTTTATGGAGTCATTAAAATACATACCTATATAATTGGTTTTAAAGATTGTTAACCTATTATCGGAAATAGTTTTATCGTCGCATTAGTGTTGGTTGCTTGATAATGCTATTTTACTGTGTTTTTCCAAAAAGTAATATATATTTTTCTATGAGGCGTATTATATTGATTATTAAAAAAAAAAGCTATTGTTTCAACGATGTTTTTTGACAATAATCCTTTTGCAAATAAATATGCTATGAAACACTAGGAAAATTGTATGAAAAAACTAATTTACTTAATAACTGTTCGAGATATCGAGATGAAATAAAGAACAGATTTTAAATAGAAATAAACTCTATGGCCTCTGAAAGTTTTATTAAAATCAATTCAGCCGTTTGGGAGCCTATTCTGGTCAAACATCCAGACACACAAACAACAAATTTTAAAACGGTTATTTATGCTTCAACATCGTTTGAATAGCATATTACGCCTAGATATTGGTGTCAATTTTGATATCGCACACACTTCAATTTAATTTCAAGTATAGACTATAGCTACATTTTGCTTAGTGAGAGACGCTTTTGTAGAATGCTTTTAAACGAGTTGATGGTATATGTAAGTTATTAATTGCTCTCGTATCATAATGATGAATATTGAAATTAAGAGAAAAAGATTCTAGGTTATCACATACATAGCATAATAGAGAATACATGTACTGACAGAATACGAAATAACAAACTTACACCAGCTCTGCAATAACAATTAAGAGTCCCGACACTACTCGTACATTGTTCACATAAGTAGGTATGTGCTTTGAAAGTCTGACCAAATAAGAATGTTTTTTTTTAATCATTGTGTTTTTATCACGTCTACTAGCAATAGTTAAAATAGTATGTATAAGCACACATGGTATCTGGTAGTGGACCGGAGGACTGACCTTTGACCTCCATCAGCCAGGTACTTCATGCTCTCATTCCATGCCACATCCTGTTTATAGAATTTTCCAGTTAATGCTCTTTTATTCTTTCACGTGGAATCTGGCAGAAGACCAGATACGTTCCGCCGTCTTCTTTCCGTGTCGCCATCTTGTAATTTTTTCGTTTTCCTGCTCTGTCATTTCACCTTGGTACCTCTTGCTCTGTCATGCCTTCTCGCCTCTCTCCAACCTGATAGTCTGCTGTTGGCTGCCGTCTTGAATTATATAGGCCGTCATCTTGTTTAGTCTTCCATCTTGGTTCTCATATTATTTGCTAGGTGGTGCTATTATCAGCCACTATCTTGGGAGCTTCTTTCATTGCCCACCAGGACACCACCTTGGTTCCGACAATGTGTACTAGGCAGTACTAGTGTCGCTTGACGTTATCGGTTGCTGAGAGCGCTGGTGTCAGCTGGAGGCTAAGGGTAATGTTTCACGTGCTGTATGCAGACATTCGCCTCTATCATCGAGATATAGTTTAATACAGTATAAAATACTGTGTAGGTGAGAAGCGGCGAACCTGGTTCAATTCCCAGCCGGGTCGCCTCCGGATGTTCGTATGTGGGCATCGTGCCGGACGATGCTGCTGGTCGGCGGGTTTTCTCAGGGTTCTCTCGTTTGCCCCGCCCTTTCATTCCGGCGTAGCTCCATACTCACCTCAATCACCCTCATCGACTCTCAAGACCTCGCTGTTACATGCCACCACACACTCTTCACGCATTCGGCGGGGAATCCCTGCTGAATTCCTCCGGGAGCAGGACGGGTTGCCTACTCACTAGGCCATGCTATTGCTACCACTGTACACTTCGTTTGAGATTTAACAAGAAAAGGTGGGGCTTAGAGTTGCAACAAGGGGGGCTTATTTGCTACTTACGTCCTGCTTCATATCATGGTATCCACAATCAATTTAACCTCATGGTGTAAGTTTTGCATGCAATCGAAGGTTGCCAACCCGTTTTGTTTACACGATTGGGATGTGTACGACAGACAATACCTACCATGTATCCAAGATCTTGGTTTACTTGCTCCGTATACCAATGTGTGTTCTTCTAACGCAAGTACTTTTGAATAATATCCCACGCAATGTCATTGTCGCCCACCGCCTTAAGGAGCTGCTACAGCCCTTATTATTTGAGATTAACTATGGGTGTCCTATATCAATCTTTCTCTTTTCTGGTCACGAATCACGTGCCCGAGTTTGTACACATGTTTTCTATACACGCTGTATACACGTAATTAGTTTATAAGCATAGTCGTGCATAAATCACGAACCATTCATGAGGGTGGTAGGGTCTATTATGCCTTAAGCCCTCTAAGCATAGTAAGCCATAATTTCGGAACTGTTTAAGATATAGCCCCCAAACTCGTATAGTAGGTATCGCCCTTGATATCGACGAGGGTAGTTGGGTCAGTTATACTTTGATCCCTTGTATAAGCATAGTTAGGCACAATTTCCTAATTGTTTAAGGTACAGCCACCAAATTCATATCACAGGCATCGCCCCTGACATAGATCAGGGTGGTAGGGTCGATTGTCTTAAGCCATCTTATAAGCATAGTAGACCATAATTTTGGAACAGCCACCAAATTCAGAACATAAGCATCACACCCGACGAAGAACAGTGGCAGGGTTAAGCATACATTAAGCCCTGGTATAGTTTGCCAACATTTTCCATCCATCGAAGCTACAGTCACAAAATTCATATCATCAACCCCCAATGACGAACAGTGTGGTAGGGTCTCTCATACCTTAAGTCCTCTTACACGCATAGTTGGCTGCCATTTCCCATCCACTGAAGCTATAGCCACCAAACTCGTATCATAGGCAGCGCACGCCCGACAACGAGCAGGGTGATATGATAATTTTTGTTACAGATTAATGCAAAACTGTTTGGATTCGGGCAGCTAGTATCTCGGTCGACCTGACATGCACACACGCCAATATAACTAAATTCAATAAATATATGTGTATATCGATCCATTCATAATTGAGGGTAGTTTGTGTGGTTATTATTCAGAATGAAGAGTAAAATTTCAACATGTACCGGGAAATAAGGTTTGAAAATCGGATCAAAAATTTTTGCAAGCATATTTGACCTAAAATGCTTGGTTCCCCAGATTCTAGTAAAACAAGAAACTTTACGTTATGTACACATACATAAAAGTTAAAATTCAATGGGGGGAAAAATATAAAATATGTAGAACGAAATATTAATGATAGTGGGAATTTAGGGGACGAGGGGGCACAAATTTCTTGCATGTCATCGTAGGAAGCATAGTTTCAGAGTTACAAAAATAAGAATGTCAACCACAATGCACCACGACATAAGGGTCATAATAGTGTTACGTGTCGCGGGTCTGCGCGACTGTCCTTGGCCCGCCCGGCGCGTGAGAGCGAGGATCACGGGAGAGTCGTTATGAGATAACAGCGGCTGGCGATCGGGCGGGGCGCCGTATCTGTTTCAAAGCCAGTTGAAATAAACGTTAAAAAGTGCGCTAGCTTACTGTTAAATAGAAAGAGTAAACGTTGAGACAGTTAATAGATGTTGTACATATAGCAGAGTGAATAAATTCGAGATCACATTTAGTTTGTTTTATTTATTTATTTTTATTATTAAGACCTCCAACCCTTACGAACTCGAGATACGCCACTCAGGCGTCATCCTTCACATGTAACAATAGTATTCATTATTCATATCATTCAAACTACGAATCTTCTTTGTTTATAAGAGAAATTTAGCTATACGATGTAAAAGAGATTCATTTAAATTTTAATAAGAATTATAAGTATTTAAAATTTCTCTACACATTCTTATTTATAGTGCTAAGCACATGAATGCTCATATTAAAATATTTGTTTCATACATGTATCGATCGATTAGTAGATTATTTTTTCATAATGTATCCAGAATTGATATATTACATGCAGCACATAACCGGACATGTCTCTGAGAATAATTCGAATATGATATAACAAATTATAAACACTTATCCTAACGCCCGGAGTTCTACTCGTACAGTTTCCATATTCGATTTTTATAGATGTAGAGATATGCATTAAAGATATTTCCAAAGTAGGCATTTGAAGTACTAAATTTCCAGACTTGACTTTCCAAAATTAATTCATACATAGGGTCACAGCTGCTGATTGTGCATGCATTTACAATGAAAGTCATGTATTTAATATAAATGTTTTTTTGTTTATTGTTTAAAAAAATTGGAAATGTAATTTTTTAGTATATGATGTCACAACAGCTGATTATGCATAATTTTATAAATGAAAGTTGTGTACTTATTTTAATTATTTATTTTAAAACTTGGAAATGTAAGTATATCGTGTGACGTATGTACACGCGTGTATATTGGAGAGGGGTACGAATGTAAAATCGGATCGGAATATACGATTACGTGCCTAACGTTTAGGGCAAGTCAAATAATAGGGCTAAGAGAGACGGGGTGGACGGCAGGAAATTATTTTAAATGTTAAAACTTGTCAGGTTTTGTTACGTGAAATGGGTATATGCAGGAACATGTATACTGTTGACTAGTTCTTTGCGATATCAACAGACCGCCAGGAGGGAGGATCGTTTGTCTTTCGCAGATATGCACAGAGCCAGTTGCTTTGTTGTCGACCATCCAGCGACATAAGGCAGCTAACTAAAACTAATGTAGCAACATGAACACTCATTATTCGACCATGTTCGTCTCAATTTTGGATTTTCTAAAGGCATAGGCGTACTATTATTTTCTTTAAAAGTAATTCTCCCTCTAGCTGAGAGGCTAGAGCGATGGCCAGAACATGATTACAACGATAACCCCAGAAGTTAAATCTTAGGGCAGGTGGCACGAGTCACGATAAGACTTATCGCGGCAGTGGCATGCCTTTGTAAATCTCTGCACAGTCCTCGGGTTATTGTTCGCCGCAGAGCAGCTATCATGTAGGTAACTTATATATTATAGAACGTTTTTATAATATCCCCTCTTATAGCATTTCACTGTTTAATAAGCTGCCTTCGCTTGTCCCAAAAACATGTTTTTCAATGCATTATTGCCATCGTATAAATTTTCCCCCCATAAAGCTGAAGTTTATTGGGAACCTTGAGAAAAGTTATAACGGTATTCTACTGTGTATTTATCCGTAAATTAACGGCGTCAGTTGACGAGTCTGTCCACATGCTTTAGGAATTAATTCTATTAGCTATAGGCTGTTCGCGGTGACGTGAGCACTTATAAAAGCCCTCTCATTTGGAATAATAGTCAATGAATCGATTTTATTTTAGCCTTAGACAAAAACTTCAGGGTGCGGTGGAATATATACACTGTGTTTATTACTTACATGGCAATATTTATTTCAAGAGGTGGTTACAGGATAAGAAATGGTTGAAAGAAAAAAGTAACTAGGGTCTCAAAATGGTTTACCAGAAATCGCAAACAAAAACTATTTTCAGCCACGAGAAATATTTTGTAACCTAAATGGATGTGCATCAAATAAATGATTTTAACTATTTGTACGTAATTATTAGTATTATTTTGCACGCAGCCTAGTTATTACTATGGCAGTCTTGTTTATTTTCATTAATTTATTTTTCGAAAATTTGCTTTTTGAATGATTCGGAATAGAAACATTCTAAATATTGAATACAAATGCTCTAGATATTTGACTTCTAAAACATTTAAATAAGTAAATCCTTGCAAAATATTTTTCAGCGTTACAAAATGTATCATATGTGCAGCTTAAATCTTACTTTCCTGACGAGATTCTTTGCTGCTTAAGAGAATAAATGCCTGTAACCCAGGAGCGAACATATATTTATACACATTTTATACATATAACATAAATTATGACAACACATCAGATACTGTAAACAATATATCAAAGCACATGTGGAAAAAAAAATTTGGGTGCCCATTTGCTATTATTCTTGGGACCTTTTACTAAATTTAGGAAGGGGCAATGTATACCCTGCCCCCCCCCCACCCCCTCAAAGTTATTACGTCACTGACTAGCTACTGAACTGAAGTTAGTTATATCCACATTGCTTATCCTTATCCGGCCTCATATGATTTTCTACCCACGGCGCAATTCCCACGCCCTTACGCAATTCCCACATCCCGCCGATTCACGTTGTTTTTTTTTTTGCAAAAGAACTAACACAATAACACACTCGATAAATAATTACGTATCAAATTTTTTAGAGGAGATCTTCCACAAAATAGAAAATGGAACACTTAATGTCCCAGAAGTATTTTTGTAGTATCAGAAATGTTGTTTTTCCACGCAAAAAAAAAAAAAAAACCTAAGTGAACTGATGTCCAGGACTATTACAACACTAACTATCGATAAACATTAATTTTGTTGGTTCTACAGTTTTACACGTTGTTGGTGTGTTTCTATCAGTTTTGTTGTCTATGAAATGACTTAAAAGTTATTGATATTCGTCAAACTTTTTCGAGTCGCTACCTTAATTTTTCTGCACATTACCCATATAATTAAATATTATTACTTTTTTTTTTATCTACAGTACTTTACCAACTCAAAACAAAATATATTGTTATAGTCTATTCACGGTTTCTTCACATTTTTTAAAACACCTTTGAAAAATCACCCCGAGTATGACGTTCTTGGTGATTTCCTAAATGTAATTTATCACAAGCGTTTTATACTTGTATTAATACACAATTACCTTATTTAGATTAAATTTAACTTTCGCTTTATATATATATGATTAATTCATAATTAATATTAATAACAAAATATAGGTGTGTTGGTAATGCCTAGCTAGAAATTATGACAAATATTATTAAACTGAGTGCGCACAGATGCGGCGCGTTTTCACTTTTATTGTAATTTCTTATATTTGGTTTAAGTTTTTTGTACGTGAGGCGGAGGAATATCCTGGAAGTAGAACTTCAGCAGGGCTCGGGAAAAGTTTGAAGTAACTGTGACTGTACTATAAGTGCTTGCTGCTGTGCGTCAGGGGCGAGCAGTAACCCGTGGAGAGTGTGTGTGTGGGAGGGGGGGGGGTTACAAAAGCGTGCCGCTACCGCAGAGAGAAGCCTATTGGGACTAATGTGCTCGTCACTGAGCGCAGATTGGATTCCTGGGGGTTATCGTTGGAAGAATGATCTGGTCATCGCCTTCGCCTCTTTCAGCGAAATTTAGGGATGCGGGTTAACCTTCTAGACCGAGCCAGCGACGGGCCTCCGAGCAGGAAGTCGTAGAGTTTGGAGGATTGTGCGACCTTAAGCGCGGGAGTGAAACCTGCAGACTGCGGGCATTGATACAGTGGCGAAAACGACGCGTAGCACTTATTGAACTGCATGCGCGGCAATCATTTGAAATTATGGCAATAGCCAGATAAAATCGTGTGAATTGACTGTAACCAATTCATTGAAAATGACTTTTTTTGGGACACATTAAATATCTCGCTTGCGAGTTCGATTCATCGATAGTCGCTCCCGTTTGCGGAAATAAATACTAGATAGCAGCACTAAGGGCCGGTTGCACCATCGTGGTTAGAAACTCCATCCGAGATCGGATCTAAGATCGACACAGAAAACTGTTGCACTATGAGAGTTCAGAGCTGGACTGAGAGATGTTCATTTCGAACCACCGAAATTGGCGGTTCCAAATCTCGATCCGAGATCAGCAGCCATCGTCGAAAAATGTAGTTTGAAAATACGCCAACAGATAGAACTACAGTCGATTGTTTTCTTGGAAAATTAAAACATTATACGCACTTGAATATTATCCAGTAAAATTCGTACAACAATAATTCACTTAAAACAGATCAAATACCGCACATCTAGGTCTATCTATAGTGAAAAATACGCCTACTTCCATGACGTCATATTACGAACCAATAAGAAAATTTGTCTCATACTTAATATCGATCTCTCATTTTGGAATCAAGAACGAAGAATCGGAGATCCAAGATCATGAAATTTAGTTGGTGCAACACTTTTACATTGGAACGAAGATCAAACTGGATCCTCTTTCGGAACTAGGATCTTTCGATGTCGGATCGGGGATGTTGGTGCAACCGGCCCTAAGCGTGTTACAGTACGGGAGTTACGAAAACTCTGTTTTTTCGAATCGGAAACGGGAAACTTGGAATTAAATGTTTTTAAATTTAAAGTTAAGGCGAAAACTATAAAGGGTCAAGCATTTCCAATATGTATAGGATAAGCAATGCTTATCTTGCGTCTATGGAATAAACGCCATGGCACACCGAGAATAACAAAAGTAATAGTGGAGATACTTCTGCACCATAACCTCTCTGCGTATTAAAGGTTTAAACCCGCGGGAAACTCACTTGGTACCGTAAGCGGGGGTGACTTTGTGATACAGATTTTTTTTCACTGATATTTACATTTCCGTCCATTTTAAAGAGGCTGTTTGTAATGTTCGGTGGTTCACTGGGACCACCGAGTATCTGAAACATCCCACTGAAATAGCGTGACAAAGTCGCCCCAGCTTGTCACAAATTGACCTCCCACTTACGGCAACTCCAATGAAACAGAGTGATGAGCAAATATTTCGGAATGCAGGTTCCTATAATGAAACTGAGGGTATGCTCGGCGTGAAGGCAGGCACCAGCACAGATTACCTGCTCTGGTCGGCACAGACGGGGTTCGCATGTCCAGTAGGTGCAGAGCTCCGCTATACTCTCCTTCACGGAGTTGAGGAGCGAGGATGCTGTGTGTTGGCAGGTTGCTACAGGAACCAGGTTTTATTATTTCATGATCGCTTTCTGTACCCACTACCTTAATCCCGCACAAGTTCAGGAGGCGTGATAAGCACGTGATTTATGCCCGTTTGCACCATTGAGTTTCAGCGATGATCTAGGTTCATACATCGGTTTGATCGTGGTTCAGCGCATTTGGCTGTTGCGCCATTGCGACCTGCGCGCCGAACTAAGATCAATTTGAACCTCGCCTTGAACCATGCCTTTTGGTGGTTCAGGAGAATGATCTCGGATCAAGTACATACGAGTGCTTTATTTTAAAATGTCAAAGTTATATTGAAAAGCAATTTTGTTTTAAAATGACAAAAATTCAAATATTCCGTATTTAAGCTCTGTGTGGCACTTAAACGTACATTTTATTAAGGATTTATAAAGTGAAAAGAGAAAAATAAAATTGTGTGTTGAATGTAGTTTATGTGAAGATAAAAGCATTGTAAAGTATTTTTATTCACTAAAAATAAACTTGGTTTTATTTAAATCGTTTAAAAATGGATTCGGTTGTTTTTACTGTTGTAGAATGTAAATTGAAACATTTTACAAAGGCTTAAGATGCAATTATTTTATTGAATTAAATATGGTGTTAATGTTTTGTAACGAGAAAAGGAAATGCACGCATTTCCCTCCGATTAAACAAAACGGAAAACTGGGAAAGCCATCCAGAATATCAGAAACTGTCCTAATTTTCCGCACGAGCTAAACGTCACGTAGAATTTATTGCTTACGAAAGAGAAGCCTTAGCAGACAGATGTAGTGTTTGAAAATACGCGAACAGATAGCGCTAAGTACAATTTAATTTTTGGGAATTCAAAACATTATGCACCTTTGAATATTATTCAGTAAAGTTCGTACAACAGTTATTTTACTTAAAACAAATAAAACATCGTACCATCTAGTTCTGTGTACACTACCTTCTCGAATAATATTGGTATTAAAAATAACGATAAAAATGTGTGCAAAGTTTTTCCAAACAAACAAAACAACTGAAACAGAGTTTTTTCAGTGCATTCAAATAAATTGCATAGTAACATTCTTGTCTTAAGAGATAATGTCCACAAAAACGTATTAATTTTCTCCGAACCCCAAAATAAACCGTTGAATCATGACGTCACGAAATGAGAGCCAATCACAAACGGTGTTTAATCTACATCCTAGTTTTGAACCGAGATCAGGTGATCTACGATCATAACTCGGCCGTCCGCGTTGGTGCAACACCCGTACATTGAACTCTGATCAAACTGAAGATCATCTCTGAACCAAGATCGTATGATCAAGGTTCAGGACTGTCGATGGTGCAACAGGTCATCAGTGATTTAATTGTCTGAATGTCTATACACAAGTTCGAATGCGAATATTAAGTTCATGTAAGTTTTGTACGTTACGAAAAGAACTGCGCATGGAACAATGTAAATCAACAAGGAATCGAAACAACCCATGTACTCATTGTAAGTAGTTAGTCTACACACCACACAGCCTGTCGTATTATAGAAGTGAACACGCGACGTTTTCCACTCCTCCAATAAACGCTGTACTGAACACAAATTGGCAATATAATTTTTACTATCTTGGACTCTACTATGCGGTGTTAACAAATAGTAATTACCAGTAATGCTGAAAATAACACACAGCAAAACAAAAGTATAATTAGTGCTCACAATTAGATTATTAAGCAATTACATCCATGAGAAATGTTGAGCTCCGAAGTGCATCGTATTTCCAAATGTTTTACCCCGTTCACAATGGCGGGCCTCTGGAGGAAAATGTTTAATATTTGCATCTGCGTACTTGCGACACCCATTTACATCGCATCATCTTTCCAGTAGATATACGAAACAGTCAGACTGGATAAATCAGTCGCATCTCGTCTCAAATTTCGGGTTTTAGAACTATTTTTAGAGATCCGACTTCCCGTTTCCATGTTGCTGAATGAGTCAACACTGGCACAGCGCTCAGATTGTGCTGATACCTGAAACCGGGATGAACAATTCATCCTGGTAAACTGACTCGGACAGCTTGCACACGCTGTCGTCTGCCGCTACTGTGAGTAAAGGCTGTTCACGATAAAACGAGCACTTTTTAAAGACCTGCTGAAGATCTACTTGTGTGCGCGTTGTGCGTTCTTCAGTCTTGTGTAAGATTAACATTGCCGTGGACCTCATCACTTTATTCACGCGTCGGTCAAGTGAAACTGTGAAATTATTTGAAAAGTAAATATTTTATAAATCTGGTTATTTTTACACTTCCGATGCATTAAGAAAAGAGAGTGAAAGCAATAATTTATGCTATCACAAATGGTTACCCTACACTTTTTATTCGAGGTTAAATACGGAACTACTTTCTATCCAGCATTACCAACTTTACTGAGCGCATGTCACTCGGCGCGTCCATTAAAATATATGCAGACAGGGGCAATGACTTTTTTCTAAGGTTGATTTCAAAAGTGTTCACTTTATCCTGAGCAGTCTTTAGTCGTTCTGGTCCAACTGCAAGCAGTTGTCTGTCTTCTAATTTAAAAAAAAAAATAAAATCTAAGGAATATTTCAAAGTTAACCTTTTTCGAGACAGAAATGAAAGTCGGATTTTTATCGTTTCATCTTTTTTGAAAAAATTCTTTGTTCTCGTGCCCTAATTTCGGATTCATAGTAATTACTAACAATGTGCGAGTATAGGAAATGCACATTTTACGAGTTGTTTGATATTTTTGTGCTTAATTTTGTGTTTTATCTGCTCTTGTTGTAAAAAATTGAGTACATAGTTATATTTTATCAATAAGTCCCTGCCTTTTTTTGCAACCAGGAAATCACACACAGTGAAAATTAGATACAAAAGTATTAAACAGTTGGTAAATAATACATTTTCTGTTATCAAATTCTTTCAATAATACTGAAATTGACACGAAAAACGAAGCATTTCTTCATAATGGGCGAAGATAAGCTTTAAGGCCATGATCTCCCATTTCTACAGCTTTCGCGAGAATTAATTTTTCAAACCCAAACAGAAGCCGATATTGTTAAATCGCTCTAGCCATTTCGTTGCAAATAATTTTTATTATATATTCTAATTTTTTCAACACAATAGGTATAATTTTATCTAATAAATTAACGAAATATTATTAATTTAATAATTAATTTAAATGATATTGTTTTTTTTGTGTTGTAAAAATAAGAATATAAAATAAAAGCAATTTGTAACAAAAAGGCCAGAGCGATTTTACAATATATGTTCCCGTTCGGGTTTGAATGATAAATTCTCGCAAAAACTGTAGGAATGGGAGGGCATGGTTTGAAACACCCTGCCTGCATGCGACACTCCCTCGCCGGCTGCCTGCCGGCATCTGAGGACTCCTCGTCTCCGTGTTGTTTGCCTTTTCCGTGTCGCGAGTGTGACTCAGCCGGGGCTTGAGGGTTTTAGTTAGCGATGCGCCTGCGGTTGTGTGTTTCCTCGTAGTTGAGTCCGAGCATGCCGCTGCTTGCGCAACCTAGAAGTTGTCCCCGGGGTTATTGTAGGCGTGACGCCTGCCTAGAGATAGCCGTGACGTGGCGGGTGTCACGTTTCCTGCCTCTTGTTAAGGCCCTCGACAACTGAAAACTTCCAGATTTGACTTTACGGTTTGACTTTTAACTTTGCTTTCCGGCTGTTGTTTTCGCGCGGAACTCGACACAAAGAAACTGTCAAAGATAAAGTCGAGCACTCTTGACTTTACGATTTCTTAAAATTCAAAGTCCTGTATATTAAACAAAGCTCGTCTCAAATTAAATAAATATCTTCCTAACGAGTATAACGTGAAAAAGAAATATATTGACATTTTTGAATAAAGTAAACGAGTGTGATTTTGTTTTGGAATAATCTTTTAATATTAAGCCTACTTTTAAAAGGGGCACGTAAAATGCATTCCTGGATAATATGATAATGATTTATATAACAAGATACACATTTTTACGAATCTCGCAGAACCTATGTTCAATTTTCTGAACTCTTAACTTTACAGTAGTATTGTGTATTGTTGGTCAAATATTAAAGGCATCAATGTATGTATATATTCTGCAAACAGTTTGTGACATAATGGTGTTTGAATTTGGGAAATCGGTCCATTAGTTAAATAGTCGTACATATTAAAATTCTTGACGTAGGCGACATAACTACAACGTGTAACGGACGCGGCTGGCGCCGCCTGGTATTACCGCTGGCAATATGAAAATCTGCACAAGACGATTCACAGTGTTCCCAAGTTTTTTTAATAATCATGGTTGCCACAAGCCATGTCGTGAAGCTTGTAACATAATTCGTCTTGCATCGCACAGATCATATTACTAAGCAAGGCAGTCTCGAAACATCTGATGAAGCAAATACTTGAGGAAAACTATGCGGAATTTGTCGCTCATCGCAAGTCATGGCGCGAAGACCATAAAAAAAAAAAAAAAAAAGGCGAATCACTTCGCTGTTCCAGGCACGACTATCTGAACATAATGTGGAACTCATCGTCGGCCATTTCACGAAGCAAGTTATGCACCTTGACACATGTCGCGTAGCATATCGCAAGTAACTTCACGCTGTGTAGGTTACCGAGCAAAGACCACACAAAAACCAACTATAGCGACTCATAATAGCATGAACCTAACCTGATCCATAGTACAAAACATTAAAGGTTGTTCACGATGAAGTGAGCACTTTTGAAATCAACCTTAGAAAAGTCACTGCTCCTGCCTGCAGACATTTTAAAGGGCGCACTGAGTTACATGCGTCCAGTAAAGTTGGTAACGATGTATGGGAAGTAGGTTCCATATTTTAACGTCGAATATAAAATGTTACGTAACCATTTGTGATAACCTAAAATTATTTCTATCGCTTTCTGTTGTTTAATGCCTCGAAGTGTAAAAATTAGCTTTTTTTTTACCTAACAATTTTACAGTTTCACTTGACCGACGCAAGAAGAAAGCGATGAGGCCCATGGCAATTTCAGGTTTACATAAGGCGTATGAACACACAACCTGCATACAAGTAGATCTTAAGCAGGGCTCTCAAAAGTGCCCATTTTACCATGAACGGCCTATACATAACAAGACGCTAAAGATCTTGCTGACAAAATAGGTATTACTCCAGAGTTCGAAAAGGAAATCCAGACCCGCCCCAGAAAAGCCAAAAGGCAATTTTCTATCTAATCACCAGCTGATTGGATAATTAGTTTGATTATGTCTAACAGGGCATGTTTGTTTTACGTTTCTGCAGGACAAGTTGCCAGGTTTAATTAGAACTTTCGTCAGAAACACAATGCATGTTGTACCCATATTGCGCGAATGTACTAAGGGCAGCAGTTATATGATAGCGGTAGCGGCGGCAAGTCAATGGAATATTTAGAATTACAGGCGAGTGCTAAACCAAGAGCCACATATCTATTACCAAAAAGCGAGCCGCCAAGATGATATTTATTGCGGCGCGCGTTAAATTATATTCCACGTAGGAGCGGTGACATTTTTCTAGGGTTATCTTAAAAGTGCTCACTTTATCGTAAACAGCCTTTGCAAATGATGCGACGGGTCTCTGGCCGGCAGTTGAGCTGTTGTAGTTGAATGGATGAGTGGCTGAGTTTCAGCGATAGACGTAGAGCGGCGAGAGAAGTGACCAGTGGATGGGAAGTCTGCGACTGCGAGTATCAAGCAGTGAAGAGTGCGGCTGGCAGGCTGGACTACTGGACTTGATGCGTGAGTGAAAGACATCAGAGATGATGGCAACAGAAAAACTGAACGTGTGTTAATGTTGAGTATGAGTTATTTTGCTGTAACTAGACATTATAAGGACGTTAAGTAGAGTTGAAATAATCATTAAATATTGTACTCGCTGAGAAATGAAATAGTAAGAGTGGAGATAATTTAACGCTGTAAATAATAACTGTGTGAATAAATTAGAAATAAAATTTTGTTATTTTATTTTTATCAAGACCTCCATCCCTCACGAATACAAATACGCCCCTCAGGCGTCCATGTAACGAAATGTTCAATTGTGACATTACCGTGACCACTTTATCTTACCCCTATTGGAGATGTTTGCATTTGGAAGGGGCTGCTACTTGTCTACCAAGATGGTGAGGAATTAGAGATGCAGTACTACTGGGCATTGGGAATGCCGCACCCATATCAGCGGTGAAATGCACTGGCGCCGAAGATGCTGTGTTGCAGCATCTTCTGTAAACACAGTTATCTAAAGCACCAGCGTGTATCACTTACAGCAGGAAACACTGTTTGTTAATTTGGTGTCGTGAACATAGAAACTCTTCGTTACTTAATTGCAAACGCTGCCTACAATCACGTGGAACAAATACGACCATGTACGCGTTATTTCCACGATATGCGTGTTATTTTCATATTCTAATTATTGTACTCGTAATTATAAGGTTGTGTTCCTGGTTTTATCTTCTAACATATGTTTTAATGATTTAATATGTTTTGTACAAGTAAACAGTCTAGTTCCAGAATATTCTTGCGCGTCCTCTATAAGTTGTCTGCTTCTTCTGCAAGAGGGAGGAGGGGCTGTGACGCCAGCCAGGTCAGCTGTCAATCATTCTCATCCGCCCGGTGACGGAACCACGAGCGGGTCTGCCAGAGGGAGGGGAGGATAGAGGTGGGTTACCTCCCCCTCTCCCTCCCCCGAGCCGATTCCGTGCCTCGTGCGGCAATCGGCGGGTAATAATATATTCTTAGTTTTTTCCCCGTTTTTGTGGTCATTGTAGGTAATGGATATCCCATAATAATGTGAATAATAAACTCCGCATTAAACATATTTTTAGTTTAGCAGTTGTCTCAAATATGCAGATGGTGTAGTTTAAATACGAAATCGGCCCATTTCTTTCATTAATTTTCCTAATTACATGATGCAGTGGTGGTGAAACTGCTTTAGCCCTGTCCGCGCCTATGGAGCTGCTGTATGTTGTAGTTGTCGCAGTCATTTTACCAGCAAGGCTCAGTCGTTCGTCTGTACAGTTCGTGTTTTACGTCGCGCTTAGGTCTGCAAGGAATTGATTAAGGTTACACTGACTAAAATGTTTATTTGAATGGTATAAATAGCGTGGAATGTTTTTGTTAGCGCAAAGAAGTAATAACGCAATGCGGTGGTTTAAACCATTTCCAGTTGAACATAATGTTACAAAGACGGCTCAGGGGAGTTCGTTAGCGATGGAGGTCTTTATAAAAATAAAATAACTAAATGCGATTTCTAATTTATTCACACAGCTATTATTTACAGCTTATAATTATCTATCTCCACTCTTCTTATTTTTATTTCTCAGTGAGCGCAACATTTAATGTTTATTTCAACATTAGTTCACGTCTTTATCAATGTTGCTGTTTTTCATTGTAGTCAACTGACTCATACTCATTAAAACACATTCAGTCTGTCGCAATCATTTGTAATCTCTTTCACTCAGGCATCTTGCTAGTAGTCCAGCCTGCCAGCCGCACCCTTCACTGCTTGATACTCGCAGTAGCAGATTTCCCTTCCGCTGGTCATTTCTTTCGCCGCTCGTCATGTATCGCTGAAACTCAGCCACTCGTCAATTCAACAACTACAGGCCCGGGGGGGGGGGGGCATCGCACTTTTGTACTCCGCTGTCCTTGGCGTGGAAAGTTTGCCCCCCCCCCCCCCTAGTCACACTTAGAGAAACGAGGGCAGCAAACCGCTAGAAAATTCTTTAGATAAACACACAAACTTGATAAAATCAAGTTCAGCAGCGCGCACCGCAAAAATGATTATCGTGTCGGCTAGCATTTTTGTAACAGATACGCGGTTCCTGGGTGTCGCTCGCTCGCTTGTCATTCAACACATTCTATTGACTTGCCGCCACCGCTATCATACAACTGCTCTCCACTCTCTTGCGCAGAATAGAGCAGCAAGCGCGTAACAATATTTTAGACATTTTTAACAACGTATGTACATCAAACTAAAATACAGCTGGGTGCAAGGTTTAATTTCTTTGTTCATACGTGTACAGGTAAAAACTATAAAAGCCAGAGATTTGATCTGTTATAACGTAAAATGATCACGGCCGACGTAGGAAGCAAGACTAATAAAAGACCTTCGGATAATTTAAAATGTACCGTAAATCGCCGTGTTTTACAGTCGCCCTAAAATTGTTTGTGGACAGCTCTTGGTTAAGTTTTCTGCAGACACTCTGCTTGCTACCTGAACCATGCACGTGTAGAATTTGGTCTCATCTGCAGGAGGAACTTTTCCCACCAAAGTTATTTATCTCGATACTACTTTGCGAACTTCAATCGTTTACATCCGTTTCCATCCCAAACGTAGGGCTTATTTCATGCGGCCATACCAGTCTAGCCGGCATTTTTTCCAGTTTCTCCTAATTGTTTGGGCTTGGGAGCTCTCCACTGTGAAAAATATGCGAATATGACCTTACAAGTCTAAGGTAATATTCGCAAACTTGTGGGGGAAACATAGTTTTCCTTAAGAGTACGATAAAATTCACGTACATGGAAGCGGGAAATTCCCATAAATGGATGAGGAAATTACGTTACGACGCGTGCACCTCTTCAGCATTGTCTCAACGGCTAAGTGGGAGGACGGGCGGAAGAAACAATCCTTTAGCACACTACCTTTCACTGATGCTGTCGTGGTGTAATAATTGATAGCACATCGGCCTATCGTGATACAGGACCATTGTTCGCGCCTACGCGCCACCAAGTGCCGAGAGTTCGGTTACTCTTTGTCAGAGGATACAGGCAATAAAAAAAATAGCATTACTAATACTAACGAATATTTTTCAATAAAATTTTATTATACAATGTAGTTAATTTTTATCTTATGGGATTTTTCCCCCATTTTTGTCGGGTACTTTTCAGTACGGTTAGAGAATAGTAATTTACTTCCTATGCAAATTTACTCTACATTTAAGAGGTAATTTTACCCGACATGTACACGTTATTAGTCTCCCTTACACGTAAAGGAATTTTATCTAATTTTTTTTTTACAGTGTTACTAGTGGCTGACTGAACTTCACTAGCCAACTGGGGAGCACTTGTTCTAAGATTATTTATCTGACGATCATTGTGTCTTCTGTCTATGATTTTGGGACGACCTCTCTTCGTTCTTAACCTAAGATTTCGGCCAATGTGCATCTCTTCATTAGCAGTATCTCGGCAATTTTTATATAGCTTTTGCCTTTCTCGTGAGGCCTGCCTTTGGTTAAAGGGCTCGCCTGCCTGCTTCGATTTTGTTCTTTGTTTTCGCCGAGAAGCGCAAGAGCAATAAGGGTTACACTGGCATGCGCTGCAATAGCGCCATCGCCGCTAGGCGCAGGGCTCTGAACTGGCGTGCAGTGTTCTCGTAGTGCTGCGTTTATCTGTCATTTTGATAAAAAGTCTTCAGCGAAGTGCAATACCGGCGCCTGTAAGCTGTTCGCGGTAAAATGAGCACTTTTCAAAGCCCTGCTTAAGATCTACTTGTATGCGTGTGGTGTAGTCTTCCTCCGTAAGTAAAATTCAAATTGCCACGGGTCTTTTCACTTTATTAATGCGTCGGCCAAGCGAAACTGTGGTATTATTTTAATTAAAAAAAAAAAACATTATACAAAAGTGGACATTTTTACACTTCCACTTCCGTGCATAAAAAAAAAAAACAGAAAGCGAAATAAATAATTTAAGACATCACAAATGGTTACCTTTTTTTTTTTTTTTTTTTCGACTTTAATATGTAGAACTACTTTCCATTCATCATTAGCAACTTTACTGGGCGTATGTCACTCGGTGCGTCCGTTAAAATATGTGCAGGAACGGACAGTGATTTTTTTCTTATGTTGATTTTAAGTGCTCATTTCATCGTGAACAGCCTTTATCGTGTCCGGCTAGTGTGGTTCAAGATACGGCAGTTTGAAAAAGCAATGTTTAACTATATCGGAGGGCTCCAAAATATCATTCACAGCATGCGTGATAACTGAAGTACAATTTCGTCCTCGTCTGGAGTGTGATGTCTTTTCGTTAAGTAAACATACTGGGGACATGTTTAATAGTTTCATCAAAAAACTTCAATTTCGAACACGTAGTTAAAGCGGGAGGCATGGCTTTCTCTTCCGCCACGTACTGTTTCAACGACAGCACTGGGAATACTAAACTCTTTGGTGTTGCTGGACCTCTGTACAATTAGGGCCCACGGTGGCTGACCGGTTAGCCTGCTCGCCTCCCACCAAGGCGATCCGGATCCAATCCCCAGCCGGGCCACTCCGGATTTTCGCATGTGGGAATCGTGCCGGACGATGCCGTTCGTCGGCGGGTTTTCTCGGGGATCTCCCGCTTCCCCTGCCCTTTCATTCCGGCGCCGCTCCATACTCACCTCTATGACCCTCACCGGCTCTCAAGACCTCGATGTTAAAGGCGTTCAAATCTCTGCAGCTTCAGCTCTGTACAATCAGACATAACTGCCCTCCAAGGCTGAACGAAGCAGAATGAGCAGCAGTGTCAGAATAAAGGCCTGCCTACAATCGGCCGTTCCTGTGGATGTGTCCGAAACTCGGCGTCAAGTGATGTCACATTGACGCAGTCCGAATATGGTCTACAAATGCGTTGTCCGAAGTGAGCTTTCAGGATATGACACTAGGTCGCAGTAAATTCGGCACATTATTTAATGTTTACGAAATTGGCGATTTGAATATTTATTTATAGTAAACGCCTTAACGGTTTTATTTTAAATAAGTTCACTAAGTGACATCCAGATCTTTTTTTAAACTTAAGTTTTATAAGTTTTGGCCTTCAAATAAAACTGTCACAATAAGTCATCACTAATTATTTATTAGCATTTCATCATATTTGCTTTGAGAAAGCCCACCTTGCACGTCCATTGTGGACATCAATAAGGTAAACATTCCAAGAATGCGCGTGAAACTATCTGAAGTCTTCTTCTTTTTCTATCAGCTTAGGACACAACTTAGGACAATAGTACAGTTTTCCGAATGCTTCAACTTGGGACACATGTTGACTTTGGACACTGCCATGATGTCAGAGGGTCACGTGCACCAATCAGTGCATCCTTGTCCTAAGACACAGGTTTTTATAGCGGAACAGGCCTTAATTGTCGCGTTAGGAAGTCCTTTCGCAAATTTTTATGTATATTTGCATGTCCGAATTTCGTTATCCCTTCCGTGCGAGGGCAGAAATTTTTACATAAACTTGAAACCTTTGTTGTAAGAAAGCAGTAGAAATACACGAAAGTCGGTGAAAACTTATACGTAAAAAAAAAAAATGAAATAAACTCCCAAAATTTAATCAACACTGTTATTAGTGGGCATGAAACGGATATTTAGTAAAGGAAGGCCACAGGAGAATGGAAGTATTATAATGCGACATTTGGATATCGTTCACCAATAATGTTTCGAAATAGTTTTCAAGACCGTAGGTAGATGCCGAGGTACACACACCGGTGTTATAACGACAGGAAGCTAACGAGCGACCGAAACTGCCGGAGACAGGTGGGCTTGGGTATTATCGCAAGGTCACGCAGCCATAACCATTATGAAAGTACTAATATTTTTCCGGTCTCTGCTTTCAATAGGAACTGGAATTACATGTATTTGTCAAAGTTTTCCTATTGCACTTAAAATGTAAAATAAATTGCAGATTTACCATTCTACACACGATCACAGATAATAAATTGTCATATGTATCGCGGATACAGACAATGGACTTCACGAGAGCTTTTGACTCAGTACGTCACGGAGCACTCATTGACTACATCTCTTCTACAAACATTTCTCGACGTATCATCCGCCTCCCTCACTCTTTCCTAACCAACAGATCTTTCCGAGTAAGAATAGAAAATAGACTTTCAACACCACACCATGCAGCAGCAGACGTCCCACAAGGATCCCTACTAAGAAGCCCTCTCCTCTTTGCACTCTACATCAGACACATACCCACTTCACCCCACTCCATTGTTTCATTATATGCAGATGACACGGCAATATTAGCAACAGGTAATGAAAAGGAACTCTCAAACAAATCAACGTCCTCATTCAACACCATAGACTCCTTCACCTCCAGAGCAATCTCTCTCAACACAGGAAAAAAAAAAACACAAGCAATATACTTCTCACGGCTCAACCTAGACACCCCACCACCATCACTTCACTTGAAAGGCACACCAGCCCCGTGGCAAACCCAAACAAAATACATTCAAACAACACAGCAAGCGGGTAGCAGGCAGAGCAACAGGTGCTATTAGAGAACTCACCCCACTTCTAAGTCCATGCTCCCAGATCAACTTACAGACAGGTCACCCTATTCAAATCATTCATCACTCCACTACTGACATATGCAGCCCCAATATGGGTTTCAACAGCTTCTTATTACCACCGACCCATATATACAGCATACAACAAAGGACTTCGCGTTATCACAGCTCAACCCCCTCTCCCCCATCGCATCGATCTACTACATTCCACCAGAATACCAACACCAATATCCATACTAAAAACCATGATCAAATAATTCACTAATAAGCTTACAAAATCCAGAAATTCTCTCATAAAACGACTATCACATCCTATACAAGGACTGAATAAGCCCATGTTGTCAACACTACATCTCAAAGAAGTAAGACCAGAAAACCTGATACCAACTAACATCACACAAGAAGAAGAAGAAGACGGAGAAGAAACAGAAGATGTAACACAAGAAGAAGAATTCGCCTCACCACACAAAGAATCGATATAACAAGATGCGTATAAAAATTTAGACTGCCAAAAAACACACAAATGAAAAATATTCCACAATCACATCTCGTCTCGCACAACAAATGAAATGAAGAAACAAACAAAAGAATGAATTTAACCATGTAAATAAATAACCCAGACAAACAAATATAAACTATTTTTCCAATAACATAAATAATCTAACAAAGATATCACATCCATTGGGTTTTAAGTATCAACAAGAACACAAATATAAAAGCAGGCCAGTATACATTTGTAGGGATGGCTAACAATAATAACAAAAATTAAATAATAATAATAAAAAAATAGATTTGCAAAATGATTTTAACAAAAAACTCTGTAACAAAAAACATAAAAGTGACTTAAATAGTAAGACTTCCAGAGAAAACCTGTACTCCAGTTTAAAGTATTGATTGTGTTGTTGCAGTAAACTTTACTATGTAAATATTTTCCCTTCGGGAAACAGAAAAGGCGCTTGAATGTTTCCTGGACATTAGCTTAGCTCTTGTAAGTTTACGGTTACCTTACGCCTGTTACACAAGGTGTACACCTTGTTCAAGTCAACTTGCGCTGTGTGACTGGCTAACTTGTTTGCAAGTGGTTTGCGTGCTCGCTAGAATCGTTTAGACACACTACTATCTTTCCTTCACTTTATAACTGTCAATATACCAAATTTGGTTTAAATTGGCGAAATGGTTTCCAAGATATAATGGAAAAGCTTAATTTTTGAATTTATGCCATCTCTGAAATGGTGGATTAATACCATTGTCTCTTTCTACATGCAATAATAATATAATGCACATTCAGTGTTCCAGATTTCATTTAAATCAGGTAATTGGTTCCCCAGTGGCCTGAATTTCAACATTAACACCATTTTGAAAGTAAGTACCCGATGCAATTAAAATCTATAAAAGTCTGTCCTTACTAAATACTATACATGGAATCCGTATGGTTAAATTCGTATATTGGTTTAAAAGTTATAAGGGGGAAGGGGCATACATTCCAGACAACCAGGTGACTGCTAATCTTTAGTTCCTTCGGAAAATAGGCTAAAAGTTAATGGTTAGTGACCAGTGAAAAAGGGAGCCATAACATCAAATTTAATTAAAGTTATTAATACATAATAAGTTAGTGCAAGTCCTTTGTTTACATTTGCGTTTTATTCAGTGATGCAGTTCCCGTGCACTTACTTTTGCTGACGATGTTAATTTTAGAGTAGGAAAACATTCTAATTCTGTGTCAGTGGTTTGTTTGGTTTGTAAAATCTGTTTGTGTTGTGGTGGAAATAAGTGACTGGCATTCTATAGGCTGTTCGCGGTAAAGTGAGCACTTTTGAGACCCTAGTTACTTTTCCTTTCAGCTATTTTTTTTAAAATCCTTTAACGGCGTTTTTAAAATAAATATTGCCATGGAAGTGTAATGAACACAGTATGTATATTTCATCGCACTCGGAAGTTAACGTATAAGGCTAAAATAACATAACATTATTATTCCAAATGGGAGGGCTTTCAAAAGTGCTCACTCTACTGTGAATAGCCTATTGGTGAGCACGTTCGTGTTCACAAAAGATATATGTCTATCTGTATCGGGCTTTAGAATCCACCAGAGCCAAAGAATTTAACAACGTTTGAAATACGGCGCAAGTAGCCTATATCCTCCGTGCTTACCTCAGAATCGTCGTTCGCTTCAGCCATCGCCTCGGTCAACAGGCGACTATTCCGGCTGGCTTTCAGTACTGTCTCAACGCAGGACAGGTGTGTCCTCCCCCTTCCGGCCGACAATGACCTCATACGCCTTCTAGTCTCAAGACACTGCCAATTTCCGCCATTATCACCTGTGACGCGATAAGCGAAGTGCCTATCCGCGCCACGAAACACAACCGTCACGGTCGAGTGACGCCAGCGGCCTTGAAGACAGCAGTTTTCCAACACTCAAAAACAAATGCACACTTCAAAAACAGTTCTGCGCCACCGCGAATCCTCTAGTAAAGGCTGTTCACGATAAAACAAGCATTTTTGAAATCAACCTTGTAAAAAAGTCACTGCTCCGACATATTCTAACGGGCGCGCTGAGTGTGATGTGCCCAGTAAAGTTGGTAACGATGGAGTAAAAGTAGTTCCATGTCTTAACGTCGTACAAAAGGCGTTATGTAACCATTTATAATGACTTAAATTAGTTAATTCGCTATCTGTGTTTCTTTCTAATGAATCGAAGTGTAAAAATGAACCGATTTGTGAAAATCTTCCTTTTCTAATAATTTCACAGTTTCACTTGACCGACGCATGAATAAAGTGATGAGACCCATGGCAACGTTAATTTCACATAAAGCGGAAGAATACACAACTTGCATACAAGTAAATCGTGAGCAGGGCTTTCGAAAGTGCTCATTTTACCGTGAACAGCTTATACTGCTAGGTTGCTCGCGGCCCCAACGGAAAGTGAAGCCTACTAACCCAGCAAACATTCTCTTCGTGGAGATTAAAACTAATTACAGTCGGTGCAAAACTTTTTTTTTTGCGACGTGTGCACTTTATATAAACAAAAACTGCAACCGTTGCCCTCGAGGCATTTTTGAGAGGTCCTGCGAGAAGTAGCAGTGCTGGAGACGAAACTTGTGTAGAGGAAAAATTGCTGCTCACTTTTTCCACATCGCAATAGTCTCATTGTCGACGAATAGGAATGTTTAATTTTTCTCAGTGGCGTAGCCAGAAAATTCTCGTGTGCGGGGGGCCGGGATGGGGTTAACTACGTTGACGGCATTAGAGGTGCTTGCACGTGTTAATTTGGGCATACTATGATAACAATTATGGGCTGTTCACGATTAAATGAGTACTTTTGAAAGCCCCGCTGAAGTTCTACTTTCTTGCCCATTACGTATCCTTCAACCACATGTAAACAAACATTGCCTTGTGACTGTCATGTGATTGCCACGTGTTAAAATCAATGTTTACTTTTCAGGACTGGCTAAATGTTTTGGACCCTAAGTGATGAGCATTTATAACTGACATTATAGCTGTAGTACACAATACCCATGAAGTGTGTAAATGAATGTATTGTATAAACATATTAGAGGCATAAAAACGTGTAACATAAAAGATATATGTACAACATGTAACACACACAATACATCTAAAATATATAACATGTATAATATTATATATATAAAACATGCAACATAATACGTAAAACATGCAACATATAACATATATGATGTATATAACACATGAAATATATATATATATAATGTAAAATATACAATAGCAAAATATGTAACATATATATAATCATTTGGGTCATGTCAAAGCTCCGATAGACAAAAACTTAACAAAACACACAACAAACGATTGACAAATGAACGCCCTAACGAAGAAGTAATGGAAACCGTGAAACAGCAAACATTAAACTTGGGCGGTGAACAAGGACCAACACGACACGTTAAAAAAAAAGGACACACAGTAACACGACACCATAGTTAAGCCGAAAAATAATCTGGAAGGGCAGCCAAATCCAGATTTTGAAATAGACTTGCACTACTGCACATCCAAGGTACAACACCACTAGTCACACAAATTACCAAACATTTAAAAACCTAGTAAAACGTCAGCTCGAAAACACGGTAGCTGTGTTTGGCCGCAGCTGACCGAAATGAAGTGCAACTAAGCCATCAGGAAAAAAACATATATCCTGCGGCGTAACATAGCAGATGTCTGAAGCGTAGAGCAAGGCCTTAAATAAACAACAGCGACAAATAAAAAAAAATAACTATGCACGAAAGGGGAAGGGGAAGGAAGGGAGGCAGAACATCGAGCAAAGAGTACACCACTGCAAATAAGTAGATGATACTAATAAACTTAATGTGACAGTGCTACCGTGGCAGTATATAAAATATGTAATATATAAAAAAGTAAAATACATAAAATATGTGCATATATATATGTACATTTTTAGAAAAGATTTATATGCACCTTTATAAATGGAGATAAGTATATTTCAACATAGGCCTATTAAGTATGTATAAAATAAAAATAATTTACACTAAAAATATAAACATATCAACAAATGCATTTGTTGATATACGTGCTTTTTTATTTACACTGTTACTGTGTTCGTACCCTTCTGAGACCCTCCAAAATTGTACTGAACATTTATACTGTGAATTGAAGTGATAACAGAAGGGTATACCAGACTTACAACTTGCATCACCATTTGTACAAAATAATTGTAATAATAATGCTTATTATTTATAGCTAAGTGGAATGCCGATCCGGTGATGGCTACATTTCCGGTGTCTCTAGAGGCCCAAATGGGTAAGACATTTCCTTTTTGTCAAACCCACACAGACCTCAAGAAACCAATTTTACAGGTAAAGTGCGTGGACTATCATCATTGTCGTGGTTCCTTCATTGCAATGAGGGCAGCAAAACTGAAAACTTAAATGAGAAAAGTATTTAAAGAAAATTACTATACTTACAAAAATGGTTCATGTGTGCACACACAAAGCTGAAATAAATGTCGTATTATTAATGTAAAACCAATACATATCCACAAATGACAGCAAGTGATAATGTAAAGGACAAATTAAAAAAGTAATACTTGCAGACAAGTTACTTTTAGCTAGTTGTGTATTTTGACTTCATTCCTCGGGAAGATATTTTCTTTTGTTTATTCCTGGATAATCACAACCACGGAAGTTTTTTTTTTTAACTTTTTTAGGTAACATTTATAGTACAAATTGAAATATAAATCCTAATTTGAAAAGATTAATTTTTTGAAAAAACCCACTACCAACTCAATATCCTACAGACGTTAATTTCTTCTGTACAAATGTAGCAACATAAACAAACTATTATCATTATATCGATTGTAGCCAGGTCACTATGCCTTTGGGTTTTGTATGTGCTTATCTCTATAACCGTGAATGTGTTAGGTATGTCAATTGTAGCCCGGCCCGTATTAAAAGCTAGATCATACAGCTTCTTTAGAAATACTTACACTGTATAATGTAATCTAACATTTAAAAACCATTAATTCGCAAGTAAACACGAGCTCTGGGAGTCTGGGGTGTTGACTATGCCATGTAATTTAGTCACAT